>OY728127.1:1021770791-1023020791 GCA_963277665.1 Viscum album
ATTCCATTAATTGTTCTCATATCAATGACATGTGTGCATCCACAATATATATTGCCTTATATGTTAATCCATGATCTCATCATCCTTAGACAAAATATTATAGTTCCGAAAGACTTTCCATATGATTTCTCCATCAGAATCAAGATATTACCAATTTATGAACAAGATTTTGAGTAAAATTTGAAGAATCCATGGATAAAATATCATAGGAATCACCCAGAAGAATCCATCATAATTAATGATACTAAATCAAAGGAGGAATGTGATAGGATGTTCTCTTGAATGCCAGAATTTCTATTCCATGTAGTTTCAAAGAAAGAGGGTCAAACAGAATGGATTTATATGGTCTCAAAAATCCATGTAACCATAAATACATCATCAAATATCCTATGAATAATTCTGGATGTTAATAGAGATTTCACATACTAAATTTCTCAAAAAATCCTTCATTAGGCCTAGCCAACATATTTCATGTGGTGAAACATAGTTTCGCTTCATGAATTTTAATGGTCACCTCACAATGTAAACTATTTACATCATTTATTCATTTTTCTATACCATAAAAATCATTTTATGATTTTAATACCATATCCACAACTAAAATTCAATTTTTTAGCCTCTTATAGCAGCTTTATTCACCAATTCCTCCACTGATATTCTCCCAAACCCTCAAAACATCCACTAGAACTTAAAACAAATTTTAAAACATCATGTTTGGATTATTAAACATCTAAAGTGACATTTTTAATTCCATATTTCAAAATAACTCCTTCTCCAGTAGATAAAATTTCAAAACTCCTACAAAAATATTAATCGTCTGGACCATGGTTTATACTTTGTCCCACTATAAGTGCCCTTGAAGATCACAATACATCATGGTACTTAAAATAAGTAAAATTAAAGATGAGATATGTGCTTTATATAATCTCTCATTCTTTATCTTAGGAGATTTAGAAACAAAAGGTATAGTTCCAAACCAAAATAAATCCTCTTCCTCAATGTGGGATTCATGATGCTCTCCCTCCTTTACTTATTCCACCTTCTTTTGATGTTCCATATCACCCATTTATACCTATTTGTTATTCCCTTGGATAAATGGTTTCACAATAATTAGGGATATGTTAGATTTATTAACTATAGTTCTGATGTCCAGATCCATCCTATGCATATCCATGATGATAGGGTCTTTCTAAATCTATATCATGGGTATCTTATAATGTTACTCTCTATAAAGAGTATCAACTACCATGTTCACTATTTTTTTATGGTATTGAATAGACAAATAATAGTCCTTGATCATATCTTACTATATTCATTTACACATGTTTAGATATTTATATGTGTGTTAGATAAACTGGGGGTGAATCAGGGTATGAAAAAAATTTCAAAAATCTCATTTTTATTTTTTTTCTTAATTAAACAAAAAACACTTCTCTCTAATTCCCATAGCAGAATATAATCTGATAACAAAAACATGCACAGGAAACATCAATTTAATTTGGTTCGCTATCAATTTGATACATCCGAGGATCGTGCAAAGGTAATGTTCCTATATACCAAATCCCCATAAAATCACTTAAAATATAAGGTTTGATGTGGACTCACTGTGCCTCTTGGTTTACAACCAATTGCAATTTGAAAGCTCACATATCTTTTAGATGAAGGTTCTCCATGCTCCTTCAGATTAATCTTCTATCGTTCTAAAAACCTAAAAATTGTTTCACAAATGATTGTTCTATGATGTATAGTTTTAAACCATTATATGAAATTCACTTATATGTGTGGAAATTTCCTTTCAGAGAAACCCTTTGAAATATTTTTCTTCTTCTTAATGAACTTCTTTAATCTGATCATAAATTTCCTAGAACCTTATAGATCAATACCCTCACAATCTATTGTTGTATAAAAGACCAACTTTTCATTGTTCATAGTCATTTCTTCATGATCAGATGACAATTCTTGACCCCTTTTTTAGAAATGGTGACTCAAAAACTCCTTCTATAAATTGTGTTCCCAAACTTCCTCCTTCTTGGAAATTCTCAATCTCGAACCACATTGTAATTGGATGACTTATCTAGGTGATGATCTTATATAATTAAATTCACTCTCTATAAAATGATTTGATTATGCGTTCTTTATATTATAACAACTCTGCTCTTTAATACACACTTAGACATGATTTATTACATAAAATCTTCACTAGATAAAATATTTAAGATTGAGAGGTCTAGTGTCATTGGGGATTAGGAACATTACATAACAACTTAGAATATAAAACATGACATCTTTATTGAAAATTTCTTTTACATGACCACACACATTTCTTCGTACTTAGAATTGCATGCGATAACCCGAGGAAATTCCTAAGAAAAGGGTGAGAAATAAAGACTAGTAAGGGAGAAAACAAGGAATAACATGAAAAATATAGTACATGTTATTAAAAAGTAATACCAATGGATCATAAGAGAAAATGAACATAAAGGCATGATATATCATGATTATCATAACATGGAATTGTGGAAACAACATTTAACATCATATAATCCTGAGAAATGGCTCTTTCCACATGGATCATGAGTAAAATCTTATTCCACATGAACTATCATGATTAAAACCTCATTTCACTTAACTTATCATGATAATATTCTTTACCCAATGCATTAGAGCCCTATCAGGGCGCACCCTTCTTAATAATTTCATTTCGTTTATAATTGTACCACATGGATCATATAACATTGATTAATTAAACATCATCATTTATTCCATGATAAGGGAATATGGAATTAATACATGAAACTATATAATCAACAGGTAAATGTGAATAATCTTTTAAACCCATGATATATAAATGGGCATGGTATTCACTACATAATGACTTTGGATTGGCAAGTTGCGGTGCAATTTTGGCAGAGTAATGTCGTGACATAAGAATTTTTAAAAATGGTTTATGAGAGTGGAAAGGTTGTATAATAACATGTACATAAAATTTACTATAAGGGAGTTTATATAGATACAGTTCTGAACATATTTAATGGTATTTATATTCATAATACAAAATAATTGCTTGAATGTAAATGGGAGGAGAGAAATTGCTTATGGACTTTCAGCATGGTGACAGGTGTACATGGGAGGAATTAATTTGAGATAAAGGGGTATCTCATCATTCAAACATAAGGAGGTAAGTATGGTATAGGTGTTAAATCATACCCCATCATTTTTAATTGAAAATAAAAGGGTATATAAACATAAAGAAACTTGGACAAAAATGAGAGTGGAAGAAATCCCTTACATGGAAGTGTGATGCCAAAGGCTTAGGAGAGGATTTAGAGAGTCTTCTTGGGATATTTGGGAACCTTTTGAGGATTATAGAGAGATTATAGAATATGTAGGTCTATCTCTAAAGGCATTGAGCGGAGAGGAAGTGGGATCTTGGGTGAGTTTATATAGGAAAAGTGAGGGAATAATTTATTATTTAGGTTTTGGAAACCACACATTAAACTAATCAAAAACCCAAACAAACCTTTGGTTTTTGCCCATGGTTTTTTCCAAAGGGTAGTGGCAAAAAATATTTTATATGTCCAATGGATGAACATCTTAAAATATAAGGCTTTATTATGTGGAGGTGCACCACACTCTCGAGGAAATAATTTTAAAAAGATAAAATGTTTTATATGTCTTGGAGGGTCACTAAGGCTTTGTAAAATAAATAAAATAAACCTAAAATACCATTATTTTAATTTTAAAACATATATTGGATGAAAATACCGATTATAGTATTTGATTACATCACTACTAGGTCTTTATGATGTTATAAATCAATTTATATAATTAAATGGTATTTAATTTTTTACCTGAAAATTCGACTATCTCAGGAAATTATGAAAAATTCACCATTGGATAATTTTTATGTCCTAATTCCAAAAATAATATTAATTTAATCTAAATAATTTTTTAAATATGTGAATTTTTACTTTTAAAATAAAAACTTACATTTATCTAAAATTCATGGGTTTTGACAAAAACAACTTTCAACCATTATAAAAATTACAATTGTATTCATAAAAAATTATATGATCATTTATATTGAATAAAATTAATTTAGTAATAATATTTCACTAAAATATTATTTAATTAAAAAATACATTAATTCATAAAAATATATTTCTTAATTGAATATTGACTAACAAAATAATATGTGTTCTCTAAAAACCATTTACAAAGTAACAATAATAAAATCAATGTAAATTAGTTATTCAATAAAAAAATACACACAATCATAGTGATAAGGTCTTTTTTACATAACATCTTATAACACCCGTATCAGACAAAATGGTAAGTTGTGTGATGGTGATAGAATTTTTGGGTGGCTCGGATAACATTGCTCGGGTCTACTTCTCCCATAGGTGGTCCTGTTTGAGCTTAACGTGTTTAAGCTCAGCTTGGGAATGGTCAAGAGAAAATACAAGTGAGGCCAAATCCTTTATGAGCTTTGATAAATGGGATTCGTAAGGATAAATTCTACAGGATGAGGTCATCGCTTCCTTTTTCTGAGTAAATTGGATTTGTTAAGCCCCTATATTTATACTAATCATGTTATCACTGTTCAATGGCTATATTAGTTGTAGTAAAAATACATAACTCTATTTTGAAATCCAAAAACATAAAACCAAGGAAGTACATATATATATAACCATTTTACATAATAAGACATTTAATTAGATCAAGATCATTTTCCATTAATAAATTTTTGGGTCGTTACAATCTTCCCCCTTAAGAAATTTTTCCCTCGAAATTTCCTTTTCCCACAATAAATAGATATGGGTACCTTTATTTCATCACTTCCTATGATTCCCACATTGCCTCTTCAAACATGTGGTTTTTTCACAACACATTGAGGAGGGGCATTGTCCTATTTCCTAGAAATTTTTCCCTTCAATCTAGGATCATCAGCAGCTTATCTTTATAAGAGAGGTCATTCTCCAATGGTACCACCTCTAGATTAAGTATATGAGATGGTTCAGATATGTACATCCTCAAGAGTGATACATGGAATACATCATTTACTTGGGATAGGTTTGGTGGAAGTGCAAGTCGATTGGTCACTACTCCAATGCGATCAAGGATCTAAAAAGGGTCTATGTACCTTGGAATAGGCTTTCACTTCTTCCAAAATCTCATAACTCCCTTCCATGGTGATATGCAGAGGAATACCATGTCTCCAACCTCAAACTCTAGGTATCGTCAATGATTATCAAGATACCTCATTTGTCGACTTTGAGCTACATTAATGTGATGTTGGACGGTATTAACCTTCTCCATTATTTCATTAACCATTTATGGACCTAGGAGTTTTCACTCCCCAATTATATCCCAACATATATGTGTTTTTTACCTCTTCCCATACAAGGCTTCATAAGGAGTCAATTGGATGCTTTAGTGGAAACTGTTATGGTAAGAGAACTCAACCAATGGAAGATGTTGATCCCATCATCCTTTGAAGTCCATTTAGCATGCTCTCAACATGTCCTCAAGTGTCTGGATAGTCCACTTAGATTGGTCATTTGTTTGAGGATGATAAGCCATATTGAAGTTCAGCTCAATATTCAGAGCATGTTGAACACACATCCAATATATAAAGATAAATCACAGATCTCTATTACATATAATAGATAGTGGTACTCCATGAAGCCTTACCACGTCTATGAGTTATATCTACTACAGTAGATCCAATGAGAAATCCTCTCGAATTGAAATGTAGTGTGCAGTATTTGTAAGACGATCTACAAAAACCCAGATAGAATTGTTTCCTTTGGATGTCCTCGGATGTCTAATGACCAATTCCATGGTGATATTCTACCATTTCCATGACAGCATGGGTAATAGTTGCATAATACCTTAGACTTATGTCTCACATCCTTCACATTATGGAATACTAAAAGCTTTGATGTATACTCATCAATCTCATTGTCCATGTTATCACGCGAATAATTCACTCGGAGATCTCAGTACATCATTTTGTTTCCTATGTGAATGGTGAAATTCGAAATATGCGAGTCATAAAAAAGTTATTTATTTAACATTGGATTTGATGGAACACAAAATCTTGACCCAAATCTCACAATTCCTTCTTCAATAACATTTAACTCTGAGGATTTCCATTTTCTAATAGTTTCCACATTATTTGTAATTCCCACATCATCCTTTTGACCATCCGTTAACCTATCCAATTGATACGGTTGATCAATCATTTCTGAAAGGTAATAATATAAATTATTTCTATATCCACGGTTTTAAACTGTGGCTATTATCCTGCAAATTGTGGCTATAGGTTATATCCACAGTTTACTCTACTATGGCTGGTATTGGTGTGGCTATAGGGTAAACCCTATATCCATAGTTTTGAACCATGGGTAAAACCCTATAGCCACAGTCTGAAAACTATGGCAGAGGAAAAAATCACTCATCATCTATAGCCACAGTTTAAAATTGCATCTATATGTCTATATCCACATTTTTAAACCATTTCAATAAAACTATTTCCAAGATTTTTAATCATGGCTATAGATTTACCCATTTCCTAAAAAACCAGCACCATTCAGCTAGTGTTGGCCGCATGCACCCCCCCCCCCCCCACACACACACCCCATGCACCCCTATCCCCTTTCAAACACCCCCTTTCACACCTACAAACTCCTTTTGAACACCCCCACTACACCCCCTAGACAGACCCCCCCCCCCCTCTGGATAGAAACCCCCTGAAGAGCACTCCCACCCCCTACATATCCCCCCATGCACAACCCCCCCCCCCCCCACCCCCGGCACACCCCCTTGCACCCCTAGTCCCCTTTCAGACCCCTTGGCCCCCAGTCCCCCTACACAGCCCCCCCCCCCCTGGAAAGACACGCCCCCTAGACAGCACCTCCCACCCCCTGGACAAACACCCCTGGATAGAAACCCCCCTCAGACAGTATCCCCCCCTTGTGAAGACCCCCCTAGACAGCGCCACAACCCCCTGGACAGAGACCCATCATGTACACCAGCCCCCACACCCCCATGCACAAGCCCCTTACACATCCCTTACACTCCCCTGCACACCCCCTAGCACCCTCGGTCCCCTTGCACACCTGCATCCCCCCCCTTCTCCCCCTACTGGACCCCTTTGCACCCCCCCCCCCCCGGACAGATGCCTCCCCCTTAGAAAGACCCCCTGGACAGCACCCCCAACCCCTGGACAGAAACCCCCTGAACAGCCTCCCCCCTGGACTGACCCCCGGGAAAGCACCCACGCCCTAGAGAGCAGGCCCCCCACCCACCCCCTAGACTGCCACCCCACACACACACACATTGATGCCCCCTCCCCCCGCCCACCCCCACCCCCAACCCCCCCCCCCCCCCCCCCCCCCGCATCCCCCCCCCCTTAACCCCCTAGTCCCATTGCACACACTCCCCCTACACACCCCGAATGAACACCCCTTCCACCACCCCTACAGGACCCCCCCCCCCCACTTGACCCCACTTGAACCACCCCTACTGGACACCACTTGAACCACCCATACTGGTCACCACCCTTGCATATCCTCCCTTGCAACCCATGTCCCCTTGCACACACACCCATGCACACCCCTATTGGACACCCCTAACACCACCCATGCGGGACACCCCTGGTTGGACCCCCCCCCCCCCCCATGCACCTTCTATGTTGGACACCCCTTACACCACCCCTGTAGGACACCCCCTACATAGCCCCCTTACACCCCCCTATCCCAGCACACATACACCACTAAACACTTGGACTCCCTTGCTGGACACCCCTTGCACCACCCCTGCTGGACACCCCTTACACCACCCCTATGGGACCCCCCCCCCCCCACTAGACCCCCCTTGCACCACCCCTACTGGACACCACCCCTGCATATCCCCCCTTGCACACCTTATCCCCTTGCACACACACCCCTACTAGACACCACTTGCACCACCCCTACGAGACACCCCCTATTGGACCCCCTTGAACCACCCCTGTGGTACACCCCTTACACCACCCCTTCAGGACACCCCCATGCACAGCCCCGCTTACACCCCATGTCCTCTTTCACACACACCCCTGCACACCCTAGAGGGACACCCCTTAAACAACCCCTTCTGGACACTGCTTGCACACATCCCCCCCCCACAGCTCCTCCTTCACCCCTATCCCCTTGCACACACCACCCTACACACCCCTGATGGACACCCCTTTGACCACCTCTGCGGGAAACCCCCTACTAGACCCCCTTGCCCAACCCTTTCTAGACACCCCTAGAACCACCCCTGCACAGCCCCACTTGCACCCCTTATCTACATGCACACAATCCCCTGCACACCCCTGCTTGACACCACTTGCACCAACCATGTGGGACACCCCTTGCTGGACCACCATTACTGGACCACCCTTGCACCACCCCTGCTGGACAGCCCTTGTACCACACCTAATGAACACCCCTTGTTGGACCCCCTTTCACCACCCCTACTAGACACCCCCTGCACATTCCCCCTTGCACCCCCCCCCCCTCCTCGTCCCCTTTCACACACACCCCTGCACGCATGCACACCTCTGTTGGACACCCCTTGCACCACCCCTACTGGAAACCCATTTCACCACCCATGCACATACCCCCTTGCACCTCACCCCATGAACAAACCCCCTTTCACCCCACCCCCCCCCCCCCTCTGGTCCCCTTGCACACACCCCGTGCACCCCCCCCCCCCCCCAGACACCCCTTTCACCACCCCTACTAGGCATCCCCTGCACAGTCCCCCTTGAACCCCCCTATAACCTTGCACACACACCCCTACTAGACAACCCTGTTGGACACCCCTTACACCATCCCTACTGGAAACCCCCCTATATAGCCCCTCTTGAACCCCCCCCCCCCCCAATGCAGAGCCCCCCTTGCCCCCCCCCCCCCATGTCCTCTTGCACCACCACTACTGGACCCCCCCCCCCTTTCACCACCCCTAATGGACACCCCAACTGCACAACCATGGCCCCTTACACACACCCCCTTGCACACCCCCTTTCACTACCCCTACTGAACTCCCTTGCACCAAACATGGTGGACACCCCCACATCACCCCCACCCCCTCTTGGATAGACGCCCCCTCCCCCTGCACAGACCCCCTAGTAGATTCAGGATATCATCCATATAGTGTTTAAGGATAATTAATAGTGGCATAATGGCCACAATATTTGGAGTAGTTATCTTCTCACACAACATATGAAGTCAACACAAAAACAATCCAATAAAGTATGGTGTCTGGTGTGTGGTTACAATTTATTGGAAGAACATACGAAAAATTCTCAAACCAAAAAAACACCAGAAATGATGAGTTTACTGGTCGGAGAATTAATTTTTCATGTAATTACTTGGTTTGATTATTTCTTTTTTGAACTAAAAAATAATGGGCCTACCTAGATTCACTTCAAAGTAGTGTTGATTAATAGATTTTGAGGTGTGGTGGTGGGATAATTAGAGGCTCTGGCTACTCAAACAAAAAATGAACTTAAAAATATTGATGAAACATAAACTATGAGTGGTATGGTTAATTTTGAGCATGTAAAGATGCAGTGAAAGGAGTAGAAAGATTTGTTTGAACTAGTACATGATCCTTCGGAACTGACTAGACACCAAGATATATCATTTTCTTCAACACTTCAGTCCGAGATGAAAAATAGGGAGCAAGAGTATATGAATATAGCTACATAAATGCAATTTACTGCTATTTTTTCTTGTAATCATGCACATATTGGATTATGTCTATGTGTTGTGGGGTGAAAAAGGATTTCATTTTAAATATGACATTTCAACAGGGGATCCTGTTGAGTTTCCAATCCAATGACCAACATCAATATTTAGGAAGCCTATTTGGTTGAAGAGAAAAACTATGGAAAATATATATGTATATAAATATCACAATGTGGTGGAAGGATGCCGGGAGGGACGTGAATCTAAAAAGGATACAGTAAGGTTCTTTAAATTGTTGTGTGTTGAGAATGAAAAGTCTTGGGATCCAAGGGAATGTATAGAGGATCAAGATCAACACACTAAAAAGAGTTTCATCATATTTATAAATTATTTTATATGGAATAAGGATATTTTCATTATACTATAGTTTTGTAGTTGGTTCCAAAATCTATTAAATCTCAATGTAAATATGTATAGATTTTTTATCCACTGATTCTAGTAGAATTTATATCCCAATTGCATATTTCTTTGGCTAATATGACTACTTTGGAGGTTTTTTGGTGTCTTAGTAACTACTCTGAGAATCCAAATATAAATTTTATGAATTTTAGTGGTGATTTCTACAATAAATACAAGAAAGTGAATATCCTTTCTAAACATAAGGTTGTTAAGGGAAGTGATTCAGAATATGCATGTATAGTTTTTTAGATTTGGGAAACCACTGTTCAAAACCATAGAGCCAACAAGAAATCTAGGAAAGTCCATATATAATATGCCTCATTGGGAATTATATTCTGAAAAAAAAACATGGTTCATACATAATGGAAACCTCTAATAGTTTAAGAGATAACTTACTGTGAATAAATAAGTGAAATATTCTATAAATATCACCTCAAATGCCTATAAGTTGACAAATTTTGGAATGAATATTCAATTCATGATGAGGAAAATGTACAATTTAAACATGGAAGTTATGGTTTCTCTAGGAATTATAGATATCAAACCTCCTAATGTTTAGAATAATTTTCTCTATGTCACATACAAAATCTGATTGAATTGTCTATTTTCTTTATCTTTTTCAAAAAAATCTACTAGAGGAGCATTTTCGGATGTGGGATAGGTTCAGATGTTGACGGGAAAATTGAAAGGAAATCCAAATGGAGGATCATTGGGGGAATTGGTTGATGTTTTAGAAGCTAGTTGAGGAATAATTCAATTATAAGAAGATGAGAGATCCTCTAAAATTAGTGATTAAGAACAAAACGTCAAATGTTTGGATTCAACAGGTATGACAAACAAAACATTTCTTAAAATTCATATTCTCATTGAGTACATTATTCCTCTATCTTGGAATGACATGTAAAGAGGAATACCATAATGTGGAAATATCATTATAGAGAAGATGCAAGGAAGCTTGGTACTGGAACTAATAGATTGTTAAATTAAGTAGTGGAATTTTATGATTAATTTAATGGGAAGATTAATGAGATCATGAATGTATTTAAGGATGATCAATGAATGGTTTTCAGATCTCTTGTTATAGTATCTAGAAAATACTAGAATTTGTTAACCTCTTTGAACAAGGACTATAAATATGTTCAAGGGATATATTCCAATTATTCTTTGATAGAGCTTGTAGTTATTAGAAACCCATTTTTGGAAACAAAAATGAAATTATGGAAATATGTTTTCAAAACAATCAGGCAATTATAGAATTCAAATTAATATTTTAGGAAGAGGGAACCTACCTCATCCTCAAGTTGCGTTGATTTTGAAGATGACAACTCGAATCTTTCTTTATTCCACTTCCACGTATAAGCTACTTCACATATATATAAGAGAACCTATCCCCTATGAACATATTTTCATAGATAAATATGCAAAAGGTGGTCCTTAGTTATATGTTTATACTTTCATATACCCCTTTACACTTACACAAGTATTCATTTTTAATATCTATATATAAGCACACCTATCCTCAATATATATATTCATACTTCCATGAGTGAATATATTTAAAGGAGGAACATATATATGTATATTCCTACCTAGGAATAGACATGTAAGCCTTCGTCAATGGTGCCTTGAATCCCCCTCAACAGAATCCAAAAACATGCTACAAAAATATATGGAACTTGAAAATAAAAAAACACCATACATAAAATTGGGCCAAAGAATAAAAACGGAATAAACCTTACCCAAATCCATTGTTGAACTCATTGTCTTCGATGGTGGTGTATAGAACCAGCCTCATCATAAGAATCCACCAATAAGAAAATATTGGGAAAAGAAATGAGATATAACAACTTATTATATATATGTAATCAGTGTGTCAACTGTACATGATAAACGATACATGAATCCATAACCAATAGTGAACAAATAATATTTAGATTGATATGTACATCCAAATACTAAATAACATGATTATTAATAAACCACTTAATTTTTCAAACATCGCGTTCAATTTACTATTCAAAAATCAAAAATCACCAAAATATGGGGAAAATGAAAACATCCATCAGCATTTAATAAACCTCTTTATTTTAGAAAACCATGATTTTTTTATCAAACGAAACAATTATCTTAACTAACACTTATTCAATAATTGAAATTTAGTATAAATACGAATAATTAATAAGGAAACTAAATGAAATTTAATACATTCTGGAATTAAATAAGCTAAGAGAGGGACCCTACCTCAAATGAGCCAACCACACTTGACGCTTGACACTTTTATCAGTAACAACTCTAAGCTGCTTCATCCATTGTATTCACATATGCACCTTTTCATATACATAAGGACACCCAAACCCTGATGTACGTGTAGGCATGGACTAGAACATTCACAAGAGGATCCTTATATATATTCTTACATGCATAATCCTATTATCACCCACAAACGTATGAATTTTCCATATATATATATACATAAGCACACCTAGCCCCATATATGTAATCGCACTACCATGGGAAGACATACATATAATGGGAGAAATTATTATATATATTCTTACCTATGTATATGTGGTGAGTCTCCTTCAATAGGTGACTCGAATCCACCTCAACGAGATCCAAAATATACTATAAAATTATAGGTTACCCAAAAATCACAAAAAACCCAAATTCAAATTGGACCAAAGAATATAAACGGAAGAAACATTACTTGAATCTGATGTTGAACTCACTTCCTTTGATGGTGATGGATTGAACCATATTCATCATAAGAAACCACCTATAAGGAAATAATGGGAAAATAATGGATATATAAAGACTTCTTAAATATATGTGATCAGTGTGTCCACTGTACATGATAAATGACACATGACTCCAATACCAACCTCATAGACCAGTTTATACATTTAATAGTTTTCTCAAAATCACTATCAATCTTCGCATAACCTCATTGATTACCTGCACCTTGCACCCCACCTGCACCCACCCAATGCACCCTGCACCCCCTGCCCCTTACACCCCACCTGCACCCTCCACCTTTCCCCCCACCTGCACCCACCCCTACCCCTTGAACCACACTATCCCCCTTGCACCCCACCTGCACCGTTCCCCTGCACCTTTCACCCCACCCGCACCCACCCCCTATACCCCCCCAACCTGCACACTACACCATGCCCCTTGCACCCCACATACACCCTCCCCCTCCCCCTTACCCACACCTACTCCCTCCCCCTTTCCCCCCACCAGAATCATTCCCCTATGCACCCCCCCCCCACCTGCACCATCCCCCTACCCTCCTACAACCCCCCAATGCACCACCCCCCACCCACCACCACCACAAAAACAGGGCATGGTTGACACCCACCTCCACCTTCACCCACCCCCCCCCCTCCCACACACACACACCTGCACCATCCTTCACCGCCTACACATTCCCCTGCAAACAACCCCCTTGTACCAGCCTCCCATGTGTTTAGATGATACAAAAGTTTCAATTCGTAACCTCCTCTACCATGTCCTATAATACCCGCATATATAATATATTGTAATACCACTACATTGTGTGTAAAATCATGAAATAATTATCATTAATATTGAATGGTAGCATATAATCTTTGAATAAATGGAAATAAAACTATGTGACAACATGAAACATGATATAATAACCTAAGAAGGTCCATGGAATGGGTTAGAATACCCATTCATGTCAAATTTATTAAAAATAAAGTGGATATAGAATAAATAGTATTTAGAGATATGTGTGGACATCACCCTTTACATTATAGTGATAAAGATGAAGAAATTCATCATTGAGATAAAAAACCAAAATAAAGTCTCATTATCTAAAAAATTCATAGATAGTGCATCGAACACTATATTAGCCTCCCAACATATTATAGATTCCATGAAGTGTATCTTATCTCAATAACAATAATAATCCATCAATTCCATGTATATATATAGTGGGAACAATGTTTATTTACACCTTAGTATTTTGAACACTACCATGAAGTCTATTTCAGTTCATAACTTATTCCATCCATAATGCTTACATATTTAACTACATAAATTACTGCCAAAATTTCAACTTCAAGAGTAATAAAGATACCAACAATTGTTAGAATCATCCCTTAATGAAGCCTCTATGGGTTTTGAAAATTCCACCATAAGTCAAAAGACTAGGTTCTCCTAATGCATCACTATCAACATTGACATTCATTCATGATGGGATTAGATGTATCCAAATTCTTGAATTTAGGATAATAATGATTTATAATCATACCAATTAACCCAAGAAGTTTGGTAATGATGAGATCTCCATAGTGATATTTATGTATCCCACATGAAGTTTAGATTTCATTTTTATGTCTATCATAATACCTGAAATAATGTTTTTAATTGGAAGAATATTCCCTTTATATCTGATACTATTTCTTGATTGTTATATATAGTGAAAACCAACAACAATAAAAGAAAAAATAAACTAATTTGGCTGAACACTCATATATCAGTTAGCTCATTAATGAGTCCAAAATTTTATTAGTTTTTAACTTATAATGAAATAGAGGATCCAAGAAATTTCATATATCTTTATTAGTAACACATTCCAATAAAATATGGTGATAACTCTCAAAACTATTAATATATTGATAGTATAAGTATCCCACTGATATTCGCACAATTTTAATCCTATCATCTATTAGAATTCGGTTGATCTACATATTCTAAATAAATAGTTTTTTAGTGGTAGGGACAAAGGATTTTTTGAATAACTACATCCACCAAGGTGCCCCATCATCAACACCACACTGATAATGATATTGTAGCTTTAGGATGAGAGTGCCTAGTATATATGGTCTCCATAAGGCCTTATCCTACACCTAAAAATGAAAAAATAAACTTCATATTGGATACCAGTAGGGAAGAGATAATTCATCTACTCAATATGTCTAGGTTCATACTAAATGGAGATTCCATTCAGGCTAGAGGGTAGATAATATTCATTAAAAATAGGATAATTATTCCTATTGAAATTACAAAATTTTATAGAACATATACATTCAATGTGTGTGAATCATTATCTTATTATATTCATCTCTAATTGGTGGAAAAATAAAGAAGTCCATGTAAAATTGTTTACCCCTAAGAAAAAAATCTATATGTATTTTCTTAATTAATTTAGTGGAAGCTTTGTTTGAATTTATAAAAATTTGGATATTGGTATCCATAAGGGACATGCTAAAGAATTTGAAATTTTTTATACCAATACCTCCCATATCAATAGGCTTCAAAATTTTCCTCAGATCTATATATAAAATTTTTATTTCATGGATATTATTTGACCACACAAAATTATTGATTTGAGTGTCCACTATTTAAGTAGAGAGCTTTTCCATTTATAGAGGTAAATGAATATATAAACATATATGTAATGGAAAAATTCATAAGGAATATCCCCCTATCTTGATATAAGTTTGTAAATTCACCACAATTGAGTTGTAATTAGATTTTATTGGAAATTACTCCTTGATATCTTTCTCTAACTCTTACATAAAAGGGTAGTAATCCAAGATAGTTGATGTGTATATCCACCTGCTTGATCTTCAAGATATTGATGATGGATCCTTTTTACTGGTTTAAATTCACTTCCCAAAAATACCCATCAATTTGTTCCTTGAAATAGATTAACCATATACCTATTCATAACAGAAAAATATTTCTTTAATGAAGTTTTTACATCCATTTATAGCCACACAGAAGTGGAGAATATCATTGGCATAAAGGATTTGTGTTGGAACTCTGAGGTTTTGAGAAAACATAATAGGTATAATTTTCACTTGATAAATAACTTGTAGTAAACATCTACTAAGTTAATCCTCATTAAAACCAAGAAGAGGGTAAAATGGTTATCCCATTTCTTTAACTCCCTATAGTAATTCATGTAGCATTTTAGGGAACCATTAAAAAAGGAAAAGAGCTGACCTCAAGATCATGAAATGACCAATAATTTTTACTGGATTTCTTCCTATTGATATTGTTATAAAAAAATGTAAACTCATCTTCTAATAGTATTATATCATTGAAAAATCAATGATCAATTAATCATTGGAAATCCATAGAGGCAACTCTAATAAGGTTTCCTATAATATATTAATTTGTATTTAGAACATAGATAAATTCTTCTATGAACACTCTATTCACATTGATATGAGTTCATATTAAATATAGTTCCTCCCATAGGCCTCTTATTTTTGATAAAGCAGTTAAAGTAGTACATAAAGAGACTAGACAATAGGAGTTACCTAATTCAACACTGATTATAATATGTTTCTACCCAATTTAGAAAATATTATATTGAACATCCTTACTTGTAATCACCCAAAGTATTTCCACATTTTCTATCTTAATATTATTTATCATCTAAACATATTCGGTTTAATTCTGGTCAAACATTTTTAAAATAGTCAAAAATCACCATGGGTTATATAATACCAATCAACCTAGGCTGATGTTGTGAGATGAATTTCATAAGAGAAAGAGAAGTCTTTTTATTTTGGAGGCCTTGTAATATTCAGATCAAGATACTCATTTTGATAATGATCTTTCCCAAATTGGGGGAAAATTTTCCTTATCCACCTACACTAATGGATTCATTCTCTTTTCCTTAACCCCTTTCCTTATGGTCGGTGCACCCAATTTGGTTTTTCTTCTTTTCTAATTTTAATTATTCATCAATTTCATTTGCCCAAATTTTTCAACAAATGGGACTATATTTATTGGAATATATTTCAAAAAAAATGTGGATTCCCTATATGGATTAGTTCAAGAAGCCTTTTTATAAGACACCATAGTGAAGGATTTATCAACTAAATCAAGATACAATTTACCTTAAGAGACCTCTATCATGACTTTCACTTGAATAGTGCATTGACCTGTTTTCTGGGTGACACCCACCAGGTTTGTGGTAGTTCTTTCGGGTTTAAGGGTGTCTGGGACCAAAACTATCCCTTTTAAACCTTCCTTAACAATGTTGGAGGCCAAACCACAAATATATCCATTAATTTAGTGGGGAGGGATTGAAAATATCAGAAATATAGATGTTGAAAATATATATTAAATTAGGGGATAATGTAATACATACCTTCCATCAATTTTTTGGGACAATAGTGTACAAGAGGAAGGTGGATATAGTTTATGGGATCCATGTGGGAGGATATGTGCAATCCATGAGGGACGAGATTTGTGAGGGAGCTTGATAGGGATGATCTGCGAGGTGGAGCAAAAATTTCAGCCGAGAAGGGCTGGGAGAACTAATAGATGTGGGGAGGTGGGGAGGTATGGATGTAGGGAGGTGAGGATTCAAGGAGGTGAATAGGTGGCGAGGCGGAGACGAAGATGCAGGAAAGAGGGAGTGGGTATGTTCAGGTGCGGATGCGGATGCAGAAAGGGGGTGATAGGGAGGTGTGGAGGTGGGGAGGTGGGGAAGTGGGGAGGTGGGGAGTTGCAGAGGTGGGGAGCTGGGGAGGTGGGGAGTTGGATGTGGATTTAGTCACCTAGTGGGGTGAGGAGGAGGCGGGGCTGCGGATGCGTGAAGTGGAGGCTCAGAGGAGGCCGGAAGTTGGAGGAGGCAGAGAGGAGGAGCGGGACACTGGCTGGAAGAATCGCGATGGAGGGAAGTGGAATAGGGATTTTGGGAGGGAATAATCATGATTGATGGAGGGGGATGGGTTGTAATAATGAGTGGGTTTAGATTCAACCATGACCATCATGGCTTTAGGGTTGAAATAGCCATGGTTTTTATAAACCATGTCTATAAATACGTAGAGATATTTCAAAATTCTAGTAGTGAGCATTGATGATGTTCCTTTTTTTACGATTCTCATGTACATCTTCATAAAATCTAATAATATTGGATCCTTTTCAATTCTATTCAATGATATAATTGTTGGGTCCTTTCTACATAGAGCATATTCCACGTTGTTTGATTTCCCAGGGTAGTAATGGTTTGAGCAGTCATAGTCTTTGATTAACTCTAACCATCTTCATTGGCGCATATTCTACACTTTCTGCTTGAATATATATTTGAGGATTTTGTGATCTGTATATATTTCACACTTCTCCCCAAATTGGTAATGTCATTTAATTTTTAAAATGAATATTACTGCATCCAACTCTAGATCGTGTGTTGGATAGTTTTTCTCATTAACATTCAATTTCCTTGAATCATAGGCAATCAATTTTTCATTTCTCATCAACACATAGCCTAGGACCTTTTTCGAAGCATCATTATATACCCTAAAAAGTTCTCCACTTGTGGGTAGTGTGAGAACCGGTGAAGTGATAAGCCTCTCTTTCAACTCCTTGAATATCTCTTCAAAATCTTCACTCCAATAAAAATTGACTCTCTTCTGAGTTAGCATTGTAAGAGGGTTTGACAATCATGAGAAATTTCTCACAAATCATCAATAATATCCATCAAACCCCAATAAGCTATAGATATATTTTACAGATGTTAACCTTGGACATCCCTCAATTGCAGCTGTCTTAGAGGGTTCCACAGATATCCCAGTGCTTGTAATGATATGACCCCAAAATGAGACCTCCTTCAACCAAAACTCACACTTGTTGTACTTTTCATAGAGCTTCCCCTTTTGTAAGGTCACCAGTACAGTTCTTATATTTTCCTCATGTTCTTCTAGGGTTTGGGAGTATATTAGAATATTTTCTATAAAGACTATCAAAACATTATAGAGGTAATCTCTAAAGACTCTATTCATCAAATCCATGAAGATTGTTGGATAATTAGTGAGTCCTAAAGGAATTACTATGAATTCCTATGGCATGTATCTTGTAGGAAAAGCAGCCTTGGGTATATCCTCCTTTTTCACCCTTACATTGTAATATCCCGACCGAAAATTGACCTTGGATGAGTATTTTTTTCCACAGAGATGATGGAATAAGTCATTAATTCGGGTCGGAGGATACATGTTCTTTATCAGGACTTTGTTGAGATCATGATAATCATTGAAAATGCACATTGAACCATCCTTCTTCTTGACAAAGAGGATTGGTTCACCCCATGGTGAAGCACTTGGGCGTATACACCCTTTATCTATATTCTCATATAGTTGTTTCTTCTGATATTTAAGCTTCAAAACAACCATTCTATATGGATTCTTGGATATTTGAAATTCCCCAAGTGTAAGATCAATTGAGATTTCAACATCTCTTCTAGGAGGAAGGTCAGGAAATTCCTCGAGAAGCACTTTAGAGAATTCCCTCACAATAGACAAGTCTTCCATGATGGTTTCTTCCTTGGAAACAATAATCTAAGGTATATATGAATTCTCATAGTGTGGTAATATCCATGCTTGAGATAATGGTTCTAAAGAAGATTCATCCTCCTCCTTCCCCTTGTATAGAATAGGGGGTCGATTCACCATATGGAGATTGATTTCCCTATAATGGAAATTTATACTGGATATATATATGGAAATTCAATACATGCCAAGAATTGCATCAAATTCCACCCAAGGTATTATAAAGAGGATCTCTAGGATGTTCAGTCTGCAAATTATGATAGGGGAGGAGTTATATTCATGAGATTAAATGATTTCCCCATTTTTCATTCTCACAGACATCTTCACTTACATAATTTGTAGTGGTGTTGGGATTGTTCTACCAAACTTTTGGGAAACAAAAAAAATTCATAGAACAAGAATCGGAAATTGAATTCGCTATTCATGAATGAATAACTAGCGTACCTATCACCACTTCATTTTTGGGGTTCACATCGGTAGTAGTGATGGAAAAATCTCTCACTTTCTGCCTTGGAAGTTTTTGGTTGCC
This sequence comes from Viscum album, assembly GCA_963277665.1. Lineage (NCBI taxonomy): Eukaryota > Viridiplantae > Streptophyta > Magnoliopsida > Santalales > Viscaceae > Viscum > Viscum album. The sequence goes on from OY728127.1 coordinate 1,021,790,819, forward strand.
TCCAAAAACCCTTCGCTTAGGGTACTGTTTTGAAAAGTGCCCTGATTCTTTGCAGTTAAAGCAATGAAAAATGTGTTGAGGGTCGACTAAAGTCTTCCTCTCCTATATCGTAGCCATGACTTTTTCTTTCCAGCTGTTAACAGTCTGGTTCCCTTCTCTCCCAAATCTAAATCATTTACTCATCCCCTTCATGAAATTTCAGGGGTGTTTCTTTCTGCACCATTGGTGTGGGGGTGCAATATTTTCCTACCACTATTGTATTTATCCATCGAACTTCCAGAATTGAATTCCACCTTACACTTATTATCCCCATGATACCCTTGAGATTCACCGATCATTATTTTGACTTTGAGGGAACATTAGACAATTTCATCATAGATATCAAATTCATGGATCACCCGGTAACTCCATAGGCTAGGTTTTATCCCACCAAAGAATCATTCAACCTTGCATTCAGGGGTAATGAAAAAGTCAGAGGCATATTGTGAAATCCTTGTCATGTTTTCCTCACACACTCTAATCGATTCATCATCTTTCTGCTTGAGGGAATGTAATTACCTTTCCATCTTATATCGTAGGGTGTGCGGAAAATATTTGACGAAAAACATTTTCCATAAATAATTCTATTCTAATGCCTTGATCTCTTCCACAGGATTTGTATTTTTGATCAATTTCCACCATTGATCAGCCTCACCCTCCAAATGATAAGCATCCATAATAACCTTCTCTTTTTTTGAATATTGAATTATGGATAAGATATTTTCATTGGAGTTGATCCATTATTTTGCAATTAAGGTATTAGATGATCCATTAAATATAGGAGGCCTTTGTTTGATGAAGCTCTTAAGTGTGACATGTTCTTTATTAGGGGGGTTTAATGTTCCACTTGAACCATGTTTCTATTAAAAACATGAATTTACTGAGAGAGTATTTTGACAATGTTTGTGATTCCTGCTCCCATCGGATTGGGCATCTTAGTAGAACAGTCATCACAATGATCTTCACATCGGTTGTTAGCCTGAGTCCTTGTATTATCGGGCATTGGCAGGAATAAAAAAATTATTGGTAACACATAAATGGAAATCCAAAGACAAAAATGGTTTACTTATAAATTACAAGTATTTCCTTGACTTATGAATTTATAAGCTTCAATCTATGTTATATGGGATCTACTTCCCAACAAATATTCTTACTGGGAATTTTCTTTATTTCCCTTAATAATGGTTCATACTAATCTTATGAATATACCAATGCATATCCCCTGGGAGTTTTGTTACCAAGAGGGAAGAAGGCCTCATTGTCAGGCACCGGTTGCCGTTCGAGTCAAGCTCAAAATAGTGTATTCGGGTTTTACCCCTAGATACATCTGTGTTAGAGCCACCTCTACCTATGCATATCCAGGAAAGGATGTATTTTCTTGATAAACCACATACTAAATTATCACAAATATTGAGGGATATTTTTATTATACTTAGTCTTATCCATAATCCTTTCTCTAGGGTTTTCTAATCCTAATCCCAAAAATCACTAAAATTATCCTTTAATACAAACTATTACAACCCTTCTCTTTATTACACACTTAAACATGATTTATTACATAAAATATTCACTTGATACAAGATAGAATATCTAGAGGTCTGGTGTCTTTGGAGCATAAGAACATTACATAACAACTTAGAACATAAAACACAACATATTTATTGAAAATTTCTTTTACAAGACCACACACATTCCTTCGTACTTTGTGTTGCATGGGATAACCTGAGGACATGCATAAGAAAAGGCTGAGCTATAAATCCTAGTATGGGCGTAAAAAGACATAAAATTAAGAATACAATACATGTTTGTAAATAGGCATATCAATGGAGAATAATATAAAATTAACATAAAGGCATGATATAGCATGATTATCATAACATAGAAATGTGCCAACAATATTTAACATGATATTATCATGATCCAATGACAATTACACTTGGAGAATTAGTAAACCCTCATTTCACTTGAATTTTCATGAGTTAAACCTCATAGAACTTGAGGTATCATGATACTATTCATTACCCAATGAATTGGAGTGCTATTAGGGTGAACCCTTCTTAATAATTTCATTTTATGCATAACTATGCCACATGGATCATATAACTTGGATTAATTAAAAATCATCATTAATTCCATGATAAATGAAGGTGGAATTAATTCATCATTCTATATAATAAATAGGTAAATTTTTGTAAATGTGGATTCTATTGATAAATAACTGGTCTTGATATTCACTAAACAATGACTTTTTCTTGGAAAATCACGGGGCAATTTTGGCAGCATAACGACGTGACATAAAAATTCATAAAAATGATTAATTAGAGTGGAAAGGGTATCTTATAATATTTAAATGAAATTGAAAGTATGTGGGGGTCATATAGATACATATCCCAACATATGTAATGTAATTTATATTCATAATACAAAATAATTTCATTAATGTAAATGAGATGATAAAAATTCCTTACAGAATTTCGGCATGTTAATGGGTGTACATGGGAGGCATTAATCAGAGATAAATCGGTCTATCATCACTAAAATATAAGTAGGGAAGTATGATGGAGGTTCTAAATCAAACCCCAGAATTTTTAATTGAAAATAAAAGGGTATAGAAACATAAAGAAACTTGGACAAAATTGAGAGAGAAAGAAATACCATACATGGAAGTGTGATCCCAAAGGCTTGGGAGAGGCTTGAGAGAGGCTTCTTGGGAGATTGGGTTGCCTTAGGAGGATTATAGATAGAGGAGCGCAGAGTTTGTACAACATCCACAGGATTTCATTGAATATAAAGTTAGATCTTTTATGGGTTTATACAGGAAAAGAGAGGTAACATTTTATTATTTAGGTCATGGGCACCACACATTAAAATAATCAAAACCACAATCTAAATCACGGTTTTTTTCCCATTCTTTTTTCCAAATGGGAGTGTAAAATATATTTTATAAGTAAAATGGTCTAAAATATAATAATATTAGGCTTTCTTATGTGGAGGTGAGGCACACACTCAAGGAAATCATTTTAAAAAGATTAAATGATTTATATGTCCTGGAGGGTCCACTAAGGCTTTCTAAAATAAATAAAATAACTCGAAAATAACATCATATTAATGGTAGAACATAAATTGTCCTAAAATACCTCTTATGGTATTTTATTACATAATTATTTGGTCATTATGATGTCATAAAACACATTATATAATTAAACGATATTTAATTTTTTACATAAAAATTTGACTATCTCAGAAAATTATGAAAAACTCACCATTGAGTAATTTCGACATATAGATTCGAAAAATAATATTAATTTTATAGAAATAATTTTTTAAATATGTGAATAATTATTTTTAATATAAAAACTAACATTTATCGAAAATTTATGGGTTTTGACAAAAACGACATTCAAACCTTAATAAAAATTACAATTTAATTTATAAACAATTATACAATAATATATATATAACAAAAGTAATTTTCTAATAATATTTTATTACAATATTATTTAATTCTAAAATCCATTAATTAATCATAATATATTTTTTAATTAAATATTAACTATAAAATACTGTTTGTTCTTTAAAAACCATTTACAAAGTAACAATAATACAATGAATGTATATACATTATTCTATAAAAAAAAGAATAGACACGATCATAGTTTAAGGTCTTGTTACATAATCCTTCATAACACCGCATAAGACCAAAGGGTATGGTGTGTGATGGGGAGAGACTCTTGTGGTGGCTCGGAAAACATTGCTCGGGTGGTAATCTCTATCAACATCCACTTCTCCCAAAGGCAGTTCTATTTGGGCTTAACCTGTTGAAGCTCATCTTGGGCTTGGTCAAGAGCGAAGCCTAGTGATGCCACATCCTTTTTGAGCTCTGAAAAATGGGATTAATAATGATAAATTCTACTAGGGGAGGTTGTCTCTTTCTTTTTCTAAGTAAATTTGATTTTTCAAATCCCTATATTTATACTAATCATGTGATCATTTTTCAACGGCTATATTAGAAATGGTAACAATTATTAATGGTATTTCGAAATCAAAAAAATAAAAAACCAAGGAAGTTACTACATTAGATAAAAATTTTACATAGTAATTCATTTAATTAGATCAAGAAGAATTTCAATTAATAAATGTCTGGATCGTTACATATATAGTCCAATAAATAACAAAAAACCCACTAATCAGAATTACCATTAACTCTTTTGCATCTTAAATATCACTACATACTATACTCGGTATGTGGTTTTCATAGCACATTTATTCCCTTGTTCCACCCTTGAAATTACCATCCTAAACCATATACCAAAGGCCTCCTATGATATCATCCTACTATTAAATTGACATAAAATATAATCTTTTGTGGGGGCCCTAATTTACCACCATCATCTAAAAACAACAAACTCCTTCACATACTTATTTTTCAGTTTCCATAGTGTATATTTTATGTGGAATGCATATTTTTTCCTTGATTTTCTGAAACTTCCTTTAAAATAATTGGGGTTTGTGAACTCCTATAGATACTTTTTGATTCTCCATAAATTTAATGTGGGGGTCCTTCTTTTTCCATAAAACAAATCCTGGTTTTGAAGTCTAAAAATTTGGCTAAAACTAGAAATATATGCCACCTTCAAAATGTCTTCTTTGTCAATAGCCCTGATGGAATCATTTCAACCATCATTACCATAAAACATCAAAACCAAAAAAACACAAAAATATCATCATGATGTATTTTTTTCAAATAAATTAAATATAAAATTTAGACTCTTTTAATCTGTATATATGTCACAATTCTCACCATAGAGGTTGTACCATCAAATTTTCAAGGTGAATATCACATCTACTAACTCCAAATCATTTTTCTGGTAGTTCTTCCCTTGAATTTTTAACATTCATGAGGCATAAGCTATTAATTTTTCATTATATGTGAGTACATAACCAAATAATTTCTCTGTATAATCATGGTATATCAAAAAACATTATCCACTTAGTGGTAATGGAAGTACAAAGGTATTGATTTTTCTTTTCCTAATCTCCTTAAATCTTCCCACATATAATTTTATTCAGACATACTTTTCCCCTATATATGTTAACTTTTTAATTCGTCAATAAATCATGATAAATTTCTTAAAATTAAATGGTATTACCCAACTATGCCAAGTAAACTACGGATTTCCCTGACACATGACTGTCTGGCTCATTATTCAACTCACATTGTCTTTGACAAGTCTATAGGAATTCCCTTGATTATGATCATGATCCCTATTAATGTGACTTGCTTCATCCAAAATTCATATTCTCTGAAATTATCATATATTTCCCCTTTTTAATTTTTAAAGTGTAGTATATAGTTAATATCCATGTTCCTCATTTCTTTTAGAGTTAAAGATAATATTCTTAAAAAGTCTACAAAAAATATGAAAACATGTTCTCTAAAGACATTATTCATCAAATCCATGATGGTTGTAGTTGAATTAGTATTAATGAAGGGAATAACTATGAATACATAGGATTTATAACTTGAACAAAAGGCTATCTTTTTAAAATATTCATTCTTTATCTTTATTTGATGATATCTAGATTCAATATCCACATATTGAGAGGTATTGATATCCTCATAGTTGATTCAACAATTCATCAATCATTAGTAAGGAATTCTTATTTTTTATGGTGATCTTGTTATGATTCCCATAATCGATACATAGCCCCATAGATACATATTTTTTAATGAAAAGTGAAAATAGAATCCACCAATGAGATGTACTGGGGGTATAAACTCTTTGTAAAAATTCTCTTATAGATTCTTCTTTAACTCCTCCAGTTTAATCGGGGCAATCCTATTTGGGAATTCTGAGATATGAGTGGCTCTGGGTATAAGTTTTATTGATAAATCTATGTCATTAACTAGGGGAATGCTGGTTAACTCTTCATGAAATACATAAATATATTCCTTTCCAGTTGTAATTTTAACAAGGTTGATACTTTCCTTCAACTCAACAATTTGGGAAAGGTTTTATTCTACATTAGGTATGAACACCCACACCATTGAGGGATTTTCAAAAGGAAATTCATGATCTAACATTCATTTGTATATGATAGTGTGATGGTATTGAATATAGAAATATTTTTGATTTTATCTATAGTGGATGTGATATCATTATAATGGGATCATGTGGACGCCCAGTATAGCAACAAATTCCACCAAGTGAAGGATTATGAGATCCAAAGTAATCATCTTCCCACATTCAATAATAAGAGAAGAGTCTAATGCTTTGTATTCATTGAGCTCGCCAATAAGTGTTTTTACATATACCTCTACTTAAATGAATTTGGGTTGTGATTCAATGTTTCTATAAAGATTTTAGAAAACAAAGGAATCTATAGAACCATAATCAAATGAAACATTTCCCACTCTTGTGTGAATTGGAAGTGTCCCTTATATGAATTATAATGACCCATTATTTTCATACATATATATTACATGTAAATATATTAATATTCATTACATAACATAACATAACCATGATTGAACCATATGGTTTAAGTGTATGTGGAAAATTGGAAACATAAAAAACAACTTCATAAAACATATACATCATCTCCTTCCTGTACCTTCATAACTAGAATCCTTTTTGATATATCATACTTAATAACTTTAATCATATCTTGGGGAAAGTAATCATATGAAAAGGGTGATCTAATATGCTCAGTGAGGGTAAACAAGGAAGATATCCATCATAACACTAGAGTAAGTGAACAATAACATCAAATTAATATTTAAAAATTATATCGTACATGTCAAAGATCAAAATATTGTGTCATTGAGTAAATCAAATAATTTTATAAAAAATGAATCATAAAAGAACATTATCCATGAGATAATGACATTGAAAAAGTACATGGAATGTGATATACACATAAGCCTAGAAAATCAATCCCATAGTATTCAAGCCCCATTACAAAAATATATACGGGCGCTTTATGGGTGGCTACACCTCCTGGGTGAAACACACCACCATCCCCAAAGGTAGCCCTTTTCTCATTGTTGAATGTTCACTCCCCAAACTATCATAGTAACAAATATTCACCACAAAAAAAACATCATAGCAAACAAAGTCCCTAACTAAAACTAGTTCACTCCTCATTCATGTCATGCCTTATGGTAATGAGTTCTCTTCCCATTCAAGTCCTATCTTTCTAAACCAAGTTCACTTTTCATTTCATTACTATCTACCTTAGGATGTATAAATCATTTACCAATGTATTGGAGGAGATTTATGTCCCACTCATCCTTGGTTATAACGTAACCATTGTCCTTGGTTATAAAATAACCACCATAAATTGTTACAATGTAACTCCATAACATAATGAAAACCATACATATTTGTACCATAATAAAATAAGTCACTCATCATATCTAAAACCATGTAAATAAATTATTTTCAAAAAAGATTCATCATAACATAACTCATGGAAAAGAGATGGTTTTTCTAAACATTACACCATTATAAAAATAAACAAACCATAAAAATAATATGCATAATATCATTGAATAATATCCTAAATAGAGAATAAGTAACATCCAATAATGTTATCATATAAGGAAAATATTTTTGAATGTTCAAATGAATTAATTCTCAAAAAATAAAATTTCTATTTCCAAATAATTTATTTTTAATGAGATGAACAATTATAAAAGAAAATATTCTCATTGAAAATAATATTGTAAGATTGTAAATAAAAAATGAAATCATTAATTCATCATTATAGTGGTAAATTATTCTCATGCTTGTATATGTTAAAAAACACTCCTTCCATATATTTTTGGAAATGTTAAAAAACCGTCATTTAGAAAATGAAAAAATAACCCTTTAAATCCATTTTTAAAAAAAATTAAAACATGATAAAAATTGTAAAAAATAATAGAATAAAAAAAACAGCTTTAGCAAAAAAAATTATAAAACAAGTAAATGGAAGAAAAGGGTATTTTTAAGGTAAAAATTAAAAAGATAATTTTTATAGGAAATTTCCTTATAAATATCATATCATTGAAGTGACCAATAATGAAATAAACTGATTATGTGTATCATTTATAAATCTACATAACAAAGTAAAAAAAATAAGATAATCAAAATTCATCCCACACATAATATTAACATGGAAAAATCAATGAAGCTGAAGTTTACCCAAAGGAATGGGAATTGAGTTAGGAAATCCTTTTCCATTTCTAATCAGTAGAATCATTTGACCCATAAAAGTAATAATTGTCAAATTAATCATTTGATAACATTATTAAAATGAGATTCATGATATAATATATATAATGTAATTATATACACCACACACCATAAATAAGTGTTGAATAAGCCTGTAATGGCCCGAGAAATGACTCATTAACGATTTTTCTAATAAAAACATGGTTCCACCCAATGGTTACACCAAAAAGGTGGAACCGGTCGTAGTCTCACACCAAAATGGTGGTTTAGCTTATGGTGGAACCATGATGGGGGAACCATGAGGGTGGCACCGTAACGGTCGCACCGTCACAGTCCCACACTGAAAAGGAGGCATCATTGACGGTGGCACTATGAGGGTGGCATTGTGATGGAGGAACCGTAACGGTCACACTATCACAGTTGCACACCAAAAAGGTGGCACCGCTTACGGTGTCACCGTGACAGTATCACTGTGATGGGGGCACTGTGACGGTCATGCCGCTTATGGTGTCTCACCAAACGTTGTCCCACCCTTGTTTCTTTTTCCAATTCTGCTCCCGCAATTTATCTTCTAACATAATATCATATTAATACCTCTTTCAAATCCATTTAAATCCCATAAATGGTATCTAAAATTCCCCAAGATATAGGATACCCTTTACTTACCAAAATGTGTGGAACTTCTTCTATGTCTCACCTTTTCCCATATATTCCAGTTATTCCCCTATTACATGTTTTCCTCTATTTAATGAAAACTGTTTAACGCACAGCATTCATGGCCACCTCACTGATGAGAATTATTAAACGATAATTAATTCCATCATGTGTAACTGCACAAAAATTTTGTGAAACCATGCTCTACCTTTTAATTCGTTCAAAATTCAAATCTTGTAACTCCATGATGTCTCCTTTTTATCACACTAGAATTTCTTCTTCTTCTTCTTCTTCTTCTTCTTCTTTTTCTTGGCTGGTCTCTTTTCCCTTCCTGAGTGAATTTGGAGTACCCATTCCTGAGGCAAGTGGTGCACTGGTGATGGAGCCTTTCTACTCACTCTTGGAGTCCTCCGAGTTACTCCCATACAAGTCATGCACCCCCAATTCCTGGTGCGTGGATAGAAACATCGATCATTAATCATCCAAGTAGGGTTCTTCCTTCATCCCTCTTTATTGTGCATCATTCGGGGTGGGTATGCTAATGTTTCTATAGGGATAGATGAAACCGAATCATAATGAAGATAATAAATGGACTTTTAAAGAAATAATGGGTGTGTTTGATGATGCTGATGTACTCTTTTACACTTTCTCATGTGTTAGGAACTTTATGGGCTTTTGCCCATGAAAAATAATGGTTGGTGGTGGTGTTTCATTTCTCATTAATGGACCGTTGTCTTCTGTGGTGATTAAATGGTTGTAACATGGAAATTGGTTAATCACGTAGACTCATTTTATTAAATGAATTTCTAGTGAACAAGAATCCTTGTGTGAACACCCTAATTAACCAAACCAAAAGGAGAAACTCAATTAATGGTGTGATTGAATCAAGAAACTCCCTTGCTCTGTCTTGGTAATATGTGTGGTTTTTCATCTTGATTCTTGTTGTGTGACATGGATGGGGATGGGATACCCTATTGTGGTGTAGTTTTTGGTTTGTGGATTTAAGGACATGTGGAAATTTATATTGGGGATTGGTTTGGTTCCACTACTTCGAGGGATCTCATGGAAACCATTTGTTCTTGTGACTTTATGAGAAAATCGGGTGTGAATGATTAATCTATTGCTTGGTTCTTTTTTCTTATATGGTTTATGAATATTCCAATTAGTTTTCTAGTAGTGAAGAATTATTAAAAATAGAACCACTCAAATTTGATAACAAGAATAGTTTTAATGGGGAATTGTTTTCGTGGAATGAGTTGTGACTTGGCTATGGGTGGTGTCTTTTTTATGAATAAATAGTAATGAGGGATTTTGTGTATAGGCTGGTTTTGGAACCCCTAGGTTGGGATGAGTTCTTTCTTACCAATATTTATAATTTAGATCTTGTGTTTCATATTCATGCCCCACCGAATTTTAAAACATCATACTGAACACCCTTATTTCAATGGGGGAGGGTGTTTTTTCCAAAACTCTTATGATTTGTGGTTATTAGATCTTTTTATACTCCCTTTCCAAAGTTGCCCAAGACTATTTGGGCTAGCTATGATGGCGTGAGGTCCATTATACCCATGATTTTTCAGACAGGGTAGTTGTGGTGGTTGGCCCAGGTGTGTGCGTGGGTAGGTTGTTTCCCAGGTGTCTTCAGGATGTGGCCCAGGTGTCTTCAGGCATTGCAGTACTTGTTCGGGCCTAGGTGTCTTCCAGAAGGGAGTTAGTTATTCTGGCCCAGGTTTTTGCAGGTGTGGTTACATGTGGTGGTTGTGGAAGAGGTGTTTGTGGGTGAGATGTAAGGTTGTGGTAACCCAGGTGTGTGTGGGCAGGGTATGGTAGTGAGACTGTGGTAACAGAATGGCGGGGGAGGCCTGATGCATATGATTTCTTTAATAACCAGTGGGAATGTGGTTCAAGGTACCCAAACATTGTTGTGTTATTAATATTATATTACTTGAATTACACTATTTGGGGAGTGTTCCTTGGTGAGTTTTGTGTGGATAGTTTCCTTGTTAGGTGCTTGGTTATCTCCCTTTCTCATGGGGAATTAGAATGCCTCCCCACATGTGCACGAGATATTTTGTTTTTCCCTAAGGATTATACCTATATACTCACCCTATGTATATAAAACTACTTTTTGGTTTCCTGGTGGACTTCGAAGACCATGTCGAACCATAATAGTTCGGACGTTGGGGCAGTTTTTGTTGTTGTTTTTCATTTCTTTGGTATTTATCTTTGGTTTTTTATTGTATTATAGAACTAATTATTGGAACATTCATATGGGAAGGAATTGTTTGGGATTTAATTTTACTTTTTGTGTTGTTTGGTATTTACAATATCATATCTTGATCCTACTAAATAAATAGGGTAATGCCTTCCATTTTGTGTGTAATTCCATACCTTTGGTGCTACTCACCACTCTGGGACCTATTGAAGGAGGGTCTGAGAGGTCATTATCTCTCCTTAAACTTGAAGAAGGAAGGTTCTAGAAATCTATTGTCCCTTCCTTCGTCTTGGTGAAGGCTAGTCGTGACAGAATGGTATCAAAGGAATTAGGTTGAGAAATAGTATGGATAACAGAGTTAGCCATAGTGAGGATTGACTGGGATGGTAGGGAAACAGTGTTAGGCAATCTTGGTGTGTGGAATAAGCCAGGGAAGACCGACTTGGACACGGGATTTTAGGGTCCCCCATTATTTGATGGAAGGAACCTGGGCCTACCGAAAGACCCTGTGAGGCTACACTGATTGCTGGGTAGAGACTCTAAGAAAGGTACATGCATCATAATGACTTGTGTTCTTGTGTGTCTTGGGTACTTTGGGGATTTAATATGAATAATAAGTCAAAAATTGAATCTTTTACACTACTAAATCTTTGGAATTCCTTTTTTACCTTGCAGCAATGGCTCCTAGACGATGACCACGAGTAGTACAGGCGATTGAGTCCCAGGAGGTTGGTTTGGATGATTGGTACAAGGCTGACTGAGAGGAGGAGGACGACCAGTGGAAGAGGACTCTTTGTGCCTTTCAACAGCAGACCCTTGGGAAGTAGGAGGGTAGAATCTCGGATATGGAGACAGAGAGTTAGCTAAAGGAGCTGGTGATAGGTTCTAGCTTGATTCAGGCTCTGAGGGTGTACAAGGTTCTTTTGGTTATAAGAAAAATGTGGGGAGCAACACGTCAGTGGTGGACGCACATCCATGGGGAGAAGAGGGAGGATGAGGTATCGTAGAATGACTTTTAGAGGGAGTTCCAGGAGGAATTCATCTCTTCCACGACGAAGGCTCAGAAGAGGTAGGAGATACTCTCCAATTAGCAGGGGATTATGTCAGTGAGAGAGTTGGGGTTCAAGTTCAAGGATATCCTTTTCATTGCTCTAGGCATTTTTCTGAATGAGGAGCCTCAGGAAAGACATTTAGAGGAGGCACTACGACCATCTCTTTAGTATAATTTTACTCCCTTCACTCTTCCAACATACTTTTAGGTCCAGAAGAAGGTTGAAGTGGTAGAGAGGATGCACACACTGGGAGGTGTTCCCCAAGAAGGGATATAGTTGGGCTCGTCAAAGGGGAAGGCAGTCAGTAGTAGGCCTCCAGCATCAGGGCCTTCTGGGTTTTAGCCAGTGGGGGGAAGGCCCCATCAATTCTAATTTTGATCTTCTGGTCCTTTCCCTTTCCGTTCAAGCCTAGGACCGAGATTCTTCACTGGTGGTAGCCATGGGCACCATCGGAATCGGTGCTCGGACTGAGTGTAGTATAGTGGGGGTGGACCAGTTCAGCGCCCACCTCAGCAGCAGCAGTTTCTTGCCAGGCCCTTTCAGCAGCAGCAGCAGGGACAATGAGAAACCACTCCTCAGAGAGAAAACAGTGAAGGAGGATGCCAACCTCAAGGTTCTTCTCAGGGACCTCGACCAGGGCATCATTAGGGTGGTGTCTAATATTCTAGGAGCAAGGGAGCAGGGTGTGGGCAGTTGTACTCTACATAGGTAGTCATTCCAGCATGGCTAGAAGTCGTATGAGGTATTACCATCTTTTTTAGTACTCTTTCATTAGCCTTGTTTGATTCAGGAACTTCACACTACTTTGTTGCACCCAGTCTAGCCCATGCTTTGGGTCTAGATACATATACAGTTTTCGTACACTGGGTTTTGAGTACGCCAGTCAGAGTTCAGACCAGCTTGTCTTGTGTTTTCTGAGAACGTAGACTGATGTTGGGACCACATCAGTCCAGGGGGGACCTTACTTTGCTGCAGATGCATCCATAGGATATCATTCTAGGAATTGAATGGTTGTTCTCTTGATGTGTTGTTATTGAATTCTTCTGAATACGGTTTTTGTTTTCAGATGTGGGTGGACAACAGGTGACTTTCATCGGCATGCGGGGTCACCAAGAGGAAAGCCAGCAAGTGGAGCCTCTTATTTCTTTTTTAGTTGAGCTGTCAGTAGAGTCTCTTGACATAGATATGGTGGTTGTCTCCATGATTTTCAATGAGGTCATCCAAGTCTTCCTTGAAGAGGTGGTGACTCTACACCCTCAACGTGATGTTGAGTTTGGGATAGACTTGAAACCCAGTTCCCATCCAATTTCAATGGATCCCTATCAAATAACACCTTCTGAGCTGCTGGAGTTACATATTAATATTGATGATCTGATGAAGAAGAGTTTTGTTTGAAAAATCACATCACCATGGGGCACTCTATTCTTGATCGCGAAGAAAGAAGATGGTGGTCTCAGTCTATGCATAGATTACCAGATACTGAATCCAGTAATGGTCAAGAACCATTACCCCCTCCTGAGGATAGATGGCCTCATTGACCAATTGAAGGGGTCCAGATGGTTCTCCAGTATAAACCTGTAGTCAGGATATCACATGTTGAGGGTGATAGAGGGTGACATCTCCGAGACTTCATTCATGTGAATATATGGGCACTTTAAGTTCGTACCAATGTTATTCAGCGTTATAAATGCACCAGTCGTGTTGATGGGGTTCATGAAATCAGTATTCCATTAATATCTGAACCGGTTCATAGTTGTGTTTATAGAAGGAATCTTGATCTACTCAAGATCAGAGGAGGATCACGCCAAGAATCTGAGGATGGTTTTAGAGGTCCTCCGACAACACCATCACTACGGGAAATTTTCCAAGCTCCAGTTTTGGACACAAGAAGTACACTTCCTTGGACACATGGTGAATGAGTAGGGAATAGTGGTGGACCCGTCAAAGGTCGAGGCAATTATTTCATGGGAGGCACCCAAGAATGTGATGGAGGTTTGTAGTTTCCTGGGCATAGAAGGTTACTACCAAAGATTTGTTCCCAACTTCTCCCAAATTGAATCACCTTTTACAGCCTTGACCAAGAGGGACCAGGATTTCATGTGGATTGGGTAGTGTGAGGCAGCCTTCAGTTATCTAAAGGGGAAGTGGGTTAGTGACATAGTGCTGAGGTTTCCTGAATATGGGGTGACGTTTGAGGTATTCTGTGATGCTTCAGACCAAGGCTTGGTGGTGTGTGCTAATGAAACAGCAGGGGTGTTCTATTATGGTTCTAGGATTTTGCATCCCCATGAGAACAACTGCTCCACCCACGTTCTAGAGATTTCAGCGGTTGTGTTCTCACTAATGTTGTGGTGGCATTACCTCATTGGGGAGCACATTGTGGTCTTCACAGATCATAAGATATTTAGATATATCTTCTCCCAACAGGACCTGAACTTGTGGAAGGGGATGTGGATGGATTTTCTTTAGGACTACGACTTCAAAATATCTTACACTGAAGGAAGGGGAATGTGGTGGATGATTCCTTGAGCATGAAGTTGCAGAAGGATGCTTTTCGAGAGTCAGCAGATGCTTGGAAAGAGATGGAGGAGATGGATTCCCTACACCAAGATGCAAGGGTGGAGGGTGGAAAGGGATGTTTGTTCCAGAAGATAGTGTGGTCCTCTCTGTTGCAGCAGGTGGAGGAGTCTCATTCGGTACACTTAGAGGCTGATGTGATGCACGATCGTGAATGTCGGGGTGATACTCTAGGAGGATGGTCAGAAGACGGGAAAATCGAATGATGTTTCATGGGAAGTTTTTCTTCATAATGGAAATGCACAAGAAAATTATTGGGGAGTTCCCCAACTCACCCCTGGTGGTACAGCCATGAGATTCCAAGATATACCGGGGCATGGGGGTTAGTTTTGGTGGCCTGGGGTGAAGTGATAAGAGGAAGAGTTTGTGGCGAAGTGCCTCATATTTCAGTATGTGAAGGTTGAACATCGCATCCTAGGGGATCTGTTACAACCTTTAGATGTCCCTGAGTAGAAGTGGTATGACATATCTATGGATTTCGCCATAGGACTACCCAGAGTTCAAGGGGGCCGTGATGCCATCTGGGTAGTTTTGGACCAGCTGATGAAATCAGCTCACTTCCTGGCAATCAAGGAGTCAAGTGTGGTGGATGTACTAACAAAGTTTTACATGGACTAAGTGGTGTGGTTTCATGGAGTTCCAGGGTTTAAAATCTCTGATCAGGATACCTGGTTTACCTCACGGCTTAAGAAAAATTTTCAACATGATTTTGGCACCCAACTATGCCTCATCACTTCTTTCCACCCCCAGACTGATGGGAAGATAGAACCCACCATCCATACATTGGAGGATATGCTACGTGCATGTGTTTTAGATATTAGACGATTATCGGTATGACACTTTCCTCTATTAGAGTTTGACTACAGCAATAACGATCACTCTACCATTGGCATGGCTCCATTCGATGCTTTTTACGGGAGGTCATGTCGCTCACATGTGTGCTAGAAAGAAGTTGGGGAGGCAGGTGTTCTTGGCCCAAAAGTGGTGTAAAGCATAATAGAAAAGGATCAGATTATATGAGAGAGGATGAAGGTGGACCTGGATAGGAAGAAGTCGTATGATGATTATAGGAGGATACCCTTCAAGATAGAGGTCGGGGACCATGTGTTCTTGAAGGATTACCCTCGACGGGGAAAACGGAGGTTCAACAAGGGGAGTAATCTTTATCCCAGGTTCGTAGGACCCTTAGAGGTGTTGCAATAGGTCGGCTAAGTGGTTTATCAGCTAGCTCTAACCCTGCCGCTACTGAGAGTGCATGACATCTTTCATGTGTCTCAGCCCTGTCAGTATCTACATGATGATTCACACGTCCTTGACTATGGAAAGCTAGATATCAAGGATGACGTGAAGTTTGTAGAGTGACCAGTTATGATCGAAGTTCATGAGGATAAGGTTCTTTGTGGATGAACCATTCCCTTGGTTCGTTTTTTATTGAGCCATAGTGGCCTCTAAAAGAGTACCTGGGAACATGAGGCACAGATGCGAGCCCAATACCCAGAGCTGTTTGGTGTTTTATCCTATTTTTCTTCATACTTTTTTGAGATGTAGTGTATAACCTTGTTAACTGTGAAATGTGTTGTTTTCTTAACACACCAAGCTTCAACAGTATGGTTCTCGGTGAATAGTAGAGTAGCGTGTGTTGTAGGCAACTTCGAGTACTAACACACACCACAACCTATCAAACTAGCCGTTATTAATAGTAATACCCAATTTTTTAAATTTTATAAATATTATCTTTCAAAATGGACTTCATTTTTGGATTCGTAATATCTAAATTAGCATCGGGTGATTTTTTTTTATTTTTCTGAAAATTTTCAATTTTTGATGAATAGTGAAAAACCCTCAGTTAGAGTTCGAAACAGAATTTTTTTTAAATAACTATTTATTTTATTTAAATTTATTTTAGGTCAAAATAGACACATAATGACTAAATAATTTCATTGTAATTCATTGGAGTCAATTTATAATAATTTTAGATATATAAAATTTTATAGAACTTTTCACCGTCTTTTACCCACCTCCTAGAAAAATTTGCAAATTCACATAAAACATAATTTTACCACTTTTTTGAGTAGAATTTCAAAAATTTGAGAGACACTGTTGATATTAGTAAGTAAAATTTGGTTCAATAAGATGAAAATATTTTTTGGTTAATAGTGACTTTTACTTTTATTTACCACGGTTAAAAGTAAATAGGGTAATTAAGGGTAAAAATGATATTATTATTACCCTAACACATGTCCTAATTCTATTGGATAAGTATAGTTCGACCAAAAAAACCTTAGGAATAAAATATCTTCATTTAGGTCCACTTGGAGTAGATAAGGACATTTATTATTATTTAATTTGAAGAAGAGTTAAAATAGTTAAAATCAAAGTTTAATTAATAAAACATTTTTAATATAGGGTAATACATAAGATAAATTAGATTGGAAATATTCAATAAAAATATAAAATGATTTCCTACATAATGTTATTTTATTTATAATTTTTAGAAATTAAATAATTTAATTCATTTTTGACATAATGGTGATGCTGTAATTACCTAATTATTGAAATATTAAAATAATTGATTTTATAAATATCCATATAAATGTAATTTGAGACTTTTTAGGAATTGCTATAATTTTATAGGTTAATATGACATATTAGGATTGGTTATATGAATTTTTTTCGAAGTAATAAGGCTATTATGAATTTATCAAAAAAACCCAGTAGTGACAAAATTGACAAAAAGGAGTATTTAAAACAAATACTATATTATTAATTGATATTTTGTTCCTAAAAATCTATGGTTAGGAAAAATGACTTATATAAGGTTATATATATTAAAAATGGACCACTTTGGGGGTCTCTTGGATGTTTATAGTAAGTTTATTAACCTTATAATATAAAAATACAAAGAGACATGGTAAATGTCAAACTAATTAACTAAAAGTTAAAACTAAAAGATAAGGTTTATAAAATGACCCAAACCTGTCTAAAACCTATTGGTTGAGTTTTTTCTGACCCATCCAAAACTAATCCTTGAAATAAATCAGTTTTTAGCCATTAGAAACCTAATATGAATTTATTATAAAATAATATTTCTAGCTTTTCCAAAGGTGCCCCTCACCCCTCTTATAAAAGGGAACTCCACATTCTCTCTAGTTCACTCCATCAAAGCCTTTTGGCTCGTCCAAACCCTGCCAAAATATCCTCCCAACTTCCCTCAATTCAACCTAGAGGCCTTATTTTGATCAAAAAGCCAACTTATGGATCCCTTTTGATCAAATCAAAAGGAAGAACCCGAAGAAGAGGTAATGTTTTCACCACCCTCTTTCATGTTCCTTTCTTCTTCCACTTCTTCTATATTTGTAATTTCCATTATAAAATAATAACTCAAGTATCATCTATATATTGTGATGTTATTATAAATATGGTACAACCATATTCATTATTCTATCCATCCTTTGAATGACATGTCGTCATACGTGCGTACGTACGACCTACCATCTCCACGTTGTGATGTAATTGTTATTCAAAACATTATTATTTGGATGGGTTTGATAATGATGTGTAATTGAAGTAAATAATTAACATAACATTATAATGATTCTGTATATATGATATACGATCAAATTATATACGATTTTAATATCAAAAGAATGATATTGTCCCTCGTACGTACGTACGGACTACCGTCTCCACGAACGCGATGAGAATCATTCCCCATCGTATCCATTCAAGAAAAATTATAATTTGATGATTAAAAATACTGTTTAAGGACTTTATACCATTCTGGATATGAATAAGATACAACTTATCCATGAAAAACATGGCTTATGTAACAAAACAAATAAAATTAAATGAGTATGTTAACACCTGAAACAACTATAATACTAAGATATCATTAAAAAAGCAATGTTAAAAGATCATATATGATATCATATTAATGTATATGATTCTTTTATAATTTAATAACAATTATTTGACCATTATACAGGAGGTTAACCTACCCTCGACCAAGGAAAAGTACAAGGTAAGGGTTAATTTCGCAGTCTCTTTATAATCTAAGATTTTTTTTATGTAAGTATCTACTAGGAAATATTTATTAGCCATGTCCATTTTTCATAAAATAATTTTCAAAGGGATTATTTTTAAGGGAATTTTTACTAAAACATCATTTTAATTGTTTTAAAGATTTATTCTTCTAAACCATTTTCATTAATGTCCATGTTTTCAAAATGGTTATTAGGATTTATTTAAACAGACATGAATGTTTTAAAATGTTAATTACCTTAAAATTATTAAAAGTGGAATGGGAAATTTTGATTCAAAAATGTCTTTAAATTTCTTCCTTTCAAAATTGTGTGACTTTTAAATGTTTTCATGAAAAAGGGATATTTCCCTCAAAGAGGTTTACAAATCATTTTCATCAATGTCAAAATCCATTAATGGATTTGAAACATGTTTTGAAGTTGATTTATTATGATACAAATCATCCATATTGTATTGAAGATTTCGTGATATGTTTGATTGTGGATGTGTTATTTTTATACCATTCATGGTTTATGGGTAAAGTATTGACATTTCCTATGCTATTTTTAATACGAATGTTTATGTTATGTTTAACCCTTTTCATATGAGGAATGCATTGGACTTAGTAAGTGATGGGTGGCGCCTGCTATAGCTCCTCGATGAATCGGTAGCTCTCATGAGACAAACTAGTTTCATGGCACAAGGGCTTAAAAAATATTATTTGTAGTCTTGGCACAAGTCCTTGACTAGGTGGTTATGATAGTCTCGCATTATGCATTCCATAATTATGAAAGTGGTTATTGATATTGCATGTGATTATTCAACTTGTAGAATATCTATGTGAATAAGCAAATGGAATTATTTCATTTTATATTTTCCATGTTATGCTGAAGTTCATGATTAAAAGGATTTTGGTTTAGTTATACACTGCCTTAAATGTTTATGCTTATTTAAGAAAGTTTCCGCTATATTGTTATCCTTACTGAGCATCTGAGCTCACCCCTTTCTATGTTTTATTTTTTCCAGGATGTGAAGAAGTATTTTATGAATGACCTTCTGGGATAGTATGAGGGGATATGAGTGTGTTCTACGGAGATAAGATGTTTCTGTAGTTTTTCACTTTATGATGTAATGTAAACTTTATGAATGTATCTAGTGATTTCAAAGCTACTAAACTAATTGGTCTCTTGAGACTTGATCTTTTGCGATCGCGCCAATGATACATAATAATAAACCAGCTCTGGGTAACTGGGGTTGGGGCATTACAGTTTCTATCATATAAAGTTTATTAAAATCTTTGGAATCGAGATTTATATAAACTCTAATTAGATCTCATAGACCTAAGATGGACTTTGAGTATTAGTATTTATGAACTTCCAAGCATTTTGGTATTGTAATGATTTTCTGAGTTTTCCATGAAATATGTCCCTATCTGGATATGAGCAGGTAGAGTCGGCTCTGACACAGATGTACCTAGGGGTAAAACCTGAAAACACCGCTTTGTGAAAGACTCGAACAGGAACCGGTGCATGACAACGGGCCTTGATGCACTCTGGGTTACGACACTCCTAGGGGATATGCTTAGGGTAATTCTCATTTTCATTACAAACCATTATAAAGGTTTTTTGAGTATATACTTCCTCAAAGAAAACATTTTTATGATTATGGATTGTATCCATAAAATGTTCAATTTATGTTAAGTGTATTATAAGTATAAAAATATATACATCGATTCAGAAACTAATCTAGTTTATGCCATTGTTTAGAAATGGAGCCTAGTGGAAGAAATGGAAACTGTATCAATACACGCACTCTGTGTAGGAATTTACCTCCTACTCAAGATAATTATAGTGAAGCTAGTTATGCAACTGGTGCTGATCAGCTAATCACCATATAGGGACAACTCACTCAGGTTATGAATAATAGCCTTACCCGTATAGAGCAACCAGATCCATAGTGTGAGGATCAATGTTAGATCGCTTCATGAGGCAACAACCACCAACATTCAATGGGAGTAAAAATCCACTAGTATCTAAGAAATGGATAAATTCCTTACAGAAAATATTCCATGCCCTGGGGAGTAGTAAAAGGGAAAAAGATATCATGGCAGTTTACTGCCTCACTAGAGATACTGATCAATGGTGATCATTGATTCAAAACACGGAAGAAAATGATGAAGTATCAAATATGTAATGGAGGGAGTTAAAATAGTTGTTCTTAGAAAAATTCTTTCCTTATGACCATCGAGCAGATATGGAAAGGCAATTTCTGAGTCTGAGGAAAAAGAAGGATGAGAATGTCGCAAAGTATGAGGATAACTTTACAATGTTAGCGAGGAATGCTACAGATTATATACATAACCCAAGAAGTAATATCGATCATTTCTTTTATGTGTTAAAACCCTTTCTTCATCAAGAATTACTTTCACAATCCTTCTCATCGTGCAAATATATTTTCTCATGTGCTATCAAGACAGAAAAATAATTCTCTATGTCTTACGACTTTAAAGAAAATAAAGAGAAGAAGAGATCTGTTGATCACTCAAGAAATGGAAATAAATGGAAGAAGAAAATTTTGATTATCCATCCTATAGTAAATGTGGGAAGAAACACTCAGGTACTTGCTTGAAGGGAACGGGAGTCTGTTACTAGTGTGGTGAAAAAGGCCACCGAGCTCATGATTGCAAGGGAAAGAAAGTTGATGTCAACATGGAATTATTTAATTTTAGAGAAATTGGGTATTATGAAAATTAATTTCCTAAGATTCAGGGGAAATTACCTCAGAAAAGTCCATGGGATCAAGGTCAAGCTTATGCTATCGCTACTTCTGAGGTTGAAGCTCCAAAATAGGTGGTGGAGGTAATTTAATGGTTTCCTCAAGTTTAGAAAATGCATTATTTGATTCTAGATCATCACATTTATTAAAATCTTCTCAGTTTTCAAAGAAAATTAGATATTTACAATTTTATTTAACATGGGAGTTGTCAGTTAAAACTCCTAAGGGAAGTATCATCACATCAAAGTTTTGCGAATTTGTTCCCATTAGAGCACATAAATGTTCTTTATCCGCTGAACTCATCGTCATACCTATGATTGAATTTGATATAATCCTTGGTATGGATTGGCTTTTAGACCATGATTCGAAGATTTATTGTAAGAAGAAGGAGGTTAAATTTTTTTTGATGATGATAAAGAACACATTATCTTTAGTGCAGAATCGTCACCACCTGATTCTTATCAAGATCCATCCCCAGTAGCTCAACTAAATTCAATTATCGTGGAGGGGAATAATGAAATAACTATGGGTGAGGAAAAGAATGTTCAAATAGAGTATGTACCCTATTGTGAAGGAATATATAGATTTGTTTTCGGAAGATTTACCTGGACATCCTCCAGAACGAGAAATTGAGTTTTCAATTGATTTAATTCCTGGTTCAAGGCCCATATCGAAGACCCCTTATAGAATGGACACTGTGGAATTAGTTGAACTAAATAAAAAACTAGAGGAATTGAGTAATAAGGGATTTATTCACCCTAGTGTTTCTCCATGGGGAAACCCTATCCTTTTTTTAAGAAGAAAGATGGATCTATGAGGTTATGTATCGACTACAAGGAAATCAATGCTATAACGATAAAGAACAAGTATCTGTTACCTCGCATTGATGATTTATTTGACCAACTGCATGGAGCTCAATAATTTTCAAAGATTGACCTTCGATCTGGATACCATCAGTTGTGTGTGAAGAAGGAAGACTGTAGAGACCCTAAGATTAACGTACATTGATATTACATTACTTTTGCGAAATATTTAGTACATAACAAAAACACACACACAAGGACCGTAATAGTTTAGTGTCTTTGGAAACTCGGAATATAATCTTCTAATCATGGTGAAAGATCTTCAACATCTCCCATAAAGATCTTCCTTTTTTTAATACCTAAAACCTTTCTTTATATCCTGGGGAAAAGAAAACATAAAAGAGTGAGCTCAAATTATCAGTAAGGGTAAACAAAAGAAATATCAATCACATCATATTCATATGAACATAACATTTTGGAAATCATAACCTGCAAAAGAGATCATAATATCATAACATGGGATAAATCATAGTAGTGAAATGTAATCCCAATAATCATAACTTAAAACACCAAACATTGTGTCATACACACATAATCATAGATGATCATTTCTTGTTATTCAAGACTCATTTCCAAGACTATCTTAGTGGACAAAGTCCATTTATGAACTGAGTTCACTCCTCGTTTCAGTCTTGTTTCACTGAACCGGTTTAACCTGCCGTTCCAGCCATGTCTATCTCATGTGATATAAAATCTTTACCCAATGAATTGGATGGATATATACGTCCCACCCATCTCATAATGATACTATTCTTATGTGTTCCACAAAATCAGAAACCATACATCATAGCATAACCCATGTAATAAAAATGGGAATTTTAAACATCGTGACATCATAAAACAATTCATATAATATAAAGGAATTCATAAAAATATAATTCCATCACAAAATAATCAATTCAATGTAATAATAGGGATAGAAACATAACCCTTTGTTATCTTAGATGTAAAATAATTTTGATAAAACACTTGAACTCCATTCTTGAGGAAAATATCTTTTCTGCTTCAAAAACGCTTTTCCTTTCTTAACATGTCGTACAACTCTAAACTAAAAGAAGTTGATTAAAAATAAACTTGAAAAATTGTAAAGAAATTTTCTTGGAAATAATGTTTTAAAAATCCATTCATGCCGTATAAGTCAAAAAAAACATTCTTCGTACTTTTGTCGGAAAATTCAAAAAGTACCTCGTACGAAAAATGACAAAAGATTCCTTTCATATCCTTTACTAAAAACTCACCGAAGGGTAAAATTGGATTTAAACAATTGTAGGTGGATGGAAATAATATTACATATTGAGGAAACATGGATGTGGATGATAAAATACACCCCAGTAAATACTAAAGTATAAACAATCTCGGATAAAAATGAGATTGTGATATTTCCCTTACCTTAGGTCCGATTTGCTTCGTAAGTGTCCAAACCTCCTGTATAATGATTTAAATAATGTCATTGACTTATTCCAGAATCATACTAATTGTTATGATATCATATATGGTTCACTTATGACTTTATATTACCTGTTCTTTTGTAAATTCCATGTTAAAGAGCGTTTTGGGTAAAATCGTTTCATTTTTCGTCCGTGTTTTGAACTGTAATTATTCATATGATTACGTAGATCATGATTACTTAATTCCAGAATATAAAACATGATTTATATATAATATATATTAAGAATATACATATATATAATAGATTATTAAATGGAAAGAAATACACTGTTCATGGAGACGGTAGGTCGTACGTACGCATGAACGTTGTTTTCGTTTCCTTATTGAGTTGAATGGAATTAAGTAGATGACATACATATATATACATATATATCCAGTATCATTATTATGTCATATATTTCATGATTACTTATTATATATACTTTATAATCATTCATGAATGGTTAACGTGGAGAATGTATCTCATCGTGTCGTGGAGACGGTAGTCCGTACGTACGCACGAGCGATGATATCGTTCTCATGATCGTGGAATTGTATTGGATTGTATGTATACTATATCAGAATCAATATCAGTTTACAATAATCATATATAGTAATTATGTACACCATTATACCCATCCAAGTAAGGTGGTGGTGGAAAATAGATTACACCACGGCGTGGAGACGGTATTCTGTACGTACGCACGCGCGGTGATTTCGTTTTCCGTAGGATGGATAGATGGTGAAATAGGGTTGTTTCATACTTATAATAACATATCAGTATATGAGTGATACTGATGTTGTTACTTCATAATGAAACAACCTAAGAAGAAGAAGTGGAAGAAGAAATAAAGTTGAAAGAATCGGTAATGGACATTACCTCTTCTTTGAAGCGCCTCTTTGAGATCTCCTTTTAGGGAACTAAAATTGGTCTTTGAGGAAGACCAGAACCTCTAGGATGTCGCTATGGAAGTGTAGAATTGAATTTGGCAGGGGTTTTCTGAGCTTGAAGGCTCAAACTGGTGTGAGGAAGAGAGGGAGGAGGTGCCCTTTTATAAGGGAGGAGAGGGGCTATTTTGCAAAAACTAAAAATATTATTTTATTATAAAGACAAATTCGGTTTTAAATAGATCCAAATTGATTTAATTCGAAGCTAAGGTGGGGATGGGTCTAAATCCTCTCATCCAATAGAATTTAGACAAGTTTAGGTTCCTATTTTAACCTTATCATTTATATTTAACATTAAGTAAAATAATTTTACTTTTACCGTGTCTTCTTGTGTTCTTATACTATAAGGTTAATAAACTTACTATAAGCATCCAAACGAACCCCAAGTTGTTTATTATTAATATAAATAACCTTATCTAAGTCATTTGGCCGAACCTCAGATTTTTAGGAATAAAATAACAATTACTAATATAATATTTGTTTTAAAAACTATTTTATGTCAATTTTGACACTATTTAGTAATTGATTTTTGTGAAACTGATAACAGAATGATTAGTTAGAAAAAAGTTAATTAAATAAATAATAACATGTCATATTAACCTAGAAAATTAGTGGAATTCATAAAAAGTCTAAATTATATTTATTTGGGTATTTATAATATCAATTATGATAATTTTTCACTATTATGGTAATTACTGCATCGTCATTGTGTCATAAATACATTAATTTATTTAATGTCTAAAAATTATAAATAAAATATCATTTTGTAATAAATCTTATTATCTTTCTAATGAATATTTACAATCGAATTTATCTTATGTATAACCCTATATTAAAAATGTTGAAGTAAATAAACATTGATTTTAACTCTTTTAACTCTTCTTTGAATTAAATAATAATAAATGTCCTAATCTAATCCAAGTGGGCCTAAATGGTCATATTGTATTCCTAAGGTTGTTTTTGGTCGAATTAAACTTATCCAATAGAATTAGTACATGTGTTAGGGTAATAATAATATCATTTTTACCCTTAATTACCCTATTTACTTTTAACCGTGGTAAAAAAAAGTAAAAAGTTACTATTCACCAGAAATTATTTTCATCTCATTGAACCACATTTTACATACAGACATCAACTGTGTCTCTCGGATTTTTGAAATTCCACTCACAGAAGCGGTAAAGTTAAGTTTTATGAAAAATTCATTTTTTTTAACTACCACTTAGTGGTTTCACTATTCATCAAAAAATGAAAGTTTCCAGAAAAATACCAAAAATTAGGCCTAAGATATATTTGATATTATGAATTAAAAAATGATGTCTATTTTACCAAATTCAAAACATATCAGTTGCATTAATTAATTTAAAAATTAATTCCCGTCGTCAAAACAAATAGCGTGTTCTTAAGAGATAATATTTATCAAAAGATTGACATTTGTTTATGTCTTGTTTAAATGTGAAATTACATCCAATGACCAAAATTGTATTAAATTGTAAAAATATATTCTAAATATACTTTAAAACCACTCAAATTAATAATTTATCACTATTAATTATTTCGATTAAAAAGGTTGTTTTTAATTTAAATTTAGTAACTTTCACTATTCATCAGAAAATGAAAGTTATCCGGAAAGTACCAAAATTTCACCCTAAGCTAATTTTGATATTCCGAATCCAAAAATGAAGTCCATTTTGAAAAATAAAATTTAAAAAATTTCAAAAAGTGGTTATTACTATTCATAATGGCTAGTTTTAATAATATTTTAATAGCATATCATTGTTTAGCGAAACTCGGTATTGCGTACAACACACGCTATCGCGGAAGGTCGTGCTTGCGTGTAATGCAAGGCAAGTCAAGGATGCATGTTATGCAAGCTTCTTTTGGTGTAGCATACAACACAAGACATTAATGAAATTAAAAAGAATATTTTTCATAAAATCTCGGGGTGTTACATTCTACCCCCCTTAAAATCAATTTCGCCCTCGAAATTCGTCGGGGTTATAAATGGTTTACTACTCGAAAGTTTTTTTAATAGAAACCCACATCATAAAAAGGAATACCCAAACTTGGCTTTAAAAACTAATGTATGAAATGTAATGGTTACCCAGATTAACTCATCACTGGGTTTCCACATAGGAGAACATAGGTGAAAATATGGATATGGAAGAAAAATATAACCATCAAGTTCTGATGGAGAGTGGTAGAGAACATGGATATGAAATAGCCAAAAATCACAAAGCCATATATTTGCAATGATCTAAGGTACCATATGATTCATTAGATATAAGGTCACTAGGAAAACATTTTTGGTTTTCAAAATCATTACCCTAAAGTTGGTGAATTAAAAGAAATACTTACATGATTTTGGTACAATTTCACTGTTGTTTGTGCTTTGAAAAATTTCCACTTCATCTCTTAAAGAAATGAATTTGAATTTGTTATTCATGAAGTGTTAATAGATCATGTGATAGAATGATGGGTCATTCCATCTTTTTCAAACAAAAGGTTAGCAAAAGTTATCAAATATACATAAGTCCATCTATGGTGAGGTTAATTGTATACGATTCCAAAAATGAACTTATACTTCATATATCATACCGCGTAATAAAATAAAACTAGTTTCTACTAACCAGGGACTTCTTGTAGGCCAGTGGTAGGCAATAAAGGCCAGTCGCACTTCCGTTGTGGGTTCGATTCCCACAGCCTTGTCCGACACGATGGGCTGTCGCCCGTCCTGCAGGTTGTCCTTTTTCTAAAGCTATATTACTATAACATCCCATCAATAATATCGAAAAAAGTTCTATCCTAACTTATGTCTAACATAATACATTCCAATATTTTGTCTTATCTAAAATACTTCGGTCCAAGCTCATAGTATAAAGAAAATGATTACTTGAAATTTCACATAACAATCACGTGAATGCCATCATTTATCTCCCATATATCATAAGATATATCTTGTTGGTCAAATTACAAACATGTGAATACCTTAATCATGTATTCTCTTGAAGAATGAATACCCATTAATTGAACCATAGTGAAAACATGAATGCAGTCAAAAGTTAACTCTTTCCACATACGAAAATCCAAAAATTCTATATACTGAAAACATGATGTAACCTTCTCCTTATATCAGTCATGAGCTCATGAATATGGTCAAACATTTCATTTTCTCGTTTTCCTTTCATTATGCACATATCATCTTTTCTTCCAAAAATATATCAATCACATTCTATGGTTACCGGTACCATTTAAAACCACAATAGACCAATACATAAATATTCCAATATTCCATGATACTATATACAACATTATTTTGGAATAACATTACATAAACACTTAATCATTCCACCACATCGTTTTCATATTCAACACTGCCAACAGTGATCGCATGTGACTTCCCTTTGTCCTTTGCCTTAAGTGGTTTCTCATGCCGATCATCACTAACCCTTGGATTAGGTCATTTATTAGGATAATGCCCCATTTCCTTGCACTTGAAGCATTGAAGTGTTGGTGGTGCGTTCTCTGCAGTCTTTTCTTTATTCACATCATTAGAAACCCTTTTTCCCTTACTTCGACACTCAGCTCCTCGATGACCTTCTTTTCTACACTTAAATCATTTTCTAGACCCTTTAAGACAATCTCCACCATGCTTCTTTCCACACTTTGAGCATAAGGAAACATTCATCTTCTTTTCACCGTTATTCTGAGATTTCTCCTTGAACTCCATATTTCATTTCTTGTAAAAACTATGAGATGGATAAGTAAAACCAACTTCCATTTCTACCTTGATAGCACAATGCACAATTTCTTCATAGCTACTGAATTCTCTTATACCTAATGCCCTTCGAAGATTTGGTTTTAAGACACTGAAGAATCGATCAAATTTACTTTCAGGTTGGATGATAAATCCAGATGCATACCTTGCAAGCCTTGTAGAATTCGCTTCATATATACCAACAGATTCATCATCCTTTTGCTTTAGTTCAAGAAACTCCTTCTCCATATTTGTTCGAAGAATACGAGGGAAGTACTTATTGAAAAATAAGTTCTTAAACTCGTCGCATTCCATGGACTCAATTTCATATCTTGGACTCGTATTCTTGATAAGATTCCTCCATTGATCAGCATCACCTTCCAAACGATACACTGCTAAGATGACTTTATCATGTTCAGAACATCGAATAACTGAAAATATCTTTTCAGTAGTACTGATCCATTGTTCATCAAAAATTGGATCAGAAGACCCACTGAAAGAAGGTGGACGTTGCCTCATGAAGGACTCAATATAATATTGTTCCCTTCTCTGCTCATTTGGAAGTCCAGAATGATTCATATCTTGTGTAAGTATAGAAATAAGATTTTTCACTCCGTCTCCCATAAAATTTGTTTGTTCAGGAAGACAATCATTGCATTTTCCATTACATTGATCAACACGGTTCCTTCGGGTTCCAACCATCGTCTAAAACCCAAAAAGAATAGTGTGAGAGGTAAAAATCATAATAAAGGGGGAGTAACTTCAATATCTAACATCTTTGGTTTAATCTAATATCGTTACCATAGTTCTAGGACTATATCCTATACGTATACTTATCCTTAGGGACATCCCTAGACATACCTTAGAAATATCTCTAGGGATCTCACTATAGTACTCGCATCCTAGTTTCCAAAGGTTGACTAAACCTTTCTTCTGATACCAACTGTAGAGACCCTAAGCTTAACGTACATTGACATTACATTACTTTTGCGGAATACTTAGTACATAACAAAAACGCACACACAAGGACCGTAATAGCTTAGTGTCTTTGAAAACTCGGAATATAATCTTCTAATAATGGTGAAAGATCTTCAACATCTCCCATAAAGATCTTCATTTTTTATACCTAAAACCATTATTTATATCCTGGGAGAAAGAAAACATAAAAGGTTGAGCTCAAATGCTCAGTAAGGGTAAGCAAATGAAATATCAATCACATCATATTCATAAGAACATAACATTTTGGAAATCTTAACCTGCAAAAGAGATCATAATATCATAACATGGGATAAATCATAGTAGTGAAATGTAATCCCAATAATCATAACTTAAAACATGAAACTTTGTGGCATACACACATAATCATAGAGAATCATTTCTTGTTATTCAAGAATCATTGCCAAGACTATCTTAGTGGACAAAGTCCATTTCTGAACCGAGTTCACTCCTCGTTTCAGTCCTGTTTCACTGAACCCGTTTAACCTGCCATTCCAGCCATGTCTATCTCATGATATATAAAATTTTTACCCAATGCATTGGAGGGAGATATAGGTCCCACCCATCTCATAATGATACCATTCTTATGTGTGCCACAAAATCAGAAACCATACATCATAGCATAACCCATGTAATAAAAATCAGAATCTTAAACATCGTGACATCATAAAACAATTCATATAAGATAAAGGAATTCATAAAAATATAATTCCATCACAAAATAATCAAATCAATGTAATAATAGGGATATAAACAGAACCCTTTATTATCGTAGATGGAAAATAATTTTGATAAAACACTTGAACTCCATTCTTGAGGAAAATATCCTTTCTGCTTCAAAAACACTTTTCCTTTCTTAACATGTCGTACAATTATAAACTAAAAGAAGTTGATTAAAAATAAACTTGAAAACATATAAAGGAAGATTCTTAGAAATAATGTTTTAAAAATCCATTCATGCCATATAAGTCAAAAAAACATTCTTCGAACTTTTGTCGGAAAAGTCAAAAAGTACCTCATACGAAAAACGACAAAAGATTCCTTTCATATCCTTTACTAAAAACTCACCAAAGGGTAAAATTGGATTTAAACAATTTTAGGTGGATGGAAATAATATTACATACTGAGGAAATATGGATGTGGATGATAAAATACACCCCAGTAAATACTAAAGTATAAACAATCTTGGATAAAACTGAGATTGTGATATTTCCCTTACCTTAGGTCCGATTTTCTTCGTAAGTGTCCAAACCTCCTGTATAATGATTTAAATAATGTAATTGACTTATTCCAGAATCATACTCATTGTTATGATATCATATATGGTTCACTTATGACTTTATATTACCCGTTCTTTTGTAAATTCTATGTTAAAGAGCGTTTTGGGTAAAATCGTTTCATTTTTTGTCCGTGTTTTGACTTGTAATTATTCATATGATTACTTAGATCATGATTACTTAATTACCGAATATAAAACATGATTTATATATAATATATATTCAGAATATACATATATATAATAGATTAGTAAATGGAAAGAAATACACTGTTCATGGAGACGGTAGGCCGTACGTACGCATGAACGCTGTTTTTGTAACACCCGAGATTTTTATGAGTAATATTTTGTTTTTATGTTATATATATATAATAAAAGTAATCTTCCACTACACACTATCTTGACTTACTTTACACGCAATCACGACCTTCCTCGATCGCTTGCGTTGTACGCAATACCGAGTTTCACTAAATGACGATATGCTATTAAAATATTATTTAAAATAGCTGTTATGAATAGTAATAACCACTTTTTGAAATTTTATAAATTTTATTTTTCAAAATGGACTTCATTTTTGGATTCGGAATACCGAAATTAGCCTAGGGTGAAATTTTTGTATTTTTTCTGAAAACTTTGAATTTTTTATGAATAGTGAAACCACTAAGTGGTAGCTTAAAAACTGAATTTTGCATAAAACATAATTTTACCGCTTCTGTGAATGGAATTTCGAAAATCCAACAGACACGGTTGATATCAGTAAGTAAAATGTGGTTCAATGAGATAAAAATAATTTTTTGGTGAATAGTAACTTTTTACTTTTTTTAGCGCGGTTAATAGTAAATAGGGTAACTAAGGGTAAATATGATATTACTATTACCCTAACACATGTCCTAATTCTATTGGATAGGTGTAATTCGACCAAAAACAACCTTATGAATATAATATGACCATTTAGGTCCACATGGATTAGATTATGACATTTAATATTATTTTCTTTAATGAATAGTTAAAATAGTTAAAATCAAAGTTTAATAACTAAAACATTTTTAATATGGGTTTATACATAAGATAATTTCGATTATAAATATTCATTAGAAAGATAAAAATATTTCCTACATAATTATATTTTATTTATAATTTTTAGACTTTAAATAAATTAATTTATTTATGACACAACGATGATGCAGTAATTACCCTTTTAAGGAAATGTTAACATAATTGATGTTATAAATGCCCAAATAAATGTAATTTGAGATTTTTTATGAATTCCAATACTTTTCTAGGTTACTATGATATATTAGTGTTGATTTAATCAACTTGGTTTGAATATATAATTCTGTTATGATTTTCATAAAAATCAATTACTAAATAGTGTCAAAATTGACATAAAATAGTTTTTAAAACAAATATTATATTATTAATTGTTATTTTATTCCTAAAATTCTAAGGTTCGGCCAAATGACTTAGATAAGGTTATATATATTAATAATAAACAATTTGGGGTTCGTTTGGCTTCTTATAGTAAGTTTATTAACCTTATAGTGTAAGAACACAAGAAGACACGGTAAAAGTAAAATTATCTAACATAATGTTAAATCTAAATGATAAGGTTAAAATAGGAACCTAAACTTGTCTAAATTATATTTTATGAGAGGATTTAGACCCAGCCCCACCTTCGCCTCGAAATAAATTAATTTGGAGCTATTTAAAACTGAACTTGACTTTATAATAAAATAATATTTTTAGTTAATCCTAAGGTGCCCCTCTCCTCCCTTATAAAAGGGGACCTCCTCCCCCTCCTCCTCACACCAATTTGAGCACTCATGCTCGGCCAAACCCTGAAAAAATCCCTTATCCACTTCCCTAGAATAATCCTATAGGTCCTGGTCTTCTTCAAAGACCAATCTTAGTTCCCTAAGTGGAGGATTCAAAGAGGCGTTTCAAAGAAGAGGTAATATCCATTACCAATCTTTTCAATTTCTTTCTTCTTCAACTTCTTCTTCTTTAGTTGTTTCATGATAAAGTAATAACATCAGTATTACATACATACTGATATGTTATTATAAATATGAAACAACCCTAATTCACCTTCTATCCATCCTACGGAAAAATGAAATCACCGCGCGTGCGTACGTACGGAATACCGTCTCCACGCCGTGGTGTAATCTATTTTCCACCATCACCTTACAAGGATGGGTATAATGGTGTAATGAGTAACTATATATGATTATTATAAAGTGATATTGATACTGAAATAGTATAAATACACTTAAATACAATTCCACGATCATGGGAACAATATCATCGCTCGTGCGTACGTACGGAATATCGTCTCCACGATGTGATGCGACAGGTTCTATATGATCATCATTACATAGTAATTATATAAATGAATTGAAGGAATAAATATGATATATGTTACACTAATACCATTCTGGATATAAGGTATCTATAACCTTAAAAGAAGAATAAGAATTTATTCGGCAAAACACGCATAAGAACAAAAGGCAATAAAGACCCGAGTAACAAGTAACAATGAAATATTACTAATAAGAAGCTAAGAATATGACCATATATGATATCATATCAATATGTATGATTCTGGAATAAGTCAATAACATTATTTAAACCATTATACAGGATCTTCGGACACGTACAAAGCAAATCGGACCTTAAGGTAAGGGAAATATCACAATCTCATTTTTATCCGAGATTGTTTATACATTAGTGTTTACTGGGGTGTATTTTATCATCCACATACATGTTTCCTGAATATGAAATATCATTTCCATCCACCTACAAATGTTTAAATCCAATTTTACCCTTCGGTGAGTTTTTAGTAAAGAATATGAAAGGAATCTTTTGTCGTTTTTCGTACGAGGTACTTTTTGACTTTTCCGACAAAAGTACAAAGAATGTTTTTTTAACTTATACAGAAAGAAATGGATTTTTAAAACATTATATCCAAGAATTGTCCTTTATAATTTTTCAAGTTTATTTTTAATCAACTTCTTTTAGTTTATAATTGTATGACATGTTAAGAAAAGAAAAGTGTTTTTGAAGTAGAAAGGATATTTTCCTCAAGAATGGAGTTCAAATGTTTTATCAAAATTATTTTCCATCAAAGATAATATAGGGTTCTGTTTTTATCCCTATTATTACATTGATTTGATTATGTTTTGATGGAATTATTTTTATGAAGTCATTTACCTTATATGATTTGTTTTATGATGTCATGATGTTTCAAGAATCCAATTTTTGGTATATGTGTTATGCGATGATGTATGATTTATGATTATGTGGCACACATAAGAAAGGATTCATTATAAGATGGGTGGGACCTATATCTCCCTCCAATGCATTGGGTAAAGATTTATATCTCATGAGATAGACATGGCTGGAACGGAAGGTTATTTCGGTTCAGTGATACAGGACTGAAACGAGGAGTGAACTCGGTTCAAAAATGGACTTTGTCTGCTAAGATAGTCTTGGAAATGAGTCATGACTAACAAGAAATGATTTTCCATGATTATGTGTGCATTCCACATAGTTTCAAGTTTTATTTTATGATTATGGGGATCTCATTTTCACTTCTATGATTTATTCCATGTTAAGATATTATGATCTCTTTTGCAGGTTATGATTTTCAAGAAGATATGATATGATTTTTATTTCCTTTATTTTCCCTTGCTGAGCATTTGAGCTCACCCTTTTTTGTATGTTTTATTTTCCCCAGGTCAGGAAGATGGATATTTAGTAGAATATGCTAAAAGGGACCCTAGATATGATGAAATAAATGGGAGACACTGTAGAAGATTTATGAACCAGTTGTTTCTGTTTCCCAGTTTCTAAAGACACTATACCTATATGGTCCTTTGTGGTTTTGTCGTACGTTGTAATAAGTGTGCTTCAATTTTGAAGTATTAACAATGTATGTAAAGTATGGGTCATTATAGTTGGTATCAGAGGAAAGGTATAGTCAACCTTTAGAAACTAGGATGTGAAATCCTTAGTAAGAACCCTAAGGATAAGCCTAAGCATAGAACACAATCTTAGTGTTTTAGAAATGGACTTAAATAACCTAGGATAAGACCTTAAGCATGAAAATTTTATTCTTGAATTATGTGGTTTTCCTATTATAATTAGTGTTGCTCACACTATTCTTCTTGGTTTTAGTTAATGGATGGAACCCGAAGGAACCGTGTTAATGCGGAATGCGATGGGAAATGCAATGATTGTCCCCCTGAGCAACCAAACGATATGGGATCTGGAATGCAAAATCTTGTAGCCATGCTCACACAACTTTCTCAAGCTATGAATTATGCAGTACTTCCAAACGAGCAAAGGAAGGAGCAACATTCTGTTGAATCCTTCATGAGGCAGCGTCCACCTTCTTTCAGCGGGTATACTGATCCATTAGTTGCTGAACAGTGGATTAGTACTACTGAAAAGATATTTTCAGTTCTTCAATGTTCTGAACATGATAAAGTCATCCTAGCAGTGTATCGTTTGGAAGGAGATGTTGATCAATGGTGGAATCTTATTAAGAATATGAGGCAAAGAGATGAAATTGAGTCCATGGAATGGGACGAGTTCAAGAACTTATTTTTCAATAAGTACTTCCCTCGTATTCTCCAAACAAAGATGGAGAAAGAGTTTCTTGAACTGAAGCAAAGGGATGATGAATCTGTTGGTACCTATGAAGCAAATTTTACAAGACTTTCAAGGTACGCTTCTGGTATTATTATCCAACCTGAGAGTAAGATCGATCGATTCTTTAGTGGCTTAAAACCAAGTCTTCGAAGGGTGTTATCCATAAGGGACTTCAATAGCTATGAGGAAATCGTTCGATGTGCTCTCAAAGTCGAGATAGATATTGGAGTAACCCATCAGTCATATGGGTTTGATAAGAAGAGTAAAATGGAATTCAAAGGAAAATCTAAAGAGCACACTGAAAAGAAGATGAGCTTTCCCTTATGCTCAAAGTGTGGAAAGAAACATGGAGAGAGTTGTCTTAAAGGGACAAGTAAATGTTTCAAATATGGAAAGGAAGGTCATCGGGCATTTGAATGCCGCGATAATGGGAAGAAGATTTCTAATGATGAAAACAAAGGAAGGGATACACAGAATGAACCTACTACACTTCAATGTTTCAAGTGCAAGGAGATGGGGCATTATGCCAATCAATTCCCAAATCCAAGGGTTGATGATGACGGTCGACGTCAACAAACTCTTAAGGCTAAAGGCAAAGGAAAGTCACATGCAATTTCTATCAGCGATGTGGAGTACGATAACGAAGTGGTGAAAGGTACACTTACCATCCACTCTAAAGTAGCAAATGTTTTATTTGATTCTGGATCCACCCACTCTTTTATTTCTGAAGAATTTTCTAAGGGTATCACCGTATTACCTCAACAATTAGATGTTGAGTTAGCTGTGACAACACCTAATGGCACATCAATCGCATCAAAAGTTTATAATTCTTCTCCAATTGATGTTTGTGGGAAAGTGCTTCCTGCAAATCTTGTGATCCTTCCTTTAGTGGAATTCGATGTGATTATTGGCATGGATTGGCTTTCTTTATATGGAGCTCATATCAATTGCCAAATAAGGGAAGTCACATTTCATATTCCAGATCAATCTATGATCGTCTATCAATGCAAGGATGAACATAACCTTCTAGTGGAAATTTCTTCCATTTTATGGGAATTGATTCCACTAAATGAAGGTTATTTATCTCAAATGGTTGGTGAGATACTTGAGATTAAGAATATTCCCATCGTACGGGAGTTTGATGATGTCTTTCCAGAGGAATTACCGGGTCTTCCACCAAATCGTGAAGTTGAGTTTTCAATAGAACTCGTACCGGGTGCTTTGCCTATTTCAAAGACACCTTATAGAATGGCCCCAATTGAGTTGCAGGAATTGAAGAAGAAACTCCAAGAGAATATTGATAAGGGATTCATACGCCCTAGTGCATCACTTTGGGGAGCACCTGTTCTATTTTTTAAGAAGAAAGATGGATCAATGAAACTCTGCATTGATTATCGAGAACTTAACAAGATCACTATCAAGAACAAATATCCTCTCCCACGCATTGATGACTTATTTGACCAACTACGTGGAGCTCAATACTTTTCCAAGATTGATCTTCGTTCAGGGTATCATCAATTAAGGGTCAAAAGGGAAAATATACCAAATAAGGCTTTCCGTACAAGGTATAGACACTATGAATTTATAGTGATGCCATTTGGTCTTACTAATGCCCCTGCTATCTTCATGGATATAATGAATAGAGTCTTTAGAGACTATCTTGATCAATTTGTGGTAGTCTTTATAGATGATATTCTTGTCTACTAAAAGAGCAAGGAAGAGCATGAAGATCACTTGAGAATTATATTGAAGACCCTGAGAAAGGAGAAGCTTTATGCCAAATTTACCAAGTGTGAATTTTGGCTTCAAAAAATTTCATTTTTGGGTCACATAATCTCAAAAGAGTGGATATTTGTGGATCCCGCAAAAACAGAGATTATCGAAAGATGGTCGAGACCAACAACAGTAACTGAGATCCGAAGTTTTCTTGGTTTGGCTGGATATTATCGACGTTTTGTGAAAGATTTTTCACGATTATCTAACCCACTCACCAAGTTGACTTGGAAAGGAGTTAAGTTTGTCTGGATGGAAAAATGTGAAGAGAATTTCAAGGAGTTGAAAAGAAGGTTATCCAGTGCACCTGTGCTCACACTGCCTTGTAGTGAAGAAAGGTTTTTGATCTACAGTGATGCATCCAAGAAGGGATTAGGGTGTGTTCTTATGCAAAATGATATGGTGATAGCATATGCCTCACGACAGTTGAAAATACATGAGAAAAATTACCCAACTCATGATTTGGAGTTACCTGCAGTAATCTTTGCATTAATGATTTGGAGTCATTACCTTTATGGTAAAAGGTGTGATATTTATACTGTTCATAAAAGTTTAAAGTATATTTTCACACAAAAGGAGCTGAATATGCGTCAAATAATATGGTTGGAGCTGATTAAGGATTATGACTGCTCAATCCATTACCACCCTGGGAAAGCAAACAAGATGGGAGATGCATTAAGTCGACAAGACCATGCTAGTTTATCCATGATGAGGATCACAAAAAATCCAACATTTATAGATTTACAAAGGATGGATTTTGGAATTATAATGGAAGGGGAAAAATCTTATCTTTCTCAAATGAATGTTCAACCATCTATACATGTGAAGATTAAAGAGGCACAAAAAGAAGATGTCAAGTTTCAAAAGAAGGTGAGAAATGTTCCTGAATTCAACCTTGATTGTGATGGGATAATAAAGTTCAGGAATCGGGTTTCTGTTCCTCCCATCCCTGAATTAAAGAAGGAGCTGCTGGATGAGGCTCATAGTTCTTCATTCTCTATTCATCCTGGAAGCACGAAGATGTATAGGGACCTGAAAGAGTACTTCTGGTGGGATGGCATGAAAAGAGATGTTGCTGAATATGTCTCTCGATGCTTGGTTTTTCAACAAGTTAAAGCTAAGAGACAGAAGTCTAAGGGGATGTTACAACCATTACCCATACCCGAATGGAAATGGGAAAACATCACTATGGACTTTGTCACAGGACTTCCTAAAACATACAAAGGCAATAATGCTATCTGGGTCATAGTTTATCATCTTACAAAGTCCGCACACTTCATTGCTATTAGAGAGGATTTCTCTCTAGATCAGCTTGCCAGGATATATGTAAAGGAAGTGGTAAGATTGCATGGAGTACCACTTTCTATTATATCTGATCGGGATCCGAGATTTACCACGAATTTCTGGAGAAGTCTTCAGCATACTCTGGATATAGAGTTGAGTTTCAACACTGCTTATCATCCTCAGACAGACGGTCAGTCTGAGAGAACAATTCAAACCCTAGAAGATATGTTGAGAGCTTGCTCTATGGATTTCAATGGAGGTTGGGATCAACACCTACCTTTGGTGTAATTTTCTTATAATAATAGCTTTCACTCCAGTATTCAGATGGCTCCTTATGAAGCTCTCTATGGAAGGAAATGCAGGACTCCAACTTGCTGGGATGAAGTTGGGGAAAGAAAGCTATTAGGACCTGATCTCGTTGATGAAATGGTAGAAAAGGTCAGATCTATTCAACAACACATAAGAGCAGCTCAGAGTCGACAGAAAAGTTATGCCGACAACCAAAGAAAAGACCTAGAGTTTGAAGTGGGTGATAAAGTGTTCTTACGAATATCTCCCTGGAAGAGGGTTATGAGATTTGGAAAGAAGGGGAAGTTGAGCCCTAGATATATCGGTCCTTTCGAAATACTGGATCGTGTTGGAAAGGTAGCTTACCGATTGGTGCTTCCACCGAATCTCTCTCAAGTTCACGATGTGTTCCATGTATCTCTCCTGAGAAAGTACATAACTGATCCTTCACATGTACTCAGCTCATAAGTTGTACCGTTGGTGCAAGATCATTCTTATGAAGAACAACCGATAGAGATTCTGGATCGTAGCGAAAAAGTCCTACGAAACAAGACCACTCGATTGGTGAAAGTTTTATGGAGGAACCACCAACTTGAATAAGCTACATGGGAGCTTGAGGATATGACTAGGGAGAAGTATCCTCATCTGTTTGTTACAAAGTGATGAATTTCGAGGGCGAAATTCTTTTTAAGGGGGGTAGAATGTAACACCTGAGATTTTTATGAGTAATATTTTGTTTTTATGTTATATATATATCATAAAAGGAATATTTCACTACACACTAGCTTGACTTACATTACACGCAATCGCGACCTTCCTCGATAGCTTGCGTTGTACGCAATACCGAGTTTCACTAAACGACGATATGCTATTAAAATATTATTTCAAATAGCCGTTATGAATAGTAATAACCACTTTTTGAAATTTTATAAATTTAATTTTTTAAAATGGACTTCATTTTTGGATTCGGAATACCGAAATAAGCCTAGGGTGAAATTTTGGTATTTTTCTGAAAACTTTCAATTTTTGATGAATAGTGAAACCACTAAGTGGTAGGTTAAAAACAGAATTTTGCATAAAACATAATTTTACCGCTTCTGTAAATGGAATTTCGAAAATCAGATAGACATGGTTGATATCAGTAAGTAAAATGTGGTTCAATGAGATAAAAATAATTTTTTGGTGAATAGTAACTTTTTACTTTTTTTACCGCGGTTAATAGTAAATAGGGTAACTAAGGGTAAATATGATATTACTATTACCCTAACACATGTCCTAATTCTATTGGATAAGTTTAATTTTACCAAAAACAGCCTTATGAATATAATATTACCATTTAGGTCCACTTGGATTAGATTATGACATTTAATATTATTTTATTTCATGAATAGTTAAAATAGTTAAAATCAAAGATTAATAACTAAAACATTTTTAATATGGGTTTATACATAAGATAAATTCGATTATAAATATTCATTAGAAAGCTAAAAAGATTTCCTATATAAGTATATTTTATTTATAATTTTTAGACTTTAAATAAATTATTTTATTTTTGACACAATGATGATGCAGTAATTACCCTTTTAAGGAAATGTTAACATAATTGATGTTATAAATGCCCAAATAAATGTAATTTGAGATTTTTTATGAATTACAATTATTTTCTATGTTACTATGATATATTATTGTTGATTTGATCAACTTCGTTAGAACATATAATTCTGTTATGATTTTCACAAAAATCAATTACTAAATAGTGTCAAAATTGACCTAAAATAGTTTTTAAAAAAATATTATATTATTAATTGTTATTTTATTCCTAAAAATATAAGGTTCGGCCAAATTACTTTAATAAGGTTATATATATTAATAATAAACAATTTGGGGTTCGTTTGGCTTCTTATAGTACGTTTATTAACCTTATAGTGTAAGAACACAAGAAGACACGGTAAAAGTAAAATTATTTAACTTAATGTTAAATCTAAATGATAAGGTTAAAATAGGATCCTAAACTTGTCTAAATTCTATTTTATGAGAGGATTTAGACCCATCCCCACCTTAGCCTAGAAATAAATCAATTTGGAGCTATTTAAAACCGAACATGACTTTATAATAAAATAATATTTTTAGTTATTCCTAAGGTGCCCCTCTCCTCCCTTATTAAAGGGGACCTCCTCCCCCTCCTCCTCACACCAATTTGAGCACTCAAGCTCGGCCAACCCCTTCCAAAATCCCTTCTCCACTTCCCTATAATAATCCTAGAGTTCCTGGTCTTCTTCAAAGACCAATCTTAGTTCCCTATGTGGACGATTCAAAGAGGCGTTTCAAAGAAGAGGTAATATCCATTACCGATCTTTTCAATTTCTTTCTTCTTCAACTTCTTCTTCTTTAGTTGTTTCATGATAAAGTAATAACATCAGTATTACATACATACTGATATGTTATTATAAATATGAAACAACCCTAATTCACCTTCTATCCATCCTACAGAAAAATGAAATCACCGTGCGTGCGTACGTACGGAATACCGTCTCCACGCCGTGGTGTAATCTATTTTCCACCATCACCTTACAAGGATGGGTATAATGGTGTAATGAGTAACTATATATGATTATTATAAAGTGATATTGATACTGAAATAGTATAAATACACTTAAATACAATTCCACTATCATGGGAACAATATCATCGCTCGTGCGTACGTACGGAATACCGTCTCCACGATGTGATGCGACTCGTTCTACATGATAATCATTACATAGTAATTATATAAATGAATTGAATGAATAAATATAATATATTTTACACTAATACCAATCTGGATATAAGTTATCTATAACCTTAAAGGAAGAATAATAATTTATTCGGCAAAACACGCATAAGAACAAAAGGCAATAAAGACCCGAGTAACAAGTAACAATGAAATTTTACTAATAAGAAGCTAAGAATATGACCATATATGATATCATATCAATATGTATGATTCTGGAATAAGTAAATAACATTATTTAAACCATTATACAGGAGCTTCGGGCACGTACAAAGCAAATCGGACCTAAGGTAAGGGAAATATCACAATCTCATTTTTATCCGAGATTGTTTATACTTTAGTATTTACTGGGGTGTATTTTATCATCCACATCCATGTTTCCTGAATATGAAATATTATTTCCATCCACCTACAAATTTTTAAATCCAATTTTACCCTTCAGTGAGTTTTTAGTAAAGAATATGAAAGGAATATTTTGTCGTTTTTCGTACGAGGTACTTTTTGACTTTTCCGACAAAAGTACGAAGAATGTTTTTTTTAACTTATACGGCAAGAAATGGATTTTTAAAACATTATTTCCAAGAATATTCCTTTATAAGTTTTCAAGTTTATTTTTAATCAACTTCTTTTAGTTTATAATTGTATGACTTGTTAAGAAAAGAAAAGTGTTTTTGAAGTAGAAAGGATATTTTCCTCAAGAATGGAGTTCAAATGTTTTATCAAAATTATTTTCCATCTAAGATAATATAGGGTTCTGTTTTTATCCCTATTATTACATTGATTTGATTATGTTTTTAGGGAATTATTTTTATGAAGTCATTTACCTTATATGATTTGTTTTATGATGTCATGATGTTTCAAGAATCCCATTTTTGTTATATGTGTTATGAGATGATGTATGATTTATGATTATGTGGCACACATAAGAAAGGATTCATTATAAGATGGGTGGGACCTATATCTCCCTCCAATGCATTGGGTAAAGATTTATATCTCATGAGATAGACATGGATGGAACGGAAGGTTATTTCGGTTCAGTGATACAGGACTGAAACGAGGAGTGAACTCGGTTCAGAAATGGACTTTGTCCGCTAAGATAGTCTTGGCAATGAGTCATGACTAACAAGAAATGATTTTCCATGATTATGTGTGCATGCCACAAAGTTTCAAGTTTTATGTTATGATTATGGGGATCTCATTTTCACTTCTATGATTTATTCCATGTTAAGATATTATGATCTATTTTGCAGGTTATGATTTTCAAGAAGATATGATATGATTTTTATTTCCTTTATTTTCCCTTGCTGAGCATTTGAGCTCACCCCTTTTTGTATGTTTTCTTTTCCCCAGGTCAGGAAGATGGATATTAAGTAGAATATGCTAAAAGGGACCCTAGATATGATGAAATAAATGGGATACACTGTAGAATATTTATGAACCAGTTGTTTATGTTTCCCAGTTTCTAAAGACACTATACCTATACGGTCCTTTGTGGTTTTATCGTATGTTGTAATAAGCGTGCTTCAATTTTTAAGTATTAACAATGTATGTAAAGTATGGGTCGTTATAGTTTTCGTTTCCTTATTGAGGTGAATGGAATTATGTAGATGACATATATATATATACACATAAATCCAGTATCATTATTATGTCATATATTTCATTATTACTTATTATATATACTTTATAATCATTCATGAATGGCTAACTTGGATAATGTATCTCATCGCGTCGTGGAGACGGTAGTCCGTACATACGCACGAGCGATGATATCATTCTCATGATCGTGGAATTGTATTGGATTGTATGTATACTATATCAGAATAAATATCACTTTACAATAATCATATATAGTTATTATGTACACCATTATACCCATCCAATTAAGGTGGTGGTGGAAAATAGATTACACCACGGCGTGGAGACGGTATTCCGTAAGTACGCACGCGCGGTGATTTCATTTTCCGTAGGATGGATAGATGGTGAAATAGAGTTGTTTCATACTTATAATAAAATATCAGTATATGAGTGATACTGATTTTATTACTTCATAATGCAACAACCTATGAAGAAGAAGTGGAAGATGAAATAAAGTTGAAAAAATCGGTAACGGACATTACCTCTTCTTTGAAGCGCCTCTTTGAGATCTCGTTTTTGGGAACTAAAATTGGTCTTTGAGGAAGTCCAGAACCTCTAGGATGTTTATATGGAAGTGAAAAATGTAATTTTTCAGGGGTTGGCCGAGCTTGAAGGCTCA
This sequence comes from Viscum album, assembly GCA_963277665.1. Classification (NCBI taxonomy): domain Eukaryota; kingdom Viridiplantae; phylum Streptophyta; class Magnoliopsida; order Santalales; family Viscaceae; genus Viscum; species Viscum album. Next base: position 1,021,834,660 of record OY728127.1, read on the forward strand.
AAGTGGTGTGAGGAAGAGAGGGAGGAGGTGCCCTTTTATAAGGGAGGAGAGGGGCTCCTTTGGAAAAACTAAAAATATTATTTTATTATAAAGACAAATTCAGTTTTAAATAGCTCCAAATTGATTTATTTCGAAGCTAAGGTGGGTATGGGTTGAAACCCTCTCCTAAAATAGAATTTAGAAAAGTTTAGGTTCCTATTTTAACCTTATCATTTAGATTTAACATCAAGTAAAATAATTTTACTTTTACCGTGTCTTCTTGTGTTCTTATACTATAAGGTTAATAATCTTTCTATAAGCAGCCAAACGAACCCCAAGTTGTTTATTATTAATATATATAACCTTTTCTAAGTCATTTTTCCGAACCTTAGATTTTTAGGAATAAAATAACAATTACTAATATAATATTTGTTTTAAAAACTATTTTATGTCAATTTTGACACTATTTGGTAATTGATTTTTGTGAAAATCATAACAGAATTATTAGTCTGAAAAAAGTTAATTAAATCAATACTAACACGTCATATTACCCTATAAAATTAGTGGAATTCATAAAAAGTCTCAAATTATATTTATTTGAGTATTTATAATATCAATTATTCTAATTTTTCACTATTTTGGTAATTACTGCATCATCATTGTGTCATAAATAAATTAATATATTTAATGTCTAAAAATTATAAATAAAATATCATTATGTATGAAATATTATTATCTTTCTAATAAATATTTACAATCGAATATATCTTATGTATAACCCTATATTAAAAAAGTTGTAGTAAATAACCTTTGATTTTAACTCTTTTAACTCTTCTTTGAATTAAATAATAATAAATGTCCTAATCAAATCCAAGTGGGCCTAAATGGTCATATCATATTCCTAAGGTTGTTTTTAGTAGAATTAAACTTATCCAATAGAATTAGGACATGTTTTAGGGTAATAATAATATCATTTTTACCCTTAATTACCCTATTTACTTTTAACCGTGGTTAAAAAAAGTAAAAAGTTACTATTCACCAAAAATTATTTTCATCTCATTGAACCACATTTTACTTATTGAAATCAACCATGTCTCTCGGATTTTTGAAATTCCACTCATAGAACTGGTAAAATTAAGTTTTATGAAAAAATCATTTTTTAACTACCACTTAGTGGTTTCACAATTCATCAAAAAATGAAAGTCTCCAGAAAAATACCAAAAATTAGGCCTAAGATATATTTGATATTATGAATTCAAAAATGATGTCCATTTTACCAAATTCAAAACATATCAGTTCCATTAATTAATTTAAAAATTAATTCCCGTCGTCAAAACAAATAGCGTGTTCTTAAGAGATAATAACTATTAAAAGATTGACATTTGTTTATGTCTGGTTTAAATGTGAAATTACAACCAATGACCAACATTGTATTAAATTTTAAAAATATATTCTAAATTCACTTTAAAACCACTCATATTAATAATTTATCACTATTAATTATTTCGATTAAAAAGGTTGTTTTTAATTAAAATTTATTAATTTTCACTATTCATCAGAAAATGAAAGTTATCCGAAAAGTACCAAAATTTCACCCTAAGCTAATTTCGATATTCTGAATCCAAAAATGAAGTCCATTTTGAAAAATAAAATTTAAAAAATTTCAAAAATTGGTTATTACTATTCATAACAGCTAGTTTTAATAATATTTTAATAGCATATCATTTTTTAGCAAAACTCAGTATTGCGTACAACACACGCTATAGCGGAAGGTCGCGTTTGCGTGTAATACAAGGCAAGTCAAGGATGCGTGTTGTGCAAGATTCTTTTGGGGTAGCGTACAACACAAGACATTAATGAAATTAAAAATAATATTTTTCATAAAATCTCGGGGTGTTACAAAGACATTCTGAAGAAAGCATTTCAAACCAGTTATGGGCATTACGAGTCTATAGTAATGCAGTTTGGATTGACTAATGCACCCTTTGTATTCATGGATCTAATGAACAATGTTTTCAAGGAATATCTCAATGATATTTTGGTGGTATTTATTGATGATATCTTGTTATACTCTAAAAGCTACTAAGATCATGAAAATCACTTGCGCGTTATCCTAAAGACTCTTAGAAGACATGAATTATATGGGAAGATTAGCAAGTTTGAATTCTATATTAAGGAGATCTCTTTTATTGGCCATATTCTCTCTAAGGGTGGAATCTCTATTGATCCTTATAAGACCAAGGAAATCCAGGAATGGCCAGCACCAACGATTATAATCGAGGTACGTAGCTTTATTGGTTTAGTAGGTTATTATCGGCATTTTGTCCAGAATTTTTCCCGATTCGCTAACCCATTAACGAAACTCACATGTAAAGGAGTTAAATTTGTTTGGAAAAAAGAGTGTGAATAATGTTTTGGAGAACTAAAGAGAATATTAGTCAATTATCCTATATTGACTCTACCATCGGGGAATGATGGGTTCGTTATTTATAGTGATGCATCGATGAAAGGACATGGTTGGGTCTTTATGCAGAATTATAGGGTTATTGACTATTCATCACAATAGCTAAAAATTCATGAGAAAAACTATCCTACTAATGATCTTGAGTTAGCTTCTATAATCTTTGCTTTGAAGATATGTAGACATTATCTCTATGTTGAAAAATGTGAGATTTATACTGATCACAAGAGTTTGAAGTATATTTTCTCATAGAATAAACTCAACATGAGGAAAAGGAGATGGATTTAACTACTCAAGGATTATGATTGCACTATACACTACCACCCAGGGAAGGAAAATAAGGTGGAAGATTCTTCGAGTAGAAAGGATCATGGATTTTTGAAGAAGATGAGTGTTGGAAGGGATCCTATTTTCATGGATCTAGTAAAGATGGATATGGGAATCACCATGGAAGTCGAAACATCAATAATTTTTCAAATGGTTTCCAAAACCATCTTTACAAGAAAGGATAAAGAATTCTCAGACTAATGATGAATAGTTTAAAAAGAATATTAAAGCTATGAATGATGGGAGATTGAGTGACTTTGTGTTTGAATATGGAATTTTGAAATTTGGGAAGAGAATTTGTATTCCCAATATACCTGATCTAAAAAGGGATTTTTTGGATGATTCTCATGGTTCCAATTTCTCTATACACCCTGGGAGCACCAAAATGTATAGAGATTTGAAGGAAAATTTTTGGTGGGACAACATGAAGAGGGAGATTTCTGATTTTGTGTCAAGATGTATGGTTTGTCAATAAGTAAAAGCTGGAAGGAAATAGCCTGGAGGATTCATGCAACCTCTTCCCATACCAGAGTGGAAATGGGATAATATTACAATGGACTTTTCCATGGTACTACCAAAGACTCCTAGAAGGAACAATGCAATATGGGTCATTGTTGATCATCTTACCAAGCCAGCACATTTTCTTCTTCTAAGGGAAGATTTACCACATGAATTTCTAGAAAGACTATATATTAATGAAGTTGTGAGACTTCATGGAGTACCCCTATCGATCGTTTCTGATCGTGATCCCCATTTCACTTCAAGTTTCCGGAAGATTCATCAGAAGTCCTTCGATACTAAACTTTGTTTGAGCACTGCTTACCACCCTCAAACAGAAGGACAATCAGAACGAACTACTCAAACCTTAGAAGACATGTTGAGATCATTCTCACTTTACTTTCAAGGTTTGTGGGATCAATATTTACCTCTAGTATAATTTTACTATAATAGTAGCTTCCATTCCAGTATTTAGATGACACCATATGAAGAGTTATATAGAAAGAGATGTCGCACAGCAACCTGTTGGGATGACGTTGGTGAAACAAAACCTGTAGGCCCAGAACTGGTGGAGGAAACGATGGAAAAGGTGAAGGTAATCCAAAACCACATCAATGCAGCTCAAAGTATGAAGAAGAGCTATGTCGATAACCGAAGTAAGGATTTGGAATTTCAGGTAGTAGATCATGTTTTTGAAGGTATCTCCATGGAAGGGAGTTATACGTTTCGGTAAGAAAGGTAAATTGAGTCACAGGTACATTGGACCTTTCGAAATTCTAGAAGGAATTGAGGTTGTAGCTTACCGTTTGGAAATGCTGCCAAGTCTCTACAAAGTTCACGATGTGTTCCACGTATCATTGTTGAGAAAATAAATGTCAGACCCAACGCATGTACTCACCTATGAGGAATTAGAACTGGAACCCAATCTGTCTTATTGTGAAGATCTTGTCATGATTCTTGATACGAGATAACAAGTGCTGAGAAACCGGACGACTCGTCTGGTAAATGTTCTATGGAGAACCCATAAAATGGAAGAGGCAACATGGGAACCTGAGGAACTTATGATGAAGAATCACTTGATTCATTTCATGCAGAAGTATTCTAGAAATTTTGAGGATGAAATTATTTGAAGTAGGGGAGAATGTACCACCCCAAGCTTCCACGGTATGCTTCTCTTTGAATAATACAGTAGCGTGTGTTGTACGCAACTTCGAATTCTAACACACACCACAACAAATCAAACTAACCGTTATGAATAGTAATACCCACATTTTGAAATTATATTAACTTTATCATTCAAAATGGACTTCATTTTGGGATTTTGAATATTTTAATTATCTTAGGGTGAATTTTTGGTATTTTCTGAAAATTTTCAATTTTTGTTGAATAGTGAAAAACACTGAGTTATAGTTTGAAAACAAAGTTTTTATTAAATAATTATTTATTTTATTTAAATTTATATATATGTTCAACTTAATTAATTGGATTCAATTTATAAAAATTTTAGATATATGAAAATTTTATAGAACTGTTCACCATCTTTCACCCACCTCCTCGGAGAATTTTCAAATTCACATAAAAAATAATTTTACCGCTTTTGTGAGTGGAATTTCAAAAATCTGAGGACACAATTGATATCAGTAAGTAAAATTTGGTTCTATAAGATGAAAATAATATTTGGTGAATAGTAACTTTTTTACTTTTAGTTTCCATGGTTAAAAGTAAATAGGGTAATTAAGGGTAAAATGATATTATTATTACCCTAACACATGTCCTAATTCTATTTTATTAGTATAGTTCGACCAAAAACAACCTTAGGAATAAAATATTATCATTCAGGTCCACTTGGATTAGATTAGGACATTTTTTATTATTTCATTCAAAGAAGAGTTAAAAGAGTTAAAATCAATGTTTAATTACTAAGACATTTTTAATATGTGGTTATACATAAGATAAATTAGATTTTAAATATTAATTATAAATATAAAAATATTTCCTACATAATGGTATTTTATTTATAATTTTTAGACATTAAATAATTTATTTTTTTTATGACACAATGGTGAGGCAGTAACCACCTAATTAATAAAATATTAAAATAATTGATATTATAAATATCAAAAGAAATGTAAATTGAGACATTTTATGCATTAAAATAATCTTCTAGGTTAATATTACATATTAGGATTGGTTATATGAATTGTTTTTGAAGTAATAATGCTGTTATGAATTTATCAAAAACAAAATACCCAATAGTGTCAAAATTGACATAAAAGAGTTTTAAAAACAAATATTATATTATTAATTGATATTCTCATCCTAAAAATATAATTTTTGGCCAAATGACATAGATAAGGTTATATATATTAATAATGGACCACTTTGGGGTCTCTTGGAAGTTTATAGAATGTTTATTAATAATATAATATAAAAAATACAAAGAGACATGGTAAATGTCAAACTAATTAACTAAGAGTTAAAATTAAAATATAAGGTAAATAAAATGACCCAAACCTCTCCAAAACCTATTGGTTGAGTTGTTTTGGACCCATCCCCACCTTATCCTTGAAATAAATTAGTTTGGAGTCATTATAAACCGAATATGAATTTATTATAAAATAATATTTCTAGCTTTTCCAAAGGTCCCCTCACCCCTCTTATAAAAGGGAACTCCACCTTCTCTCTAATTCACACCTTCAAATCCTTTTGGATCGGCCTAAACCTACCCCAATATCCTCCCAAATTCCCTCAATTCAACCTAGCGTCCTTATTTTGATCGGAAATCCAACCTAAGGATCCCTTATGATGAAATCAAAAAAAAAAAGAACCCGAAGAAGAGGTAATGTTTTCACCACCCTCTATCAAGTTCCTTTATTCTTCCACTTATTATTTCTTTGTTATTTCAATTATAAAATAATAACTCCAGTATATTCTATATACTGTGATGTTATTATAAATATGGTACAACTATATTCAGTATTCTATCCATCCTTTGAATGACATGTCACCATACGTGCGTACGTACGACCTACCGTCTCCACGTCGTGGTGTAATTGTTATTCAATAAATTATTATTTGGATGGGTATGATAATGATGAATAATTGAATTAAATAATAAATATAACATTATAATGATTCTGTATATATGATATACCATCCAATTCTATATGATTTTAATATCAAAAGAATGACATTGTCCCTCGTGCGTACGTACGGACTACTGTCTCCATGAACGCGTTGAGATTCATTTCCCATCATATCCATTCAAGACTAATTCTAATTTTATTATTAAAAATAATTTTTAAGGACTTGATATCATTCTAGATATTAATATGATACAACCTATCAATAAAAATCATGGATTATGTTAAAAAACATATAAAACAAAACGAGTAAGTTAACGCCCGAAACGACAATAATACTAAGATATCATTAACAAAGAAATGTTAAATGATCATATATGATATAATATTAATGTATATGATTCTTTTATAATTTAATAACAATTATTTCACCATTATATAGGAGGTTAACCTACCCTCAACCAAGAAAAAGTTCAAGGTAATGGTTAATTTCACAATCTCTTTATTATCCGAGATTGTTTTATGTAAGTATCTACTAGGAAATATTTATTATCCATGTGAATTTTTCATAAAATGTTTTTCAAAGGGATTATTTTCAAGGGATGTTTTACTAAAAAATAATTTTAAATATTTTAATGATTTATTCTTCTAACCCATTCTCATTAATATCCATGTTTTCAAAATGGTTTTAAGTATTTATTTAAATGGACATGAATGTTTTAAAATGTTAATTAATTTAAAAAGTTTCAATGTGGTATGGGTAACTTTGATTCAAAAATGGCTTTAAATGTCTTCCTTTCTAAATTGTGTGACTTTTAAATGTTTTCATGAAAATGGGATACTTCCCTCAAAGAGTTTTACAAATCACGTTAATCTATGTCAAAATCCTTTAATGTATTTTAAACATGTTTTGAAGTTGATTTATTATGATACAAATCTTCTATATAGTATTGAAGGTTTTGTGATATGTTTGACTGTGGATGTGTTATTTTTATACCATTCATTATTTATGGGTAAATTATTGACATTTTGTATGCTAGTTTTAATACGAATGTTTATGTTATGTTTAAACCTTTTCATAGGAGGAATGCATTGGACTTAGAAAGTGATGGGTGGAGACCGTTATAGCTCCTCAATGCATTGGTAGGTCTCATGGGACAAACTAGTGTCTTGGAACAAGGCCTTGACAAAATGTTATTTTTAGTCTTGGCACAAGGCCTTGACTATGTGGTTATGATAGTCAGGAATTATTCATTCCACCATTATGAAAGTGGTTATTGATATTGCATGTAATTATTAGACTAGTAGAATTTCAATGTGAATAAGTAAATGGAATTATTTAATTTTATCTTTTCCATGGTATGCTTATGTTCAAGTTTAAAAGGCTTTTTTTAGTTATACACTACCTTAAATGTTTATGCTTATTTGTGAAATTTTCCGCTATATTGTTATCCTTACTGAGCATCTGAGCTCACCCCTTTCTTTGTTTTATTTTTCCCAGGATGTGAAGAAATATTTTATGAATGACCTACAGGGATTGTATGAGGGGATATGAGTGTGGTCTTTGGAGACAATATGTTGTTGTATTTTTTCACTTTATGATGTAATGTAAACTTTATGAATGTATCTAGTGATTTCAAGGCTACTAAACTAATCAGTATTTTGAGACTTGATCTTTTGTAATCATGACATTGATACGTAATAATGCACTGACTCTGGGTAACTGGGGTTGGGGCATTACAGTTTTACTTTTTATATGAATGTGTGTGTGAATATTCTTGACTATAGGGTATGGAGGAACTAATCCCTTATCAATATGCATTAAGGTGGATGCAATTAAACCCATGCGGGTGAGTCAGTGCCACCAAAAGAGGATAGTTTCACGACATGGGGGAAAGGACTCCTTAATCCATATGTCTAGATAGTGGCACCTTTATATGTTGTGTGGTTACTTGAGGGAGAGGTGTTCCTAGATGTCGAGGAGGTTTTCTCCTAAGAGGTATCTTTCAAGGTGGTTGTTCGGACCAATATTTTTTCTTTGGGTCATGTTTTATTCTTGAGGTTGAGAACACTTTGAGACGTATATGATGTAATGGTAACTTTTTAAGGGGTTTTCCAAAAAACATGGTTCCACCAAACGGTTCCACAAAATCAGTGGCACCAGGAATGGTCTCACACCAAAATGGTGGCACCGTGAGGGTGGAACCATGATGGTAGCACCGTAATGGTCGCACCTTCATGGTCGCACAGCAAAATGAAGGCACCACTGATGGTGGAAATGAAACAGTGGTAACGCTGATAGTGGCACCGTGACGGTGGTACCATGAGGGTGTCACTGTGACTGTTGCAACGTAATGGTCACATCGTGACGGTCTCACAGTGAAATGGTTGAACTGTTGATGGTGTCACTATGGGGGTGGCATCGTGACTATGGCATTGCTTGGTGTTTCACCAAACGGTGTCCCATCCATGTTTCTTTTTCCAGTTCTTCTATCGCAACGTATCATTTTAAGTAAGAGAATTTTAATACCCCTCTAAAATCTATTTAAATCCCATAAATGATATCCCAAATTCCCCAAGAGTCGGGTGACCCTTGACCAACCAAAACGTCTAGCTTTTCCTCAGTGTCACACCTTTTCCAGTACTTTCCAGTTCCGCCCTTGTTACATGTTTTCATCTGTTTAAAGGATATCATTTAATGCATATCAATCATGTACACCTCTCCTATGAGAATTATTAAATGGAAATTAATTCCATCATGTGTAACCTCCCAACTGTGTGGTCAAACCACGATATTCCTTTTTTGTCGTTCAAAATTCATATCTCGTAACTCCATGATCTCACCATTTTATCGCACGAGACTTTCTTCTTGTTGTTCTTATCTTTGGTTGTCCTTTTTTCCTTTCCTAGGGGAATTTGGAGTCCCCCTTCCTGTAACACACGAGACTTTTATGAGAAATATTTTGTTTTTATGTTATCAAAGGAATATTTCACTACACACATCACTTTCTTGGCTTTCTTTACACACAATCACGACCTTCCTCGATAGCTTGCGTCGTACGCAATACCGAGTTTCACTAAACAACGATATGATATTAAAATATTATTAAAACTAGAAGTTATGAATAGTAATAACCACTTTTTGAAATTTTATAAATTTTATTTTTCAAAATGGGCTTCATTTTTGGATTCGGAATATCGAAATTAGCCTAGGGTGAAATTTTGGTATTTTTCTGAAAACTTTCAATTTTTGATGAATAGTGAAACCACTAAGTGGTAGTTAAAAAAACTAAATTTTTCATAAAACTTAATTTTATCACTTCTGTGAGTGGATTATAAAAACTATGAGATACACGGTTTATGTTATTAAGTAAAATGTGGTTCAATTAGATGAAAATAATTTTTTGTGAATAGTAACTTTTCACTTTTATATACCATGGTTAAAAGTAAATAGGGTAATTAAGGGTAAAAATGATATTATTATTACCCTAAAACATGTCCTAATTCTATTGGATAAGTGTAATTCGACCAAAAACAACCTTAGGAAAAAACTATGACCATTTAGGCCCACTTGGATTAGATTAGGACATTTATTATTAATTTATTTAAAGAAGGGTTAAAATAGTTAAAATCAATGTTTAATAAGAAAATCATTTTTAATATAGGGTTATGCATAAGATAAATTCGACTATAAATATTAATTAGAAAGCTAAAAATATTTCCTTCATAATGGTATTTTATTTGTAATTTTTATACATTAAATAATTTAATTTATTTATGACACAATGATGATGCAGTAATTATCTTTTTAATGAATTATTGACATAATTGATGTTATAAATACCAAAATAAATGTAATTTGAGACTTTTTATGAATTAAACTAATTTTATAGGTCAATATGACATGTTAGTATTGATTTAATTAACTTTTTTTGAACTAATCATTCTGTTATGATTTTCACAAAAATCAATTACTAAGTAGTGTCAATATTAACATAAAATAGTTTTTAAAACATATATTATATTAGTAATTGTTATTTTACTCCTAAAAATATAAGGTTATTCCAAATGACTTAGCTAAGGTTATATATATTAATAATAAACAACTTGGGGTTCATTTGGCTGCTTATAGTAAGTTTATTAACCTTATAGTATAAGAACACAAGAAGACACGGAAAAAGTAAAATTATTTAATTTAATGTTAACTCTAAATGATAAGGTTAAAATAGGAAACTAAACATGTCTAAATTCTATTGGATGAGAGGATTTAGACCCATACCCACCTTATCTTCGAAATAAATCAATTTGGAGCTATTTAAAACCTAACTTGACTTTATAATAAAATAATATTTTTAGTTTTTCCAAAGGAGCCACTCTCCTCCCTTATAAAAGGGCACCTACTCCCCCTCTTCCTCACACCACTTTGATCCTTCAAGCTCATCCAACCCCGGAAAAGTTCTCCTATACACTTATCTAGAGACATCCTAGAGGTCCTGGTCTCCTTCAAAGACCAATTCTAGTGCCCTAAAAGGAGGTCTCAAAGAAGCACTTCAAAGAAGAGTTAATGTCCGTTACCGATTCTTTCATCTTTATTTCTTCTACCACTTCTTATTCTTTAGTTGTTTCATTATGAAGTAATAACATCAGTATCACTCATATACTGATATGTTATTATAATTATAAAACAACCCTATTTCACCATCTATCCATCCTACAGAAAATGAAATCAGCGCGCGTGCGTACGTACGGAATACCGTCTCCACGCCATGGTGTAATATATTTTCCACCACCACCTTACTTGGATGGGTATAATGGTGTAAATAATGACTATATATGATTATTGTGAAGTGATATTGATTCTTAAATAGTATACATACACTCCAATACAATTACAGGATCATGTGTACGATATCATCGCTCGTGCGTACGTACGGAATACTGTCTCCACGATGTGATGCGACTCGTTCTACATGATCTTCATTGCATAATGATTATATAAATGAATTGAATGAAATAATATGATATATATTACACTAATAACATTCTTGAAATGAGGTATCTATAACCTAAAGATAATAATAAGAATTTTATCGACAAAACACGCAGAAGAACAAAAAGTAATAAACACCCGAATAACAAGTTGTAATGAAATATTACTAATAAGAAGCTAAGAATATGACCATATGTGATATCCTAACAATGAGTATGATTCTCGAATAAGTCAATAACATTATTTAAATCATTATACAGGAGGTTAGGACACGTACAAAGCATATCGGACCTAAGGTAATGGAAATATCACAATCTCATTTTTATCTGAGATTGTTTATACTTTGAAAGTTACTGGGGTGTATTTTATCATCCACATCCATGTTTCCTCAATATTTAATACTATTTCCATCCACCTAAAATGGATGTCAAGTGTTTTATCAAAATTATTTTCCATCTAAGATAATATAGGGTTATGTTTCTATCCCTATTTTTACATTGATTTGATTATGTTATGATGGAATTATTTTTATGATGTCCTTTTATCTTATATGGATTATGTTATGATGGCATGATGTTTAAGATTCCCATTTTTTTACGTGGTTTATGCTATGAGGTATGGTTTATGATTTTGTGGCACATATAAGAATGGTATCATTATTAGATGGGTGGGACCTATATCCCCCTCCAATGCATTGGGTAAAGATTTTATATCTCATGAGATAGACATGGCTGGAACAGCAAGCTAAACTGGTTCAGTGAAACAGGACTAAAACTAGGAGTGAACTCGGTTCAGAAATGGACTTTGTCCACTAATATAGTCTTGTCAATGAGACTTGACTAATAAGAAATGATTATCTATGATTATGTGTGTATTCCACAAAGTTTCATGTTTAATGTTATGATTATTGGGATTACATTTCACTACTATGATTTATCCCATGTTATGAAATTATGATTTATTTTAGAGGTTAAGATTTCCAAAAGTTATGTTCTTATGTATATGATGTGATTGATATTTCTTTTGTTTACCCTTACTGAGCATTTGAGCTCACCCTTTTGTATGTTTTATTTCCCCAGGTCAGGAAGAATGTTATTAAGTAAGATATTTCAAAAGGGACTATAGATATGATGAAATAAATGGGAGACAGTGTAGACGCATTATGAACCAGTTGTTTATGTTTCCCAGTTTCTAAAGACACTATACCTATACGGTCCTTTCCGGGTTTTGTTATATGTTGTAATAAGTGTGCTTCAATTCTGAAGTAATAACAATGTATGTAATGTATGGGTCGTTATACTTCCCATGGCAAGTGGTGAGCCTGTAATATAGCCTTTATGATAACTCTTGGTGTCCTCAGAGTACCTCCCCTACAAGTTGCGCATCCCCAATTCTTGGCGCGTGGAGAGAATCTTCAATTGTTGACCATCCAAGTAGGGTTCTTCCTTCTTCTCTCTTAACTCTGTATCATGTGGGGTGGGTATTCTAATGTTTTTAAATGGATGGATGATAACAAACCTTAATGAAGATGATAAATGGTCTTTTAAAGAATGAAGGGGTGTGTTTGATGATGTTGATATACTATTTTACCCTTTCTTATATGTGGTCAACTATATGGGCATGTGTCCACTGAAAATCATGGTTGTTGGTGGTCTTTACATGCACACTAATGGAACCTTGTCTTCTGTGTTGATTAAATGGTTGTAACATGGATATTGGTTAATCACGTAAACTAAGTTGTTTAAATGAATGACTAGTAAACAAGAATCTTGTGTGAACACCCCGGTTATCCAAACAAAAGGAGAAACTCAATGAATGGTTTTATAGAATCTAGGAAATCCCTTGTTGTGTCTTGGTAATATTTTTGGTTGTTCTAATTGATTCTTTTTAGGTGATGTGAATGGGTATGGGATCCCCTATTGTGGTGTAGTAGTTGTTTTTTGGGTCTATGGCCATGTGGGGATGTATGGTGGGGCTTGGGTTTCTTCTAGTACTTTGAGGGATCTCACGGATCCCATTTGTTGTTGTGACTTTATAAGAAAACCGGGTGTGAATGCTTAATCTCTAGCATGGTTGTTTTTCCATCCTTGGCTTGTGGCTATGCCTGTTAGTTTCCCAGTAGTGAATAATTAATTAAAATAGGACCACTCAAATTTGATATAAATAATGGGTTTAATGGAGAATTATTTTCAGGGAATGAGTTGTGACTTGGCTATGGTTGGTGTGTTTTCTTTATGAAGTAATAGTAACAAAGGGTCTTGTGTATAGGCTGGTTTTGGAACCCCTAGGTAGGGATGATTTCTTTTTTACCTATATGTATATTTTAGTTCTTATGTTTCTTATATGCGCCCCACCCAAGTTGAGAACATCATGCCGAACTACCCCATTTCAATGGGGGTGTTTTTTCCAACACTCCTATGAGTGGATGGTTATTAGCTCCCTTTTTTGTACCGTTATCGAGGATCCAATGACTCTTCGGGCAGCCTCTGACGGTCGGAGGTCCATTATATCCTATGATTCTTCAGGCAGGGTAGTTGTGTTGGTGGTCCCAAGTGTGTGTGCAGGAAGGTTTTTTCCCAAGTGTCTTCGGGATAAGGCCTAGGTGTCTCCAGGAATGGCAGTAGTTGTTTGGGAATAGGTGTCTTCAGGCGTAGTGGTAGTTGTTCTGGCCTAGGTGTCTGCAGGTGTGGTTACGTGTGGTTGTTTTGGCCTAGGTGTTTATAGGCAAGATGTGCGGTTAGGGAATCCCAGGTGTGTACAGGCGGGGTATGGTAGTGGGAGTGCGGTGATAGAATGGCGGGAGAGGCTTGATGTGTAGGATTTCTTTAATAACCATAGGGAAAGTTGTGTGGGGTACCCAAACATCAATGTGTTATTACTATTATATTACTTGACATGCATTATTTGGGGAGTGTACCTTGATGTGGTTTTGGTGGATAGTTTTCTTTGTTAGGTGCTTGGTTATCTCCTTTTCTCACGAGGCATTAGAATACCTCCCTACTTGGGCATGAGAGCTTTTGGTTTTCCCTACCAAGTATACATGTATACTCACCCAATGTATATAAAACTACTTTCAGATTTTTAGGAGGACTTCAAGGACCGTGCGAGGCTGTACTAGTTTGGACATTGGGACAGTTGATGTTGTTGTATATTCATTATTTGGTATTTTCCTTTGGTGTTTTCTTGTATTGTATCACTTATTATTTGAACTTTAATATGGGAAGGGATTTTTTTGGGATTTACTATTACTTTTGGTGTTTTTTGGTATTTACTATCTCATCTCTCAATCCTATTAAATAAAAAGTGTAATGCCTTCCATTTTGCACGTAATTTAATACCCTTGGTGCTATTTGCCACTCCAGGACCTATTGATGCTGGATATTAAGGGTCATTATCTCTCCTTCAACATGAGGAAGGAAGGGTATGGCATTATGTTTTCCCTTACTCATCTTGGTGAAGTCGTGTTGTGATAAAGGCATATATCCAACAGAAGTAAGAGTGAGACAAGAAACCCTTACCTCAAACTTCACTGTAATTTTAGAAACAATAATAGTATGTATGAAGGCTTAAAGAAAGATATTAATTAATTATATAAACAAATTAATATTTTTAATACCATATATTATAATTTTATAACATCAAACCACCCTTTCATTAATCATAATTTATTATTTTCATTGTTTTAGGTACATTCATTTCACTTAGTTCACCTGTGTATAATTATGGTTTTTCTTGTCAAATGGAAATAAAACTCTAGAATTGAAATTTAATTTAATTCATGAACTTTTATGTGTTTAAATGGTATCATATGTAATTTTTTTCTAACATTAAAATGATTCATTTGATAAAATGTTAATGATAAATGTTTATTTTATTTTGGCGTTTTTTTTCATCCATCATTAACTAGTTCTTTTTTATTTAATATTATGTCTATATATTAGTTCCAAAACATTAAAAAGGTTATTTCAACCCTATATATATATAATTTAAATAAAATAATAATTTCATGAACAACCATTAAGGAGGTATTGGAAAATGAACAAAATTATTATTTACAGAGACGGTTAACCACCATAATTTTGACAATGGTTTCGTTTAATTGAATAAGGGGAGATAAGAAAAGAGATAGATATATAACGACCCATACTTTACATACATTGTTAATACTTCAAAATTGAAGCACACTTATTACAACATATGACAAAACCACAAAGGACTGTATAGGTATAGTGTCTTTAGAAACTGGGAAACATAAACAACTGGTTCATAAATCATCTACAGTGTCTCCCATTTATTTCATCATATCTAGGGTCCATTTAGCATATTCTACTTAATATCCATCTTCCTGACCTGGGGAAAAGAAAACATAAAAGGGTGAGCTCAAATGCTCAGCAAGGGCAAATAAAGGAAATAAAAATCATATCATATCTTTTTGAAAATCATAACCTGCAAAAGAGATCATAATATCTTAACATGGAATAAATCATAGAAGTGAAAATGAGATCCCCATAATAATAACATAAAACTTGAAACTTTGTGTAATGCACACATAATCATGTAAAATCATTTCTTGTTAGTCATGACTCATTGCCAAGACTATCTTAGTGGACAAAGTCCCTTTCTGAACCGAGTTCACTCCTCGTTTCAGTCCTGTATCACTGAACCGAAATAACCTTCCGTTCCAGCCATGCCTATCTCATGAGATATAAAATCTTTACCCAATGCATTGGAGGGAGATATAGGTCCCACCCATCTTATAATGAATCCTTTCTTATGTGTGCCACATAATCATAAACCATACATCATAGCGTAACCCATGTAATAAAAATGGGATCCTTAAACAAAATGACATCATAAAACAATTCATATAAGATAAAGGAATTCATAAAAATATTTCCATCACAACATAATCAATTCCATGTAATAATAGGGATAAAAACAGAACCCTTTTATTATCTTGGATGGAAAATAATTTTGATAAAATACTTGAACTCCATTCTTGAGGAAAATATCCTTTCTACTTCAAAAACACCTTTCCTTTCTTAACATGTCATACAATTTTAAACTAAAAGAAGTTGATTAAAAATAAACTTGAATACTTGTAAAAGAATATTCTTGGAAATAATGTTTTAAGAATCCATTCATGCTGTATAAGTTAAAAAAACATTCTTCCTACTTTTGTCGGAAAAGTCAAAAAGTACCTCGTACGAAAAAAAAACGACAAAAGATTCCTTTCATATTCTTTACTAAAAACTCACCGAAGGGTAAAATTGGATTTAAACTATTTTACGTGTATGGAAACAATATTACATATTGAGGGAACATGGATGTGGATGATAAAATACACCCCAATAAATACTTACGAATAAATAATCTCGGATAAAAATGAGATTGTGATATTTCCCTTACCTTAGGTCCGATTTGCTTTGTACGTGTCCGAAGCTCCTGTATAATGGTTTAAATAATTTTATTGACTTATTCCAGAATCATACATATTGATATGATATCATATATGGTCATATTCTTAGCTTCTTATTAGTAATATTTCATTGTTACTTTTTACTCGGGTCTTTATTGCCTTTTGTTCTTATGCGTGTTTTGTCGAATAAATTCTTATTATTCTTTTAAGGTTATAGATACCTTCTATCCATAATGTTATTAGTGTAACATATATCATATTTATTCATTCAATTCATTTATATAATTACTATGTAATTATGATCATGTAGAACGACTCGCATCACATCGTGGAGACGGTATTCTGTACGTACGCACGAGTGAAGATATCGTTCCTATGATCGTGGAATTGTATTGGAGTATATATATATATATATTATTTCAGTATCAATATTACTTAATAATAATCATAAAGAGTTACTCATTACACCATTATACCCATCCTTGTAAAGTGATGGTGGAAAATAGATTACACCACGGCGTAGAGACGATATTCCGTACGTACGCACGCGCGGTGATTTCATTTTTCCGTGGGATGGATAGAAGGTGAATTAGGGTTGTTTCATATTTATAATAACATATAAGTATGTAAGTAATACTGATGTTATTACTTTATTATGAAACAACTAAAGAATAAGAAGTTGAAGAAGAAAGAAATTGAAAAGATCGGTAATGGATATTACCTCTTCTTTGGAACGCTTCTTTGAATCCTCCACTTAGGGAACTAAGATTGGTCTTTAAAGAAGACCAGGACCTCTAGGATTATTCTAGGGAAGTGGAGAGGAGAAAATGTCAGGGGTTTGACGAGATTGAGTGCTAAAATTGGTGTGAGGAGGAGGGGGAGGAGGTGCCCTTTTATAAGGGAGGAGAGGGGCACCTTAGGAATATCTCAAGATATTATTTTATATTAAAGTCAAAATCGGTTTATAATGGTTCCAAAGGGTCTTATTTCGAAGATAAAGTGGGGAAGGGTCGAAATCCTATCATCCAATATGATTTAGACAAGTTTAGGGTATTATTGTAACCTTATCAATTAGATTTAACTCTAAGTTAAATAATTTAACTTTTACCGTGTCTTTTTGTCTTCTTTCACTATATGGTTAATACACTTACTATAACATGCCAAACGAACCCCAAATTGTTTATTATTAATATATATATCCTTATCTATGTCATTTGGCCGAATATTAGATTTTTAGGAATAAAATAACAATTAATAATATAATATTTGATTTAAAAACTATTTTTTGTCAATTTTGACACTATTTGATATATGATTTTTGTGAAAGTCATAACAGAATTATATGTTCGAACCAAGTTTATTAAATCAACACTAATATATCATAGTAACCTAGAAAGTTAGTGGAATTCATAAAAAGTCTCAAATTGCATTTATTTTGGTGTTTATAACATCAATTATGTCAATATTTCATTAATAAGATAATTACTGCATCATCATTGTGTCATAAATAAATTAAATTATTTAATGTCTAAAAATTACAAATAAAATACCATTATGTAGGAAATCTCTTTATCTTTCTAATGAATATTTATAGTCGAATTTATCTTATGTATATCCCCATATTAAAAATGATTTACTTATTAAACTTTGATTTTAACTATTTTAACCCTTCTTTAAATAAATTAATAATAAATGTCCTAATCTAACCCAAGTGGGCCTAAATGGTCATATTTTATTCCTAAGTTTGTTTTTGGTCGAATTAAACTT
Organism: Viscum album; assembly: GCA_963277665.1. Classification (NCBI taxonomy): domain Eukaryota; kingdom Viridiplantae; phylum Streptophyta; class Magnoliopsida; order Santalales; family Viscaceae; genus Viscum; species Viscum album. The sequence continues at coordinate 1,021,853,184 of OY728127.1, forward strand.
ATCCAATAGAATTAGGACATGTGTTAGGGTAATAGTAATATCATTTTTACCCTTAGTTACCCTATTTACTATTAACCGCGGTAAAAAAAGTAAAAAGTTACTATTCACCAAAAAATTATTTTTATCTCATTAAACCACATTTCACTTACTGATATCAACCATGTCTGTCGGATTTTCGAAATTCCATTCACAGAAGCGGTAAAATTAAGTTTTATGCAAAATTCAGTTTTTAACCTACCACTTAGTGGTTTCACTATTCATCAAAAATTGAAAGTTTTCAGAAAAATACCAAAATTTCACCCTAGGCTAATTTCGATATTCTGAGTCCAAAAATGAAGTCCATTTTAAAAAATAAAATTTATAAAATTTCAAAAAGTGGTTATTACTATTCATAACGGCTAGTTTTAATAATATTTTAATAGCATATCGTTGTTTAGTGAAACTCGATATTGCGTACGACGCAAGCTATCGAGGAAGGTCGTGATTGCGTGTAAAGTAAGCCAAGCTAGTATGTAGTGAAATATTCCTTTGATGATATATAAAAAACAAAATATTACTCATAAAAATCTCGGGTGTTACATTCTACCCCCCTTAAAAAGAATTTTGCCCTCGAAATTCGTCACTTTGTAACAAACAGATGAGGATACTTCTCCCTCATCATATCCTCAAGCTCCCATGTAGCTTCTTCAAGTTGGTGGTTCCTCCATAAAACTTTCACCAATCGAGTGGTCTTGTTTCGTTGAGAGAGATTCGGTGGAAGCGCCAATCGGTAAGCTACCTTCCCAACACGATCCAGTATTTCGAAAGGACCGATATATCTAGGGCTCAACTTCCCCTTCTTTCCAAATCTCATAACCCTCTTCCAGGGAGATATTCGTAAGAACACTTTATCACCCACTTCAAACTCTAGGTCTTTTCTTTGGTTGTCGGCATAGCTTTTCTGTCGACTTTGAGCTGCTCTTATGTGTTGTTGAATAGATCTAACCTTTTCTGCCATTTCATCAACGAGATCAGGTCCTAATAGCTTTCTTTCCCCAACTTCATTCCAGTAAGTTGGAGTCCTGCATTTCTTTCCATAGAGATCTTCATAAGGAGCCATATGAATACTGGAGTGAAAGATATTATTATAAGAAAATTCCACCAAAGGTAGGTGTTGATCCCAACCTCCATTGAAATCCATAGAGCAAGATCTCAACATATCTTCTAGGGTTTGAATTGTTATCTCAGACTGACCGTCTGTCTGGGGATGATAAGCAGTGCTGAAACTCAACTCTGTATCCAGAGTATGCTGAAGACTTCGCCAGAACTTCGAGGTAAATCTCGGATCTCGATCAGATATAATAGAAAGTGGTACTCCATGCAATCTTACCACTTCCTTTACATATATCCTGGCAAGCTGATCTAAGAGAGAAATCCTCTCTAATAGCAATGAAGTGTGCAGACTTTGTAAGACGATCAACTATGACCCAAATAGCATTATTGCCTTTGGATGTTTTAGGATGTCCTGTGACAAAGTCCATAGTGATGTTTTCCCATTTCCATTCGGGTATGGGTAATGGTTGTAACATCCCCTTAGACTTCTGTCTCTCAGCTTTAACTTGTTGACAAACCAAGCATTGAGAGACATATTCAGCAACATCTCTTTTCATGCCATCCCACCAGAAGTACTCTTTCAAGTCCCTATACATCTTCGTGCTTCCAGGATGAATAGAGAATGAAGAACTATGAGCCTCATCTAGCAGCTCCTTCTTTAATTCGGGGATGGAAGGAACACAAACCCGATTCCTGAACTTTATTATCCCATCACAATCAAGGTTGAATTCAGGAACATTTCTCACCTTCTTTTGTAACTCCACATCTTCTTTCTGTGCCTCTTTAATCTTCACATGTATAGACAGTTGAACATTCATTTGAGAAAGATAAGATTTTTTCCCTTCCATTATAATTCCAAGATCCATACTTTGTAAATACATAAATATTGGATCCTTTGTGATCCTCATCATGGATAAACTAGCATGGTCTTGTCGACTTAATGCATCTGCCACCTTGTTTTCTTTCCCAGGGTGGTAATGGATTGAGCAGTCATAATCCTTAATCAGCTCCAACCATCTTCTTTGGCGCATATTCATCTCCTTTTGTGTGAAAATATACGTTAAACTTTTATGATCAGTATAAATATCACACCTTTCACCATAAAGGTAATGCCTCCAAATCATTAATGAAAAGATTACTGCAGCCAACTCCAAATCATGTGTTGGGTAATTTTGCTCATGGATTTTCAACTGCCGTGAGGCATAAGCTATCACCATATCATTTTGCATAACAACACACCCCAATCCCTTCTTGGATGCATCACTGTAGATCACAAACCTTTCTCCACTACAAGGCAGTGTGAGCACAGGTGCACTGGATAACCTTCTTTTCAACTCCTTGAAATTCTCTTCACATTCCTCTGTCCAGACAAACTTAACTCCTTTCCGAGTCAACTTGGTGAGTGGATTAGATAATCATGAAAAATATTTTACAAAACGTCGATAATATCCAGCCAAACCAAGAAAACTTCGGATCTCAGTTACTGTTGTTGGTCTTGACCATCTTTCGATAACCTCTGTTTTTGCTGGATCCACAGATATCCCCTCTTTTGAGAATATGTGACCCAAAAATTCAACTTTTTGAAGCCAAAATTCACACTTGGTAAATTTGGCATTAAGCTTCTCCTTTCTCAGGGTCTTCAATATAATTCTCAAGTGATCTTCATGCTCTTCCTTGCTCTTTGAATAGACAAGAATATCGTCTATAAAGACTACCACAAATTGATCAAGATAGTCTCTAAAGACTCTATTCATTAGATCCATGATGATAGCAGGGGCATTAGTAAGACCAAATGGCATCACTATAAATTCATAGTGTCCATACCTTGTACGGAAAGCCGTCTTTGGTATATCCACCCTTTTGACTCTTAATTGATGATACCCTGAACGAAGATCAATCTTGGAAAAGTATTGAGCTCCGCGTAGTTGGTCAAATAAGTCATCAATGCGTGGGAGAGGATATTTGTTCTTGATAGTGATCTTGTTAAGTTCTCGATAATCAATGTAGATTCTCATTGATCCATCTTTCTTCTTAACAAATAGAACAGGTTCTCCCCAAGGTGACGCACTAGGGCGTATGAATCCCTTATCAAGATTCTCTGGGAGTTGCTTCTTCAATTCCTGCAACTCAATTGGGGCCATTCTATAAGGTGTCTTTGAAATTGGAAAAGTGCCAGGTACGAGTTCTATTGAAAACTCAACTTCACGATTTGGTGGAAGACTCGGTAATTCCTCCGGAAATACAACATCAAACTCCCGTACAATGGGCATATTCTTAATCGTGAGTTTCTCACCAACCATTTGAGATAAATAACCTTCATTTAGTGGAATCAATACCCATAAGATGGAAGGAATTTCCACTGGAAGGTTATGTTCATCCTTGCATTGATAGACGATCGTAGATTGATCTGGAATATGAAATGTGACTTCCCTTCTTTGGCAATTGATATGAGCTCCATGTAGAGAAATCCAATCCATGCCAAGAATCACATCAAATTCCACTAAAGGAAGGATCACAAGATTTGCAGGAAGCACTTTCCCACAAACTTCGATCGGAGAGGAATTATAAACTTTTGATGCGATTGTTGTTGCATTAGGTGTTGTCACAGCTAACTCAACATCTAATTGTTGAGGTAGTACGGTGATACCCTTAGAAAATTTTTCAGAAATAAAAGAGTGGGTGGATCCAGAATCAAATAAAACATTTTCTACTTCAGAGTGGATGGTAAGTGTACCTTTCACCACTTCGTTATCGTACTCCACATCGCTGATAGAAATTGCATGTGACTTTCCTTTGTCTTTAGCCCTAAGATTTTGTTGACGTCGACCATCATCATCAACCCTTAGATTTGGGCATTGATTGGCATAATGCCCCATCTCCTTGCACTTGAAACATTGAAGTGTAGTAGGTTCATTCTTTGTATCCCTTCCTTTGTTTGCGTCATTAGACATCTTCTTCCCATTATACGGCATTCAAATGCCCGATGACCTTCCTTTCCACATTTAAAACATTTACTTGTCCCTTTAAGACAACTCCCTCCATGTTTCTTTCCACACTTTGAGCATAAGGGAAAGCTCATCTTCTTTTCAGTGTGCTCTTTAGATTTTCCTTTCAATTCCATCTTCCTCTTCTTATCAAACCCATGTGACTGATGGCTTACTCCAATCTCCATCTCGACTTTGTGAGCACATCGAACGATTTCCTCGTAGCTATTGAAGTCCCTTATGGCTAATTCCCTTCGAAGACTTGGTTTTAAGCCACTAAAGAATCGATCGATCTTACTCACAGGTGGGATAATAATACCAGAAGCGTACCTTGCAAGTCTTGTAAAATTTGCTTCATAGGTACCAACAGATTCATCATCCCTTTGCTTCAGTTCAAGGAACTCTTTCTCCATCTTTGTTCGGAGAATACGAGGGAAGTACTTATTGAAAAATAAGTTCTTGAACTCGTCCCATTCCATAGACTCAATTTAATCCCTTTGCCTTGTATTCTTAATAAGATTCCACCATTGATCAGCATCTCCTTCCAAACGATACACTGCTAGGATGACTTTATCATGCTCAGAACATTGAAGAACTGAAAATATCATTTCAGTAGTACTAATCCATTGTTCAGCAACTAATGGATCAGTAGACCCACTGAAAGAAGGTGCACGCTGCCTCATGAAGGATTCAACATAATGTTGCTCCTTCCTTTGCTCGTTTGGAAGTCCTGCATGATTCATTGCTTGAGAAAGTTGTGTGAGCATGGCTACAAGATTTTGCATTCTAGCTCCCATATCGTTTGGTTGCTCAGGGGGACAATCATTGCATTGCCCATCGCATTCCGCATTAACACGGTTCCTTTGGTTTCCAGCCATTGACTAAAACCAAGAAGAATAGTGTGAGAAACACTAATTATAATAGGAAAACCAAATAATTCAAGAATAAAATTTTCATGCTTAAGGTATTATCCTAGGTTATTCAAGGCCATTTCTAAAACACTAAGATTGTGTTCTATGCTTAGACTTATCCATAGGGTTCTTACTAAGGCTTTCACATACTAGTTTCCAAAGGTTGACTATACCTTTCCTCTGATACCAACTATAACGACCTATACTTTACATACATTGTTAATACTTCAAAATTGAATCACACTTATTACAACATATGACAAAACCACAAAGGATCGTATAGGTATAGTGTCTTTAGAAACTGGGAAACATAAACAAGTGGTTCATTAATCTTCTACAGTGTCTCCCATTTATTTCATCATATCTAGGGTCCCTTTAGCATATTCTACTTAATATCCATCTTCCTGACCTGGGGAAAAAGAAAACATAAAAGGGTGAGCTCAAATGCTCAGCAAGGGCAAATAAAGGAAATAAAAATCATATCATATCTTTTTGAAAATCATAACCTGCAAAAGAGATCATAATATCTTAACATGGAATAAATCATAGAAGTGAAAATGAGATCCTCATAATCATAACATAAAACTTGAAACTTTGTGGCATGCACACATAATCATGGAAAATCATTTCTCATTAGTCATGACTCATATCCAAGACTATCTTAGTGGACAAAGTCCCTTTCTGAACCGAGTTCACTCCTCGTTTCAGTCCTGTATCACTGAACCGAAATAACCTTCCGTTCCAGCCATGTCTATCTCATGAGATATAAAATCTTTACCCAATGCATTGGAGGGAGATATAGGTCCCACCCATCTTATAATGAATCCTTTCTTATGTGTGCCACATAATCATAAACCATACATCATAGCGTAACCCATGTAATAAAAATGGGATCCTTAAACAACATGACATCATAAAACAATTCATATAAGATAAAGGAATTCATAAAAATATTTCCATCACAACATAATCAAATCCATGTAATAATAGGGATAAAAACAGAACCCTTTTATTATCTTGGATGGAAAATAATTTTGATAAATACTTGAACTCCATTCTTGAGGAAAATATCCTTTCTACTTCAAAAACACTTTTCCTTTCTTAACATGTCATAAAATTTTAAACTAAAATAAGTTGATTAAAAATAAACTTGAATACTTGTAAAGGAAGATTCTTGGAAATAATGTTTTAAGAATCCATTCATGCCGTATAAGTTAAAAAAAACATTCTTTGTACTTTTGTCGGAAAATTCAAAAAGTACCTCGTACGAAAAAAAACGACAAAAGATTCCTTTCATATTCTTTACTAAAAACTAACCGAAGGGTAAAATTGGATTTAAACTATTTTACGTGGATGGAAACAATATTACATATTGAGGGGACATGGATGTGGATGATAAAATACTCCCCAATAAATACTTACGAATAAACAATCTCGGATAAAAATGAGATTGTGATATTTCCCTTACCTTAGGTCCGATTTGCTTTGTACGTGTCCGAACCTCCTGTATAATGGTTTAAATAATGTTATTGACTTATTCCAGAATCATACATATTGATATGATATCATATATGGTCATATTATTAGCTTCTTAATAGTAATATTTCATTGTTACTTGTTACTCGGGTCTTTATTGCCTTTTGTTCTTATGCGTGTTTTGTCGAATAAATTCTTATTCTTCTTTTAAGATTATAGATACCTTATATCCAGAATGGTATTAGTGTAACATATATCATATTTATTCATTCAATTCATTTATATAATTACTATGTAATTATGATCATGTAGAACGAGTCGCATCACATCGTGGAGACGGTATTCCGTACGTACGCACGAGTGAAGATATCGTTCCTATGATCGTGGAATTGTATTGGAGTATATATATATATTATTTCAGTATCAATATTACTTAATAATAATCATAAATAGTTACTCATTACACCATTATACCCATCCTTGTAAAGTGATGGTGGAAAATAGATTACACCACAGCGTGGAGACGGTATTCCGTACGTACGCACACGCGGTGATTTCATTTTTCCGTGGGATGGATAGAAGGTGAATTAGGGTTGTTTCATATTTATAATAACATATCAGTATGTAAGTAATACTGATGTTGTTACTTTATTATGAAACAACTAAAGAAGAAGAAGTTGAAGAAGAAAGAAATTGAAAAGATCGGTAATGGATATTACCTCTTCTTTGGAACGCTTCTTTGAATCCTCCACTTAGGGAACTAAGATTGGTCTTTAAAGAAGACCAGGACCTCTAGGATTATTATAGGGAAGTGGAGAGGAGAAAATTGCAGGGGTTGTCCGAGCTTGAGTGCTCAAATTGGTGTTAGGAGGAGGGGGAGGAGGTGCCCTTTTATAAGGGAGGAGAGGGGCACCTTAGGAATATCTCAAAATATTATTTTATATTAAAGTCAAAATCGGTTTATAATGGTTCCAAAGGGTCTTATTTCGAAGCTAAAATGGGGAAGGGTCTAAATCCTATCAACCAATAGGATTTAGAAAAGTTTAGGGTATTATTTTAACCTTATCAATTAGATTTAACTCTAAGTTAAATAATTTAACTTTTACCGTGTCTTTTTGTTTTCTTTCACTATATGGTTAATACACTTACTATAACATGCCAAACGAACCCCAAATTGTTTATTATTAATATATATATCCTTATCTAAGTCATTTGGCCGAACCTTAGATTTTTAGGAATACAATAACAATTAATAATATAATATTTGATTTAAAAACTATTTTGTGTCAATTTTGACACTATTTGATATATGATTTTTGTGAAAGTCATAACAGAATTATATATTCGAACAAAGTTGATTAAATCAACACTAATATATCATAGTAACCTAGAAAGTTAGTGGAATTCATAAAAAGCCTCAAATTGCATTTATTTTGGTGTTTATAACATCAATTTTGTCAATATTTCATTAATAAGATAATTACTGCATCATCATTGTGTCATAAATAAATTAAATTATTTAATGTCTAAAAATTACAAATAAAATACCATTATGTAGGAAATCTCTTTATCTTTCTAATGAATATTTATAGTCGAATTTATCTTATGTATAACCCCATATTAAAAATGATTTACTTATTAAACATTGATTTTAACTATTTTAACTCTTATTTAAATAAATTAATAATAAATGTCCTAATCTTACCCAAGAGGGCCTAAATGGTCATATTTTATTCCTAAGATTGTTTTTGGTCGAATTAAACTTATCCAATAGAATTAGGACATGTGTTAGGGTAATAGTAATATCATTTTTACCCTTAGTTACCCTATTTACTATTAACCGCGGTAAAAAAAAGTAAAAAGTTACTATTCACCAAAAAATTATTTTTATCTCATTGAACCACATTTCACTTACTGATATCAACCGTGTCTGTCGGATTTTCGAAATTCCATTCACAGAAGCGGTAAAATTAAGTTTTATGCAAAATTCAGTTTTTAACCTACCACATAGTGGTTTCACTATTCATCAAAAATTGAAAGTTTTCAGAAAAATACCAAAATTTCACCCTAGGCTAATTTCGATATTTTGAGTCCAAAAATGAAGTCCATTTTAAAAAATAAAATTTAAAAAATTTCAAAAAGTGGTTATTACTATTCATAACGGCTAGTTTTAATAATATTTTAATAGCATATCATTGTTTAGTGAAACTCGGTATTGCGTACGACGCAAGCTATCGAGGAAGGTCGCGATTGCGTGTAAAGTAAGCCAAGCTAGTATGTAGTGAAAGATTCATTTGATGATATATAAATAACAAAATATTACTCATAAAAATCTCGGGTGTTATATGATATAAGATATTTCATTAGAAATATAAAACTATAGTATATCAATGGTATTAGAGTAATTATTATTTGATGGATAAAGGATTTGAATATAAGGTAGAATTATAAAATAAATTATGAGACGTTGTTTGAGAAATATACCTCTTGAATATCACCTCCTTAAAGGACCCCTTAAGGAACATAGAATTTGTAAATACCCTGACGCCAATATCATATAGATTATGAAGTAATTTATTACATTGGTACTATAAAATATATATCACATCAAAAAGGTCTGAATAGTTTAGTAGCTTTAGAAAATAAGATACAAACATTAGTATTACATAACAACATGAAATGAAATACAACATAGTAACTCCAATTGAAACTCTCATAATCTTGTATATTATCCCAAAAAGTCACTATAAATATAAATATTTATATATTGGGGAAAATAAAATATGATAAGGGGTAAACATTACAATAATCCATAGGTAATAACTACAAAAAATGCCATTAAAACATAATTTTGATCCTAATAAGGTAACAATAGAAGATTATTAAATAATGCCATAAATATGATAAATAAGGTGAACCGTAGACATTCTACTCATAGACTAATTACATGTAATATCAATTACTAGTATCATAATTAAGTAATTAATAATTCTGGATATTTGAAACATGTCATCGAGGCATCAGCCAAGACATCAGGAAGTAAATGATTAAGGCCTCGGAAAAATCCATATATTTTTTGTCTCATGAGACCTATCAATGAATTGAGGGGATATATTGGGACCCACACATAACTTACTAAGTCCAATTAAATTCTTATATGAACAATATATACAAACATAAAGTTAATAACTTCCCCCAAGAAGAAAACATAACCACTAACCATTAGATGTAATGTGGTAAATGGTATCAAAATTGCACATCTACAGTCAAAGAGATCATAAACCATTTAAACAAATATGGTTAATTTTATCATATAATATAAATAACAATTAATAATAAGACTAAAAAAAGTGTTTTTAAATAAATGAAAATACTCTAATAAGTTCATCTAGGAATTCTTGAGAGAAATACTCTTTTTTTACTTTTCAAAAAAAGAGTTCTATTGTAAAAATTATTTTTATTTATCTTAAATCATATTTTAAACATGTATATCCCAAAATAGAAATTGTATATACAATAAAATTGTGTTTAATGAATAAATTATTTCCAACTTAAGTGAAAACATGTAAAAATTGTTTTTAATAATAATTAAAAATGAGCCATTTCAACTCAGCTTGGGGAAATTATAAAATATCCTTTAAAGTGGAAAAACGATTAATTGTTTACATAAAACCAAAAAAGTGCTAAGATATTTTTTCATGATAAAAAGATTGATTTTATAAATTTATTTTTTTTATTATACAATATTATGGATTTTACGTTAAAATAGGTAAACAAAATTGGGTTGTTCTATTAAATTGGGCGTGCTTAACAGGAGGAATTGAAAACAGAGCGTTATAAAACATGTAATTCCACTTAAAATAATGATAAAGTAACCTAGAAACAAGATTTTGGGACATATGAATATAATTTGTAATAATTATTTTAAAATAAATATTAATTTTATTTGGTTAATAGAGATTAAGTTTAAACAGAATAAAAAATAATGATTTAGGGAGAACCCCTTACCCTATGTCTAAAGGTGTTCTTCACATGCTATTAATGTTCTGCATAATGAAATTATATTGATTAACAATTTATTTTGTAACATATTAAATATTTATTTTATTTAATATAATTTAATTAATATCATTTAAGTTTATTTTAATGACTTATAATAATAAATTTAGTAGTTTGAGAGTGTTCTTTTCCTGGGCATTCGTGATCTGTTTACTTTGATATGAAAATGTAAGATCATTTATACTGAAAATAGTTTATGAATTGTAACACCTCATTCTTCTACGGTACGCTTCTCTTTGAATAATGTGTTAGCGTGTGTTGTACGCAACACCGAGTTCTAACACACCATAACCAATCGAACTAGCCATTATGAATAGTAATACCTACTTTTTGAAATTATATATATTTTATATTTAAAAATGGACTTCATTTTTTGATTCGGAATATCGAATTTAGCCTAAGGTGAAATTTTGGAACTTTTCGGATAACTTTAATATTTTGATGAATAGTGAAAATTACTAAATTTTAATTAAAAACAACTTATTTAATCAAAATAATTAATAGTGATAAATTATGAATTTGAGTGGTTTTAAATTATATTTAGAATATTTTTTACCATTTAATATAATGTTGGTCATTTGACATAATTTTACAATTAAACTGAACATAAACAAGTGTCAATCTTTTGATAGTTATTATCTCTTAAAAACATGATTTTTGTTTTAACAACGGGAATTAATTTTAAATTAATTTCTGCCACTTCTGTGTTTTGAATATGGAAAAATGTATTCCATATTTGGAATCAGGATTTTCAAATTGTGTAAATAGGTAACTTTTATTTTTAGACATTTTGAATAATTAATGCGGTAAATATTTTATTTACCATGGTTAAGGGTAAATCCGGTAAATAAGGGTTAAAAAATAATAATATAATAATACTAAATTACACTAAAACGTGTCCTAACATTATTTGTTGATAAATTTTCGACCATAGGCATCTTTGGGTCGATTTTGGGACCCCATGGAGCCACTTGTAGGTGATAGGGACACTTTATTTTAATTAAGTTAAAATGAATACAAAAATCACACAAGCATATATGTTTTAGAAAAACAATTTTTACATAGGGTTATATATTTTGTATTTTCGACTATAAATATTCATTAGAAATATAAAACGATTTCATACATAATGATATTTTATTTATAATTTTTATACTTTAAATAATTTAATTTATTAATGACACAATGATGATGTAGTAATTACCATAATAGTGAAAAAGTAACATAATTGATATTATAAATACACAAATAAATATAATTTTAGACTTTATATGAATTAAACTAATTTTCTAATTTACTATGACTTGTTAGGAATGATTTCATTAAATGTGTTCGAAGTAATAATTCTGTTATGAGTTTCAAAAAAATAAACTATTGAATAGTGTCAAAATTGACATAAAAAACTTTTTAAAATAAATATTATATTATTAATTGATATTAAATTCCTAAAAATCTAAGGTTCAGCCAAGAGAATTATATCATGATATTTGTATCATTAATGGACCACTTGGGGGTGTCTTGGATGTATATAGTAAGTTTATTAACCATATAATATAAAAATAAAAAGAGACATTGTAAAAGTGAAACTAATTAACTTAGAGTTAATACTTAACGATAAGGTTAATATAATGACACAAACCTATCTAAATTCTTTTGGTTGAGTCGTTTTAGACCCATCCCCACCTTAATATTTAAATAATAAACTTTTGAGCCATTAGAAACCGAATATGAATTTATTATAAACTAATATTTCTAGCTTTTCCAAAGGTGCCCCTCACCTCTCTTATAAAAGGGAACTCCCCCTTCTCATTAACTCACACCATCAAAGCCTTTTGGTTCGGCCAAACTCTGCCCAAATACTCTCCCAACTTCCATCACTAAAACTTAGAGGCCTTATTTTGATCAGAAAGCCAACCTAAAGAGCACTTTTGATCAAATCAATAGGAAGAACCTGAGGAAGAGGTAATGATTTCACCACCCTTTTCCAAGTTCCATTCTTCTTCCACTTCTTCTTCCTTTGTTATTACCATTCTAAAATAATAAATCCAGTATCATATATATACTGTGATGTTATTATAAATATGTTACAACCATATTCAGTATTCTATCCACCCTTTGAATGACATGTCACCATACGTGCGTACGTACAGCTTACGTTCTCCACGTCGTGGTGTAATTGTTATTCAATATATTATTATTTGGATGGGTATAATAATGATGTGTAACTCATTTAAATAATAAATATAACATATTAATGATTCTTTATATATGATATAACATCCATTTATAGATTATTTTAATATCAAAAGAATGATATTGTCACTCGTGCATACGTACGGACTACCGTCTCCACAAACGCGATGAGATTCATTCTCCATCGTATCCATTCAAGTATAATTACCATTTCATGATTTAAAAATGATTTTTAAGGAATTTATATCATTCTGGATATGAATAATATACAACCTATCCATAACAAACATGGATTATGTAACAAAACATATAAAAGAAAATGAGTATGTTAACACGCAAAACGACGATAATTCTAATATATTATTAACAAATAAATGTTAAAAGATCATATATGATATCATTTTAATATATATCATTCTTGTATAATTTAATAACAATTATTTCACCATTATAAAGGAGGTTAACCTACCCTCAACCAAGGAAAAGTGAAAGGTAAGGGTTTATTTCACAATCTCTTCATTATCCGATGTTGTTTATACGTAATAATCTACGGGGATCTCTTTACCATCCACATCCATGTTTCTTAAAAATGTATTTCAAAAAAAATTTACTATTTAAAAGAATATGGGTTAAAGTCATTTATACCCTTGTTTGACTTTTTATAAGAGTTTAATAAAGGAATCTTTCCGTCGTTTTCCAAACAAGGTGCTTTTTAACCTTTTCGACAGAATTTAGGTAAGAATGTTTTTTTAACTTATACGGAGGGTGCGGTTATTTTCCGCAGTTATAAAATCATCGAAGCTTCACTTACAATCTTATAAGAATATTTTCAAAGAAAATGTTTTATTTTATAAATATATGACTCTTAAATGATTTCAAAATAGAAAGAGATATTTCTCTAAAAAGAGTTTTGATTTCATCTATGTCAACATCCTTTGGTGGATTTTACGCTTATTTGAAGTTGATTTATTATGATACAAAACTTCTATATTGTATAGATGTTTTTGTGATATTTTTGACTGTGGATGTGCTATTTTTATACCATTAATAGTTTATGGTAAAATTATTGACATTTCGTATGCTAGTTTTAATATGAATGTTTATGTTATGTTTAAACCTTTTCATATGGGAATGCATTGGACTTAGTAAGTGACGGGTGGAGCCCGCCATAGCTCCTCGATGCATCGGTAGGTCTCATGAGACAAACTAGTGTCTTGGAACAAGCCCTTGGAAAAATCTTATTTGTAGTATTAGCACGAGGACTTGGCTATGTGGTTATGATAGTCTGGCATTATGCATTCCATCGTTATGAAAGTGGTTATTGATATTGCATGTGATTATTCGATTAGTAGAATGTCCATGTGAATAAGTAAATGGAATTATTTCATTTTATTTTTTCCATATTATTTTTAAGTTCAAGTTTAAAAGGCTTTTTTTTAGTTATACATTGTCATAAATATTTATTCTTATTTATGAAAGTTTCCGCTATATTGTTATCCTTACTGAGAATTTGAGCTCCCCCCTTATCTATGTTTTATTTTTCCCCGGAAGTGAAGAAGTAAATTATGAATGGACTGCAGGGATATTATGAGGGGATAATAGTGTGGATTATGGAGACAATATGTTTTTTTTGTAGTTTTTCACTTCATAATGTAATGTAAAACTTTATGAATATATCTAGTGTTTCCAAGGCTACTAAACCAATCGGTCTTTCGAGATTGGATCTTTCTTGTGATCATGCCAATGTTATGTAATAATGCACCGACTCTGGGTAACTGGGGTCGGGGTGTTATAGTTGGTATTAGAGGAAGTTTAGTACAAACCTTGGAAGCTAGATTTAGATAAACTCTGATTAGAGGATGTAAAACTAAGATAAACTTTGAGGATTAGTATAGAAGAACTTCCTAGAATTTTGGTATTGTAAAGATTTTCTAAGTTTTCCGAGAAATAAATCCCTGTCTGGATACGAGCAGGTAGAGGTGGCTCTGGCACAGATGTACCTAGGGGTAAAACCCGAAAACACTGCTTTGAGCTAGACTCGAACCGGAACTGGTGCATGACAACGGGCCTTGCTGCACTCTTGGTTACGACACTCCTAGGGGATATTCTTAGGATAAATCTCATTTTCTTTACAAATAATTATGAAGGGTTTATGAGTATATACTTCCTCAATGAAAACATTTTTATGATTATGGATTATATCCATAAATAGTTCAATTTATGTTAAGTGTTTTATAAGTATGGGATTATGTATTTTGATTCACAAACTGATCTAGTTTATGCCATTGTTTAGAAATGGCGCCTAGTGGAAGAAATGGAAACCGTATCAATGCACACACTCCATGTAGGGATTGCCCTCCTGCTCAAGATAATTATAATGGATCAGGTGATGCAACTGGTGCCGATCAGCAAATCACCATACTGGGACAACTCACTCAGGTTATGAATAATAAACTTACCCGTATGGATCACCCTGATCTGAAGCGTGGAGGATCAATGTTAGATCGATTCATGAGGCAACAACCACCAAGTTTCAATGGGAGTAAAAATCCCTTAGCAGCTGAGCAATGGATAAATTCCCTAGAGAGAATATTTTAGGCATTGGGGAGTAGTGAAAGGGAAAAAGTTATCATGGCTGTTTACCGCCTCACTGGAGATGCTGATCAATGGTGGTCATTGATTCAAAACACAAAGGAAGATAATGAAGTATCAAATATGGAATGGAGTGAGTTCAAAGATCTGTTTTTAGAAAAATACTTTCCTCACGACCATCGAGCAGATATGGAAAGGAAATTTCTGAGTCTAAGACAAAAGGAGGATGAGAATTTCACAAAGTATGAGGCTAACTTTACAAGGTTAGCAAGGTATGCTGGAGAATATATACGTAACCCAAGAAGTAAGATTGATCGTTTCTTTGATGGGTTAAAATCATTTCTCCGTCAAGCATTAGTCTCACAATCCTTCTTGTCGTATGAAGACATTGTCTCATGTGCTATCAAGGCCGAAAAGGAATTCTCTAAGTCTTATGAATTTAAAGAAAAGCAAGAGAAGAAGAGACCTGCTGATCAATCTGGGAATGGAAATAAGGGGTAGAAGGGAATGGTTGAATATCCATCCTGTGGTAAATGTGGGAAGAAACACCCCGGTACTTGCTTGAAGTGAATGGGCGTTTGTTACAAATGTGGTGAAAAGGCCACCAAGCTCGTTATTGCAAAGGGAAGAAGGAAGCTACCAATGTTCAGTGCTATAATTTTAGGGATATGGGACACTATGCAAATGAATGTCCTAAGCGTAAGGAGAACTTACCTCAGAAAAGGCCAAGGGATCAAGGCCAAGATTATGCTATCACTACTGCTGAGGTAGAAGCTCTGAAGGACATGCTGGCAGGTAATTTAATGGTTTCCTCAAGTTTAGAAAATGCATTATTTGATTCTAGATCATCACATTGTTTCATATCTTCCCAGTTTGCTAAGAAAATTAGATATTTCCAATTTGATTTCACAAGGGAGTTGTCAGTTAAAACTCCTAAGGGAAGTATCATTGCAACAAAGTTTTGTGAGTCAGTCCCCATTAGAGCACATAAATGTTCTTTATCTGCTGATCTCATCGTCATACCTATGATTGAGTTTGATATAATCCTCGGTATGGACTGGATTTCGGACTATGATGCGAAGATTTGTTGTAAGAATAATGAGGTTACGATTCTTGATGATGATGATAAGGAACACCTTATCATTAGAGAAGAATCGTAACCGCCTAATACATATCTAGATCCACCCCCAGTAGCTCAACTAAATTCAATTATTGGGGAGGAAGATAATGAAATAAATATGGGTGAGGAAAGGAATTTTCAAATAGATGATGTACCTGTTGTGAAAGAATATGTAGATGTATTTCTAGAAGATTTACCCGGACATCCTCCAGAATGAGAAGTTGAGTTTTCCATTGATTTGATTCCTGGATCAAGGCCTATATCAAAGACCCCTTATAGAATGGCCACTGTAGAATTAGTCTAACTAAAGAAACGACTATAGTAATCGAGTAATAAAGGATTTATTCGCCCTAGTGTTTCTCCATGGGGAGCCCCTGTTCTTTTTGTTAAAAAGAAAGACGGGTCTATGAGGTTATGTATCGACTACAGGGAGATCAATCCTATAACAATAAAGAACAATTATCCCCTACCTCGAATTGATGATTTATTTGACCAACTGCATGGAGCTCAATACATTTCAATGATTGGCCATCGATCTGGATACCATCAGTTGCATGTGAAGAAGGAAGACATTCCGAAGACAACATTTCGAACCAGGTACGGGCATTATGTGTTTACTGTAATGCCTTTTGGATTGACTAATGCACCCTCTGTATTCATGGATCTGATGAATAGAGTTTTCAAGGAGTATCTCGATGAATTTGTGGTGGTATTTATTGATGATATCTTGGTATACTCCAAAAGCTACGAAGATCATGAAAATCACTTGTGCATTATCTTGAAAACTCTAAGAAGACATGAATTATATGGGAAGTTTAGAAAGTGTGAATTCTAGCTTCAGGAGATTTCTTTTCTTGGCCATATTGTCTCTAAAGATGGAATCTGTATTGATCCTTCTAAGACCAAGGAAATCCAAGAATTTCCAGCACCTACGAGTATAACTGAGGTACATAGTTTTATTGGTTTGGAAGGTTATTATCGACGTTTCGTCCAGAATTTTTCCCGGTTGGCTAACCCATTAACGAATCTCACACGTAAAGGGGTTAAATTTCATTGGACAAAAGAGTGTGAAGAATATTTTGAAGAACTGAAGAGAAGATTAGTCAATGCTCCTATATTGACTCTACCATCCAGGAATGATGGGTTCGTTATTTATAGTGATGCATCGAAGAAAGGACTTGGTTGTGTCCTTATGCAGAATGATAGGGTTATTGCCTATGCATCATGACAATTGAAAATTCATGAAAAAAACTATCCTACTCAATTTTTGAGTTAGCAGCTGTGATCTTTGCTTTTAAGATATTGAGGCACTACCTCTATGGTGAAAAATGTGATATTTATACTAATCACAAGAGTTTGAAGAATATTTTCTCGCAAAAAGAACTCAACATGAGGCAGAGGAGATGGCTTGAATTACTCAAGGATTATGATTGTATTATACACTACCACTCGGGGAAAGCAAACAAGGTGGCAGATGCTTTGAGAAGAGAAGACCATGGAGTTTTGAACATGATGAGAATTGAAAGGGGTCCAATTTTAATGGATCTAGTGAAGATGGACATGGGAATAACCAGGGAAGGTGAAACATCAATGCTTTTTCAAATGGTTGCCAAACCATCTTTACTAGAAAGGATTAAGAGTTCTCAGACCGATGATGAAGAATTTCAAAAGAAGATTAAAGCTGTGAATGATGGGAGATTGAGAGACTTTGTGTATGAAGATGGAATTTTTAAATTCGGGAAGAGAATTTGTGTTCCCGATATACCTTATCTAAAAAGGGAATTGCTGGATGATGCTCATAGTTTCAATTTCTCTATACATCCTAGGAGCACCAAAATGTATAGAGATTTGAAGGAACATTTTTGGTGGGACAACATGAAGAGGGAGATTGCTGATTTTGTGTCAAGATGTATGGTTTTTCAACAAGTGAAAGCTGGAAGGCAACAGCCTGGAGGAGTCATGAAACCTCTTCCCATACCAGAGTGGAAATGGGAAAATATTACGATGTAATTTGTCATGGGACTACCAAAGAATCCTAGAAGGAACGATGAAATACGGGTTATTGTTTATCGTCATACCAAGTCAGCACATTTTCTTTCTATAAGAGAAGATCTACCCCTGGAACTTCTAGCAAGACTATATATTAATGAAGTTGTGAGAATTCATGGAGTACCCATATCGATTGTTTCTGATCGTGATCCCTGTTTTACTTCAAGATTCTGTAAATGTCTTCAGAAATCCCTGGATACTGAACTTCATTTGAGCACTTCTTACCACCCTCAGACAGACAGACAATCAGAACGAACTATTAAAACCTTAGAATACATGTTGAGATCTTGCTCACTTGACTTTCAGGGTATGTGGGATCAATATTTACCTCTGGTAGAATTTTCCTATAACAATAGCTTCCATTCGAGTATTCAGATGGCACCATATGAAGCGTTATACAGAAATAGATGTCGTACACCAACCTGTTGGGATGACGTTGGTGAAAGAAAACTTGTAGGCCCAGAACTGGTGGAGGAAATGATGGAAAAGAGGAAGGTAATCCAAAATCACATCAAAGCAGCTCAAAGTAGGCAGAAGAGCTATGCTGATAATCGAAGGAAGGATTTGGAATTTCAAGTCGGTGATCATGTTTTCCTGAAGGTATCTCCATGGAAGGGAGTCATACATTTTGGTAAGAAAGGTAAATTGAGTCCCAGGTACATTGGACCTTTCGAAATTCTAGAACGAATTGGGGTTGTAGCTTACTGATTGGCAATGCCACCAAGTCTCTCCAAAGTTCACGATGTGTTCCACGTATCTCTGTTGAGGAAATACATGCCTGACCCAATGCATGTACTCACCTATGAAGAATTAGAACTGGAACCCGATCTGTCTTATTGTGAAGAGCCCGTCAGGATTCTTGATACGAGAGAACAAGTATTGAGAAACCGGATGACACGTCTGGTAAAAGTTTTGTGGAGAAACCATAAGATGGAAGATGCAACGTGGGAACCCGAGGAACTTATGATAAAGAACCACCTGAGTTTTTCATGTGATAAGTATTCTAGAAATTTCGAGGACGAAATTATTTGAAGGAGGGGAGAATGTAACACCCCAGGCTTCTACGGTACGCTTCTCTTTGAATAATGTGTTAGCGTGTGTTGTACGCAACACCGAGTTCTAACACACCATAACCAATCAAACTAGCCGTTATGAATAGTAATACCTACTTTTTCAAATTATATATATTTTATATTTAAAAATGGACTTCATTTTTTGATTCGGAATATCGAATTTAGCCTAAGGTGAAATTTTGGAACTTTTCGGATAACTTTAATATTTTGATGAATAGTGAAAATTACTAAATTTTAATTAAAAACAACTTTTTTAATCAAAATAATTAATAGTGATAAATTATGAATTTGAGTGTTTTTGAAGTATATTTAGAATATATTTTTTCCATTTAATATAATTTTGGTCATTGGACATAATTTTACAATTAAACCAAACATAAACAAGTGTCAATCTTTTGATAGTTATTATCTCTTAAAAACACGCTTTTTGTTTTAACAACGGGAATTAATTTTAAATTAATTTCTGCCACTTCTGTGTTTTGAATTTGGAAAAATTGATTCCATTTTGGAATGAGGATGTTCAAATTGTGTAAATAGGTAACTTTTATTTTTAGACATATTGAATAATTACTACGGTAAATATTTTATTTACCATGGTTAAGGGTAAATCCGGTAAATAAGGGTTAAAAAATAATATTATAATAATACTAAATTACCCTAAAACGTGTTCTAACCTTATTGGTTGATACATGTTCGACCATAGTCATCTTTGGGTCGATTTTGGGACCCCATGGAGCCACTTGTAGGTGATAGGGACACTTTTTTTAATTAAGTTAAAATGAATACAAAAATGACACAAGCATATATATTTTAGAAAAAAAAAATTTACATAGGGTTATATATGTTGGATTTTCGACTATAAATATTAATTAAAAATATAAAAATATTTCCTACATAATTATATTTTATTTATAATTTTTAGACTTTAAATAATTTAATTTATTTATGAAACAATGATGATGCAGTAATTACAATAATAGTGAAAAATTAACATAATTGATATTATAAATACACAAATAAATATTATTTGAGACTTTTTATAAATTAAACTAATTTTATAAGTTAATATGACATGTTAGGAATGATTTCATAAAATTGTTTCTAATTAATCATTCTGTTATGAGTTTCACAAAAATCAACTATTCAATAGTGTCAAAATTGACATAAAAGAATTTTTAAAGAAAATATTATATTATTAATTGATATTAAATTCTTAAAAATATAAGGTTTGGTCAAGAGACTTATATCATCATAGGTGTATCATTAATGGACCACTTGGGAGGTCTCTTGGATGTATATAGTAAGTTTATTAACCATATAATATAAAAATACAAAGAGACATTGTAAAAGTGAAACTAATTAACTTAGAGTTAATACTTAACGATAAGGTTATTATAATGCCCCAAACCTGTCTAAATTATATTCGTTGAGTTTTTTTCGACCCATACCCACCTTTAAATTTAAATAATAAACTTTGGAGCCATTAGAAACCGAATATGAATTTATTATAAACTAATATTTCTAGCTTTTCCAAAGGTGCCCCTCACCCCTCTTATAAAAGGGCACTCCCCCTTCTTATTAACTCACACCGTCAAAGACTTTTGGTTCGGCTAAACTCTGCCCAAATACTCTCCCAACATCCATAACTACAACCTAGAGGCCTTAGTTTGATCAGAAAGCCAACCTAAAGATCCCTTTTGATCAAATCAAAAGGAAGAACCCGAGGAAGAGGTAATGATTTCACCACCCTTTTCCAAGTTCCTTTCTTCTTCCACTTCTTCTTCCTTTGTTATTACCATTATAAAATAATAACTCCAGTATCATATATATACTGTGATGTTATTATAAATATGGTAAAACCATATTCAGTATTCTATCCACCCTTTGAATAACATGTCATCATACGTGCGTACGTACGACTTACCGTCTCCACGTCGTGGTGTAATTGTTATTAAATATATTATTATTTGGATGGGTATAATAATGATGTGTAAGTCATTTAAATAATAAATATAACATGTTAATGATTCTGTATATATGATATAACATCCATTTATATATTATTTTAATATCAAAAGAATAATATTTTCGCTCGTGCGTACGTACGGACTACCATCTCCACGAACGCGAGGAAATTCATTCTCCATCGTATCCATTCAAGTATAATTATCATTTTATGATTTAAAAATGATGTTTAAGGACTTGATATCATTCTAGATATGAATAATATACAGCCTATCCATAACAAACATGGATTATGTAACAAAACATATAAAATAAAATGAGTAAGTTAACACCCAAAACGACGATAATTCTAAGATATTATTAACAAATCAATGATAAAAGATCATATATGATATCATATTAATATATATGATTCTTGTATAATTTAATAACAATTATTTCACCTTTATACAGGAGGTTAACCTACCCTCAACCATGGAAAAGTGCAAGGTAAGGGTTTATTTCACAATCTCTTCATTATCCGAGGTTGTTTATACGTAATAATCTACTGGGATCTCTTTATCATCCACATCCATGTTTCTTAAAAATGTATTTCAAAACATTTTTACTATTTAAAAGAATATGGGTTAAAGTCATTTATACCCTTTTTTGACTTTTTATAAGAGTTTTATAAAGGAATCTTTTCATCGTTTTCCAAACAAGGTGCTTTTTAACCTTTTGGACAGAATTAAGGTAAGAATGTTTTTTTAACTTATACGGTAGGTGCGGTTATTTTCTGCCGTTATAAAATCATCAAAGATTCACTTACAAGATTATAAGAATATTTTCAAAGAAAATGTTTTATTTTATAAATATAAGTCTCTTAAATGATTTCAAAATATAAAGAGATATTTCTCTAAAAAGAGTTTTGATTTCATCTATGTCAACATCCTTTGGTGGATTTTACACTTATTTGAAGTTGATTTATTATGATACAAAACTTCTATATTGTATTGAAGGTTTTGTGATATGTTTGACTGTGGATGTGCTATTTTTATACCATTCATAGTTTATGGTGAAAGTATTGACATTTCGTATGCTAGTTTTAATACGAATGTTTATGTTATGTTTAAACATTTTCATATAGAAATGCATTGGACTTAGTAAGTGAAGGTTGGAGCCCACTATAGCTCCTCGATGCATCGGTAGGTCTCATGAGACAAACTAGTGTCTTGGCACAAGGCCTTGGAAAAATCTTATTTGTAGTCCTGGCACTAGGCCTTGGCTATATGGTTATGATAGTCTGGCATAATGCATTCCATCGTTATGAATGTGGTTATTGATATTGCATGTGATTATTCAATTAGTATAATATCCATGTGAATAAGTAAATGACATTATATCATTTTATTTTTGCCATATTATGTTTAAGTTCAAGTTTAAAAGGATTTTTTTTTAGTTATACATTGCCTTAAATGTTTATTCTTATTTATGACAGTTTCTGCTATATTGTTATCCTTACTGGGCATTTGAGCTCACCCCTTAACTATGTTTTATTTTTCCCAGGAAGTGAAGAAGTAAATTATGAATGACCTGTAGGGATATTATGAGGGGATAATAGTGTGGATTATGGAGACAACATGTTGTTGTTGTAGTTTTTCACTTCATGATGTAATGTAAAACTTTATGAATATATCTAGTGTTTCCAAGGCTACTAAACCAATCCTTCTTTCGAGATTTGATCTTTCTTGTGATCATGCCAATGTTATGTAATAATTCACAGACTCTGGGTAACTGGGGTCGGGGCGTTACATGAATATTGAATTTAAAATCTATTAATGATATTTTTGAATCTTAAATGTTTATATAATTCATTTGGATATTCTTTGTGAGGATTAATCATTAAATAATAGGTTTTTGATAACTGTTTAGATTATTTTGATGGTTTTCGGATCATCAAAAACTAGTTTTGTTTCATTAATTAATATTATATAAATATACTAGTTACATAATATTACAGATGATTTAATAAATATATTATAATATTTTTTTAACAATAAAAAAGGTTTTATGACCAACCTTGAATGCGTTAATGGAAATTGAAATCTCTTCTTCATAGAATGAGATAAAGCAACATATCACAGACAATGTTTTCATTTTTTAGAACAAAAAGTGAGGGAAGATAATTAAAGATGGATTATTCCCTTATAAAAACATTATAGTGTATAGAAGATACTAAAGATAACATGTCACTTTTGTATAGTTAGTTGATTACAAGATAAGAAAGGAAAATAACAAGAAAAGAAATTAAAATAAAAAGAAATAGGGTCTTACCTCTTGATTGTATCCTCCTTGAGAACCTCATTAGGGAAAAGGGCATAATATTTTGATGTCACCAAGATATAATGGATGTGGGGGAGAGTATTGGGAAGATTATTGGGAAAAAATTGGAGAAGTATCATATCTTGGAAGATGTGAGGAGAAGGGGTGGTGAGGGGTGGTATTTTTAGTGCAGGATAAGGATGTTTTTTTAATGGTTTATTCATTCGTCTATTATTTTGGAACAAGACTATGAATAGTTTGATATTTATCACTAAAAATTTTAAAACAATTATTTTAAGAAAGATATTATTGGGATTATATAATCTATGACTCAAGTAAGAGTGTATTTAACTTATACTATATATATTCCATAAAATATTGTACTTCACTATTCACCAAAAATTCCACTATTTCAGAAAAATAACAATATTTCACCCTAACAAATTTTTGATGTGTAGAATTAAAAAATTAACTCCATTTTATGAAAATAATTTTATAAATATTAGAAATTTAATTTTTAAATAAAATCATCATTTATTCGAAAAATACTAATTTTAATATTATAATTGATTTTATGACACCTTCAAAAAATAACTAACATCTCATAAAATTACCATATAATAATAAGAAAACAAAGTAATATTATATTAATCTATTTCATAAAAATAAATTTTCTTTTAGATCCGTTTATTAATTATAAAATTATAATAAAATATTTATAACTTTTAAAATTACCAACACTTAATTTATAATTTTTAAAATATTTATTTACTTATTCCAAGATATTGATATATCATATTTTTATTTATAAGATCAATAAATTTTATTTATACTTTCATAGGTCAGGTAACTATTCTATTGTACGGTTTAATATTCCTATGTTTCACAATATTATTCCAAAGGTAAAGTTACTATTCCATTGGTATAGGTTCCTTATCATTTAAAAATACCTCTTATTTCATTTATTCTTCATTTATAATGTATGTATTATGTTCTATAAGTAATTTAAAGTCATTTATACTCTATAAAATAATTATAAGAAAAGAAATTTGTTTGATAGAATTTTGGTTCATTATATTCTACCCTCTTATAAAATTATTTTCATGGAAATTTTGAGAATGGCGCCTTATAAATTTTTTTGGGTAATTCTTCATCAAAACATCCTCCACTTCCCATATCTCCTATTAAATTTTATAATTTTTAAAAACTACCTTTACTATATTATTCATCCAACTCCTCAACACCTAATCACTTGTGTCTGGAATCTAGATAGGCTCTTTATAGTAAGATAAATTAGGTTCTGATTATATTTATTTAGAATTGATAACATGTGTTGGGTCTGGCTTGTACTTTTTTAATAAAGATATGTGGAACACATCATGAACTTTGGAAAGTCTAGGTTTAATTTCCAAAAATTAATCTACATCCCCAAAAATATCTATAATTTAAAACATTCTGATGTACCTAGGGCTCATTTTCCCTTTCTTACCGAACCTTATGACACCCTTTCATGGAGATACTTTCAAAAAAACATGATCTCCCAAGTGAAACTCTAAATATTTCCTTTGATAACTGGAATAGATATTTTTCCTAATTTATTTTCCATTGATATGAGTTTGAGTAGTCTTTACTATTTTTTTTCCTCCAAAACCAATAGGCCTACAAACTTATGATCACAAAATTAATCCCAACATGTTCGTGTTTGACATCTCCTTCCATACACTGATTTAAATGGTTTGATTTTTATACTTGAGTATAAACTAATTTTTAAAGAAAACTATACTAAAGGTAAATAATAATCCAATATTCCTCGAAAATAAAGTGAGCATTATCTCAATATGTCATCTAATGTAGGAATGGTCCTTTATTACTTCCCATCAGTTTGAGAGTGATAGGTAGTACTCAAATGATGCTCATACAAATCTCTCGGATGAAATTTCAATAAATATGATGTAAATCATGGATCATGATTAGAAAAAATTTAAAGTGGTTCTAATTTAAGTATTAAGACTTCATTAATATATAGTTTTTCAAGTAACTCTATTCGAAAATCCTCACTTGTAGAGAGGAAATGTGAATATTTGGTAAGTCGATCAACAATACCCATATTTCATCATTCATTCATATATTATTTAGAAATATAGTGACAAAATCCATAGTAATGTCAACCTATTTATATGTTGGAATAGGAAGAGGTTCTAAAACTACTTTAGAATGTCTTCTTTTAGCCTTTACCTTTTGTTAAACTAAACATATTGTTACATAATTAGAAATCTCACACTTCTAATTATCCCCCCAGAAATGATCCATCAAATCTATATACATATCATTTCTATCAGTGAGTATAGAAAAATTCAAGTTATGAGTATCATCCAAAAGCTTCCTTTTTAGCTCGGGTATAGAGGGAACACCATGCCTCATCCAAAATTTTATAATTCAAACCCCATAAAAAAATTCAACCAACTTTCCATACTCTACATCATTAATTTTCCTTTGAAAATTCTAATCATCAGACTAATAAGTTTTAATCCTTTTAAAGATGGTTAGAAAACCAATTGAAATAGTAGTGATGTTTCCCCACCCTTTTATAATTCCTATACCCATCTTAACTAGATCCATGAACACAAGATACATTTCAATAATCATTTTTTATATAAATCTATGATCCTTACATATTATTAAATATTCTACATTATTCACTTTCCTTGGGTGGTAGTGTATTGAACAATCAAGTCCTCGAGTGGGTTGAGCCATCTCTTTTTCCCCATGATTATGTCTTTTTATGAGAGTATATATTTCAAGATCTTGAGGTTTATATATATCTCACATATATATCTATAGAGATAGGGTTTCCATATATTTAGAGAAAATATTACGGATATTAAATCAAGATCATGATTTTTGATATTTCTATTCATGAGTTTTTAACTTCATTCTTTCATTGGAAATAACTCTATCATTATACAGAAGGAGAGAACTAAGTCCCTTCTTTGATGCATCGCTGTAAATCAAAAATACACCATTTCTTGATGGTAGAGTCAAGATCGGATCATTCACTAATCTTCTCTTTAATTCTTAAAATGATTCTTGAAATTCTTTTTTCCATATTAATTTAACCCCCTTATGAGTAAGATTGCATAACTGGAATGCTAATCAGGAAAAATTTTGAATGAAACACTAATAGTAACCCTATAACCCAATGAAACTACATACCTCGATAATGTATGTTGGTGAAGGTCATTCTTGGACTAACATTTTCTTTATAAGAAAATTTGAGATTTCCTCTTTAGAGACAATATTTCCATGGAAAGAAAATTTTTGAATCCAAAGTTCATACTTTCTAAATTTCCCATATAACTTGTTTCTTCTAAGGGTATTTAGAATAATCTACAGGTGGTTCTCATAATCCTCATAGGTTTTTGAGTATTCCAAGATATCATCAATAAATACCATAATAAAATCATTAAAATATTCATTGAACTCTCTGTTCATTACATCCATAAAAATGTATGGTGCATTAGTTTGTTCTAATGGAATCTCTATAAACATTTAATGTACATAACTTGTTCAAAATATTGTCTTTGGAATATCTTCTTTCCTAAAATGAAATTTTTTATATCTAGATCAAAGGTAAATTTTTTAAAAATATTGAGCTCCATGTAGTTTATCAAATAAATCATCAATGTGATGCATATGATATTTTTTATTTATTATAATCACAAGAGATTAACTACATTCAACGCACAACCTCATTGATCTTTATTTCTTCTTGACAAATAGAATAGGGGATGCCCATGGAGAAATACTTGGGTGAATAAATACCTTATTACTCAAATCCTCCTACTATTTCTTCAAATACACTAATTTCAGATTGGTCATTCTTTAAGAATTCTTTGATATTGGTCTTATGTCAAGGATTAAATCAATGGAAAACTCAACTTCCCACTCTGGAGGATGTCCAAATAAATCTTCCAAAAATACATCAATGTATTTCTATAAAATAGGTACATCCTCAATTTAAAGATTTATTTTTATTTCCATAGTTTATTTATTCTCTTCCTCCCCATTAATTTCATTTAGTAGAGCTTCTAGGGGGTGATCTAGATAAGAATCAAATAATGTGGTTTCCTATTTAAAGATAAAGGATTCTATATATTCCACAAAAATCATAATTTTATTCTTATTTTAATAAATTCTCACAGCATATATTGAAATCCAGTCCATAAAAATGATTTTATCGAATTTAACGATTTTTATGATGATAAAATTAGTAGAAAACGCAAATTTATAGGAAATATGGGAACTTCCTGATACAAATTGTATTCAATCAGACTTCCCATAGGGGTTTTGAATTACAACACCCTTGTTAAGAAGAATTGTAAATATCTAATTTTTAAAATAAAAGGTTATGATATAAAGGAATGTGATGATCTAGAATTGAATAAATCATTATTAAAATTTTAGGAGATGATTAAAGTACCTGAAACCACATCATTAGGGGAATCAACATCAACTTTCGTGATCGTATATGATTATCGTTTCTCTGATTTTCTTTTCAAATGAATTTTTCCTTGATGCTTTGGACAATAAATTTCATAGTGTACCATCTCCCTACAATTTTAGCATTGAACATTGGTATGTTAATTATTTCCCTAGTAATTGTGAGAATGATGGAAATTTTCACCACTCTTTTAGCTAACTCATTTTCCTTCTATGCAGTAACCAGAGTGGTTCCTTCCACAAGTATCACATGATGGGAAATTCTGTTTATTATTCTTAAATTTATCTATTATTTTCTTATGAATTGTCTCCTTCAGTATTTTCCCTTAAGGTATTCAAACATAGATAATTATTTCTCCATCTTGATAGCACATGAGACTATATCTTCATATGATGATAAATTTTGGGAGATGAGATCCCTTCCTAGGAATGGTTTTAACACATAAAATAACTGATCAATCGTTCTACTTGGATTCCATATGTACTTCAAAAAATTCTTCACTAACCTTGTAAATTTGGCTTCATACTTAGAAACAATATCATCCTATTTTTACCTTACATTCATGAATTTTCTCTCTATATATATTCTTTTTTTCTAGGGACATATTTATCCATTAAAATTCCATTAAAATCCATTAATTCCTTTTTTTCTATATCATCTTACCCATTCATGTTTTGAATCAATCACCACCACTGATCCACATCGATTAAGATATGATAAAATACTAAGAAAACATTCTACCTTTCATTACTTCCCAAAGAGAGAAATTTCTTTTCTAAGGATATTATCCACTGGTCAAAAACAAATGAGTTTGTAGTCCCACTGAACAGTGGAGGTTGTTGTCTCATGAATAGGTATAACATTGTTCCTCAACATTGTGGATCTGGATGCACCATACAGGTAAGTTTATTTTTTATAACCTCAGTTAGTTGTCCTAGTATAGTAATATGATTCCCAGCACCAGTCACAGCTCCCACAACAACATCAATATTTTTCATATTAGGAAAATTCATACATGGGATACACACATTGATTGGGTTTCTATTCCGTCCACTATGTTCCATTTATAAATAATGGAATACACTAAACTAGGTTATGAATTGTGATATGTAATTTTGAAATCGCAAAACACTTAACATAAATTAAAATTTTATGCATATCTAATCTCTTAATCATAAATCTGATTTTTTGTGGGACATATTTACTTCTAAATCCTTCATAATATTTTGTAACCAAAATTTCAACTATCCTAAGAATATCACCCAGGAGTCTCAAACCATGCACGCAGTAAGGCCCATTGTTGTGTAAAAGGGTACCCTAAGTGAGGCATATGACACATTGTTGTTGTTTTTACCCCTAGTAATGGTTTTTCTATACCCACATTCACTATTAATATACAGATATAGATGTATTTATAGGAATTACCTTATAATATCTACCTTACCAAAATTATAGAATTTTCTTCAATTCTTGTCATAAAAATTTATTTCATGGTTATGTTCCATAATATATGTTTTTTAAATAGAGTTTTCAATTTTTATACTAACCTTACTCTAATAAAAAAAGTAAATACCCAACCCATAGTATACCAGAGTTGGTAAATTACTTTATTACATTGGAAATATGAACAATAGATCACATACCAAAGTTCTGAATAGTTTAGTATCTTTGGAAAACTATATACAAACAAATTATTACATTACAAATTCAAAATAAATACAACATAGTAAATCCAATTGAAACTTTTATAATCTATAGAGATTATCCCTAAAATTTATTTATAATATACTTATTTGTATAATAGGGGAATATGAAACATAATAAGGGATGATCTCAGATTCTCAAAAAGGGTAACCAATACAATGTTATCTATTATAAATAAACCTTAAAATAAGGCATGGTGAATAATGAAAAACATATTCCATTAAAAAAAATCCTGAGAATAATAAGACATGAATAATGATGAATAAATAATTCCACAAATGTGATAATAAAACTAAACCATGGTTATAATACCAGTCGAATAATCACATACACTATCAATTGCTAGTAACATATTGAGAGAATGTGTAATCTCATACATCTAAAACATAAATTCGAGGCCTTTGGAAATACATATAGAAGTAAATGGTTGTGGCTTATACCAAATCTAATGTTGTTTTGTCTCATGAGTCCTACTGATGAATCTAGGGGATATATAAGGCCCCACTCATCACTTACTAAGTCCAATTAAATCCACATATGAACAATATATACATACAGAAAGTATATAACTTTCCCCAATCAGTAAACATAATCACTAACCATTCTGAGTAATATAGTGAATGGTATCAAGATAGCATATCGAAAGTCAAAATGATCATAAACCATTTAATAAAAGAAAATATATGATATCATAGAAGATAAATCTTAATTAATCATAATATTAATCAAAAGTGTGTTTATATATTTGAAAATACTCTAATAAATTCATCGAGGATGTCTTGAGAGAAATAACCTTTTTACTTTGCAAAGAAGAGTTCTGTTGGAAAATTCATTTTTATTTTTCATAAATTATATTACAAACATTATATCCTATAAGATAAATGGAAATGATAATCAAATTATGTTTTAAGAATAAACTATTTCCAACTCAACTAAAAACATGTAAAAAGAGTTTTCATAAACTTTAGAAATGTTCCACTTTAACTTGGTTTGAGGGAAAATATAAAAGAGTCTTCAAAGAGGAAAAAAGAATAATAGTTTATGTAAAACCAGAAAATATATGATAAATTAATTCATGATAAAAATATTTATTTTATATAAATAAAAGTTTATTATATCATATTATAGATTGTACTTGAAAATAGTTAAAAAATTGGAAAGTTTCCTTAAATAAGTATTGCTTATTTGGAGGAATAGAAAAATAACATTATAAAACCTATAATTCCCAACAAAAGAGATAAAAAAATTATCAAGATAAATCATTTTTGATGATATAAATATAATTAATAATAATTATATTAAAAAATAATAACATTTGGAAAAGAGAGAATAAGCGTAACCCGAATGAAAAATGGAGATTTGGGGATAAACTCATACCTTATGTCGGAAAGTGTTCTACACTTGTAATTAATGTCCAATATAATGAAATTATATTCATTAATAATTTAATATATAAAATATAAAAGAAATTATTTTATTTATTATAAATTTATTTTTTTCATTTATGGTATTTTTTATGAGTTATAAGAGTTAATGCAATCATTCTAGAATGTTCTTTTCAATGGTTTTCATGATCATTTTACTTTTATACGCATATGTAAGATCTTGTAATCTGAATATAGTTGTCCATAATTGAAATTATATTATATTAATAATATTATAGAAAATTAAGTGGTTATATAATTCATTTGGTTATTTTTTCAACTAATAATCTTTATATAAGACGTTAGCGATAATCATTTTGATTATTTTGGAGGTTTTCTGATCATCACAAACTAGTTTTGTTTCATTAATTAATATTATGTATATATAATGGTTCCAAAATATTAGATAAGATGTTATACATACATTATAGTTGGTTTTAAACATAAAAATGTTTTTATGAATAGCCTTGAATTTGAAAATTGAGAACTCCTTGTTCTGGAATACGATAAATCAACACATCACAGACGATGTTTTCACTTTTAGAACAAAAATAGTGGGAAGACAATTGGTGATGAATTACTCCAAAAAAATAACACTAAAGTATATAGAATAAAATATAGATATAGTTTCAATTTTTTATATGGAGGATAGGGTAATATAAGAATAGAAAAGAACTTGAAAATAAATTAATATTAAAAAATGGGTTTTACCTATGCATTTTGTCCTCTTTGAAATCCTCATTTGGGAAAAGGGTTTGGTCATTTGATTTAACCAAGGGATCATATGCATGGGGTGGTGGATTGGGAATATTATTAGGTATATATTTTACGAGGATCAAATATATGAATTTGTGACAAGTAGGGGTGGTGAGGTTGGTATTTATAGTGGAGGAGAGGGGTGTTTTTTAAATATTTTATTCAATTGTTTATTTTTTTGGCTCAAGAGTATGAATTTTTTGTAATTTATCACTAAAAGTTTAAAAATAATTAATTTTGTTCTATATAATGGTTCTTACATCATCTATGACTCAATGAATGGTGTATTTAACTTATAATTTATATATATCGTAAATTACTGTATTTAAGGATTCACCAAAAAATCAACTATTTCAGAAAAATCATGAAAATTCACCCTAAACATTTTTCAATGTGAAGAATTAAAAAATGATCTATATTTTGTGAGAATAATTTTATAAATATTAGAAATTTATTTCTTAATTAAAATAATCATTTATTTTAAAATTTCTCATTTTAATATTATAACTAATTTTATGACACTTAAAAATTAACTATGGTCTCAAAAAATTAGCTTATAATCATTGTAAAAATATATTAATATATAATTCTATTTTATGATAATAAATTTAATTTTAGATTGTTAAATTAATAATAAAAGTACAATTAAATATCTATAACTTACAAAAATACCAACACTTAATCTATTATTTTTAAAATACTTATTTACTTATTACAAGATATAGATATATTATATTTCTCTTTATAATATATCCAAAAAAAATTAATACTTTCATATGTTAGATTAATATTCTATTGGCTTGTTTACTATTCATAAGGGTCACATTACTATTCATAAGGTCAAGTTACTACTATATTGGTATACGTTCGTTGACTTATAGAAATAGGGATTTTCATTTATTCTTCATTTATAATGTTTTTATTGTGTTCTCTAAGTTATATTATATGATTTATACTATATGAAATAATTATAAGAATAGAAATTTCATTGATAGAATTCTTGGTCATCACAGATTTGGTCTTTTGCTGAGACCAGTAGCATGTGGACGTGGGATGAGTGGGAAAGAGAGGGTTTGTAAGAAATTTGAAAATATTCATGGATTTTGTGGAGAAAGGTGGTGGTTAAAATATATATTTATACTTGAGGGGGGTTAAGTGATTAAATAATGATTATTTTATATTTAAATCCAACCAAAATTGGGTGGCATAAATTCTAATGAATTTGATTGATAATTAATGTTTTAAAGTATGGTTATGGTTCAGAATAAGATAAAACACCCATTTATTTTATTATTTTCTAGGTATTTTTTCTTTTACCTTTTAACTTTAACCCACTACATTATATTTCATAAATTTTGGCGAATCATGTTTTTACCACATAAAATGTCTTAAACATTAGAATAAAGAAAACATTATAACCTAAATTAGAATTATTAATTCTAAATATTGAATCCATTTTTTAAAATTCTAAACACAAAAGATTCAAAATCTAATTTAAAATTAAACTGTCAAAACGAAATGTAAAACAGTTTTTAGGAAAAATATGTTTTCAATACCACAAATGTACTTTTACCAAAATAAGGTACAAATATGGTTTAAATGTAATTAATTAGATCATATATAACTAAAAAATTTATTTACTTTTAGATCAATAAAAATTATAAAATCACTTTTAAATATAAATAAAATGAGAGTACTTTAAAAATCAGTATTTTTTACTATTCTTTGAAAATTTAAATTTTTCTGGAATTTCTTAAAAAATCATCCTAAGATAATTTTGACATGTTGAATCCAATAATGATGTTAATTTTACCTTGTAATTTTGTATAATTTTTAAAAATTCAATTATATTTATTTTCTCATAGAAAATAATCAAAATCTTTTTTTTAGGAAAACATTTAGTTGAAGAATAAATTTACTTTACTAAAAAAATATATACATATCCCAAATCATTAATTAGTATATAAAAAATGATTTTTAAAATTATAAATTTTATAATGTGGTTGATAATATTTATTCCCTATAATTTAATGGTTATTTTAAAATGGTCATGTTAAAATAATAATATTTTGGAGTTCATTTATGCTTAGTGATCTATGTAATGTAATCTATCGAAGAGATAAAATTTATTTAAAAAGAGAAATACTATGTAATTTTGGAGTGTTACATTCTACCCACCTAAAAATAAATTTATAACTAAATATTCATCACTCATATATAAATATATAAGGATACATATACCGAATATTATACTCAGGTTCCCATGCAACTTTCTCATGCTATAGGCTTTTCCAAAAATTCATTACCAGGAGAATGGTCTTGTTTCATATAACATTCTATAATTGATCTATAATATCTACCAGTTGTTCCTCCTAGAAATATATTTCTCTTGTGGTATTACCTATTATTTTAGTACATGATAAAGATCTTGTTTTTTACTTTCTAGGAAGAGATATGTGGAACCAGTCATGTACATAAAGAGAGGTTCAGTAGAAGCACCAATCGATAATCCATCATCAAAATACAATTAAGAAATTCAAGAATTTTCATCCTTGTAATTTGAGATTTCACATCAAAAATAAAAGTTGTATATTTTAATATTTCTTTTTGGGAAATATACATCATAAAAAGGATCAATAAAACATCCTCTTAAAATTGTGAAATCAAAATGGAAAAGGTCACCACAAATCTAGGATTCTGATTAAGAGAAAATTAATGGAATGTAAAAATATAGAAATGGAAAATAATTATATCTATAAATTTCTCATGGATAGTGATGGATAACATGGTCAATAATAGGTTAATAACCAAAAATCCAAAAAATAAATAGGTTTGAAGAAGGGTTATTAATATCATCAGAAATGATCATCGTATGATAATATTTTATTTCATAATCCTTTGAGAAGATGTACATACTTTATTTCGTTTCATATGTTCAATATCCCTATATGGTTATAAAGGATCAATTTCATATTCATTTATTACTCTTATAAATCTTGTGGAGATTGTAACACCTGAAAAACTACGCATCATAAGATCCACAATAGTATGACAAGTCATTCATTCTATCTCTAGTTATCATCATAACAAAATGGTTAGCATATGTTATCTAACAGACATAAATATTCATATGGTAATATAATACATTAATATCTAAAACCTCTTCCAAATTTCAATGTAAAAAAATCACAAATTATAACCCTTATAAACTTTCCAAAATATTAAATTCCAAAATATTGAAATATGGGCATAAAAGTTTCAAAATAAACTTATCATTGGTCCCCCAAATAACATTATGTAGCTCTTAACTAACACTCACCAAACAGGGGATTATATTTTTTATAAATTATCTTTAAAAATTCTAATAACATGAATTAACATAATGACTTAGTGAAAACATTCATTCATTCCAAATAGAACTCTTTCCTTATACCATAAATCCAAAAAAATTATAAACTCAATCCATAAACCACCTTGTCATCATATTTCTAATTAGTTATAATGCCTTAAATACAATCCAATTTATTTTATCACAATACAAAATCTCTTTATATCATTATTATCCCAATATCATTAACATATTAAGAGTTTTCTTTCCCTTGATAATCTGATCTCCAGAAGTATCACCATACCTCATCAATCACATTTAATTGTTACCAGTAAAATACAACATATAATTTGAAATACTTAAGTAAAAACTGAAGTGGAACAATCATTAGGAGTTTCATTATTCTGTAATACCATAATATTAATTATATAACATTGTTCCTTAATTACAATATATAAACACTCAATCATTCCACTTCCCTCTTAAATCATTAACCAATATTCTTCTTTTTATTCCTTAAAACTTCTTCCATCACATATGTCATCTGTAGTTTGTTCATTGTCAATAATATATCCATTACTCATACATCCTTTGGATTATCTTCATGATCTTCCCCATGAGGAATCAATTTTCATAATACCCATAAATTCCTAACTTATAACATTTAACAATCAATGATGGCTTAGTAATACCATTATTATCAGCCATTATGGAAACTGAATCTTCCACTTTAACTTTGAAATTACTAGTTTTGTGTCCTTATTTTCTAAACCCGAATCATCTTCTAGTTCATTTGAAATATTATCATTGATTCCTCTTCCCACATGATTTTCATGATAAAAATTTAACTATATTTTCCCCACATTAACCATGAAACTACATCTTTCTCTTATTAGATGGGTTAGTAAACTAACTAAAGATGATATTATTGATTGAATTATGAAATTTTTAATTTGGAATAATAATAATGTTTCCCCATCCAAATACCATTTTATTTGATTTCTCATGAGTAATATCATTCCATTGTCCATGACAACCACCATTAACATGAATCCTCCATGTTCCATCCATTGTCTAAAACCCTAATAGCATATTGTGATAACATGATCCATGTGAGAGTAATATTTGCACATGATATGTAATTTAGAACACATAAGTATAAAAAATAATTCCATTAGTAGTTAAGTATCATTTCCAAAAAGTATAAGGCCACTCTATGGGAAATTATAACTCCTGGGTTGGACACACCACCATTACCTTTGGAAGCCCTTTTTTCATAGAAGAATGGGTTCACTCTCCAAACCATCATAGAAGTCAAGGTTCATCTCTTATAGTGTAAAATTCCCTTACTAAATGGAGTTCTCTCTCTATTCTAGTATTGTATTTATGAACCTAGTTCACTTACTTTTATAGTCCTGTATTGTTGAACCAAATTCAATTCCCACATCATACTTATCAATCCCGTTAGATATAAATAATTACCCAATGCATTGGAGGGAGATATAGGTCTCACTCATTATTTTTTATATCATAACTGTCACCCTTGGTTTTAATGTAACCACTCTATTTTTTTACAATTTCAAAACCATTACATAATTAAAACCATACATAATTGTGACATAATAACAGAAGTCATTCATCATAACTAAACCATTGAAAATAAATGAGTTTCATAAACACATCATCATAAAATAACTCATGGAAAATTAACGGTTTTCATAAACATCATTCCATAAAAAACTTAA
Organism: Viscum album; assembly: GCA_963277665.1. NCBI lineage: Eukaryota > Viridiplantae > Streptophyta > Magnoliopsida > Santalales > Viscaceae > Viscum > Viscum album. Next base: position 1,021,890,457 of record OY728127.1, read on the forward strand.
ACCAACCATAAAAATAATAAGGATGGTATACTTGATTAATATCCCAAGTAATTAATAAGTAAAATCCAATAATTTTATCTTATATGTAAAATAATTTTGAAACATCATTGGAATTATTTCTTGAAAAATAACTTTTGCATTTCCAAATAATTTATATTTAAAGAGTCACGAGATTATAAAAGAAAACATTTTATTTTAAAATAATCATGTATTAATTTAAATGAAACATAAAATCATAAAGAGTTCATGATTTTGGTAAATTCTTCTAATGTTTTATATGTTTAAAAATCATTCCTACTGTATTTTTTTTTTGAAAATTAAAAAAAGTCCATATTTAGATAATGAAACAAATAATCCTTTAGAAATGTTTTATAAAAATTCAAATATGATTAAAAATGAATTTAAACAATCATAAGAGAATATTAAAGTCAAATGTGGCAACAATTTTAAAAAATACTAACATGAATGAAAAATAGATTTTAAAGGTAAACCTTAAAGGGATAAATTTTGAAATAAATTCCCTTATAAATATCATATCATTGAAATGAGCATCAATAAAATGAATATATTATGATTATAAGATGTAAATATACATAATAAAATTTACAATACAACATAATATAATAAAAATTCATCCCACACATAATCTTATCATGGAAATATCAATGAAGAGGAATATTTACACAATAAATGGAACTTGAGTTAGGAAATCCTTGACGGCATTGTAATTAGCCAAACTCAATGCCTCATAAAATTAGTAATTATTAAAATAAACATTGAATAAAATTAATATAATTATATTCATGATATTATATATGAAATTTTAGTATTTGAAACACACGCTAGAAATAAGTGGTGAATAGAGCATTTATATCACAGAAGTAAATGTGATATGAGAAACTCATACCTCACGCTTCCCTTTAGTCTAAAATACATTAACTTACTTTATAAAGGTTTAAATAATGATATAAATTCAATAAAAATCCATATTAATATTTATAATTCCTTATATAATACTTTTATAGTATAATACCACATTTTTATTGAAAATATTTCTTTATTTCCATTGTTTCGTGTCCGTTCGTTTCATGGTTTCATGGTCAATTCACTTGTGTAAAATTTTGTATTTTCTTGTTAAATAGATTTAAATCTCTAGATTTAAAATAAAATGGAATTTATGAATTTCCTTATTTTAAAATAGTCCCATATATCATTTTTTTACTTTTTATATGAGGATGATTCATTTGATAAAATACAAATGCTAAATGTTTTGTTTATTTTTGCTTTTTTTCGATCATCACAAACCAGTTTTTTTTATTTAATATTATGACTATATATTAGTTAAATTATATTATATAAGTTATTATATAACAATAAAAAATTATTTAACCAGAATACTACTCTTAGGACATTCATTGAATATGGTCATAGAAAACGAATGAAATCGTTATTCATGAAGACGGTTAACCGCTAAAATTTGGAAAATGGTTTGGTTTCTTGAATAAGAGGATATAGTAAAAGGGGTAGTTAGAATATATTAAATTATAAATATAAAATTAAATTATATACATGATACTATATTTTTTATTCTCTTATGCGTGAAGGAGGTGAAGAGGAGATATAAGAAGAAAAGAAATTTACAGAGATCATTGGAGAAAGCTACATCTTGAATATCACCTCCTTTAAAGACCCCTTAAGGAATGTGGAATTGGTATTTGGGTGAGACCAGTATGAATTGGAAATTTTTATTGTGGATTGAAGAGAGTTCAGAAGTAATTTTAAAATCTTCAAGTATGGTTTGGAGAAAGTTGGTGGTGAGGAGAGGTATTCATACTTGAGGAGGGGGTTTAAGTGATTAAATAATTATTATTTTGTATTTAAATCCAACCACATTTTTGTAGAATGAATAACAACTAATTTCGATGATAATTAATATTTTGAGGCTGTTTAAGTTAAATAATGTCATAAACCTCCAATTTAATGTTTTACTTATTAGTTAGTTTAATATTTTATCTTTTTACTTTAACCCGCTGTATTATTTTATCTAAATTGTACTCAATCATTTTTTAACGAGGGGAAATTTTTTATTCCCCAAAATGTAAATGAAATTATAACCTAATTTTAATATCCTAATTCCACATATGGGATCTTTATTAAAAAATTTAAAACATAGAATTTGAAAAATTATAGTTAAAATTAAAAATGAAATGAATTTTTTTTTTAAAAATGTGTTTTTAATCCCAAAATTGTACTTATAAAAATATAAGGAATAAATATTTTTGGATTTTAATTAATTATATTATATATTAATAAAAATTATTTAAGTTAATTTTAGATCAATTTAAAATCATTAAATTACTTTTAAATATAATGAAAATTAATGTTTTATAAAAATCATTATTTTTAACTTTACATTGAAAAATTAAACTTTACAAAAAATTATAAAAAATAAATTCTAGCATAATTATGACATATAGAAACAAAAATTTATTTTCATTTTACCATATAAATTTTATAAAAGATTCAAAAATTATTTATATTCATTTTTTTCAAAGGAATACAAATCACATTTTTATGAAAACATTCATCTAAAGAATAAAATGTCTTTACTAAAAATTATGGTCATATTCACCAAGAATTAATTAATAAATTTATAATTAGTTGAAAAATATATATATTTCATAATATGGTTAATACTATTTACTCCTACCAATTAAACAGCTAGGTTATAATGGTCGTGTTAAAATAGAAAATATTTTAGAGTTTGTTTAAGTTTTTTGTTCTTAGAAAAGTTATATATCGATGAGATTAAATTTATTTAAAAAAAGACACGAAATAAAATATTGGTCTGTTACATGAATTTATTTTTATGTTCCACCTTAGTGGTGTTGAATTAATCCGTTTTCCTTTGCTCCATCATCTTTAGTGGTTGTTGACATTGATTACCCTCAAAGACCTATGGATTTGTGAACTGTCTTTCACAATGTCCTTCCCTCCCACACTTTAATAACATACATGGTCCTTTTAAGAAATTCCCATGAAGTTTATTTGCACATATTAGACATGTGAGTGGTTTGCACTTCTTTCCTACTTTATCATTTGACCCACCATCTTGAAATGTTGCCATTAATTTAATATCTCCAAAAAAATAGGACCACTATCTTAACTTCATATCTACATTGATAGAACATAGAACTACTTCTTAATAACTCCCAAAGCCTCATATGGATCAATACTTTATATGGTGTGGCTTTAAGTCACTAAAGAATCAATATATTTTTTGTTGTTGATGATAAAAAAACCAGTGGAATATCTTGAAATCCTTGTGCAATTTTTATTATATATAATGAGATATTCACCCTACTTTCCTTTAAACTGAAATAACTCTCTCTCCATATTTTTTAAATTTTTTGAAGGAAATACTTGTAATGAAATAACTTTTTAAAGTCTTCCTGGTCCATTTTTTTCTATTTCATCCTTCAACATGGTATTCATTATCAATGTCCATCATTGATAAGCCACTTTATCTAAAAAATAGATATACATGGTTAATTTCCCCTTCATAGAATATTGGATCCTATAAAATATCTTCTCCTTTGAGTTTACTTATTTTTCTCTGCCCAATTTATCAGAAGGTCCCCAAAATAATGGTTTTTGTTGCATCATAAAGGACTCAGTGGTAGGATTCCTATTCCTTGGTGAAGTAATATGTTCCACATGGTTTAGGTTATTATTCATGAGTTTGTTGGGTAAGAATCCCCCTGAATTTTTAAATTCCACCTACCATTTCATGAGGAATGGTGTTCAAAAAATCATTGTATTGCCCCTCACATTATATGTTGTTATAGTTTCTCCGGGTTCCCACCATCTTCCAAAATATAAAAGGCTTGAAAAAAAATAATTCAACAAATAATGAACAAATAATTTATTCTTATACAAAATTTAATTCTAAATTAATATCTTATAGGATCCATTGGTTTATTATTTTTTAAAAATGGTGCTTCTAGGATCATGTACTTAAATAATTCTCTATATTTAAGAAGATTAATTAAATTTTTTATATATCATTCATAATGGTTTTTATAGATATTGAGATTAACTGAATAATATCCCCTAGGAGTATCAAACTAGGTGTCTGTTAATCCCACTTTGTCATCCACTAGTTAATGATTTAGTTAATACACAATATAAACTTGTTGGTAAATATTTTTATAAAAGTGGGTGCCCTAAACCCAATATGAACAGTACTTTTACATTACCATGTCATGCATATAGGGAGTCATGCATGATCCACACATACCATAATAGTTTTGATATTTTTATTCCCAAAAGTTTAAATGGTAATGTTAATAGATTATGTATCATATCAAAATATTATAGTGGTTTCTAATCAATAAAAAGAACTATGTGATAAAATGAAATTAATCTTAAACATATCACCAAAGGTGTAGATATATTATAATTACAGGACACAATTGATGTCTACCTATCTAGTATTGGTGCCTCACATGGATTAATAATTCTTCTCATGATGTTCTCACTTGGTGATATCTAGTATATAAGATCAGGATTACATACCTGCAAATACGAACACCATATTATTCAAGTGTAATTAATTTTTACTATTTATGAAACTTTTTATCTCTTGAATTTAGATCATTATTAGTGTGTACCATTTGATCACGTACATTTATGTAGGTCAAAAACCCTGACATTGAATTCATCTCGAGGTATCTTGTTTTGGGTTCATCATTGTTGGTATTTCATTAGTTGAATGATTATGACATAATTGGACTTTTTTTAATTGAACAAGTGAAATCTCAATACTAGTTCATCAAGACAGTAGTACCATAATAAATGTATGCGTAAGGTATTTGAAGGTAAGTCTTTCTAGTAAGATCTATGGATAATAATAATATAATGGATGATGACCAAATATGTGAATCCCTCTTTATAAGATATTGTGAGGTAAAGAAAATATATTACACAGTGCATATCCCTAAGAAATTTTTTCATTTTTATGACTTTCATGGCCAATTTAGTGGCCTTTATGGGTTTCTAGACTATGATCCAAGTATATGAATAGTCATTCAACACTATCAAGATAATGGAATAAAGGTTCACAAACAATGGCATATTATAAAGTCTACCCTGTTATGGTGAATAGGTGTATAAGACATATTAGTCCCTACCATGGGTCTGAGAGTTATTCAAGTATTAATGATCAGTAATGAATAAATAAATTCATTATTACTCAAGTATAAAATAATTAGATTGAATTAATTTTTGTAAATTATCTATAGGGTATTATGTGAAGACATGGAAAAATATTATATGAATGAAAACTATTTTAATATTCAAGGTTTTTATAATATTTTCATGAAATACAATTTGGTTTATTGGAACAATTTTATCACATAATATATTTATTACATATCACTAGTATGTGAGGAAATATAAATGATGATTAAGACACAGATATTTAATTATAATGATTCATTTATCATATATTAAATGGTTGTTTTTCTTTGGAAAAGGTAATTCCCCTATGTGGCCTTTTCGAACCCTCCACACAAGGGAACCCCCCTCCCCACAAAGGGGTCACTCTGGAGAGAGCCCCAGCCAGGAAGGATTCATTGCCAGCCGAGATAGCAGATCGTCCCGGAGGGTGATGTCCCAACAGTGATGGTCCTTCAAGCTACATATTCAATGGTTGTTAGATATACTTGGTTAAGGTAGATCTTTCTAGGAATTTGGACATCCACTATATAAGTAAAATAGAATCACTTTCCCAATAAATATTAATTCATTAAAAATTGATAGATTCCCACCCTAATTTCATCCAAGAGAGAGAAATTATTTATCAGAGTGATCTATCAAAAAATTCCTTCACATATAAAAGGTATGATATTGAATTTATCATTGCGACATTGACAGAATCATAAAATCTCTAGTCCAGAAACCATAATTCAATGATCAGTTTTGAACATATTCATGAAGTGTGTGTAGATAGTATAGAGTGTTTAGAGCACAAATACTTTGAGAAAAAATTAATAGTGACGATTTAAAGTATAACGTGCCATAGAATTGAATGATCTACTAGTTTATATAATTTATCTACTTTTAAATATTCAGGTGTGATCCTCGAACCTCTATTAAGGTGTTTATCAATTTAGAAGAAAAACTAACATCGCTCCAGTGATAAAAAATTTTATGCCTCCATCCCTATATCTTCCACTGTGTTCCCTAGTGAAAAAAATTTGTATCAAAGTGATTGTGTGAATTTTATAAGGTAATAGAAATTAATTTTATTTAAATTATGTATAGGTATTTAATTATGTCCCAACAGAATCGACCACGCATCATTCTAATCTTGAATGGCCATGTTGTGATCTTCCAAAAACAATTATATGGATCGTTTTCATTTTTAAAATTATAAATATTTATGAAAAAATATATATAAATATGTGTATTTTACCTGAGTAGGTTGTTAGAAATTTTTCAAGTGAACTTTATGTTTTAGTCCAGACTTATTGTGGTCATAATTAGTTAATCCAGCAGGACCTAATTCCAAATGGTTGTGAAAATTATATAAAAAATATATATATATTTGAAAACAATGGGTTGTGGGTAAACATAAAAAAAAATCTGTTTATTTGGTGTAAATAATATATGGGGGAATATTATCTTAGTTCAAATAAAACATTTAAAATTATACCGATTATACTTTTTGAAAAAAGGGCTAATAAGACAAATTCCAGTGGGACTTTAACAAAATAAAAAAAATTAAAAAGGGTGGAACACCATGAGAGGAAGATTATAAAGGAAGCCAGGCATGTATTAGATCCCTTCATGTTAACAAATAATGTTCATGTCATCTTTCCAACTCTCGTGGCCACCCCTTTGACCACGTTATCATCGTCAAATACAATCATCGCCCCCAGCTCCGCTCTCACTATGAATCGCCATCACCTTCCTTTTTCTTGTCACTGACCCATAGTGCCAGACACCATGAAATGTTCCAATCACAAATACCAACAAGGACTGTCTATATATAGACCCCAAAAATCCTTGTGGCCACCCTTGTCCTGTTGTCAGATCTTGAGCACCGTTCATCCCTTTTGACATGATATCTACCATCATTGTTATTTGTGATGCCACCACTACATAAAATATATTGGATTCGAGCACCAAAACTACATATCTATATTCCCACCTAACCATGGGAGACCGCTTTCCTTTTGTATCACATGGCACTAGGATCATTCATAACCTCCTTTGGACTAACTATGCCCCACCATGACGTCATCTGGACCCTAACGATCTGAACTAATTGTCAATTGTCTACCCACCACAGTAGTGGTATCCACTACAAATAAGACCGCCCAAGTCAGACTCTTGTAGTTCTATTATGCATTAAGGCCCAACTATTGTAATTAGAGAAATCCTTTCTATGGTTTTCCCAACCCAGATCAGGTGACCTGTAGTTAAATCGGGTTTTGTCCACCTTGTAAAGGCCTTCATAGGTTTCAGCGAGTATGCCATTCCTGGAATGAGTTAGGGCAGGTCTTCTTGGCATAAAACATCCCTACAAGGGGTATCCCTAGGATCTAATGGGACTACATAGGTTTGGTTCGATACACTATGGGCCAAGGTGAGGTTCTAGGGCTTGTGAACATTTTTAAATATCGTCAAAATTTTATTTATTTTATTTTTATTAAAAAATAATAATATTTTTATTTTTTAATAATAATAATTTTAATATTTAAAAATAATAATTTAATTTTGATATATAACAAAATTAATTAATTAATTTAGATATTGTATTAATATTTATATTATTTATTTGACCAAACTAAATTAAATTATATGAAGTAATATAATTCATTTAATTTATTAAATTCCCTCGAACTTAAATTTATTTCATTATAATTTTATCAAGATTTTAATTTACCCATAGATTTATCTTGAGCACTAACCGACCTCACAAGTCACATCATTTTTATTTAATTAATTAAAACAACTATGTTTGATGGTTATAATATTTTATTGATTTTTCGATGTTCAGTGCATCATCTTTTTCATTTTAAAATGTATGAGGGCCTAGTCATCCATCAGTTTCACTCCTGTTTGTACATTACACTTCCTAAGCCCCCCTCACATACATGTGAGTACATTAATACTATAAATGATGATAGTGTAAGATGTGGACCACGCCAAGATGAGGCGGTATATCAGATGAGAATCGAAATCACTGGATTTGGGGGGAGCTAAATCACGAGTCAAGATCAGACTCAGGTATGATTCTCATAGGTCATAGTTAATCCATTAAGTGAAAATGGATCAACCAATATTAGATACTCAAGAACAGTTAGGTAATTAATTTTATTTATGTATTTTATATTATTTTATTTATTTTTATGTTAGTGGGGAAAAATAATAAATAGAAAAATTAGCAAAGACACGATGAATGTTTTTATATAAATTCATGATTAGTTGTAATCAAGATAACCTGGTATAAATACATGTAATTGAAATGTATTACACTCATAAAAAATAATAAAAATGCCTTAATGTGGTATTTATTCATATTGACTTCAGTATATCAATTTTTTACATATTTGGTTGTATGTTATACTCATCATCCAAAGATCAGGGTGCCTCCTACAACTGAGGAGTTCCTTTGAGATTGATGGGTTAACATAAATGAAGCTGGTAGAAAATAATTATGCAATGATATTTTTCTTCCACTTTAGTTGAAAATAATTGAGGTAATTGTGTTTTTTATTCCAATAATATGGTTCTTTACTCCATAGTTCAAGGAACCTTGAGTCGATGTTGTTGTCTGGTCTAGATTCTACTATAAATTTCTCCTACCAGTGGCGCATCCAAATATTGTAAACTTTTAGGAGACATTTCAAGTATCATTTCCATAAGATTAATTAAAAAAAGTGTTTGTATTATAGTAGTCATGTTTACTGGAGTTAAATGTAATTGTGGGAGATATTTGATGATTAAAATTAATCCGTGATGTCTAGTAAGTAATTACGATAAAAGTAATATTGTGTTTGTGTATATTTTTAAGTAAATGACAAACAAGACCACATATAATCTATGATCTATAATGGAAAAATATTATGTCCTCACCAGAATGAATTTCAAAGAGTTTTATAAGTGATTACGAATAGTAACACTATACAAAAGGAAATTATATATATTAGAGTCCCCACAAAAAGATCATCCATCACAGGGAGATAATAAGGATGATAAATATTCTTATAAGAGACTCATCTATGAAACCCTGTATTTTTATATCATAATTATAAAATAAATTTCTGAAAATTGGATGGTGTAACATATGGACAGGGATGTATATACCAAGTTACCACATCTCTGAGAAGTTTTTGAGGTGAAATTAAAGTGATAAATCAATGAGATAATGATCAAAATGATTATGTATCAATTGAATGATAAAACTCAATTTGGTCATCATGTACTGATGATGAAAAATTACATTGAATGACTATAAGAATTGGGTTTCAATTAACATTAAGAAATTTCAATTCAACTCATTCTCCTATACTTACCACCGAGTTTTTCCCATTTTGTTAAGAACTATAAAGTAACAAGTTTTTAAAAAAAACTTAAATATTTTTTTGGGAGGTTTCCCCAAGAATTTATAATTTATAGACAGCTAAATTTTTAATTCATAAGGTAATAAAAATATGCTCAAGCTAAAAAGGTAACTAAAAGTTCACTTCCAAATCCAAATTCGAAACATCCTTCAAAAAAACCTCTAATAAATAGGGAGACCATTGAATAGGATGATATTTTCTTTTCATGTAGAAAGATAGGTCACTAGAAGTGGAACATCAATGAAATGATGTAGAAAAGAGAGAGAGCTTCTACATTACGTATATTCATCATTAAATTTAATATTTCATTTATTCTCTTAGGGAATTTCATACAATATTCCCAAAAAAATATGTTTTTAAATACAGAAATCAAGGAAGTTAGGAAACATTACTTGAAGTCAGGGTGTTTTCTCCAAGCAGCTAAGGAAGGGTGATACCTATACAGCAAAAAGAAGTTCATTATTTCATTATAAAGTAAATAGTTCTTGTGAAACAATAATTGTGTATTTAAATGTACAATAAAATTTATGGTTGAATGTTTTTCAGGGTATTTCATACACAACCAGTAGTTAAGTAATTCATGTATCATGGGAAAGACATGATGAATATAAATAATAACCCATTAGTACCCTGTTGTTGAAATATAAAACATTTTATAGTAAAACTAAAATTACTTTCTAATAAAATTCATTGTATGGTCTTAGACACTTCATATATAACATCATAAGTATTTTCAGCACATTTAATTATTTATTTTTGGATAAAAAACATTTAGACATAATGGTTGGCAATAATAATTTCATAATTTCTTCATCTAGAACATGTGACCTTTTCCAAGTAAAAATAGGGGTAACTTTATAGAATTTACGAGAATACTTTAATATTTTTAAGTAATTTCAATGTTAAGTATGTAATATGCATGTTCATATGATACGAGTATCTTTGGGGTCATGTTCTGAATAATATATTGATGGATATTTCATCGATCATTATAATTTATCATGAAATAATTCCTAAACATATGTTACCTTATCCACATAAAATATATTCTTCCAATGAGGGGGATCAATAATGATTCTTACTTCTAAAAATTGATCAAGAAAATATGGCATGGAGTAATTATTAAAACCTCATTTTCTTATACATGATTGAGTCATCATGTAAGTAAAAGAGTGTTAATGTTGAGACTTATATCCATTGAAGAAACTACTCTTATATTTAAATAATTCATTAAAATTAACAATGTTATCCCATAACTACAATAAATTTTAGGAAAATGGATTTCATTTGGTTAACAGTATGATATATATCCATTATGGCATATGATCATGTGTTTATATGCATAGATTTTGTTCAGAAATAAAAAACATGCATCAAGAGAAACACAATGTTCATCTAAAGATGTTATCCTAACGTTTTCTAAAAATCAAACATAAATCCAAGAGATAGAAAAGAGATAGTAAAATTATATACTAAATTTATATAATAGGTTGTGTATCTATAATTGAGATAGTGGGGGTAATATTGACTTGGATTTAATCAATAAATAATATGCATAAATAGTTATTATATGAACAGGTTCCACAATAACATGTGGAAAAGGAATATTTTATAGACACATTGTAACATCCCAGGTATATTTTCATATTTATTAATATTTATGAATTAAATATTATTTTAACTTTAAAGAGGTTTCTATGTTCGATAGCTTACCTGATACGAAACAAAGAGTTTCTTTGAAATGTTACGTTGCACACTAGTAATAAAATAATATTATTTTAAATGGTAGTTAACACGTAGCTGTTGTATTGGAGGGAATGAATAGAAATAACTAAAATATGATTATATATGTTTGTTAAATGTTTTTACATTTATCCAATAAAGGATAAAGGCTTAAAATACGAAAAGAATTCAATTTTAGGCATAGATACTCTAATATTCACTAAAAGGTCAAATTATCGCCTTTTGATGGCGAACACTCATTAAATATAGTTTTGTTCACTATTATACATTATATTGGAATAAATTAAATTCTTCTTTAAAATCATGACATCAAAATTTACTTTTTGTAAATTCTTGGTATTTTTTTGATAAAGTTCATTTTTTAATGAATAGTGAACAATGTTGTATTTTAATTCAAAACCACTTTTTAATATAATTTATGTATATGAATAAATTATCTTTTGAATTGGTTTTAAAGTTAAATTAGAATATATTTTTACCATTTAATCAAACAGTGGTCTTTGGAATTTATTTCACTTTGAAATTGGACTTAAACTAGTGTCAATCTTTTGATATATATTATTTCATAAAAACATGCTATTTATTCTGACAGCGAGAATAAATTATTAAATTAATTAATGTAACATAGATGATTTGAATTTTGTAAAATATACATCATTTTTGAATTCTGAATATTAAATATATCTTAGGGTAAAGTTTTGGTATTTTTCTGAAAAGCTTCAATTTTTAATGAATAGTGAAACCACTAAGTGGAACTTAAAAAACTTATTTTTCATTTAAATGAAATTTTACCACCTCTGTGTTTTGAATTTCAAAAATCTGACATACATGGTTGTCATTAAGAAGTAAAATGTGTTTCAATGGGATTAAAATAATTTTTTGGTGAATAGTAACTTTTATGTTTTTAATCGCGATTAGAGGTAATTAGTGTAATTTAGAGTAAAAATAATGTTTTAATAATATTAAATGACATTGACACATGTCCTGCCCTTATTGGATGTGTCATGGCCGACCAAGAAAATCCATGGGTCAACTTAGGGATCCCATGGAGCCACTTTGGAAGGAAAATGACATTAATAACTTTTTATTTAATGTTAAAATGAAAAGGTCACAAACATGTGTTGTTTTACTAAAAAAACATACATGGGATTATACAAGTCATATTTTTGACTATAAATATTCATTATAAAGATAAAAAGATTTCCTACATGAGGATATTTTTTTTTCAATTTTTTGACATTAAATAAATTAAATTATTTGTGACACCATGATGATGCAGCGATTACCTCATTATTTAACGATTTAAATAAAATGAAACAATAATGTAAAATCTAAGACCTAAACTTGTCAAAAACCTATTGGATGGGTGGATTTAGAACTCTTATCACCTTATCCTAGAAATATAGATTTTTTGTACCTTTAAAATCCTAAAAGAATTTTATAATAAAGTAACCTTTTATAACATTCCAAGAGTGTCCCTCCTCTCCTCTTATAAAAGGCCCCCACTTCTACCACCTTACCCACACTTCTCAAGCCTTTGGCTTGGCCAAACCTTTCCCATTTTGTCTCTCTGCATCCCTATATTTCTCCTAGAAGCCTCACTTTGGGCATAAGTCTTTCCAAGGAAGCCTTTGAGCTCAAATCAAAAAAGAGTTACCTGTTTTAAAGGTAGTGTCATCTATTGTGTTCTTATGTTTTATTTTGCTTCTCCAACCCCCTAAACTCTTTTTATTACTTTATTTTGTAACAATACTAGTATCTTAAATATACTAGGATGTTGTTATGAGAAGTATTAGAGCTAAATTTACACACACCTTCTTCTAATGGTTAAAGAACATAATTTTTCTGTGGATGGTGAATTTCTACCTCACGAAACGATGATTGTTCAATATTATTTTAACACATTTCATGGTGGCCATTAAGATGTCACAATGTAGAGACCCGAATCTTAACATACATGGACATTACATTACTTTTGCGGAATACTTAGTACATAACAAAAATACACACACAAGGATCGTAATAGTTTAGTGTCTTTGGAAACTCGGAACGTAATCTTCTAATCGTGGTGAAAGATCTTCAATATCTCCCATAAATATCTTCCATTTTTTTTACCTAAAACCTTTATTTATATCCTGGGGAAAAGAAAACATAAAAGGGTGAGCTCAAATGCTCAGAAAGGGAAAATAAAGGAAATAAAAATCGTAGCATATCTTTTTGAAAATCATATCCTGCAAAAGAGCTCATAATATCTTAACATGGAATAAATCATAGAAGTGAAAATGAGATCCCCATAATCATAACATGAAACTTGAAACTTTGTGGCATGCACACATAATCATGGGAAATCATTTCTTGTTAGTCATGACTCATTTCCAAGACTATCTTAGTGGACAAAGTCCCTTTCTGAACCGAGTCACCCTCGTTCCAGTCCTGTTTCACTGAACTGGTATAACCTACCGTTCCAGCCATGTCTATCTCATGAGATATAAAATCTTTACCCAATGCATTGGAGGGAGATATAGGTCCCACCCATCTTATAATGAATCCTTTCTTATGTGTGCCACATAATCATAAACCATACATCATAGCCTAACCCATGTAATAAAAATGGGATTCTTAAACAACATGACATCATAAAACAATTCATATAAGATAAAGGAATTCATAAAAATATTTCCATCACAACATAATAAAATCCATGCAATAATAGGGATAAAAACATAACCCTTTTATTATCTTAGATGGAAAATAGTTTTGATAAAATACATGAACTCCATTCTTGAGGAAAATATCCTTTCTACTTCAAAAACATTTTTCCTTTAATAACATGTCATACGACTTTAAAATAAAAGAAGTTGATTAAAAATAAACTTGAAAACTTATAAATGAAGATTCTTGGAAATAATGTTTTAAAAATCCATTCTTGCTGTATAAGTTAAAAAAACATTCTTCGTACTTTTGTCGGAAAAGTCAAAAAGTACCTCGTACGGAAAACGACAAAAGATTCCTTTCATACATATTACTAAAAACACACCGAAGGGTAAAAATGGATTTAAACAATTGTAGGTGGATGGAAATAATATTACATATTGATGAAACATGGATGTGGATGATAAAATACACCCCATTAAATACTTACGAATAAACAATCTCGGATAAAATGAGATTGTGATATTTCCCTTACCTTAGGTCCGATTTGCTTTGTACGTGTCCGAAGCTCCTCTTCTTTGAAGCGACTTTTGGAGACCTCCTCTTAGGGAACTAAAATTGGTCTTTGAGGAAGACCAGAACCTCTAGGATGTTGCTAGGGAAGTGGAGAAGAGATTTTGGCAGGGTTTGGCCGAGCTTGAGTGCTCAAATTGGTGTGAGGAGGAGGGGGAGGAGGTGCCCTTTTATAAGGGAGGAGAGGGGCACCTTAGGAATATTTCGAAATATTATTTTATATTAAAGTAAAAATCGGTTTATAATGGTTCCAAAGGGACTTATTTCGAAGCTAAAGAGGGGATGGGTCGAAATACTATCAACCAATAGGATTTAGACAAGTTTAGGGTATTATTTTAACCTTATCAATTAGATTTAACTCTAAGTTAAATAATTTATCTTTTACCGTGTCTTTTTGTTTTCTTTCACTATATGGTTAATACACTTACTATAACATGCCAAACGAACCCCAACATGTTTATTGTTAATATATATATCCTTATATAAGTCATTTGGCCGAACCTTAGATTTTTAGGAATAATATAACAATTAATAATATAATATTTGATTTAAAAACTATTTTGTGTCAATTTTGACACTATTTGATATATGATTTTTGTGAAAGTCATAACAGAATTATATGTTCGAAACAAGTTGATTAAATCAACACTAATATCTCATAGTAACCTAGAAAATTAGTGTAATTCATAAAAAGTCTCAAATTACATTCATTTGAGCATTTATAACATCAATTATTTTAATATTTCCTTAAAAGGGTAATTACTGCATCATCGTTGTGTCGTAAATAAATTAATTTATTTAAAGTCTAAAAATTATAAATAAAATATAATTATGTAGGAAATATTTTGAGCTTTCTAATGAATATTTATAGTCGAATTTATCTTATGTATAACCCCATATTAAAAATAATTTACTTATTAAACATTGATTTTAACTATTTTAACCCTTCTTTAAATAAATTAATAATAAATGTCCTAATCTAACCCAAGTGGGCCTAAATGGTCATATTTTATTCCTAAGTTTGTTTTTGGTCGAATTAAACTTATCCAATAGAATTAGGACATGTGTTAGGGTAATAGTAATATCATTTTTACCCTTAGTTACCCTATTTACTATTAACCGCGGTAAAAAAAGTAAAAAGTTACTATTCACCAAAAATTATTTTTATCTCATTGAACCAAATTTTACTTATTGATATCAACCGTGTCTGTCGGATTTTTGAAATTCCATTCACAGAAGCGGTAAAATTATGTTTTATGCAAAATTCAGTTTTTAACCTACCACTTAGTGGTTTCACTATTCATCAAAAATTGAAAGTTTTCAGAAAAATACCAAAATTTCACCCTAGGCTAATTTCGGTATTCCGAATCCAAAAATTAAGTCCATTTTGAAAAATAAAATTTATAAAATTTCAAAAAGTGGTTATTATTATTCATAACGGCTAGTTTTAATAATATTTTAATAACATATCGTTGTTTAGTGAAACTCGGTATTGCGTACGACGCAAGCTATCGAGGAAGGTCGCGATTGCGTGTAATGCAAGGCAAGTCAAGGATGCGTGTTGTGCAAGCTCCTTTTGGTGTAGCGTACAACACAAGACATTAGTGAAGTAAAAAAGAATATTTTTCATAAAATCTCGGGCTGTTACATTCTACCCCCCTTAAAATGAATTTCGCCCTCGAAATTCATCGGGGTTATAAATGGTTTACTATTCGAAAGTTTCTTTAATAGAAACCCACATCGTAAAAAGGAATACCAAAACTTGACTTTAAAAACTAAAGTATGAAATGTAACGATTACCCAAATAAACTAATCACTGGGTTTCCACATAGGTGAAAATATGGATATGGAAGAAAAATCTAACCATCATGTTCTAATGGAGAGTGGTAGAGAACATGGCTATGGAAAAGCCAACAATCACAAATCCATAAATTTGTGACGATCTAAGGTACCATCCGATTCATCAGGTATAAGATCACTAGGACAACATTTTTGGTTTTCAATATCATTTCCCTAAAGTTGAAAATTTGAATTAGAATAAATACTTTCTTTATTTTGGTACAATCTCACTGTTGTTCATGCCTTTAACAATTTCCACTTCATCTCTTAAATAAATGAAGTTGAATTTGTTATTCGTGAAATGTTAGCAGATCATGTGATAGAATGACGGGTCATTCCATCTGTCTCAAACAAAAGGTTAGCAATAAAATTTTATACATAAGTCGATCTATAGTGAGATTAATCATATATGGTTCCTAAAATGGACTTATACTTCATATATCATACTGCTTAATATAATAAAACTAGTTTCTACTAAACAGGGACTTCCTGTAGGCCAGTGGTAGGCGATAAAGGCCAGTCGCACTTCGGTTGTGGGTTCGATTCCCACAGCCTTGTCCGAAGCGATGGGCTGTCGCCCGTCCTGCAGGTTGTCCTTTTTCTAAAACTACATTACTATAACATCCCATCAATAATAATAAAAAAAAACTTCTATCCTTAAACAATACTCACTTATGTCCAACATAATCCATTTCAATCTTTAGGCTTATCCATAATACTGCAGTCCACTCTCATAACATAGTGAAAACGATTAACAAAGATTTAATACCATCGTTGATCCCCATATATCATAAGATATGTTTTGTTGGTTACATTCCAAACATTCAAAGTCCTTAATCATGTATTCTCTTGAATACCTTAGTGAAAACATGAATGTAGTTAAAAGTTAACACTTTCCACATACCAAAATCCTCAAAATTCTATATACTCAAATCATGATATCACTTAGTCCTTATATCAATCATGAGCTCATGAATACTGTTAAACATTTAATTTTCTCCTAATCCCTTCATTATGCGCATATCATCTACATTCCAAAAATATCTGAATAACCTTTCATGGATACTGGTAACATTAATAAAACACTTTTAAAACTCAAGGAAAGACAACAATTTAACAATCCTTAGATGTATCTTTATTCCATAGTACCATGAGATTTCTTATACAACATTACACATGATAAACATGTAATCATTTCACTACATTCTTAAACCATTGACCGAGCATCAACAATTCTTTCATCTCACATATCATTTGTAGTCTCATCATCATCATCAACATAAATACTACCCATACGACCATATTGATTCTCTTCATGAGACTTTCCCTTAGGGCATTGGTTTGCATAATGCCCGTACATTCCACATTTAAAACATTTAACCATTGTTGATGTCGTAGCAATACCATTATCCTCATCCCTGGTGTTAACTGAACCTTTTCCTTTGCACTTACAGGCTTTGTGTCCTTCTTTTCCACACCCAAAGCATCTTCCAGTTCCTTTGAAACATTCTCCTTGATGCCTCTTACCACATGATTTACATAGGGTAAATTGAACTTTCTTTCCTCTATGATAATCATGAAACTCCATCTTTCTCTTATTAGCCGAGTCAGGAAACTTACCAAATTTTACTTTATTGATCATATTATGAGATTGCTGATTCGGCATAATAATGATGTTTGGACTTCCAAATCCCATTTCATTTGTTTTCTCATAAAGAATATCATTCCATTGTCCATCATATCCTCCATTGTCGTGAATCATCTTGTTTCCAGCCATTTTCTAAAACCCAAAAAAAATCGTGTGAGAGGCAAAATAATGCTAAGGAAAACAACACAGTAAAGGGGGAGTACCCTTAATATCTAACATCTTAGGTTAAATTCTATGATCGTTATAGTAATTCTAGTACTATAACCTATACATATACTTAACCTTCGGGACATCCCTAGACATACCGTAGAAATATCTCTAGGGATCTCACTAACGTTTTCGCATCCTAGTTTCCAAAGGTTGACTAAACCTTTCCTCTGATACCAACTGTAGAGACCCGAATCATGACGTACATGGACATTACATTACATTTGCGGAATACTTAGTACATAACAAAAATACACACACAAGGATCGTAATAGTTTAGTGTCTTTGAAAACTCAGAACGTAATCTTCTAATCGTGGTGAAAGATCTTCAATATCTCCCATAAATATCTTCCCCCTTTTTTTACCTAAAACCTTTCTTTATATCCTGGGGAAAAGAAAACATAAAAGGGTGAGCTCAAATGCTCAGCAAGGGCAAATAAAGGAAATAAAAATCATAGCATATCTTTTTGAAAATCATAACCTGCAAAAGAGCTCATAATATCTTAACATGGAATAAATCATAGAAGTGAAAATGAGATCCCCATAATCATAACATGAAACTTGAAACTTTGTGGCATGCACACATAATCATGGGAAATCATTTCTTGTTAGTCATGACTCATTTCCAAGACTATCTTTGTGGACAAAGTCCCTTTCTGAACCGAGTCACCCTCGTTCCAGTCCTGTTTCACTGAACCGGTATAACCTACCGTTCCAGCCATGTCTATCTCATGAGATATAAAATCTTTACCCAATGCATTGGAGGGAGATATAGGTCCCACCAATATTATAATTAATCCTTTCTTATGTGTGCCACATAATCATAAACCATACATCATAGCGTAACCCATGTAATAAAAATGGGATTCTTAAACAACATGACATCATAAAACAATTCATATAAGATAAAGGAATTCATAAAAATATTTCCATCACAACATAATAAAATCCATGCAATAATAGGGATAAAAATAGAACCCTTTTATTATCTTAGATGGAAAATAGTTTTGATAAAATACTTGAACTCCATTCTTGAGGAAAATATCCTTTCTACTTCAAAAACATTTTTCCTTTAATAACATGTCATACGACTTTAAAATAAAAGAAGTTGATTAAAAAAAACTTGAAAACTTATAAAGGAAGATTATTGGAAATAATGTTTTAAAAATCCATTCTTGTTGTATAAGTTAAAAAAACATTCTTCTTACTTTTGTCGGAAAATTCAAAAAGTACCTCGTACGAAAAACGACAAAAGATTCCTTTCATACATATTTCTAAAAACTCACCGAAGGGTAAAAATGGATTTAAACAATTGTAGGTGGATGGAAATAATATTACATATTGATGAAACATGGATGTGGATGATAAAATACACCCCAGTAAATACTTACGAATAAACAATCTCGGATAAAATGAGATTGTAATATTTCCCTTACCTTAGGTCCGATTTGCTTTGTACGTGTCCGAAGCTCCTCTTCTTTGAAGCGCCTTTTGGAGACCTCCTCTTAGGGAACTAAAATTGGTCTTTGAGGAAGACCAGAAACTCTAGGATGTTGCTAGGGAAGTGGAGAAGAGATTTTGGCAGGGTTTGGCCGAGCTTGAGTGCTCAAATTGGTGTGAGGAGGAGGGGGAGGAGGTGCCCTTTTATAAGGGAGGAGAGGGGCACCTTAGGAATATTTCAAAATATTATTTTATATTAAAGTCAAAATCGGTTTATAATGGTTCCAAAGGGTCTTATTTCGAAGCTAAAGTGGGGATGGGTCGAAATCCTATCAACCAATAGGATTTAGACAAGTTTAGGGTATTATTTTAACCTTGTCAATTAGATTTAACTCTAAGTTAAATAATTTATCTTTTACCGTGTCTTTTTGTTTTCATTCACTATATGGTTAATACACTTACTATAACATGCCAAACGAACACCAACTTGTTTATTATTAATATATATATCCTTATATAAGTCATTTGGCCGAACCTTAGATTTTTAAGAATAAAATAACAATTAATAATATAATATTTTATTTAAAAACTATTTTGTGTCAATTTTGACACTATTTGATATATGATTTTTGTGAAAGTCATAACAGAATTATATGTTCGAACCAAGTTGATTAAATCAACAATAATATATCATAGTAACCTAGAAAATTAGTGTAATTCATAAAAAGTCTCAAATTACATTCATTTGAGCATTTATAACATCAATTATGTTAATATTTCCTTAAAAGGGTAATTACTGCATCATCGTTGTGTCATAAATAAATTAATTTATTTAAAGTATAAAAATTATAAATAAAATATAATTATGTAGGAAATCTTTTTAGATTTCTAATGAATATTTATAGTCGAATTTATCTTATGTATAACCCCATATTAAAAATAATTTACTTATTAAACTTTGATTTTAACTATTTTAACCCTTCTTTAAATAAATTAATAATAAATGTCCTAATCTAACCCAAGTGGGCCTAAATGGTCATATTTTATTCCTAAGTTTGTTTTTGGTCGAATTAAACTTATCCAATAGAATTAGGATATGTGTTAGGGTAATAGTAATATAATT
This sequence comes from Viscum album, assembly GCA_963277665.1. NCBI lineage: Eukaryota > Viridiplantae > Streptophyta > Magnoliopsida > Santalales > Viscaceae > Viscum > Viscum album. The sequence continues at coordinate 1,021,911,317 of OY728127.1, forward strand.
TTTACCCTTAGTTGCCCTATTTACTATTAACCGCGGTAAAAAAAGTAAAAAGTTTCTATTCACCAAAAAATTATTTTTATCTCATTGAACCACATTTTACTTACTGATATCAACCGTGTCTGTCGGATTTTCGAAATTCCATTCACAGAAGTGGTAAAATTAAGTTTTATGCAAAATTCAGTTTTTAACCTATCACTTAGTGGTTTCACTATTCATCAAAAATTGAAAGTTTTCAGAAAAATACCAAAATTTCACCCTAGGCTAATTTCGGTATTCCGAATCCAAAAATGAAGTCCATTTTGAAAAATAAAATTTATAAAATTTCAAAAAGTGGTTATTATTATTCATAACGGCTAGTTTTAATAATATTTTAATAACATATCGTTGTTTAGTGAATCTCGGTATTGCGTATGACGCAAGCTATCGAGGAAGGTCGCGATTGCGTGTAATGCAAGGCAAGTCAAGGATGCGTGTTGTGCAAGCTCCTTTTGGTGTAGCGTACAACACAAGACATTAGTGAAATAAAAAAGAATATTTTTCATAAAATCTCGGGCTGTTACACACTATATTTATATATTATATGTATTATGTTTATTTTTTCCTTATGCTTCTATATTTTTCATTTGTGGCATACATTTATGGTTTCCATTGTGGGTAAACATGATAATTTCATTTTAGGAAGTGCGGACTACCGCACCCTCAAAGTGATTTGATTTGTTAAAGCCATATGTGGGATGTATAAAGGATGGAGTTAATGTTATTATATAAGATGTTATACAGGAATTATAATATACCCTTATATAATTATTATTTCACTCCATTAAATTGAAAATAGAAATGAAAGTAGCGCTCATGGGTACGTACGGCTTACCGTCTCCATGAACGGTGCATTTCATTTCTTACATCTAAATGTTATGTACTATTATAAATACATGTATATTCTGGATATATATGAAATATTTGATATCCAAATCATGAATATCATTCCGGATATAATGAACCTTTGAACACATAAACAACATGTAATTGTAAGAATTCCATTTTTGACTTAAGTACCAAATATCGACCAAACGAACTTTATTAAGTTAAATGATTACATAACATTTATAACATGGAAATAAGTTTTATAAAAGGAATAATAAACTTGAAAAAGGTTCTTAAGCAAGTATAAATTAACTTTAGTTTATTATTCAGGAGATTAAAGAGGAATCGAGTCACGTCGGACACGAGGTAAGGGACATCGTCTCAATCTCCTTTCATTGAGGCATATTTTGTTTTATACACAACTTTCTTTTATACGGTGTATAAACCCCTTTGACTTTTATGTTTATTAAAAAGGAATATTTTTATATGAATAGTTTACTAAAGGACAAATGGTAATGTTTATTTGCCGTACGTATGCGGAGACAACGACTTCTCTGCCGCCATGACCATTATTTGAGTTTCTTCTTCCTCTACAAGCCATAACATTTTTTTGAATGAAAAATAAATACCATGTTTTACTTTTATTTTATTTTGGTATTGAAAATGGTTTTCATAATTTTTTTATATCAATGTGTTGTATTGATATCTTGTTATTGAAAAGTGTAAATCTTATGTTTCCTTTATGCATGTTTTATATGATACGATTATATTATGGTTCTTGGGACTTGTTATGAAGACGGGTGGTTCCATGATAAAATAGGGGCGGGTGAGCCCGATATAGCTCTCCAATGCATTGGGTAATGCGATGGAGTTAAACGTTATGTTTTCTCCGAATAGATTTAAGGAATATTCTGTTATGGGTATTCCAAACGTAACCAATAGGGTTACTCCCTACGTAAGAATGTTATGAATGCATCAAGTTACCTTTATGTCTTATGATTTCTATGATTTATTCATGATTAGATGAGGTATGTGATTGTGTTTTATGAGTAAAGTATGATTCCATGCATGGACTAATGTTTTCATTTCGTACTTTTATATCCCTTACTGAGCTTTTTATGCTCATCCCAAGTTTTTGAAATGTTTTTCACTGGTCAAGGGAAAGGTACATGATGTGATGGTAGTGTCAAGGAAGTGTCAAGAAATAATTCACGTTTTATTTTAAATATGATTCCGTTGATGGGATAAATGAGTACTATCTTTTATGTAACCACTTTTTTTAAATATGGAATGTAATGCATGTTTTATGATCTAATTCTCTAAAACTCTAAACCTGAAAAGATCCTCAACGTGTATTCTTGAAGTAACTCAAGATTAAGTAATGTTTAAGGCTGGGGCCTCATAGGTCGGTTTAGATAACTTGAGGAGTTATAATTCTATTAAATGATTATCCAAAAATATTTTTTTTATGGTCGAATTGAAATGATATAGCATTTGAAGATTACCATGTTGCTTCTCCTAAGATATTTCTGTGTTAAGAATGGTTTTTCATAGAGGAAATAGAACATATTTTTTGGGAAGGCATACGGAGGGAAATGACATTCCAAATCAGCATACTTGGAGATGGTTAGAATTAGAATTGAGCAGTTTACTATAGTGATGGCTCATTTGAATCATTTTTCATGGTTTGGTAGGTTATTACCGAATGTTTGTTGAAAATTTTTCACGGTTATCTAGTCTAATGACCAAGCTAACTCGGAAGGGTGTTAAGTTTATCTGGACAAAAGAATGTGATGATTGTTTTCAGGAACTGAAAGGAAGATTGGTGAATGCTCCAGTTTTGGCACTACCTTCCAGGAATGGTGAGTTTGTTATCGACAGTGATGCTTCATTGAAAGGACTCGGTTGCATCCTAATGCAGAATGATCAGGTAATTACTTATGCTTCACTTCATTTGAAAACTCATGAGGTAAATTACCCTACACATGACTTGGAATTAGCTGTTGTTGTTTTTGCTCTAAAAATTTGGAGGCATCATTTGTATGGAGTAAAGTGTGAAATATATACAGTTCACAAAAGTTTAAAGTATATATTTACTCAAAAAGAATTGAACATGAGATAGAGGAGATGGCTATAATTAATCAAGGATTATGATTGTACAATTCATTACCATCTAGGAAGAACAAATAAAGTGGCTGATGATTTGAGTCGAAAAAGTAATGCTTCATTAACAATGTTGTTCTGTTTGCCGGATGTTATTCTGTTTTGTTTTAGGTATCAGTGAAATCTATTCTATCAGATATAATTAAGCAAGCACAGAAGCAAGACAACGAGTTGTAGAAAAAGGTAGAGCTAGTTCAGAAGGGTATGTTTCCTGAATTCAACATTGATAATGATTGTGTTTTGAGATTTGGGAAGAGATTGTGTGTGCCTTGTGATTCACAGTTGAAGAGAGATTTTTTATGTGAAACTCATAGTTCTCCGTTTTCAGTTCATCTAGGAATTACTAAGATGTATAGAGATCTTTGGGAGTATTACTGGTGGGACGTAATGAAAAGGGATATTTCTGATTTTACTGTGAAGTGTATGACTTGTCAACAAGTAAAAGCAGAGCGGCAGTTACTGAAAGGGATGCTTTAGCCTTTACCAGTACCAGAGTGCAAATGGGAGAATATATCCATGGACTTGATTTTGGGATTGTCGAAGACACCTTGAGGTAATAATGCAATCTGGGTTATTGTTGATCGCTTGACTAAATCTGCTCATTTCCTTGCTATACGAGATACTTTTTACCTAGATCAACTTTCCTATTTGTATATTAAATAGATAGTCAGGTTACATGGAGTTCCTCTTTCCATTGTATCTGATCGTGATCTCAGGTTTACTTCTAACGTTTGGAAAGGCCTTCAGAAGACATTGGAGGATATGCTACGTGTTGGTTCGATGGATTATCAGGGAAGTTGGGACCAACATCTTTCTTTGGTTGAGTTTTCTTATAATAACAGTTTTCATTCCAGCATACATATGGCTCCATTTGAGTCATTATATGGTAAACGGTGTCGAACTCCCACTTTTTGGGATGAAGTGGGTGAAAGGAAGCCGATGGGACCAGAATTGGTAGAAGAGCTGGCAGAAAAAGTTCAGTTGATTCAAAAACACACGAGAACATCTCAGAGTAGGAAGAAAAGTTATGCGGATAACTAGAGGAAGGATCTATCTTTCGAGGTAGGTGATCATGTTTTTCTCAAAGTTTCACCATGGAAAAGTGTGATGCGATTTGGTAAGAAAGGAAAGATGATCCCAAGGTTCACTGAACCCTATGAAATTCTGGAGAGAGTTGGATCAGTTGCATACCGAGTGGATTTACCTCTGAGTTTATCTCATGTGCACAATGTTTTTCATGTTTCAATGTTAAGGAAGTACATGCCAGATCCATCTCATGTTTTGAGCCTAGAGGTAGTTCAGTTGGAAGAGAATCTCTTTTATGAAGAATAACCGGTCCAAATTCTTGACCGAAGAGAGCAAGTGTTGTGAAATAAGGTAATTCACCAGGTAAAGGTTTTGTGTAAAAACCATATGGTTGAAGAGGCAATGTGGGAATCTGAAAATGCTATGAGGGATAAATACCCCCAATTATTTTGATAAGTGAATAAAATTGTGAGGACGCAATTCCCAAAAGGGGGGAAGTTTGTAACATCCCAAGTAAATAAAGAATAAAACATTTTCATATTTATTAATATTTACGAATTAAATATTAATTTTACATTAAATGGGTTGCTATGTTCGATAGCTTACCTGAAACGCAATAAACAGTTTCTTTGAAATCTTACGTTGCACACTAGTAATAAAATAATATTATTTTAAATAGTAGTTAACATGTAGCTTTTATATTGGCAATAATGAATAGAAATAACTAAAATATGATTATATATGTTTGTTAAATGTTTTTACATTTATCCAATAAATGATAAAGGCTTAAAATACGAAAAGAATTCAATTTTAGGCATAGACACTCTAATATTCACTAAAAGGTCGAACTATCGCCTTTTGATGGCGAACCCTCTTTAAATATAGTTTTGGTCACTCTTATAAATTCTATTGAACCAAATAAAATTCTTCTTTAGAATCGGGATATTAAAATTTACTTTGAGTAATTTTTTGGTATTTTTTCGATAAAGTTCATTTTTTAATGAATAGTGAAAAATGTTGTATTTTAATTCAAAAAATCTTTTTAATCTAATTTATTTATATGATTAGATTATCTTTTTAATTGGTCTTAAAGTGAAATTAGAATATATTTTTACCATTTAATCTAACGGTGGTCGTTGAAATTAATTTCACTTTGAAATTGGACTTAAACTAGTGTCAATCTTTTGATATATATTATTTCATAAAAACACGCTATTTGTTCTGACAGTGAGAATTAATTATTAAATTAATTAATGAAACTTAGATGATTTTAATTTTTTAAAATAGACATAATTTGTAAATTCAGAATATCAGATATAACTTAGGGTGATGTTTTGGTATTTTTCTGAAAAGCTTCAATTTTTAATGAATAGTGAAACCACTAAGTGGTACTTCAAAAACTGATTTTTCATTTAAATGAAATTTTACCACCTCTGTGTTTTGAATTTCAAAAATCCAACATACATGGTTGTCATTAAGAAGTAAAATGTTGTTCAATGGGATTAAAATAATTTTTTGGTGAATAGTAAGTTTTAAGTTTTTAATCGCGATTAGAGGTAATTAGTGTAATTTAAGGTAAAAATAATGTTTTAATAATAATAAATGACCTTGACACATGTCCTACCCTTATTGGATGTTTCGTGAACGACCAATAAAATCCATGGGTTAACTTGGGGACCCCATGGAGCCACTTTGGTAGGAAAATTACATTAATATCTTTTTATTTAATGTTAAAATGAAAATGTCACAAACATGTGTTGTTTTACTAAAACACTTTTTACATGGGATTATACAAGTCATATTTTTCACTATAAATATTCATTATAAATATAAATATATTTCCTAAATCATGATATTTTTTTTATAATTTTTATACATTAAATAAATTAAATTATTTATGACACCATAATGATGCAGTGATTACCTCATTATTTAACAATTTAAATAAAATGAAAGGATAATGTAAACTCTAAACCCTAAACTTGTCAAAAACCTATTGGATGGGTTTATTTCGAACTATTATCACCTTAGCCTAGAGATATATAATTTTGGGACATTTAAAATCCGAAAATCCTTTTATAATAAAGTAACCTATTATAACATTCCAAGAGTGCCCCTCCTCTCCTCTTATAAAAGGCTCCCACCTCTACCACCTTACCCACACCTCTCAAGCCTTTGGCTCAGACAACCCCTGACCATTTTGTCTCTCCAAATCTCTTTATTACTCCTAGAAGCCTCACTTTGGGCAGAAGACTTTCCAAGGAAGCCTTTGAGCTCAAATCAAAAAGAGTTACGCGTTTTAAAGGTAGTGTCTTCTCTTGTGTTCTTATGTTTTATTTTGCTTCTCCAACCCCCTAAACTCTTTTTATTCCTTTCTTTTGTAACAACACCAGTATCTTCAATGTAATAGGATGTTGTTATGAGAAGTATTACAGCTACACTTACACACACCTTAGTCTAATGGTTAAAGAACATTATGTTTCTCTGGATGGCGAATTTCTGCCTCACGAAATGATGATTGTTCAATATTATTTTAACACCTTTCATGGTGGAAATTAAGTTGTAACTCTATTTATATATGATAAATATTATTTTATGTTTTCCTTATTCTTCTGTATTTTTCATTTGTGGAATACCATTATGGTTTCCATTGTGGGTAAACGTGATAATTCCATTTTAGGAAGTGCGGACTACCGCCCCCTGAAAGTGATTTGATTCGTTAATGCCATATGTGGGACGTATAAAGGATGGATTTAATGTTATTATATATGATTTTATACTGGAATTATAATATACCCTTATATCATTATGATTTCACTCCATTAAATACAAAATAGAAATGAAAGTACCGCTCATGCGTACGTACGGCTTACCGTCTCCATGAATGGAGCATTTCATTTCTTACCTCTAAATGTTATATACTATTATAAATACATGTATATTCTGGATATATATGAAATATTTGATATCCAAATCGTGAATATCATTCTGGATATAATTAACCTTTGACCACATAAACAACAAGTAATTGTAAGAAGTCCATTTTTGACATAAGTACCAAATATCGACAAAATGAACTTTATTAAATTAAATGATTACATAAGGTTTATAACATAGAAATAAGTTATATAAAAGGAATAATAAACTTGAAAAGGGTTTTAAGAAATTGTAAATTAACTTTAGTTTATTATTCAGGAGATTAAAGAGCAATCGAGTCACGTCGGACATGAGGTAAGGGACATCGTCTCAATCTCCTTTCATTGAGGCATATTTTGTTTTATAGACGAATTTCTTTTATACGCTGTATAAACCCCTTTTACTTTTATGTTTATTAAAAAGGAATATTTTTATATGTAGCGTTTACTAAACGACAAAAGGGAATGTTTTTTTTGTACGTATGCGGTGACAACGACTTCTCCGCCACCGTGACCATTATTTGAGTTTCAGCTTCCTCTACAAGCCATAACTTTTTTTTGAATGAAAAATAAATACCATGTTTTACTTTTCTTTTATTTTGGTATTGAAAATGGTTTTCATAATTTATTTATATCAATGTTTTGTATTGATATCTTGTGATTGAAAAGTGGAAATGTTATGTTTCCTTTATACATGTTTTATGTGATACGATTATGTTATGGTTCTTGGGAATTGTTATGAAGACGGGTGGTTCTGTGATAAACTAAGGTTGGGTGAGCCCGATATAGTTCTCCAATGCAATGGGTAACGCGAGGGAGTTAAACTTTAAGGTTTCTCTGAAGAGATTTAGGGAATATACTATGATGGGTTTTCCAAACGTAACCTAGAGGGGTATTCCCTACGTAAGAATGTTATGAATGCCTCAAGTTACATTTATGTATTATGATTTCTATGATTTATTCATGATTTGATGAGTTATGTGATTATGTTTTGTGAGTAAATTATGATTCCATACATGTACTAATGTTTTCATTTCGTACTTTTATATCCCTTACTGAGCTTTTTATGCTCATCCCAAGTTTTTGAAATGTTTTTCACAGGTCAAGGGAAAGGTACATGATGTGATTACAGTGTCAAGGAAGTGTCAAGAAATAATCCATGTTATATTTTAAATATGATTCCGTTTATGGAAAAAATGAGTACTATCTTTTATGTAACCAATTTGTTTAAATGTGGAATGTAATGCATGATTTATGAACTAATTCTCTAAAACTCTAAACCTGAAAAGATCCTCAACGTGTATTCTTGAAGTAACTCAAGATTAAGTAATGTTTAAGGCTGGGGCCTTATACATATATCTCATATGAAAGATAGAACTATTTTAATGGTTTAAACATCACTCTGGTTGGTGGTATATTATTCATTGAGAATAACAAAACCTTTAAAAAGTTAATTGAAACACACTATTATTGAAAAGATCAATTAAAAATCAATAATGGATTCCATGTAACAAATTATAGGGGTTTATTATTTTGAATACTATGGTGGGTATTCAAGTGACACTATTCATGGATGGTATAATCATTGTACTAATAAGTTTCAAGTGCCTATATCTATTCATCATGCAAAAATATGTTATAATTTTACTCTTAAAATCTACTTTATATGATCATTTTTTAAGCATTGGAAGTCAATTCCACCAATCAAGGAAGGGGTCTATACAATGCATCTAGAAAGGGATAGTGACACCATAGATTTTCATTAAGGGGAGTAAGTTACAAAAATTGAGTTTAGGGTTTAAGTAAGAAACAAGATCATTGAATATTCATTAAGAAGTAACTTTAGCCTTGTGTTTCACTGAGGATGATGGAAGTGAAACTGATTTTCAAGTAAAATATATATGTTTACAAATGGAAAAAACTATTGGTCCTAGATATAGTGAATACTAGAATCATAATAACTCTCCATAGATTAACTTAATTTAGACACCTACTTTTAGGGGAAGTGATATACTAAGGTAGATTTAATGGTTACTTAGACCAAGTCAACAGTACATATACTCATAATGTATTGACAAATAAAAAGTTTCAATAAGTTGAGAGAGAATTGTTACCAATGTCACATGGCATAAATCTCTCCAATAAGATATGTATAGGAAATAAAATTAGATTAATGTAGTGATTTTAATTCCATATGATTATGTGATGGATAAATCACATATTACATTATATGTTCAAGAATTGATATTTTCATCGTATATTATATGATATAAAAATATCGTTAGTATCTAGGAGAACTAAATGTGATGTATTTATAACTATCCAGTTATATTTAATCTAGTACAAAGGTTGAGAAACTGATACATAGAGATGAAATGATACTAGTTATAAGGAGACACAAACTAGTCTTAATTCAGATCAATATGATCTTATATCACAGTTAGGATATGGTAATGATAAAAACAAGCTCAAACAATCTAGTGGTAATTTTTTCAACTAATACCATGTTTGTTGAATATTTTGAGGTAGCTAAATAAGCTTTGTAAAATACACAATGATTTGTTCCAGTTCTTGTAATCAGACCTAGAAGTTATGTTTTTGCATGATAATATTTAATCTATTGGTACTAGATAAGATTTCATGTTTAGATAATGGAAATAAATATTCATATAATCAGGGTTTATATTTTTTATGGATACTTAATCAAGAAGGTTTGGCCACACACAGTAGAATAGCCAACTAGCAGAGACATGGGAGACCCATGACTAAATCTATAACTCAGTAGAAACATGATATTATCATTTAAGAGTTAATAAGGATAGTTATAAATTTTTCTCTTGTGTATGTGGGAGTATTGTAAAAGTTGTTTCCCTATACTCTAGTGGAAAAATAATTTTAGGTTACCATATAATGCATATAATGAGTTGTGGCTAATTTAATCTTATCATAATAGTGTTTATATTTCTATGTAAACTATTTAAATAGTAATGTAAATATATTATTAGTTATCTTAAAAGGTCATAGTGGTTCTTAGGAAACAATGATAATCTCAAGATACTATGATATTAATCATAAACATTTTTCTTATGGGTTAGATACATCAAAATGACTGGACATAGTTGACATTTGAGAATCAGGTGTTGGAGACTCATAATAATTAATACTTCTTCTCATGAATTTCACTCTTGGTGATCTATAGTAGTTGATATTGTTTGAAAATACTCAGCATTGGAAAAATCTCATGTTTTAGGTTCCATTGGTTATTTCTATCTATGAGAATGTTTATTAATCTCCTAACATGATATTTTTTCTTTGCATACAAATTAATAATATACTTAGATGCAAGGAAAAAACCATGACATTCAAGTCATGGTGAGATATCTTGTTTTGGGTTTTTATTGGTGCTATATCATTGTTTGAATGATTAAGAAGAAATTTTTCACTTCCGAGTTGAGGAAGTGATGTCTTGGGCTTATTTGATCAAGATGGTAGCACCTTCATAAATCCTTGGACAGTGTAGTGAAGGAAAGTTTATCGAGTTAGATCTATAAATAATACATAAATAATGGATAATGACATAGGATATGCGTCCTACTTTATGATATGTCATGATACAAAGATATTATACTATATAGTTCATGTTTGTAGGAATGGTTGTTGTTGATAAGAATTTTCTTTGTCACTTAAAGGGCCACAATGATTTGCCAAAATCTACTTCTGGTTTTTAAATAGTTATTCACTACTATCGAGATAAGGTCCAAGAGGGTCACACATAAAAGTATACTTAAGAGTATTCCATATTCTGGTGAACGGGTGTATACAACAGATTGGTCCCCTATAACACCGTGATATTTTGTGAAATATATAGCTTTTTAATTAATTAAATATTTTTAGTATTTATTAATTCAAAAAACACTAAAAATAATTTTTTTATTAAATCATTATGTTTAGCATTAATTATATGCAAAACCAAGTCATCGTGCACTAAATGAAACATAAATTTTAACAATCTCTACACTGAACACAAAGGATATCATACATTACATGAAAGATTGACTTTGCTCGATGGCTTGTGTAAAACCCAAGACCAAGTGTCACTAAATTATAATATATTATTAAAAATATATAATATAATAATATATAACCTTTCCCTTAAGATGATTTTTATGAACAATATTAACTAAATAATGAAAATATATGGTTTAATTCATTAGGTACAAATTATTTATAAACGAATATAAGAACCAGTTGCATATAAAGGGAATGTTTTTATAGAAAACTATTTTTATTATCACAAAACTATTTTATCGTACTAAATTAAATTAATGTTAATTAATGAGTGAAATTAATGTAATATATATATATATTATTTAATAAAATATTTTTTATATTCATCCAATGGATTTGATAAACATAATATAGTTACAAACCCAATTTCACTTATAAAACCCTATATTTTTATTAAGGCACTTTTACAACATTTTAATAGTGAACCTATCATAAATCCAATTTTTGAAAAATTAATAAAAACTATATGTAAAAATAAACTTAATAGTTGAAATAGAAACATAAAACGTAGGTTAGGGTTATTTGTTTTTATGAAGTTTCATATTTTAATGAATAGTGAAAAATAATGAATTTTAATTCAAAACAACTTTTTCATATAATTGTTTTTAATTTGTTATATGATTTTATTAATTTATTTTAAAGATTAATTAGATTAAATTTTTATAATTTAATTAAATTTAGGAAATTTTAATCTATTTTACATTGAAATAAGAAATAAAAACATCGAAAATATTGGAATGTTTTTACTTTAAAAAACTTGCATTGTCGTCCAGTCTACAAGATTACTTTTAAATTGATTTCTACCACTTATTTGATTTTAATTTATAAAAATTGATTAAATATTTGGAATTATAATAATTTAAAATTTAAAATAATTTCAACTTCCATTTTTACAATAAATATTAGTGAAAGTAATGAAAATTAATTACAACGTTTAAGGAAAAATTAATATTAACAAAGGAATAAACCTTAAAATTAATGGCCCAAATGACCTAACCACTTGTCCAAACCCCATTAGATGAACATTATTGTTAAATTAACCTTCAATTATTGACATTTTTTGTTTTTAGGTTATTTTTTTAGTTAAATATGGGTACACCTGACGTGTTTTCAAGAATAAAAAGTGAGTACTTTTCCTTCCTATAAATGGTCTCCACCTCTCCAAATTACACACACCTCTCAAACCACTTTGGTTCAGAAAATATCAACCCAATCAACTTCCAAAAATCCCAAAATTTATCCTGGATTCATCGCTTTCTCCATAAATCAATACAAGGAATCAATTTGGTTAAAACCACAAGGTGTTACCCAAATAAGACATAACATCCTCCCACATGCTCCTTTATTTTATTTTCATTCTCCACCCCCACCAGAATCCTTATTCCATGATTATTAAAATAACAACATCCTAAATAAATTTATATGTTTTTATTCAAATTTTCTATAATTCCCCATTTTTAAACATTATATAATCTTGATTTAAGTCAAGAATTTACATTAAGAATCTTTTCAGGTTTAGAGTTTTAGAGAATTAGGCCATAACTATTACAATATATCTCCAAAATTACAAATTAGACACTTCTAATATATCCAAAACATTTCACAATAATAAAACTACTTAATTAAACCAAGAAATGTTTTCTTCATAAAAGTCTTCCTAAATTCTTCCTTTCTCTTATCCTTCCTTATATCCAATTAAAGGCATTTCAAAAACATGGGATGAGCATAAAAATCTATGCAAGGGATATAAAATAGGGAAAGAAAAAATTTGTCCTTGAATACATAAAAATCAATGAAATAATACTTTTTACTCATAAAATCTAAGAACATTAACATAATTAATGAAATCATAAGATTTATGAATAACTAAGAGAAATAATAAATCATAAATGTAACTTGTGTCATACATAACATACTTATGTTATGGACTTAAAAGCTACATAGGGAGTTACATTTGGAATAACTATCATAGTGTATTCCCAAAATTTCTTATGTGAATCATTTATGTTTACCTATATCACTTTTCTACCTACATTGGAGAGCTATCTTGGGCTCTCCCTACATTGTTTTATCATGAAACCACCCGTAAACATAAATAATTCCCAAGAACCAAAACATATTCATAAAATACAAAACAAGCACAAAGGAATGATAAAATTTCCACATTTCAATCACAATATATAGTTTTATGATATTTACATAATCAATGTTTTCTCAAAACCATTTTCAATTCCAAAACACAAAACAAATGGTATATGGTCTTTATTTTCATTTTAAAAACATTACAGCTTGTTAACGAATCCAAATATCAAATAATGCTCTTGGCAACGTAAAGGTCGTTGTCACCGCATACGTTAAAAAAACATTTCATTTGATATTTAGTAAAATGATTCTTAAAAAAAGATTCATTCTGGAAAATTTTGAATGAAATTAATAGAAAAAGGGTATAATTATTCACCATATAAAAGAAGGTTGTGTATAAACCAGGATTTTCCTCAATGACAGGAGATTTAGACGAAGTCCCTTATGAAGATCATATCATTAGATTAAGGATAAATAAATGAAATAATTATATTTGAAAAAGATAAATACACCCAATATAATTTAATATTATGTGTAGAAATATCATAGGTCATTCAAACATATTCTTGTAAAAATAAAACCAATAGTGTGGATATTTAACTCAATGAATGGATATTGATCTAAGATTTACCTTAAAAAGTTCATATAAATGACATAAGAATTTTTCAATGGGGTGATTGTTTGTTAAAAACGTATATCCACCCAAAGAAAAGTTTAAATCACAACATAAATAAATAAATAGTGATTCCACACATAATCTTGGAATAATATAATCAATAAAGTATTAATAATACCTAATGAACATGAATTGAGTTTATAAATTCCCTTATGAAAATTCGACACCCTATCGATGTCACTTAAAAATTAATAAAATGAGTTTATTAGAGAGAAAAAGGTATCTCATAACCTTCACATAAAATTTAATGTAATAATGATAGATAATAACATATCCCAACATAATGAAATTGAAATTAGAATACATAACATAATATAAGACTTTGACTAAAAGAGGAGGGTGAATGGTTCACTTACAAAGATCATTTTGCTAATAAAATAGATTGATTACATGTATTCACTATAAATCTATATAAATAAAGTATAAATAACATATATAATTTCAAAATTAATTTCTCACATAATCATAGCATGACATAATCAAGATCTTGAAGATCAACCCAAAGAATGGAAATTGGGTTAAGAAGTTCCCTTACCTTGTGTCTGACTTGTCTCGTTCATTATTTATATTCCTGAATAATAAACATATGTTCCTTTAAAATTTCTTCAGAATATTTTATATTATTATTATTAATTTTATATTCCTTATCATCATGTTATAAAAATTACATAACTATTATTGGCTATTTCTTTGATATTTGGTACTTGATTTGTAAATGAACTTGTTTTGATTTAAATTTTCCATGTAGTCAAAAGTCCATCAACACCAGAATATTATTAATTATTTAAGTATAATATATATAAATTATATTATTATTTATATCCTTTATATATGAATTTATAATATTCCATAAAATTTGGAGATAATAAATGAAATGCACCATTCATGGAGACGGGCAGTCGTACGTACGCATGAACGCTACTTTCATTTTTTCCGATTTAAAGGAATGAAAAGTAAATTATACAAAAGAATATTATAATTACCTTATAATATCATGTTTTATATACTTTACATAATTTCATTAATTCTACCCTTTATACGATTCATGTATTTCATGAACGAGTCATATTACTTATAGGGTGCGGTAGTCCGCACTTCCTCAAATGAACTTTTCATATTTACACACTATGGAAAGCATAAAGGTATGATGAAAAATAAAAATTAAATAATCTTAGATACAATATAAATATAACATATATCATATATAAATTTAGTTCCAATATAATTCCCACCATGAGAGGGGGTAGGGGAAAATTGAACAATCATCGTTTCATGAAGCATTTGCTCGTTGTCCATAGAAATAGTATGTTCATATCCAGTAGATGGAGGTATGTGTAAGTGTCGTTCAAATTCTTATCATAAAAAATACTAATATATTTTTGATATATTTATTCTTATGTAATAAAATAATAATAAGATAAAATGGATTGGAGATGAAAAATTAATTAAAATAACTTGAGAGAAGATGTTGCCTCTAAATCGGGTAACTTATTTTCATTTGAGTCAAAAGGATTTCATGAATTGCCTTATACCCAAGTTAATATTTCTAGGATGAATTTAGGAATTTTGGGAGCTTATTTGAGCAGAATTTGGACGAGCCAATGGGATTTGGAGATGTGATTAAGTGGGTAGTTGTGTTGTCCTTTTATAAGAGGCTGAAGGGGTACTTTCAGAAGGTATTGAAATATTACTTTACTCTAAATTTTTATTCTGTTTAAAATGGTCTCAAACTCATTTATTTAAAATATAAGATTATTATAGGCCTAAAAACTCTCAAACAATAGGTTTTATGAAAGTTAGTTCACAAAATTAACCATATATTTTAGCTTTAACCCTTAGTTAAAAAAAATAACTCTTACCATGTCTTCTTGAATTTTCATAATATATAGTAACTATATTTACTATAAAATACCAATAAACTCATATGTGTATCATTAATGAAATTTTTAACATTATATAATTAATTTATCAGAATATTATAATTTTAGTAATATTATATCATTTAATAAAATAGTATTTCTTTCAAAAATTCATTTTTGTAAATTTTTACACTATAAAGTAATCGATTTTTTTAAACTCATAAGAACTTTATTCCTTTAAAAAATGGAATTACCTCAAAGATAATATGTCAATATAATCTATAAAATTCATATATGTCATCAAAATAATGAAACTTCATTTATTTTAATATTTATAATATTAATTATTTGAATCCTTTATTAATGATGCTATCAATACATCATCATTATGTGATATTTAAATTTATTTATTTAAAGTAAAAAAATTATAAATAAAATATAATGATATAGTAACTATTTTAATAATTTTAATTACTATTTTATGTGAAGAGATCACTTAAGTAACTCTATATAAAAAAATTAATAGAAGATACATGTTTATTTCATATTTCTCTTTATATTAAATTAATTCTTATAAAATGTCATTATCACATCCAAGTGGCTCCATGGGGTCCCAAAATCAACCCAAGGATGCCCATGGTTTCCCATATCTAATAAAATAGAATTATTACATGTGTTAGGGTGGCATAATATTATTATAATATTATTTATACCCTTATTTAATATATTTACCCTTTAACCATGGTAAATAAAATAATTATTGAAGTTACTATTCATAGTGTCCAAAAATATAAGGTACCTATTAATAAATTTGGACCTTATAATTCCTAATATGGAATCCATTTTTGAAAATTGAAAATATGAAATTGGATGAAACTAATATATAATTAATATCCTTTTTCAAAACCAAAAATCGGGTTTTTAAGAAGTAATAACTATCAATAGATTGATATGTGTTTTGTCCAAAGTCAAAGTGAAATTACTTCAAATGGAAAAAATTTTATTAAATGATAAAAATTTATTCTATTTATACTTTAAACCCATTAAATAATTTGATTTAGAATGTGTAAAACATATTTCAAAATTTAGTTTATACTATTAATTCCCTCCATTCCAACTACTAGTCATTAACTGCCGTTAAAAATAATAATATTATTACTGTATTATTTTTTAGTATAACTCAATGTTGTGTGAAATGTAAGATTTAGAAGAAACTTATTGTTGCATTCTGAAAATGCTATCAAAAAAACCATCACCTATGTAAAATTAATATCTTATTCATTAATATTAATTTGAAAGAAAAGAAATTATTATATAAATACCATGGTTGTTACATCATTCCCCCCATATTGAAATCGCGTCCTGGAAATTTGAAAATTGGGTGAGAAATCTTCATTAAAAATCTCACATCAGAAGAAGGGTTAATAAAACTATCACTTTAAAAGAAAGAAATAGAATTATAAATGTCACCCAAGATAACATATACTAGGATTCCATGTGGAAAAACATGGATGTGGAATAAAAACTATCTCTCGTGGACTAATAGAGATTGATATAGAACATGATCACAAAAATTTAATCACGACAGTACCATAAATATTTGGTTGCGTAAAAGTCTGATGACAAAAGAAGGAATATAATATTTTTTTCTTTACGATCCTTTTCAGAGAGTTGAAGAATTTTATTACTACCCAGACTAAGATAATAATGAAATATACTTAGTTTAAAATTAATGTTTCTTCCTTTAATAAATTTTCCCCATAAGTCAAATTTTTATCCAAATGATAAGTATTGATGATGAATCAACCTCTAGAGAATAACATAATCCAAAATAGAGTAACTATCTATTCATACTATCTGTAAACATTAACCAGAACTAAAATGGTCAGTAAAAGATAATATAATCCCCAAAAATAATAATCCTTTATAAAGAGAAGGACTAATTTTAATCTCCAAAATTCAACATTAATACCCAAGTTCTACATAGACCATTCAGCAAACAAAAGATATTAAAATTCTGAAAAATAATCCAACTAAAATTCAAACCCAAAACACAGAAGCATTTGATAACATAGTTTTCCATGAAATATTTTAACATTTATCACCAGATAACATCAAATACTCTTAATTTCTCATACCAAAAGTAATTAACTAAATCAAATTTTCTATATGATATGTTAATCATCTCCTTAAATACTCTAATTCCTCATAATTCAATAGTTACAATCATGGATTATTATGAAAATATAATTCAACCATAACTCCTCAATTAAATCCTATTGTATTCTATTTAATATAATCATATAGTGTTTAAAAAATAGGGAAAGTCTTCCAAAAAAAATTATCACTTAATCACCATATTATTTTTCTATACTAAATATATCCATTTGATAAAACATAAGTTCCCAAAATAAACTTATTCATGATCCATAAAATCATTTAGCTAAAATGAATAAGTCATATTAACTATGGACTTATTGTAGGCCAGTGGTAAAGGATGTCCTTTTGTTAAAACATAAGTTCCCAAAATCAAATTATTCTTTATCCCAAAATCAACTAATTCTTGATCCATAAATTCGTTTAACTAAAAAAGCGCTGATAGAGGCATGTTTTATCATCTCTTTCAATTGGTGCAATGATAAATATGTGCCTTTATCAGTGCTAAAAGAGCACTGATAAAGGGATTTTTTTATTAGTAGTTTCAATTTTAGTGCTTATAAAACATACTTTTATCAGTTCTTTTTATCTAGCACTAATAAAAGTGTAGCCGGGTTTTATAAATTAATTACAACTTTCTCCTCCTTCCTCACACCCTCAAGGCCTCATGGAAGTCGATCCATGCCGATGTCGTTGCCACTGCCTCCACTCCTCCCTCCTCTCCTCACTCTTCTCCTACCTCCTCCTCGTCCTTGGATTCTGACTCCTCTGCCACCACGAACTGAGCTTTGTCATGTGTCACTCCTCCAAAGCAAACCGAGTTTCGCTGATGACTCCTCCACTAGTGGTTCTCATCCACCGCGCCTCTCTAATAGTAGGTACATTAATCTTCTATGAGGATACCAAGTGAAAGTTTTCCATTCTTTTGTCTCATTCTCAATAATTTCAAGTGACCCTTTATCATCTTTTTGTAATGGTGCTAAAGTGGGTGTGACAGGGGGTTTATAGTAGCTTGGTTAGTACATGAACACATGGTAGATATTTGTATGTTCATTAGTATTTATTTTGAATTTATTTTTATCATGGAATACAACCTTTATACATATGAAACTTTTTTAAGGAGACGTTGGTGGTCTCCTACTAGATTTTATTAGTCACACCGTGTACGGTCATGTCAATGTCCATTCAAACATCATGTATAAGTATATAGGTAAAGTAAATGGGGCCATGGATTACAATTTAGTTGAGGAGTATGGATGTGGGAATAGTAACAAGATTTACTCAAAATGATACAATAGTTTTATTTATTTATTTCCTACTTTAATTTATACTCTAGTTTGGCTTACCTCATAGGGGGCTCTTTTGTTTATTTGTTATATGGCGTGTATTCCATTTTATATTATTTTATTCCATGTTTTTAATCTGAGATGTTATTTATTTATTATTATTTATGTAAGGATATGATACTAATATTATAGTCTCCTCATTTATTACATTCAAATCCTCACTGTTATCCAGTCACCTCTTACATACAAGAAGGTGTGTGTATGGTAATGTGACTCTTCGGCTTGGACACAGTGGTTCGGGTTAGGGAATTACAATGTAGCTATTACATCTTATTTTAGGTGTTCAGTTGTGATCTATTTACAATTTGGTATTTGAGTTTTTTAAAGTATAAATGGTAAGGTAAGTGGTGATTTTGTGTGGTTCATGGGGAGACTATTAGCATTTTATTAGTTTTGGCTTTTATTTAGGGATGTTATGTATTAGGCTTGTCAGCAAATATTTCTCTTTTAATTTTTATTTTTATGTTTTATTGTTTATTTATTTTTATTAAAATTTTATTTTGCTACTATTTTTTAGTTATTTATTTATCCTTGATGTGTTTACTCTAGTTGGATGTTTATTTTTATTTGAACTATTTTCTTATGTTCATGCACATTCGATATATGGATGGCTCATTTCGGAATTTTAGGAGGAATACTTGTTGTGATTATTTAGATTCTGAGGGTAAAATAATTCCCAATAGTTATGTTTTTATACCATAGAACTAGTTCCCAATTGTGTGATTAGGAATGCACATAGGGATTTTCCATGGACCAGATCAGGTTCTCAGTTTAGGGGTGGCATGGGTTGGTTCATGATAACATGGTATCAGAGAACCCTCTTACTATTTAAGGTGTGTCATATAAAAACGGGGAATAGGTAAGTTGAGACTCAAGAGTTAAAAATCATGAGTTGGTTACTAATCACCACTTGTATGAGAAAACATGATTTTCTATGGGTATCAGGGACTTGAACCATGATTTTGAAGTACTTTTATGATTATATTTTATGAATTTATATTTAAGAATATGATTCTCTTATACTCAATGAGTATATAAATGATTTTAGTGGCCTCAATGAGATTTGTCGTGGTATTTGATAAATGACCATAGCTATATGGATAGCTCTACAGATTTAGAAAACAATGTAGGGCTCAAACGATTTTATCTATAATCCATCTCATATGATAATACACAATTAGAACATAGTTTTCCATCTTGAGCAGATAAATTGTTCCAAACTCTATTCTTCTCCCATCATGGTTTTTTTACCTACCTTGCCTTCCAAATTGATCCCAATATTATTTTTCATTGTTATGGGGTTAATGCAAGAATTTTTATTACAGAATTGGTGATTTTGGGTTTTATTTTTATTGATTTTATTGTTTCATCATTCTAACTCATGTTTTAAAGGTAAATATTGGTTTTATAAAACATTTTTTGAGTAAGAAAGAAATAATTTTATGAAATGTATTTTATATAAAATATAATTTTCATGAAATTTTCTCATCAAATAGACATGTATTTTGGGTTGTTTATAAAATGATATTAACATGATATTTTCATTCCAAAATCAATTGGTTTTCAGATAATAATTAGAAATTATTTTAAAAAAAATGATTTTATGAAATTTTAGTGGGCCCCTTGTTTTCCTGAAGATTATAATATTTTCAAAACAAGATGAAATGGATTAAAGTGGTGGATTATTTTAAAAATTTGTAAGATATTAAAAAATGGGGCCTATATGTGTTTTTCTTGGTTGAGTTGTATTTTGTATTGTCTTTGGATTATATTGAGGTTGTGTGGTTTAGTTTTTGAAATTTGAATTGTTCAAGTTTATGTTTCATATTGTTTAGAGTGTACCTCCAATAGAGTCCTCAAAGAAGATTGGAAGGTTCATTCATTGGGAAGATATTCAGGTAAAGTTTTCTCAATTAATTAATTCTGTTTCCCTACTTTTTTACTCCACCCAGACTCAAAATAAAGTGGTGAAGACACTATACTCCATGCACATAGACCAAATCCAAGTCTTTTCGAATCATTGACCACTTTCTTTCCACAATGTTCGAGGCCCTCATAAAGAAATGGATTGGATATAGAAAATTGATGGAGACATAAATTCAATGTAAAATCATGTGGACTAAATATTAAAGGTCATTAGTTATTTATTTGAAGGACCTAACTGAGTGTGGTGGTAGTCTATTCTTCATTCTCAACTGTATGAGTCTATGTTTTGGGAATTTTTCACAACATCATTTATTTAACAGAACTATCCCAAGGAATTGAATGTTTATAAGGCCATTGAGATCTCGATCCTTGGTCAGGGTGAGCGGTCAATGAAGGAGTAGGCATATTATTTCTAATACCTATTATTATTTTCTCATCAACTATTTAGTAATGAAACATTATTGTCTCTTTTATTAGAAATAGTTCTTTTCTCAAACCATGGAGTGGTTGTATTAAAATAAGAACTGTCTTATATTGAGGAAGTAAATATAAGGGTCTAGTTAGTGGAAATTAATCCAGCAATGAAACATGTGGAAATAGATTTTTTGACTTTGATAGATATGAGTGAATATATTATTTCTGATGAAAAGTATAGGTTAGATGAGCCAAATTTTGAAGGGTTGGTCAGTGAGGGTAAGACTCCCCAATTGGTGGTTGCTAAAGAAATAAGAAGATATCTCTCATATGGGTTATTTATATGGATTCTTTATGAGATAATGAATGTTTTATTTTTAGGTGGAAAATAAATTTATGTATTATGAGATGTGTAGTACGTATATTTCCCACCAATGCATTGGGAAAACGATTATATATCATGATATATAAATGTTATTTGAATAGTTTAATATATCTATAGGTTCAAAAAGGGTGAGTGTGATTGTGTTAAGCTATAGTCATAATAATACATGGGAATAAGTTATAAAGTTGATATGTTAATGGGTGAATGTGATGGTGTTAATCTCTAATCATAAATTTAAAAGTGAATATGGTTTTGAGTAGCCATTGGGGGGTCAGAACACTAAAAAAGTAGTACACCCACCAGTGATGGTTTGGATGATCCATAAGGTTGATGGGAGGAACACTGAAAACTTGTGATCAGAGCTAGATAGGGGGTTTCATGAGATATATAAGGCATGTGGCCACCAATTATTTTCATTGGATAGATATAAGGAAGTGACAATGACATCTAGTGAATTTGTTATCAGTTCAATTTTAAAATGATTCATGTGTTTTGAAATGTTTCTTAAAAAATTATATGTGTTCAACATACCCTATTTGAATTTTAAATTTCTCTAAAAGGATTAAAAATAATTGGTTTTTTGAGAAAGTGTGTTTTGATCTAATTAGTTTATTTTAAAAAGGGTTGTTATTTTAAAGAGGAATTTATGTAAATGGTTAGTTTTTTAATGGGATTTCATCTGTGATTTTTTAAATAGTTTTTAAATGATATTTAAATTCTATTACTTTTTTAGCCATCGTTAATTTTTATATCAACATTTTGTGTATTATTATTTTGAAATGTTAATATCTCCGAATCAAATAGGATGAATGTGAATAAATATTGGATGGATTCCAATCGTCTCACAAAAGAGTATAAAGATGGAGTGAAAGATTTCATCATGTTTGTAAAAGATAATGCATATGATCCTTCTAAAATCCATTACCCTTGTTCACATTGTTATTATTCAGGATAAAAAAGTCCAGATGAGTTAGAAGAACATTTGATCTTTCATGGAATAGATTGAAGTTATAAATTTTGGAATAAACACGTGGAAAATTATAATGTAGCTAGTGACTATGATAACACTATGTTTTATGGATCATGAGATATGATTACCAGTTTTGAAATTGATGAAGACCTTATCGAGGATGTGATTACAGATGTAAATGATGATGAAGACCATATTGAGGCAATGACAAGGGAAGTTGAAGATGAACTTAGGGATTTCAAAAAATTGTTTGAGATGATAAAGATTTTTGTAAGGATTCCATTGTATGTTGGTTGCACTAAATATACAGCATTTTCAGGCATATTGATGCTGTATAATTTGAATGTAGGAAACGGATAGAGTGACACCTATTTTAGGGAATTACTTTCTCTTTTGAATGACATACTCCCAAAATATAATGAGCTCCCAAGATGAACATATGATGCTAAAAGAATTCTACGAGCGATTGGTATGATCTTTGAAAGAATACATGCCTTCCAGAATGACTGCATACAATTTATCAAGGACAAAAAATCACTTAGATAATACACAAAGTGTTGTTCTTATCGATACAAGAAATATGAATCTAGTCCTACGAAAGTATCATGGTACTTTCCAACCATTCCAAGGATTAAGAACCTATATGGAAGTGAGAATTCTATATAAAAATTGACATGGAACAAAGATAAAATAAATAAAGATGGAAAACTACAGAATCCAGTAGACTCACCTCAGTAGAATAGAATTTATCAAGAGTATCCTGACTTTGGAAACAAGCTGATAAACCTTCTTCATGCATTATATAAATATGGAGTGAATCCTTTTGGTTTTCAAAGTATCACTCATAGTACATTGCTGGTTATGTTGTTAAATAATAACTGGCCATCGTGGTTATGTATGAAATGAAAACACATCATGTTATCTATGCTTATATCAAGAAAAAACAATAGGGTAATGATATTGATGTTTATTTGTCTCCATTGATTGAGGATTTTAAATTATTGTGGGATTCGGGTGTTACGATGTACAATAATTATAGGAATGATGATTTCATGTTTACATCCATGTTTTACGGGATGATAAATGACTTTCCTACTTATGGAAATTTGTTAGGATATAGCATTAATGGAACTCTAGGGTGTCCCATCTACGAAAAGGTGCACTATCAATTAGGTTGAATCATTCATTGAAAGACTATGGTTATTATGTTTGTAAATTTATAAAATAAATCATATTATATGAAGAAAACAACATCCATGAAGAGGTATTTTTTATGATAATTTCTATTTCATTTAAAATACTTATTAATCCTTTGTGTATTTATACTTTTTTAGTACTTCCATGACTACAAAAAACAGTCATATTCACAAGGCGATATAGATATAATTAGAAATGAATGGGAAGCATACCTGATGGAATAATGTACAAATATACAATGAAGATTGTAAAATACTCAAATAATTTCAACATTAATAATTTTTTCTATATTATCATTATCTTTGTCTAATGTTAATATAGTGATTTGTATGGGATAAATTCCCTGCTGAAAATCGTGGTCGTTGGTGGTCCTTATTTTCACACTAAATGAATTTCATGTTGATTGGTTTTTTAAAATAAATAGGTGGTCCTCATTTACATGGTATGTGTGTTTTTGATAGACCCCAAAATATAATGAGTATTTAGAAGGGGCGTCCCAATCCCTTGAGATTTTTGTGACATCTTGAGACATAACTGTAATAGGATCTTACTCAACTCTTCTCTTTTTCAATAATTAGAAGGGTTTTTGTCCAAAAAACATCGATTCAATCTGCAACATTGGCAGTTCCCATTTTTATTCGATCTGAGGAAGAACCAACTATCATATATTCATTTAAAGGTCCTGAATATATGAAATTTGGTTTTTCACTAGGCCGACTAAAGCTATGTTGCAGAAGTAGAATATTATTCCATGTCAACCATACAGGGATCAAAGGGTTTTCCATAATCCGTCTAAACTGGGTAGATTGATCATATTGAGCATGTGAGGTCTCTTTTTTAGGTTTTATAGGCAAGGGTGCATTTATTTTCATGAAGAAAAATTTACTAAAATTTTTTTCTGATAATTTAGGACAATGATACATGAGTCATTTGTGATGTGTAGGAATCAATTTCACCTCAATCTGATGCATAATGTCATTGGTATGACTCCAAATGTGTCTTTATTTAAAATTGACATTAATTCAAGTAAAAACACAATTGACCAACTGAAAACCAAAGAAATAAATTTCGATTGTTTTGATACTTTAGGAAAATGATCTATCCGCCATTTTTGAGGTTTATGAATCAACCATACCACAATCCGACGCACAGTGTAACTGGTATGACTCCAAATGTTTCTTGTTAATTAAAATTTACATTCATTCAAGTAAAAAAACACAACTGACATACTCAAAACTGAGAAAACTCATTTAAATTGTTCTGATACATTATAAACATGATCGATGAGTTAGTTGTGATGTGTAACAATAAACACCACCTCAATTTGATGCATCGTGTAATCAATATGACTAAAATTGTTTTTTACGAGTTTAAAATTAACATTTTAGTTTAAAACATGTCAGTAACTAAAAACAAAGAAAACGCACTATAATTGGCTTCCAAATTAAGTACAATGATTCATAAGTCCTTTGTGATGTGTATCAAGCATTATCACATCAAACTGATGCACGATGTGATAGGTATGACTCAAATTGCATGTTTTTAGTTTGAATAAAAGTTTAGTAAAAAACACAATTGACATACTAAAAATTGATTAAATGTTATCCAATTGTTTCAATACTTTATAAAAATTATCTATCAGTAATTTTTGATGTGTAAGAATCAACCGCACCTCAAACCAATACATGGTGTCACTGGTATGACTGCAAATGTGTCTTGTTATTTAAAATTGACATTAATTCCAGTAGAAATACACAAATGACATACTAAAAATTTAGAAAAAACGTTTGTATTATTTTGATACTTTAGTAAAATGATCCATGAGTTAGTTGTGACATGTACAAATCAACCCCACCTCAATTCGACGAGTGGTAGGACTGGTATGACTAAAAGTGTTTGTTATCAGTTTAAAATTAACATTCTGGTTCAAAATATGTCACTCCCTGAAAACCAAGAAAAAACACTCTGATTATATTCTAAATTAAGGACAATGATTCATAAGTCCTTTTTTACTTTTATTACGAAGTCTCATATCAAATTGACGCATGATGTGACCTATATGACACATATTTCATGTTTTCAGTTTCTAATTTCATTTTTGTAAAAAAACATAACTGACATATTGAAAACCAAGGAAATTCATTCATATTGTTTTGATACTTTATGATAATGATCTATGTGTCATTTTCTATGTGTAGGAATCAACCGCACCTCAATACGATGCACAGTATCACCGGTATGACCCCAAATGTGTCATGTTATTTAAAATTAACATTAATAAAAGCAAGAATACATAACTAACATACTGAAAACTAAGAAAACACTGTTGGATTGTTTTTATACATTAGGAAAATTATACATGGATCGGTTTTGATGTTTTGGAATAAACCCCACCTCTATCCAATGAACAGTGTGATTGGTATGACTAAAAGTATCCACTATCAGTTTAAAATTGACATTTTAGTTCAAAACATGTCACTCACCGAAAACCAATCAAACACCCTCTTATTGTTTTCCAAATTAAGGATAGAAATTTTTATGTCCTTTGTGAGGCGTATGATGCAGTCTCACTTAAAACTAAAACATGATGCGACTGGTATTACTCAAATTTCATGTTTTCAGTTTGAGATGACATTTTAGTAAAAAAAATAACATACTGAAAACAGAGAAAATGCATTCCAATTGTTTTAAAACTTTTGGACAATAATCCATCAGTCATTTATGACATGTAGGAATCAACTACAACTCAAATTAATGCACGGTGTCACCGATATGACTCAAAATTTATCTTCTTATTTAAAATTTACATTAATTCATGTAAAAAACAAAACTGACATACTGGAAACCGAGTAAATGCAATCATAATATTTTGATATTTTATTACAATGATCCATGAGTCATTTGAGAGGTGTAGGAATAAACCCCACCTCAATTTGATGAAAAGTGTGACTGGTATGACTAAAAGTGTCCTCTATCAGTTTATAATTTACATTTTAACTCAAAACATGTCACTCACAGAAAACTAAGAAAATTGTCTCTGATTGCCTTCCAAATAAAGAAAAGTGATTCTTATGTCCTTTGTGACATGTATGAATCATTCTCACAAAAAAATGATGCACGATGTGACCGTTATGACTCAAATTTCATTTTTTTGGTTTCAAACGTCATTTTAGTAAGAAAACACAACTCACATACTGAAAACCAAGGAAATTCATTCTGATTGTTTTGAAATTTTAGGAAAACAATACATAATTCATATTTGGTGTGTCATAATCAACCGGACCTCAATATGATGCACGGTTTCACCATTATGACTCAAAATGTGTCTCCTAATTTAAAATTGAAATTAATTCAAGTGAAAAACACAATTGACATACTTAAAACCGAGAAAACGCATTCAGATTGTAATGATATTTTTGGAAAAAGATCCATGATTCATTTTTGATGTGTGGAAATCAACCCCACCCCAATCTGAATAATAGTGTGACCAGTATGACTAAAGGTGTATTCTATTAGTTTAAAATTGACATTTTAAATCAAAACATGTCACTCCCTAAAAACTATGCAAATGCGCTACAATTATTTTCCAAATTAAGGATAGCGATTTTTAATTCCTTTGTGATGTGTATTAATCAGTCTCACATAAAACTAATGCATGAAGTGATTCGTGTGACTCAAATTTCATGTTTTCAGTTTGAAAAGACAATTTAGTAAAAAAAAGCTGATATACTGAAAATCGAGGAAATGCATTACGCTTTTTTTGATACTTTCAGAGAACAATCCATCAGTCATTTGTGACATTTAGTAATCAAACGCACCACAATAAAATGAATAGTGTCATGGGTATGAATCCGAATGTGTATTATTATTTTAAATTGACAGTATTTCAAGAAAAAAACACAACTAACATACTGAAACCTGGGAAAACTCATTTGGATTGTTTTTTTATTTTATTAAAATGATCTATGAGTCCATTGTGACGTGTAAGAATCAAACCAACCTCAATCTGATGAACGGTGTGACCGGTATGACTAAATGTTTTCTCTATCAATTTATAATTTACATTTTAACTCAATAGGTGTCACTCACTAAAAACAATGTAAAGGTGCTTCGATTTCCTTCCAAATTAAAGACAATTATTAATAAGTCATTTGTGGAATGTATGAAGCCATCTCAGGTCAAAACGATGCAAGATACGACCAGTATGACTCAAATTTCATGTTGTTATTTTGGAATTAAATTTTATTAAAAACTAAAACTGACATACTGAAAACCAAGGAAATTCATTCTGATTGTTTGGATACTTCAAGACAATGATCTATTAGTCATTTGTGACTTGAAAGAATCCACTGCACCTCAAAATGATGCACAATGTCACCGGTATGACTAAAAATGTGTCATTTTTTTAAAAAATTGACATTTTTTAATGTATTCCTCGTATTAATGTTTAATTTATTTCATTATAGTATTAAAAACATAATATTTGTTTTCTTATATAGGTGGAACCTTTTCCTTGAGTTGGGTGATTTTTTTGGTGACTATTACCATTTGAAGAAATTTTTTTAGGGGACTACAGAAGTCAAAAGAGAAAACATTAATGTTTTTAACTTTTTGTTGGATATTTGTAAATGTAATTTTATAAAACATATTTCAAAATCTATATAGAAGTATTTTTTGGTATATAATATGATTGAATATTTTTTTATTCATGATGTCAATTAAATTTTATTTGATTTTTTTTCAAATATTTTGTGAGTAAAACTTGTTTTTCATCATTTTCATATTGTATATGGTTCTTTTATATATATATATACTATGAGTGGTTATTTTTTAGCATTTTTTTTGTTTTTCCAGCTTATTTTTTCAAGTTTGATTTTTGTTGTTCGGTTGTTTATTTTTTTGTAGGTTGTTGGGTGTGATGTTATATAAACAACACACCCATATAAGGAATCCTTTATCTACACCATTTAAAGCACTGATAAATGTGTACATTATCAGCGCTTTGAAGGGAGATGACAAAGGTTACACCCCACCCCACCCCCAAAAGAGGTTCAATTAACATCTCTTGTTTAGCACCAGTAAGGCCTTTTAACTGCTAATAAAAGCCTATTTTTTGGTAGTGTTCTTTTATCTGAAAATTTGAATTTTGTTTTTATATCATATCTAGAAAACAAATAATTTTAATTTAAAAAATTACATTGAATATATAACATATATTTTATCATTAAATAAAAATCCATAAATATTGATATGATTTTATAAACTCAATAATTCTCTTTTCAAATAGGTTTTCATAAAAAAAATTATTTATATTGAATTGGTTTTATTATTTCCATTTATAATAAATTTTTTAACCAAAGAATAATTATTTAAACATGTGTAAAACATATTTCAAAATTCAGTTGATACTATTAACTCCCTCTATTCCAACGGCTTGGTGTTAACAACCATTTAAAACAATATTATTATTATTGTATTATGTTTTCTGTATAACTCAATTTTTTTGCAACGTAAGATTTCGAAGAAACCTGTTGTCGCGTGTCGAGTACACTCTTGTAAAAAGTTTCCACTTTAATTTAAAAATAATTGTAACATCCCAAGTAATTAATGAATAATAGATATTTTTATCTATGTCTATTAATGATTAAGATAGTGTTATAGAGGCTTAAAATGAAAATAAATACAATCTTATGCATGGAATACACTAATATTCTTAAAAGATTTTTTTGCTGCCTTTTGAAGGCAAACCATTTTTGAATCTATATTTTGAAAAATTTATAAACTATTTCTGTCAAAATAAACTTATTCTTTATGATTGGGACATCAAAATTTACCTTGTGTGAATTTTTGGTATTTTTCTGACAATGTTCATTTTTTTAATGAATAGTGAAAAATACTGCATTTTACATCAAAACTGCTTTTTTAACCTAATTTATTTATATGATTAGATTATGTTTTGAATTGTTTTTGAAGTGAAATTTGAATATATTTTTACCATTTTATCCAATGGTGGTCATTGGAATCAATTTCACTTTGAAATTAGACTTAAACTGGTGTCAATCTTTTGATACTTATTGTTTTGTAAAAACACGTTTTTGCTCTGGAAGCGGGAATTAATTATTAAATTAATTAATGTGACTTATATGATTTGAATTTTGTAAAATAGACTTCATTTTTGAATTCGGAATATCAAATATAGCTTAGGGTGAATTTTTGGTAATTTTCTGAAAAACTTCAATTTTGATGAATAGTGAAACCACTAAGTGGTAATCAAGCAAACTAATTTTTCAGTTAAATGAAAGTTTACAACTAATGTGTATTGGATTTTGAAAATCCGACATACATGGTTTTCATTAAGAAGTAAAATGTGGTTCAATGAGATTAAAATAATTTTTTGGTAAATAGTAACTTATTAAGTTTTTAATCGCGATTAGTGGTAATTAGTGTAGTTTAAGGTATAAATAATGCTTTAATAATATGAAATGGCCTAGACACATGTCCCAACCTTATTGTTTGTGTAATGGCCGACAAATAAAATCCATGGGTCAACTTGGGGACCCCATGGAGACATTTTGGTTGGGAAATGACATAAATAACTTTTTATTTAATGTAAAAGTAAAAATGACACAAACATAATATTGTTTATCAAAACAATTTTTACATGGGGTTATAAAGATCAGATATTTGATTATAAATATTCATTTTAAAGTTAAAAAGATTTCCTACATCATAGTATTTTTTTATGATTTTTATACATTAAATAAATTAAATTATTTATGACATAATAATGATGCAGCGATGACATCATTATTTGACGATTTAAATAAAATGGAATGATAATGTAAAATCTATGAACTACACATGTCCCAAACCAATTGGATGAGTGTATTTCGAACCCTTATCACCTTATCCACGAATTATATCAATGTGGGATCTTTTGAAACCGAAACACATTTTCAAATAAAGTAATATTTCTTTACTTTCCAAAAGTGCCCCTCCTCTCCTCTTATAAAAGACCCCCACCTCTACCTCATTTCACACACTACTCAAGACTTTGGCTCGGCCAACCCCTGCCCATTTACTCTCTCCACATCCCTATCCTCATCCTAGAGGATTCCCTTTGGGCAGAATCCTTTCAAAGGAAGCCTTTAGGCTCAAATCAAAAGGACTTACACTTTTTAAGGTAATTCATTCTCTCATGTTCATTTGTTTTATTTTGCTTCTCCAACCCCCTAAACTCTTTTTATTTACTCCTTTTGTAACAAAAACAGTATATTAAATAAACTAGGATTTTGTTATAAGATTTATTTGAGCTAAACTCTCACACAACTACATCAAATGGTTAAAGAACATACGGTTTCCGTGGATGGAGAAATTCTGCCTCCCGAAACGACGATTGGTCAATACTCATTTAACACCTTCAATGGTGGCCATTATGATGTCACTATTTTTATATATGATATATGATATGTTTATGGTTTCCTTAAGCTTCTGTTTTTTTTCATTTTGGGCATACCTTTATGGTTTCCATTATGGGTAAACACGATATCTTCATTTTAGGAAGTGCGGACTACCACCCCCTGAAAGTGATTTGATTCGTTAATACCATATGTGGGATGTGTAAAGGATAAAGTTAATGATATTATATATTTTATTATACTGGAATTATAATATACTCTTATATCATTATGATTCCATTCCAGAAAATATGAAATTGAAATGGAAGTAGCGTTCATGCGTACGTACGGCTTACCGTCTCCATGAACGGTGCATTTCATTTCTTACCTCTAAATGTGATGTAATATTATAAATACATGTATATGATGAATATATATGATATATATGTTATCCAAATCATTAATATCATTCTGTATATAATTAACCTTTGACCAAATTAACAACATGTAAGTGTAAGAAGTCTATTTTTGACTTAAGAACCAAATACCGACAAAATGAACATTATTAACTTAACTGATTACATGATGTTCATAACATGGTATAAAAGGAATAATGAACTTGAAAAAGATTCATAAGCAAGTAGAGATTAACTCAAGTTTATTATTCAGGAGATTAAAGAACGGTCGGGTCAAGTCGGATACGAGGTATGGGACTTCGTCTCAATCTCCTTTCGTTGAGGCATATTTTATTTTATACACAACTTTCTTTTATACGGTGTATAAACTCATTTGACTTTTGCGTTTATTCAAAAGGAATATTTTTTATATGAAGCGTTTACTAAACGAAAAAAGGGAATGTTTTTGTCGTACGTATGCGGCGACAACGACTTCTCCTCCGTCGTGACCGTTATTTGAGTTTCGGCTTCCTCTACAAGCCATACCTTTTTTTAAAACGAAAAATAAATACCATGTTTTACTTTGGTATTGAAAATGGTTTTCATAATGTTTTTATTATATCAATGTGTTGTATTGATATCTCGTGATTGAAATGTGGAAATGTTATGTTTCCTTTATGCATGTTTTATGTGATATGATTATGTTATGGTTCTTGGGCATTATTATGAAGATGGGTGGTTCCGTGATAAACTAAGGGCGGGTGAGCCCGTTATAGCTCTCCAATGCATTGGGTAACGCGAAGGAGTGAAACGTTAAGGTTTCTCCGAAGAGATTTTAGGGAATATACTGTGATGGGTATTCCAAACGTAACCAAGAGGGTTACTCCCTACGTAAGAATGTTATGAATGCCTCAAGTTACCTTTATGTCTTATGATTTCTATGATTTATTCATGATTTTATGAGGTATGTTAAAGTGCCTATGTTTTATGGGTAAAGTATGATTTCATTCTTATGTATATATGAACTCATGTTTCCTTTCCATGTTTTTTTTATAACCCATACTGAGTTTTTATGCTCATCCCAAGTTTTTGAAATGTTTTTCACAGGTCAAGGGAAAGGTACATGATAAGATGATAGAGTCAAGGATGTGTCAAGAAATAATCCATGTTTTATTTTAAATGTGTTTCCATTGACGGGAATGAAGAATACTATCTTTATGTAACCACTTTGTTTATATGTGAAATGTAATGCAAGTTTTATGATCTAATTCTCTAAAACTCTAAACCCGAAAAGATCCTCAATGTGTAATCTTGTAATAACTCAAGATTAAGTATGGTTTAAGGCTGGGGCCTTATAATAATATCTTATTCATAAATATTAGTTGGAAATAAAATGAATTATTATATAAATACATGGGTCATTATAGTTTCTACCTACACTTACACACAATTCTATCTAACACATAACAAACATGGTGTTAGCTGTACGACGAACTATCACCTCATGAAATGATGATTGTTCGTTTTTTCCTTACCAAATTTCATGGTTGGGAATTATGATGGTAAAAAAAATTATATATTATACATATTATACATTTTATTTCTTAAAGATTATTTAATTTTTTTACCATACATATATTTATACATTCCACTTTTTGTAAATACGGTTGTTTCGTTTGAGGAAGTGTGGACTACCTCCCCCTCAAAGCGATGTGATTCATTCACACACTACATGGAATGTATTAAGAATGTGTTTAGTGAACTTATATTATAAATATGACATAATAATTATACATTAATGATATTATATACATACATATATATATATATATATATATAATTTACCTTCTTTCTTTTAATAAGACAATAAAATGGAAACAACATTCATTCATATATAAGGCATACAGTCTCTCTGAACGATGTATTCCCTTTCTGACTTCTATACAATATATATTATTATAATATAAATATACTTAAAAAACAATATATTTATATCATGGTTTAAATTCATGAAATTTTGATATATGTACAAGGACCAAATATATAAAAAATTAAGACGCATGAAAAAATCAAAGCGAATATTACCCAGAGTGAAACTTTAACATATATTTGTTAACAAGTGGGTAATATAAAATCCTAATAAAATAATATCTGATATTAGATATAATAATATGGTTCAGTTACTAATTTATAGTAAACGTATATTTATTATATAGGTATTTTTTATTAGTACAACGAGATTCAAGACACATGGTATGAAAATCCCATCTCACTTTTTATTTTTGTGAGATACTTCTCTTATTCACAACACATTTATTTTGTGTGGTGTGTAAACATACCCTGGATTAATTCTATTATTACTATAAGTAAATTTATTTTTATTAACATATCCATTTTATTATCCTTCTTTCATGGGGTGTATGTTTCAAAAGTTACCAATTCTGTAATGTAATTTTGTCTCAATATTCCTTCTTTGAGACAAATGTCTTGTTATGCACCTATATTTTTTCATGAGAAGTATATACTTCCTTTTACATGTTATATCATGAATATAATTATTTTCATGATAGGTAAATCTTCATTTATGTTATTATTTCCATTTTCTTATGATACAAAGATACTAAACTTGTAACGATTTATTACTATAATCTCACCATTTATCCAAATTGTTTGTGATTATGATCCCATTGATGAAATATTATTATCCATATCATGATAACTCTCATGATTTTTCTAAAGAACTGGTTATTAATGTTATATGCATGTAATGGTACCTTTTCTCCAGTATTTTGGTACATAATTTTATCAATAAATTGTGTTTAAAAAAGTCTAACTTTACAACTCTCTTTGGTCGAAAATCTAAATTCCTTCAAAACCATGTTTTCTAAAGGGTTTCCAAAAATATTCTACTACTATCTGATGATATTTAAAAGAAAATTTGATCCATGTTATAAATTCTAAGAAAATAAAAAAAATCAATATTGTTGTTATTTTCAAGTTGAGAAACTTTTCAAACCCTTTTACAGTGAAAAAAATGAATGTTCTACATTTACGGGTTTACCTTCTATCATGATCGGTATTCCTTTGAAGATTACTTTACAAGATTAAGAAGTTATTATTTTTGAGTAAAATTTTATCTTAAATTTCCAGAAATTCAATTTTAAAAAATTGGTTTTCATTGAAAAGGGTTTTCAAAAATGGTTAATGGTTATCAATGACTCCCCTTAATGTTTTAAAATATATTAAAAAATAAAAATGGTTTGAAAAAAAATTTGTTTTCAAGAATTCTTGATATTTTTTGAAAATATTTTCAAAAGAATAGTTTTTAGAACTCTATAACACATTTTTTATATGTTTTCAATGAAAAATATTTTTATAATGTTCTCAAAGCTTCATTTATATATTTTTCAAGTTTATTTTCAGTAAAAAAAATTCAAAAGGTTTTACAGTTAAGAAATCATTTTTCAAGAAGAAAGGATAATTTCCCCAAGAAATGTTTATAAAAGATATTTCAAATTTATTTTCCATATAAGGTGAAATTAATTTATGTTAATCATGATATTATGTTAAATGATCCAAATGATCCATTCATATTATTTCTTAAATGGTTTATTTTTTATCAAATGATTTTTATGACACCTGTTAATGCTTCCATGTTTCCAAAGGCACTAAACTAATACAGTCTTTGTGAAACTATTTTTGTAATATATTAAGTATTTTGAAAACGTTTTGTAATTTCTATGTACATTATGACTGGGTCATTATAGTTGGTACCAGAGATAATTTTTTTTAACCTTTGGAAACAAGGATGAGAAAACCTTATTGAGAACCCTAAGAACATATCTATAGATATATATAGGGATAAAAAAAATAGTAAATTGTCAAATAATTTTGGTAAATGATAGAGTGATTGGCTTCAAGGAAATAAATTTATCTCTCAATACTACAATTGGATGTGGGTCTAACATAGATGTACCTAGGGGTAACAACTCCGATGAGTTTTGGCAAGCTTGACCTGGCGTACCCTTGTAAATGATAGTGAGCATTACTACACACCTTTTTTGACACTCCCGGGGGATATTCTTAGGGAATTCATAAACTCTTTGCGAAACATCATGAATTATTGAGAAATATGTTGTCTATTAATAATCTAGGGTTAACCTAGGGTGTCATAGATTAAGGAAGGGGTTATAGTTTAGGTGCTCTCTAAATGGTTTTTCAAGATTATGTGGTTCCACACAATGACAAAAATGTATCTTATTGTATGTTTTTTGGTTTTAGTCAATGAATGTAACCTGAAGGAACCATGTTAATGATTAATGTGGCAGAAAATGAAATGATTTTTCACCTAACCATCTAAATTATATGTTATATCTAATGAAAACCCCAATTGTTTTCTAATATATATTTCCCAATCTATGAATCGTGTTGATATTCAAAATAATAAAAGGAGAGAACAATGTCTTGTTTATTCCTTCATGAGGCACGATCCATCTTCTTTTGGTGGGTCTTCTGATCCACTTGTTGCTGAAAACTAGATCAGAACAGCTAAAGAGATATTCTCTATTCTCCATTTTTTAAGACATGAAAATGTCATTATATATATCTATCGGCTAGAGGTTGAAGTAGACCGGTTTTGGATGCTAACAATGAATACCCTGAAGTAAGATGAAATTGAATAAATAGATATGGAAGAGTTTATGAACATATTCTTCAATATGTACCTTCTTTGCTTTCTTTGTATAAACATGGAAAACTAGTTCCTAGAGTTGAATAAAAATGATGATCAATCCATCATTATCTATAAGGATAATTTCACAATATTTTAGAGGTTCTATTCAATAATTATCATCCCACAAGAAATAATGTATATTGGTTCTTTAGTGGCTTTAAGTCAAGTATCATAATCGTGTTGTTCATAAAAGACATTACTGAGTATGAATATATTGATTTTTTTCAATCAAAGTTGAAATGGAGGTTGGATTTATTTATCAATCTCATGGTTTTACCAATAATAGGTAGATGGAGTTCTAAGGACAATCTAAAAACCAGGGAGATAAGAAGATGATCCTTCATTTATGCTATAAGTGTGGAATAATTGTGGAGGGAATTGTATTAATTGGAATATTTAGTGTTTCATGTATAGAAAATTAGGAAATAAAGTGGATTAATAATTATGTAATTGTAAATATATATATATAATGAGGGAAATAATGAGAAAAATTCATATAATTAACCTCCCACACTTTAGTATTTCAATTGCAGAGTGTTTGGGAATTTCACCAGAAAGTGAACAAATACAATGCTTAATAATTTTGATCATCAACAATAACCTCTAATGATCATGAAAAAAAAGGAAATGACATTCAATCACAATGGATGAAGTGAACCATGATAATTGGGAAACTTCATAATAGGGAATTTCCTATGGGATTTTGTAAAAATAAGCCCTATGATAATCTTATTATTCAACTATTAGTAAATATTCATGTGATTATATCCCTATACATGGATTTTGGAATTATAATGTCAAATTTAATTTTATATCAGTGCATGTTTGAACCCAAGTGTCCAATCAAAAAAAATTCTATAAGATAGGAGGGTAATTAAAGAACCAAGGGTAAATTAAATTTTAGAAGGTCTATATAGTAAACTATTTATGAAAGGTTTATGTTTAAATTCGAATAATGTATTTGAGATTAAGTTATTTTATCACCACATGAGGATATATGCATATTGTATAACACGTTCTAACAACTTTTTGTTGATGTAAACTGATGATAGATGGGAAGAGTTATCAAGTATCGCATGATCTGTTAGTACTTCAGGAATGAAAAATTTATCTTAATTTCATTGAGTAAGAGATTAAGTAAAAATATAACAAGTCACAACCAGAAGGTGATATTGTGCATATGAAAATGAATAAAATCAAGTAAGTATATTTTCTTGTCAATTTCCTTCAACTTGAAAAAAAAATATTGAAATCAAAAAATTTATCCCAATAACTTCGTTTTCGATGAATCATATGGTCCCTTAGATAATCACAGATTTATGGATTTTCTATTATTAACATTATCATGAAATAGTTCTCAATAAATCTTATATATAACATGAGAGTAATATTTATCTTTTAGATCCATTTTTTCACTTCAACCTATGTTCCTTTACGTGGAAACCCAGTTATGTGTTACTATACTAACTTTTATGGTTCAGACATTCTTTTTTTTAATAGAAGGTTTAGTGTTAATTTTTTTGAGGTGGGTTTATATTAAAGGAAGATAAAAGTATTAAAACACTGATAAAATGGACGAATTTTAAGGAGAAACTTCATTTTAAGGGGGTAGAACGTAACACCCATAGATGTTGTCAAATATTTTTTTAAATTAATTTAAGCTTTTTGGTACTTATCATTTCATAGAATACAAAAAATATTTTTATCCTTAACGGGCTATTTTTTGATTTTTTATACACAACACAAAGTTATGTTTCACTACACAAAGCATAAATTTTAAGATTATCTACACATAACATAGAGTTTAACATACATTACAAACAAGATTGACTTTCCTTGATGCCTTGCATAACACACAAGACTGAGTATTGTCAAACTGTAAAATATTATTAAAATTATTTAATATAATAAGATATAACCTAGCCATTAGGATAAATTTTGTGAATAAGATTAACTAATTTATGAAAATAAATGGTTTAATTCATTATTTACAAATGAATTAGAAATTAATATAAGAACTACTTTAATATAAACAGGATGTTTTTATATAAAGCTATTTTTTTGCTTACAAATCTATTTTATCCTAATAAAATAAATTAATTACAATTATTCAATGATATTAATTTAATGTATACAAATATATATTATATATTCAATAAAATATTTTTTTTATCAAATGTATTTGATAAACATAACATAGGAACAAAACCAATTTCACTCATAAACCCCAATATTTTTAATAAATCACTTTGATGACTTTTTAATAGTGAACCTACTTTAAATCCAATTATTGGAACATTTATAAAAATTATATGTAAAAAAAATCTGTTTAATATAAATAATAATATAAAAAATAACTTAGAGTAATTTTTTTGGAATTTTTCTATGATGTTTCAAGTTTTTATGAATAGTAAACAATATAGATTTTTTATTCAAAACTGTTTTTCCATCTAATTTATTTATATTATTATATTATATTTTTATTTTTATTTAATTTTTAATTGGTTTAAATATTTATCAATTAAATCCAATATAGTTAATTAGAATCAATTTCACTTTGAAATTGAAAATAAAAACATTGGAAACATTTGAACATTTTTACTTTAAAAACCTGCATTGTCATCTTGTCTATGGAATTAATTTCTGCCAATTCTGTTATTTAAATTTTACAAAATGGATTATATATTTTTAATTATAATAATTTATAATTTATAATATGGTTAACTTAGTTTTTAAAAGAAAATATTAGTGAAAGTAATTAAAATTATTTACAATGATTAAGGAAAAATTAATCTTAACAATAGAATAAACCTTAAACATAAGGCCCAGAATGACCTTGAAACCGGTCCAAAACCCTTTTTATGACCATCATTCATCCACGAACTTTAAATTATTTATTTAATTTTGTTTTGGATTCCTTTTTTTATGTAAATTTGTGTATACACCTAACTTGTTTTTAAATATACCATGTGAGTCCTTTTCCTCCCCTATAAAAGGCCATTACCTATACCACTACCACACACATCTAAAACCAATTAGGTTCAACCAAGAGCTTCCCAATAAAATTTTACACATCGCTTTGTTAGTCTTTTAATCCAACCTTTTTTCATAAAAAAATCCAAGTAATCCCTTTGGTGAAACCCAAAAGGAGTCACCCAACTAAGAGGTAACATTCACCCTCAATCCCCTTTATCTTATTTTCATTTTCAACCCACTATACAATCCTTATTCTATGATAACAAAACAATTGTTCAAAATATACTGATATGTTTTTATACTATGGTTTCAAACAATACTGACACAAAATTCCATATAATGGGTAATGAACGTACTGTTTATGTGTATGATGAACTATCGCCTCAAGAAATGATGTTTGTTCATTTTTCCATTACTAACATTCATGGTAGAGAATTATGACGGAAATGTTATTTATATATGATATATATCATAAATATTAATTATTTAAGCTTCTTTGATTCTTTTAAATCACATATCTTTATACTTTCCATTTTGTAAATATGATAATTCTGTTTGAGAAAGTGTGGAGTAACACCACGTCAAAGCGATGTGATTTGTTCACACACTACATGGAAGGTATTAAGGATGCGTTTAGTGAACTAATATGATATATATGACCTAATAATGATAATTTAATGATATTATATACATAAATAAAAATATTTTATTTTCTTTCTTTCTTTCAATACAATAATAAAACAGAAACAATGTTTATGTGTATGTACGACCTACCATCTCCTTGAACGGTGTATTCCATTTTATACTTATATGTTATATATGTTATTATATTAAAAATATAATAAATATAAATGATATTTATATAATTTTTTTACATTTTTTAAATCATGATATAAGTATAAGGACGAAATATATAACATATTATGATGCATACAAAAAAAAGAAAATATTACCCGAAGTGAAACATTGTAATAGAATTGTTAACAAGCAGGTAATATAAACTCATAATAAAAAATAATATGGTATTAGATATAATAATATGTTTTTATGATATATTTATAATAAAATTATACTTATTATACTGAAATATTGTATGAGTACAGTGAGATTCACGACAAAAGGTAAGGAAATTTCATCTCACTTTTTATTTTTGTGACATACATGTTTTATTCACCACTAATTTATTTTGTGTGGAATGTATAATATCCATGTATATATTATAAAATTATTATAATTAAATTTATTGTAATTAAGAAATCCATTCTATGATCCTTATTTCATGTGGTTTATGTTTCAAAAGTTACAAAATCAGTAAAGTAATGTTGTCTCAATTTGTCTTCCATGACAAACATGCCATTTTATCCACCTAAATTTTTCCATGAGCATTATATATTTCTATTAGACATAATATATCAGTAATAGGCTATTTTTCATGTTATTTTAGGCCTTATATAATGTCATTTTTAATTTTTTTGTGATTAAATGTTTCCAAATTCTAAATGATTTATAGCTACAATAAAATCACTTATCAATATTGTTTGTGATTATGAAAACATTGATTAAATATTATAATTAATCTATGCATAACTATCATTTTTTTCTTAAAATACGTTTATTCATGTTATATCCAACTATTGGTACTTTTTTCCACCCATTGGTACATAAAATAATCAAGAAAGAGTATTTAAGAGAGTCTGACTTTACCTCTCTCTTATATCATAAATCTGTGTTCCTTCAAAACCATGTTTTATAAGAGGTTTCCAAAAATATTATATTATTATATTATTATATTTGAAATAAATTTTACCCATGTTTTAAAATTTTAAAAAATATTTTTTTTTAAAAAACTTCTTGTCATTTTTCAGTTGAGATACTTTTCAATCCTTTTTACGGTGCAAAAGAAATGTTTGGTGGGTAAATATTTACACACTGTGATGACCAACATTACCTTGAAGATTCCTTTATAAGATTAAAAAACTATTCTTTTTAAAATAAAAATTTTTCCTAATATTCTAACCATTCTTTTTTAACTGGTTTTCAATGAAAAGGTTTTTAAATATGTTTTATGGTTATCATTGATTCCTTTAAAAGTTTTCAAAACTATTTTTAAAGAAATGGTTTTCTAAAAAAATTTATTTTTTCAAGATTATATGATAGTTTTTAAATTTTTTTTCAAATAAATAGTTTTCAATATTATTTCAATATATATTTATAAAATTTTAATGAAAAATCAGAATGTTCTAAAAGATTTCACTAAACAATCATGTTTATATTCAAGAAAATTAGTTCCAAAATGTTTTATGTTTAAAAAATAATTTTTCAATAAGAACGGATAATTTTCTCAAGAAATTTTTATAAAAGATATTTCAAAATTATTTTCCATCTAATATGAAATCCTTTTATGTTAATATATCCCTTTTGGGAATTCATCAAAAGGTTCCATTCATATTATTTTTTGAATGGTTTATGTTTTGATGGAATGATTCTTAAGACACATGTTACCCTTCCACAGGTCATATGTCGTTGAAACCCACTTCTTTTAATGGGTTATACTTTATTGAAAGTATTATGAAACCTATATATTATTTATAGGTTATGATGTTATAAAATGTTAATGATACCAATTTTATTTCATGGGTTATTATTTGATATTTATGAAACCCATCACTTTTCATGGGTCATGATATGATGAATGTTTGGTTATCTTATGAAACATGTTTGTATGATTTCATTATGAGATGGGTGAGAACAATATCTACCTCTAAATAATTGGGTAATGAAAATTTGTATATGATATCAAAGGGAACATGGTTTATGGACTAAACCAAAAAATAATAATGTGAATGGGTTGTAGACCATGCCTGAAAGAAAGAGGGTATGCTAGTTGTAACCCAAGCCCCAAAAAAATTATACAAGGCTTATAGCCCAAAGTTGAAAGTAATAGGCAATATAGGTTTTATCCCAAGCACAAAACCAATAATTTAAATTGGTTGTATCGCAATGCTAAAATTAATAGGGTACACGGGTAATATCTTAAGCTAAAATGTTATAGGTTGCATGGATTGTTATCTTGTTCCTAAAGCAGGTACAAGGGTTATGGTCCAAGCCTAAAATGATGTGAAGGACTTGGAAGGTAAAATTGACATATGGTTTTCTATGTTTATGTATGTGAAACAAATCTCATGCCATATTCCTATATTATACTTTCATGTCTTATATTTCTTATCCCCTTATAATTCAGTTTTTATTAACTGCTAAGATTTATGCTAGGATTCATGTTTATGAACTTTGATATGAAGGGTATTGTCTTCTAATTTAAGGGTCACATTCTCATACCCTATGATCATTTTTATACATACATGTCACCCTTGTTTACCCTTATTGGTAATCTGAGATCACCCCTTTTTATTTTTCCCTTCCAAGTTTATGAAGATATGTTTTAAGTAAGATGTTTCTAAGAAGGGTGATGTTCGTGAAGAAACTAGTGGAAGATAATGTAGCTCACTTATGTTCCAATGTTTTTATTTCCACGTTTCCAAGGGAACTAAACTAATAAGGACTTTGGGAATCTATATGTGTAATTACTTAAGTATTCCACAAAAGTGATGTAATGTCTATGTGCATTAGGAATGTTTCGTTGTAGTTGGTATTCGAGAAAAGGATTAGTTTACATTTAGAAATGAGGAGGATAAAACCATAGTGATAACCCTAAATAAATGTCTATAGATAGGTCTAAGGATAAATAAATTCATAGAAATATTTCTGACAATTTTGTTAAATGATAGAGTGAGTGGTTTCATAAAAATAAATCCATGTATAGATACTAAAAGTGGGTGTGGATATGGAACAGATGTGGCTCTAGAACAGATGATTCTAGGTGTAGAAACTCCAACAAGATGTTTTGAGGCTTGCTCAATATAACCTGTTAGACAACAGTAGGCCTTGATGCACTCCTAGATTTAAACTCCTAGGGGATATACTTTCAGAATTCACAAACTCTTCACGAACCATTATGAGGGATTTAAAAATATGTTTTCTATAAGTAAAAAAGGTTAAACCTAGGGTTTCATAGTTTAAGGAAGGTATCCTAATTCAGATAACATGTGAGTGTTTTTTCATGATTATGGGTTCCTAACTATGAAAAATGTTTCTTACACAATTTTTTTTTTGGTTTTATTCAACGTCATGAACATGAAGGAACCCCGTTAAAGGCGACTGTGGTGAAAATATAATGATTTTTCTACTGAGCATCTAAATGTTGTGGGATATAAAATTAAAAACATCATTTTTATTCTCACACATATTTCTCAAGATATTAATCATGTTGATATTCCAAACAATAAAAGGAGGGAAAATATCTAGTTGTGTCCTTCATGAGGAAATGTACACCATCTTTTAGTGGATATTCTGAACCACTTGTTACTGAACACTGGAGTAGAACCACTAAAAATATATTCACAATTATCCAGTATTAAAAACATGAGAAAGTTATTCTAGATGTATATCAATTGGAAGGGGAAGCAGACTAGTGGTGGAATCTAATCTAGAATACATGAAGAAATATGAAATTGAATCCATGTATTGGTCAGAGTTAAAGTACATATTCTTCAAAAAGTACTTTCCTCATGTCCTTCCTATGAAGATGGAAAAGTAGTTCCTTGAGTTAAATCAAAAGGATAATGAATATGCTGGTACCTAGGAGTCTTGTT
Organism: Viscum album; assembly: GCA_963277665.1. Taxonomy (NCBI): domain Eukaryota; kingdom Viridiplantae; phylum Streptophyta; class Magnoliopsida; order Santalales; family Viscaceae; genus Viscum; species Viscum album. Next base: position 1,021,955,574 of record OY728127.1, read on the forward strand.
TCAAAAGTCTTGATAGGTACTCTCCTAGAACTATCATCCAACTAGAAATTGAGGTTGATATAATCTTTAGTGGCTTAATTCCATGTCTGATACATGCATTGGAAATAAGAGGATTTAGTATCAATGAATATATTGATTAATGTGTAGTCAAAGTTGAAATGGAGGTTAGAGTTACATTTCAATCTTATTTCATTAATAAGAAGGGAAATATGGAGTTTGAATAAAAATCTAAAAATTAGGGAGATAATAATACGATCATTCCTTTATGGTCTTAGTGTGGAAAGAAGCATGGAGAGAATTTCATTAATGGGACTAGTAAATGTTTTATGTGTGTAAAGGAATGAAATTGAGTGGATGAATGGATAAGTAATTAGAAATATATATATAGTGATGTTAATAATGAGAAAACACTACAGAATGAACCTCTCATGATTAAGTGTTTCAATTATAGTGGGTTTCATCATTTCAACAAAAAGTGCCCAAATCCAAGGGTTAATAATGGTGATCATCACCAACAACCTTTTAAGAAAAAGTAAAAAGTAATAGAATATGAAACCACAATGCATGAAGTGAACCATGATAATTGGGTAACTCCACTATGGAGAATAACCTATGGGATTTTTTAAAAATAAGCCCTATGGTAATCATATTCCTAATTTTTAAGTGATATTCATCTGATTATATACCTTTACATAGATTTTGGAATAATAACATTTCATTTAAGGTTTTATTATTTCAAGGAAGAACAAAAGTATCAAATAAAAATATTTTTTGTATAAGGTAATAGTATTATTAAGAGAAAGGGGTGAATTATATGTTAGAATAGTTATAATGTTAAAAATTTATGGAAAGTTTAATTTAAACAAAGAATAATTTTTTGAGGTTAAAGTATTGTCTCACAATATGAGTATTTATTCATATTGGATAACATGTTTTGACCACTAAGTGTCGATGTTAACTGAAGACATATGAGATTCCTTAACAAAGAGCTCATGATCAGTTAGTACTTCAGGAATGAAAAATTCTCCTTCATTTATTAGAGTAAGAGAAGAAGTAGAAATCTATAAAGGCACAAACAAAGGGTGAGATTGTGAATATGAAAAGGAATAAAATAAAGTATGTATATTTTCTTTTAAATTTTCCTCATATTTATGAAAAGGGATCTTGAAACAAAAAATTTTATCCTAGTACCTTTGATTCGGATGAATCAAATGGTCCCTTAGATAATCACAATTTTATAGGTTTTTTATTATTAAATTTCTATAAACCATGTTCTATATTAATCTAATCTAGAAAATTATAGTTATATTTCTATTACATTTCTATGTTATCGGTTTCCACTTATGTTCTCCAACCTGAAAACCCAGAAACATTTGACATTGGGTAACTGTTATGGTTCCTACTATCTTTTTTAAAAGATATTTTGTTGTTCATTTTTATGATGTGAGATTGTGTATTAAACCTTTGATAACCAAGATTATTTTTGATGGATAAATTAATTTTAATGGTGGTATAATTTATCACCTTGAGATTTTGTGAAATATTGTTTTTCAAATTAATTTAATCATTTTGGTTTTTATCATTTCACACAACACGAAAGTGGTTTTTTTATTAAAGAGATATTTTTGGATTATTTTATATGAAACAAAAAGATATCATGAACTACACAAAATATTAAATCCAACATGAACTATACGTATCACTCTGCTTAGCATACATTACACACAAGATTGAATTTCCTCAATGGCTTGCGTAACACGCAAGACCAAGTGTTACCAAATAATAATATATTATTAAAAATATTTTATATAATAAGATATAAACTTATTGTTAAGATTATTTATATGAATATTATTAACTAACATATGAAAATAAATGGTTTAATTCATTAGTTATAAATTAAATAGAAATTTATATAGGAATGAGTTAAATATAAAGGGAATTTTTTTTATTGAAAGCTATTTTTTGCTCACAAAGCTATTTTATCTTCATACATTAAATTAAATAAAATTATTTAGTGATAATAATGTAATATATATATATATATATATATATGTATTCAATAAAATATTTTTTATATTCTAACCAATGTGTTTGATAAAAATAATATGGGAATAATCCCAATTTCAATCATAAAAAACCCATATTTTTATTAAGGAATATTTACCATGTTTTAGTAGTGAACCTATTTTAAAACCAATTTCTAGAACTTTTACAAATTTTATATGTAAAAATAATATTAATATTTGAAATTTTAACAAAAAAAAATTGTTAGGGTGATTTTTTGGTGTTTTTATGTGAAGTTCCATATTTTGATGAATATGGAAAAATAATGAATTTTAATTCAAAACTGATTTTTCATATAATTTATCCATAGGGTTATATAATATTTATAATTAGTTTTAATTTTTAATTTGATTAAATTTTTATAATTTAATCTAATTTAGGTCATTAAAATCAATTTCACATTGAAATTTTAAATAAAGCATTGTAAAATTTTCAATAGTTTTACATTAAAAACCTATATTGTCGTCCCATATACAGGAATACTATTAAATTAAAATCTACCACTTAGGAGAATTGAATTTGGAAAAATAGATTCCATATTTTTAATTATAATAATTTATAATAAGGTTAAATTATTTTTTTACTAAAAATATTAGTGGAAGTAATGATAATTAATTACAACGATTAAGGAAAAATTAAGCTTAACTAGGGAATAAACCTTAAACTTAATGGCCCAAATGACCATTCCACACTTCTAAAACCCATTGGAAGAAATTTATCAGTCAATTAACCTTATATTTTAGAGTTTTTGTTTCTTTTAATAACTTGTTTTATGTAAAAATGTGGGTACACCAAACCTAATTTCTAAAACACCAAGTAAGCCATTTTCCTCCCCAATAAAATGCCACCACCTCTCTCACTTCCACACACCTCTTAAACCACTTATGTTCACAAAATATCTACCAAATACACTTTCTAGAATCCCTAATTTAAAATTTAATAATTACAATGGGAATAATTCCATCCAAGGAATCCCTTTGGTGAAAAACTAAAGGATATACCCAAAAAAGAGGTAACATCCTTCCTCAAGATCCTTTATATTATTTTCATTCTCCACCCCCTACACTATCATTATTTCATGATTATAAAAAACTACATAAACCTAAATATAATAATATGGTTTTATGATCTGTTTTTACCTAAAATTACACATAATTCTCTCTAATAGGTAACAAACATATTGTTTATGTGTACGGAGAACTACCACCTAACGAAACGATGATTGTTGGTTTTTCCTATACCAAAAATCACGGATGGGAAGTATGATTAAAAAAAAATTATATATAATATTTATGATACATATTATTTATAAAATATTATTTAATTATTTTACAACACATATCCTTATAATTTCCATTTTGTGTAAATACGATTATTTGGTTTCAGGAAGTCTGTACTGCCACCCCCTCAAAGTGATATGATTCATTCACACATTACATGGGATGTATAAAGGATGTGTTTAGTGAAATTTAATTATATATATGACATAAAAATTCTATAATTATTATATTATATATATATACATATATTTAATTTTCTTTCTTTCTTTCAATACAATAACAAAACAGAAACAGTATTCAGGCGTACGTATGGCCTACTTCCATGAACAGTGTCCTCCATTTAATACAAATATATTATATATATTATTTTAATAATTATATACATTATATGAATTATATAAATTATATTTATATCATTTTTTACATTTTGTAAGTCATGATATAATTATATGGACTAAAGATATAAAAAATTAAGATGCATGCGAAAAAATGAAGTGAATATTACCTAAAATGAAACCTAAAAATAGAATTATTAACAAGTGGGAAATATAAAGTAATAATCAAACCATATGTGGTATTAGATATAATAATTTTATTTATTTATATATTTATAATAAATTTATAATTATTATACAGGAATTTTCTATGAGTATGATGAGATTCAATACACAAGGTAAGAAAATTTCGTCTCACTTTTTATTTCTATGTGATACATGTCTTATTCACCACAAATTTATTTCATGTGGTGTTTATACATCCCATTAATGTATTATATTATTATTATTCTTAAAATATGGATATTAAAATATCTATTCTATGATCTTATTTTCATGGATTTTATGTTTCAAAAGTTATAAAATCGGTGTAATATAATTTTGTCTTAATTTTTCTTCTTTGAGACACATGCCATGTTATGCACCTATATTTTTCTATGTGGTGCATATACATTCTTTGGAATGCTATATCATGAATATAATCTTTTTAATGATATGTAAATATTTATTTAATTTTATTCTTTCTATTATGTTACGATTCAAAGTTACCAAATTGGTAACGGTTTATAACTACAATAACACCCCAAGGATTTACAAATAAATTTAATATAGAATTTAATTCACAAAACATTAAGTCTATATGAAACAATAATTTCTTATTATAATTATTTTAACAAGATAATTATAACTTATCCATTAAACATAGTAATATGAATATTAATAACTTCTATTAAATTTTATTTTTAACAGTTTCAAATAAATTAAGCATACATATAATGACATATATATTTTTTGGTAAAACAAACATATTTTTTGAATTTTTAAATTCAAAATTAATTTAGGGTGAATTTTTTAGTACTTTTCTATGAAGTTACATTTTTTGATGAATAGTGGAAATACTACTTTGTAGTTAAAAACTGTTTTTAAATTTTAAAAAATTATTATAATTTAAATTAATACTTAATATCACAATATATAAATTATAGATATATTAATACAATTTAGATCATTGAAATAATTTTATATTGAAATTAGATATAAAAACTTATTAAAATTTTAAATGTTCTTTTTACCATCCTTCATTCCACATTTGTGTGATTAGAATAAAACAAAATTTTTCCTCTCCTGTGAATTTCATTTCAAAAAATATACATACATTTTTGTGTTGATTATGATATTTAGAGTATGGTAGGATCAAATAAAATTTTTGGTGAATAGTAATTAGGCCCTTTAGAATAGAAATGTGCCATTACTAGACAGTAATATTACACTTATGAATCTTAAATTTTCAAAATGAATAGCAACCTCACTCATGAATGTATAAATAAAATTTATGAATATTATAAATTAAGGTATGATTTAATTATAAAATTATATTATTAAGTGAATATTTTCAAAAAAAATTAAGTGTCGTTGTTTTTGTGGGTAATAAATATTTAATTACAATTTTATAATTAATAAATTTATTTAAAAGAAAATTAATTTTCATAAAATTCATTTATAAATAAATATTTTTTTGGCCTATTATTTTAGGATAATCTTATGGAACCTTAGTTAAAGTTTCTGAGTATTATAAAATCAGTTATAAATTTAAAATCTATATTTTTGTGTTAATTATATTTTTAATTAAAAATTAAACTTTTCATATTTAGAAAATAATTTTCATAAAATGGAGTAAATTTTTTTATTATACACATTTAAAAATGTTTATGGTGGATTTTTGATATTTTTCAAAAATACTTGAATTTTTTTTGAATAGTGAAAAATGATAATTTACGGTAAATGCTATATACAAAATTTATAGAGTAATTGAGGATGTTTGAACGATTTAAGCATTGTTGTTTTGAAAGAAAATGCACTAATTACTATATGTAGTTACAAAAATTACAACTATTTCTATTCTGAATAAAAATAATTAAATAATGAATGAAATAATGAGAAATCACTCGTCTCCGCCACTATAAAAATCACCCCTCACACGCACTTCTTATCACACCTCTAAACCTTAAATCTTGTCAAAAGTATGCACAAATATTGTTACCTAGTCTCTCCCACGCATCCAGGAACTCTTGGTCTTTCAAAAATACCAAAACCACATTTCCCAAGGATGTGCTCAAGTATGATAATTCCATAAGAAAACCCACATCGTATTCTTTTAATTTCATTTCAATTTATTTTCTTTTTTGTTCCTCTCCTCACATACGCTGTCCAAATGATCATGATAAATCCATTATAATTTATATAATGGAATTTTATCATTTTAATGGATTATCCATCATCAATATCCTTACTCCCTATCTCTTTTTTTATAAAATGATATCGTCGTTTGGGAGGTGTCGATTTACAACCTTCGTAGATGATAAACATGTAGTTATTCAATTTATCCTTTAAGTATGCTCATGAAATCATGTTTATTATTGAACCATATTATAAAATATGTATTATATCTTATATAATATTCTAAAACCATTATATATATATATGATTTTAAATAATAAAACCAAATTAGTTCAGTGTGATCGAAAAAACATTGAAAACAAGCATAATGATTATCATTAACATGTTATCTAATGATTCATACTCATACATGTAAAAATAATAATACATAACACCAATTAAGATTTTATTTTTTCATTAATAATAATAATTCCAATTCTGGATAATTATATCCATTTTACATGAACTCCATTACTTATAATCAAGCAAACTGATCATTAAAATCAAGTAAACTTACACTCCGGAATGATGGAATTAAATCTTATAACTTTTCAAAATGACCATAAGTGAACATATTAAAATTATAATAAATTCTATACATTCCTAATAGATTTTTAGTTAAATTATTAATGAGTCTAATTTCATATTTCATGACCTTAAGGTCAAGTTCATAACTCATTTATACATAAGGTAAGGGATATCTTAAATCAATTTCCATTCATTGAGTTAAAAATATTTGTAATTTGTTATATATTTTTAAAGAATATATTTGAATAAAATATGATTGTTTTATAATATATTTCCAATTATATTTTTTTATTTTTTTTTGCACATAATTATTTCATTTATTTTTTTCACTCTAATGATGTGATCTTTGTAAGGGTTTCTACCCGAAACTCCATTTTATTTTGGGTTACCCTTTTTCCCTCTTTATCCTAATAAAATTATTAATTAATATTATTTAATGCTCATAAATTATATATTACTATTTTATATATTTCTTCTAATCAGAAAAGGCCAATCTTTTATGTGGAATTATAGGTTTTAAAAGGATCTTTCTCAAATTCCCCCAGATAAACAAGCCTAATTCAAGGGAACTTCTTAAATTCTTTCTTATTATCAAATTCATGCAATAAGATGTTTTAATACATCATTATTTTTCTAAAATCACTCATTTTATTATGAAAAAACTATCTTCCTTCATTTCTCTTTTTATACATAGATTGTTTCTAAAAGAACTCTTCCTTATAAAGTAAAAGTGTATTTCTCTCAAGAATTACACTATGATTTTATAAGAGTATTTTAATCTATTTAAACACACTTGTTGATTATTTTTTAAAATTGGGAGAAATCATTTATCATATCACATACCATATTTTATTTAGTGGTTTATTATTAGTTTAACTATGGATGTGCTATCATGATACCATTCATCAAAATTACTCATAATGGTTAGTGTTTATGATTAATGAGTGGGGAAATTTATTTACATTGAATGTCTTAGTTTCAATATGAATTTATATGTTGATTATATTTCATCCCTTTCATATGAGGAAATTATTTTACTTAGTATGTGTCCAGTGGTGCCCTCTATAGACCCTCTATACATTGATAGGTCTCGTGAGACAATCTAGATAAGGTTTTGGTCGAGGCCTAACCCATATCATAAATCCTTGGCATGAAGTCTTGAAAATAATATATTCTTCGCATGAATCCATGACAACAATAAATTCTTGTCATGAAGTCTTTAAAATAAAAGATTCTTGGCATGAATCCATGTACTTATGTTTTATATATCCATCATTATGCATATCCCTCATTATGAAACTACTAATTGATAGTCTATGTGATTATAGGACTAGTATAATATCCATGGTTAATTTTTATTATGGCATTATTTAATAATAATTCATTCCTTCCATTGAATTCTAAATATTATGTTTTAATGGAATGTGTAATTTTAGTTATTAACCATGCCTTATTACTTATGTTTCGTCAGTATTATTTACCCTTACTGAGAACATAAGCTCACCCATTTCCTATGATTACTTTCCCTAGGTTATGAAGAATGAAATATTAAATAATCTTTCAATGATTCCTTTTATTTCATTTTACTATGTATCATGTTTATTTTCTTTTCCCATTTTATTAAATATATCATTAATGTAATATGGTCTTCTAAGACTGCTAAAATAATCGGTCCTTCAGGATTTGATTTCTTTTAATAATTCCAATGTAATAAAATATTGCACCAACTCTGGGATTCTGGGGTCATGGTGTTATATTTTGTATAAGAGGAATATTAGTTGAATCCTTGGAAAATGAAATTATAAAATATATATTAGAAAATAATACCATATGATAGAATTTGAGGATAAACATACAAGAACATCCTATAATTTTGGTAAGGTACAGACTATGTGGATCTTCCAAGAAATACATCCCAATCTAGATACAATAAGTAGGGGATATTTTGGAATATATGTACCTCAGAGTAAAAACTCCAACAACGTGTTTCGGGCCTAAATTGGGGTGACCTGGTAAATGAAAATGGGCTTTACTGCATGCCTGGTTTGACACTCCTAGAGGATATTCAAAGCATAATTCAAATTTTCTTTTCAAACCATTATGAACAAATTAAATGTAAAAATGATCCCAGAGAAACCATAATTATGATTATGAGATTAGACGAGCATAAAATTTCAATTTATGTAATGTATTTTTCTCGTAAGACATTATACATTATGATTCAAAACCTAATTTAATGTATGTGATTATTTAGAAATGAATCCAAGTGGATGGAATGAAAACCACATCAACGTGTGTATCCCATGTAGGTATTTCCCTCCTATGTAAGATAATGATGTTGGTTCTGGAGATATTACTAGTGCTGAGAAACATTCAACTATACTAGGATAGCTGACTCAGTTTATGAGCAATAACCTTACCCATATGGAGCATCATGATCCACAGTATGGAGGATAAATGTTAGACCGCTTTATGTAAAAATAGATGAAATCATTCAATTAGACTAAAAACCAATTTATAGTGGATAAGTTCCATATAGAAGATATTTATTACATTGGGAAGTAATGAAATGGAGAAGGTTTTCATGGTAGTTTATCTTCTATCAGGAGATGCATATCATTAGTTTTCATTAATTCAAAACATAAATGAGGGGGAAGAAATAGAAAAATGGAAGGGAAGGGAAGGAAATTAAGGAAATCATCATAGAAAAATATATATTCCTTGTCAATAGTTACTTAAAATGGAGATGCAATTATTGAGTCTAAAACAAAAAGAGGATGAAAATGTTGTAAAGTATGAAGCCAAATTTACAAGGTTATAAAGTCATGATTAGAACTACATACATAATACAAGGAGCAATATTTATCGATTAATTTATGGTTTAGAATCATTTCTCTAATGGGAATTAGTCTCCCAAACATTCTCATCAAATGAGGATATTGTATCTTGTGCAATCAAGACAGGGAAATAATTCTCCAAGTCTTATGGTTCGGAAGGTAAATAATAGAAAATGAGGATGGAATAAGGAAGATATTGATTTTTCAACATGTGATACTTATGGAAGGAAACATCTTGTTATATGCTTAAAAGTAAAAGTATTTTTCTTAAATTATGAAGAAAAAGGCCAATATGCCCAGGATTACAAGGTTAAGAAATAATTTTTTAACATCCAATGCTTCAATTATAACGATATTGGGCACTATAAAAATTAATTCCCTAATCCCAAAGGGAATATACCCAAAATTAAACAAAGGGATCAAGGATAAGCTTATGTAGTTACTCTGATCAAAATAGAAAAATTTATGTATTTGTGTTTTAAATTCATGAATTGTGTTGTAGTGTAGTAATTATTTAATGAATTGAAGTCATTAATGTTTTTTAAAGGTTATAAAGGTATAGATATTTTTGGTATGTGAAAATAAAAGCTTCATTATTTGGGGAATCATTTTTTATGTTTATTTTGTAAATTTAGTGACCTTATTCTAAATTGGATGTTGTTGAATGTGGATAGAAATGTTTTAGACAAGTTATAAGATTAACTTCTTGTGGAATAAATAAAGTTAAGCTTTGTAAATTATTTTTCATTGATAAAATCTTCAAACCTTCTTTGTTTTAGTAAACACTTAAAGTTCAATGGAATGACATAAGGACCATACAATTCATTAAAAGTGCTTTAAGAAAAAAAATTTATCTTGAATATCCATATTTTGGTTAAAGAAATGAAGTGGAGATATATCAAATAACAAAAAAATTATGATGTTATAACATCTGGTATGTTTATTTTCAAAAGTAGTATTCTTGATAGTAAAAGAATCCCTCAACTCTATAAAACGATTTTGGAAAAAATTCCATCTGATTACTTTTATTTCTAAATAAATGGTCTATTAACTAATCATATATTTATGGTTTAATGATGTTTAACTTTTTCATGAGTGTTTTCTCTATCACGTTACATTAGAAATTGATGGTTTGATTATTATCAAATATCCATTTTATCACTTTACACTAATGTTATCCTATTCGAATGTGTAGTTTTGTGGTAACCTATGAATTTCAATTTCATTCATATTAAGATGAGGTTTTATAAACCCTATTTCTGATGTGGGTTTCCCATAAGGGAATTTTCATGTATCAACCTTTAACATTTAAAGTGAAACATAAACTTTTGAGGACACAATTTATTCAAGTATGGGATAGTGTAACACCCAAATGATTTACAATTAAATTTAATATATAATGCAATTCATAAAACCATGTGTCTTTTAGAACCAACACTTTTTTATTGTAATTATTTAACCAAGATAGTTATAAACAAGACGATTAATGTAGTTATATGAATAGTAATTCTTGCTATTAAATTTTATTTAAAATGGTTTCACATAAATTAAACATATTTTTAATTAAATATATAAATTTTGGTAAAATAAACATCATTTTTGAATCTGGAATGTCAAAATTTATTTAGGGTGAAGTATTTACTATTTTTCTGATAAGTTTCATTTTTTTCTGAATAATGAAAAATATTTCTTTCTATTAAAAATCAGTGTTTTAATTTTAAATAATTATTATAATTTAAATTGTTTATTAATTTCACTATATATAAATTATATATATATATATATATATTAATCCAATGTAGATCATTGGATTGATTTTATATTGAAATTACATATAAAAACTTATTGAACTTTTGAAAGTTCTTTTTTACATAAATCCATTCCACACTTAAGGGATTAGCATTAAACATTATTTTTATACTTTTGTGAATTCAATTTTTAAAAATGGACATAAATTTTTTGATCAATAATATACTTAGATTTCGATAGGACCAACTAAATTTTTTGGTGAATAGTAACTTGACCTTTTGGAATAGTAATGTACACTTATGAATAGTAATAAGACCCTTATGAATAGTAAATTAGCCAAATTAATATTAAACATGTAATTCCCTGACCCTAGTTACCCAGATTTGGTGCTTTATTACATAACATTGGCATGATCACAAAAGATCAAGTCTTGAAATACCGATTAGTTTAGTATCCTTGGAAACACTAGATGCATTCATAAAGTTTATATTACAACATAAAGTGAAAAACTACATCAACATCTTGTCTCCATAGACCACCCTCATATCCCCACGGACTATCCCGATAGGTAAGTCTTAAAATACTTCTTCATATCCTAAGAAAAATAAAACATAGAAAGGGGTGAGCTCAGATGCTCAGTAAGGATAACAATATAGCGAAAACTATCATAAATTGGCATTAACATTTAAGGAAATATATAACTAAAACAAAAGCCTTTTAAACATTAACATCATCATAATATGTCAAGAGTAAAATGAAATAATGTCATTTACTTATTCACATTGATACTCTACTAGTCTAATAATCACATGCAATATCAATAACCACTTTCATAATCATGGAATTCATAATTCCGACTATCATAACCACATAGTCAAGGCCTCATGACAAGTCTTTAAATAAGATTTTGTCAAGGCCTTTTTCCAAGACACTAGTTTGTCTCATGAGACCTACCGATGCATCGAGGAGCTATAGTGGGCACCACCCATCCCTTACTAAGTTCAATTCATTCCTCATATGAAAAGTTGATACATAACATAAACATTTGTCTTAAAACGAGAATACGAAATGTCAATACTTTACCCATTAACCATGAATGGTATAAAAATAGTACATCCTCAGTCAAGCATAACTCATTAAATACAATATGGAAGATTTTATTATAATAGATTAACCTCAATCGAGAATAATGAAGGATATTGACATAGATGAAAATAATCATCAAAACTATTTGAGAGAAATATTAGTCTTTTTCTTGAAAACATTTAAAAGTCTCACTATTTATCAAGAAGCCATTTAAAATAGATTTTTGAATCAAAGTGTCACATACCACTTTCAAACATTGATAATTAATTTTAATATTAAAACATTAATGTCCATATAAATAAATCCTTAAAACCATTTTTAAAACATGGACATTAATGAAAAAGATTTAGAATAATAAATCTTTAAAACATTTTAAAATGATATTTTATTTAGAGTTCCTAACAAAAAGAGAGACACTTGAATAAAAATAATTGAGGTAATAAAAACTTTAAAATATCATGAGAATAAAGGTATTTATGATATAATATTTCAAAGAACATTATATACACCATATAAAAGTGATTTGGTGTATAATAACAAAGAAGTCTCAATGGAAAGTAAATTGAGACGAAATCTCTTATAAAGATTGTATCCATAGGTAAAGTATAAATCAATGAAATAATTATGTGTGAAAATTATAAATACACTTAATATGATTGGATATTCAGTGTAAATCAATCATGGGACATTAACACATATTCTTGTAAAAACAACACCAATGAATTGGATATTTAACTCAACAAATGGAGATTGAGTTAAAATTACTCTTATCATGTTCATAGAGATGAATTAAGAATTTATCAATGGAGTTATTATGTGTATCAAAATTATATCCATGGAAAGGGGAGTCAAAACTATGACATTAGCAAATGAATAGTGATTCAAACCATAATCTTGGAGTAAAATAATCATGAAGTATGCATAAATCCGAATGAGTGGAAATTGAAATTTGAAATTCCCTTATCGATTTGGTAACTTATGAAACATACACCCATGAAAGAAGTATAATAAAATTGTGATGAAAATATCCATAAATTAAATTATATTGCACAATGAAAATAATCATGCGCAGTACATGCACCACAGGCTATAAATAAGTGCTGAACAATGGAAATCTCACGGAATTAAAAGTGAGATAAGAAACCCCTTACTTTGTACTATTTCCTTTGTCGACGGTAGTTTAACCTCCTGTATAATAGTTAAATAATAATTATTTAATTATAAAAGAATCATATACATTAATATGATATCATATATGATCTTTTAACATTGATTTGTTAATAATATATTAATATTATCATCGTTTCGGGTGTTAAAGGATTCATTTTCCTTTATATTCATTGTTATTTGGACCATATTTGTTATGGATGGGATGTATCTTATTCATATCCAGAATTATATCATTTATCTAAACATTTTTTTTAATCATATAATGAAATTTAGTCTTAAATGGATACGATGGGGAATGAATCTCATCGCGTTCGTGGAGACGGTATTCCATACGTACGCACGAGCGACAATATCATTCTTTTGGTATTAAAATAATATATAATTTGATGGTATATCATATATAAAGAATCATTATCATGTTATATTTATTATTTATGTAAATTAAACATTATTATCATACCGATATAAATAGTAATGTATTGAATAACAATTACACCACTACGTGGAGATGGTAGGTCGTACGTACGCACGTACGGTGACATGTCATTCAAGGATGGATATAATTATGAATATGGTTGTACCATATTAATAATAATATAAAAGTATATAGAAGATACTGGATTTATTATTTTAGAATGAAAATAACAAATAAATAAGAAGTGGAAGAAGAAAGGAACTTTAAAGAGGGTGGTGAAAACATTACCTCTTCTTCGGGTTCTTCCTTTTGATTTGATCAAAAGGGCTCCTTAGGTTGGCTTTATGACCAAAGAAGGGCCTATATGATGAATTTAGGGAATTTTAGAGAATAATTTGGCAGGTTTTGGCCGAGCCGAATGGATTTTAAGGTTTGAATTAGTGAGAATGGGTAGTGACCTTTTATAAGAGGGGTGAGGGGAATCTTAGGAAAAACTAGAAATATTATTTTATAATAAATTAATATTTGGTTTCTAATGGCTCCAAAGTGGATTATTTAATGTCTAAGTTTGGGATGGGTCGAAAACCACTCAACCAATATGTTTTAGACAAGTTTGTGTCACTATATTAGCCTTAACTTTTAGATTTAACTCTTAGTTAATTTGATTGACATTTTCCATGTCTCATTGTATTTTTATATTATATAGTAAATAAACATAATATATACTTCCAAAATACCCTCAAGTGGTAAATTAATGATACACCTAAAATTATATAAGTCCTTTTTCTGGACCATATATTTTTAGTAATATAGTATCAATTAGTAATATAATATTTGTTTTAAAAACTCATTTATATCAATTTTGACACTATTTAATAATTGATTTTTTTAAAAGTATTAACAACTTTATTAATTCGATCCAAATTCCGTTAAGCAATAATAACATGTCATATTAACCAATAAAATTCATGTATGTCATCAAAACTTTAAATTTATATTTATTTTATCATTTATAATACCAATTATTTGATTCTTTCATTAATAAGCAAAGTACTGCATCATTATTGTGTCATAAATAAATTTAATTATTCAATGTCTAAAAATTATAAATAAAATATATTAATGTAGGAAATATGTTTATCTTTCTAATTAATATTTATAGTCGAAAATATAACATATATAACCCTATGTAAAAATCATTTTTCTAAAAGATATATGCTTATGTCATTTTTATATTTACTTTAACATAATTAATATAAAGAGTCATTATCACTTACAAGTGGCTTAATGGGGTCCCAAAATCGACCCAAAGATGCCCATGGTCGGAACTGTATCAACCAATTGGGTTTGGACACATTTTATGGTAATTTAATATTATTATAATATTATTATTTTACCCTTATTTATCGGATTTACCCTTTTACCATGGTAAATAAAATACTTACCGAATTAATTATTCAAAATGACTAAAACTAAAAGTTACCTATTTACAAAATTTGGACCTCTGATTATAAATATGGAATCCATTTTTATAAATTAAAAACACATAAGTGGTAGAAATTAATTTAAAATTAATTCTCGTTGTCAAAACAAAAAGCATGTTTTTAATAAATAATAACGATCAAAAGATTAACACTTGCTTATGTCCAGTTTAAATGTGAAATTATGTACAATGACCAAAATTGGATTAAATAGTAAAAATATAATCTAATTATACTTTAAAATCACTCAAATTCATAATTTATCACAACTAATTATTTCGATTAAAAAATTTGTTTTTATTAAAATTTAGTAATTTTCACTATTTATAAAAATATGAAAGTTATCATAAAAGTACCAAAAATTCAACCTAAGCTAATTTTGATATTCCGAATCCAAAAATTAAGTCGATTTTGAAATATAAAATGTATAAAATTTCAAAAAGTGGGTATTACTATATTAATAATGGCTAGTTTGATTGGTTGTGGTGTGTCTGAATCTCGAAGTTGCGTAACAATGCAAGATATTGCACTATTCAAAGGGAAATGTACCATGGAAGCTTGTGGTGTTACATTCTCCCCTCCTTCAATAAATTTCGTCCTTTCAATTTTTAAAATTGGGCTTGGGAATATAATGTAATGTCCCACATCGGAAAAAGAGTCAATAAAACTATCACTTTAAAAGAAAGAAAGATAAGTACAAAGGTCACCCAAGATAACCCATACTAGTATTCCATGTAAGAAAACGTGGATATAGAAGATAAACTAAGTGTCAATTTCTGAGGGAGATGGATAGAAAACATGATCAAGAGAAAGTTAACAACAAGAAAAACACAAACATGTGATGGGACAAACGTTCATTAGTTTCCCAGTAGGAAAAGTAAACGAACAACAATTTTTTTGTTTTAAGTTACATTTCATAAATATGAGGAATTTATTTATGATATTGACTAAGAACATAAAGAGATATACATAATTTTTTTAGTAGAGTTTCATTCTTTAATAAATTTATACCACTAACTCATTTTTTTAAACGATGAGTATTCAAGAAGACTTGGCACACTGGAAGAGATAGAATAAACTTCTAGAGAATCACATGATCCAAAAAGGATAAACTATATATTTACCTTGTCTTTATAGGTTAATCAAAACCAAAACGGTTAGTACAAGATCTGATGATACCCCAAAAGTATATTCCTTTAGAGAAAGAAGCATTAATCTTAATTTCTAAAATTAAACCAACAATACTCTAAAGTTAAATAAATACCATTCAATAAACAATTGTCCTTAAAATCCTTAAATATAATCCAAACTAATATTGAAACAAAAAATTTAGAAATATTTGGTTATGTAGTCTTCTATGTTTAATTGTATCTCCATATGACATAGACTACTCATAAAGTCACATAATTAAAATTAATTAACCTAATCATATATTCTCTATCATAGGTTAATCATTTCCATAGATAACCTGTAGGTTCCGGGCGCAGCGGAAGCGTGTTGGTGGGTTTTCCCAACATTAATTTTAACGTTAAACAACTTTCAATCCGAGATCTGTCACGATATAAAACGCCGAATCTTCGGAATAGAACGAAGAACGAAAATAAAAGAAGAGTCCTAGAACCCTTGAGGAGGATCATCATATGTTGATTATAATTAATTTAATTAATGCATAAGAATTACCTTGTTGGAATTCTTTCTTCGTTTATGTGTCCGGTCACGATTCGGTGATCCATCGTTGCGTCGTAGAATCCAAGTGTAGGGTTCCTCTAGCGGTGATCCAAACGTGTGTCACATATCTCCGGACATCACCGAAGAGATCTCAGGGTGCTAGCGCGGAAGAACCTTCCCTTGCGATGTCCGCCTTCGACCGCCTTGATCTGGTGGAGGATCTTGCTCTCGTAACTTGAGGGTGTTCTTGGTGGAAAGGGAATTCTCTCTTGGCTTGATAGTATTTCCAAATCCGTTGTGCACAACAATGGCTCTCAAAAAATGTGGATTTCTTACTGGTGGGTCTCGTTCTCATAATATCCTCCTAGATATTACCAAGGGCGCAGACCATGAGAAGGTGCCTCAAAGTTTTATGAGTCCTCACCCCTAATGACCTGTATTATTTGTGTCCCTCAAATAATATCATCCGGCCATAGAACATACATTCAAGAACAGTGTTATGGCACTTTCGGGTTCTCATAATAGCAGGGATCTGCTACGACCCTTTAATGCAACAGCTGTCCTTAGGACATTATCACATGACAAGTCACGCAGAAGAACAATCAAGATGTGATAAGGATTTTATTTAATGAATAAAGTACAAAGTAGTTGGTTCTAGACCACCAACTCCAACAGACTCCCACTTGGACTAGAGCCAACTGCTAACAACATTTAACTCGTTATCTCTCACATGATATTCATGCTTCTGCTGAGATAGGCCTTTAGTCATGGGGTCCGCCACGTTCTCTTCCATGGACACTCTGCTAACTGCAGCCTCACCCCTTTGATAGAAATCCCTTAAGAGGTGATACTTCCGGAGTATGTGCTTTGTCCGTTGATGTGACCTTGGTTCTTTTGCAAGAGCCACCGCTGTAGTATTATCACAATACAATGTAATGGGATCTTTACTGCTAGGCACTACATCAAGCTCCTGGAAAAAGTTCCGAATCCAAACGGATTCTTTGGCTACATCAGAAGCCGCTATATACTCGGACTCCGCTGTAGAATCAGCGACAACTGGCTGCTTTGAACTCTTCCAGCTCTCAGCTCCTCCATTGAGACAGAAAACATATCCAGATTGTGACTTCCGATCATTCTGATCTGTTTGAAAGCCAGCATCAGCATACCCTCTGATGACAAGATCCTTGTCTCCTCCATACACCAGGAACATATCCTTAGTTCTTCTTAGATACTTAATGATAGTCTTAATAGCTGTCCAATTCTGTTCTCCTAGATCTTCATGATATCTGCCTACCATGCTCAGTGCATAGGCAACATCAAGCCTGGTACATAACATGGCATACATGATGGATCCTATAGCCGAAGCGTATGGGATCTTTCTCATCCTATCTTTCTCTTGTTGTGTTTGGGGACACATTTTCTTAGAAAGTTGCAAGCCATGTGACACTGGAACCAATCCCCTCTTGGATTTTTCCATACTAAATCTCTTTAGTATCTGGTCAATGTATGTACCCTGACTTAGTCCAAGTAGCCTCTTGGATCTATCACGAATGATCTTGATCCCTAGAATGTAGGCTGTTTCTCCTAAGTCCTTCATGGAGAAACACTTGTTCAACCAGTCCTTAACTGACTGTAAGTCTAGTACATCGTTTCCAATAAGCAATATGTCATCAACATATACCACTAGGATGATGACCGCATTCCCATTAAACCGCTTATAAACACATGGCTCACATTCGTTCTTAATGAAACCAAATTCTTTTATGGCTTCATCAAATCGAATGTTCCACGACCTGGATGCTTTCTTTAATCCATAAATGGATTTCTGCAACTTGCAAACCCGTTTGGCTTCACCTAGTGTCACAAGCCCTTCTGGTTGTGTCATATAGACATCTTCCTGAAGGTTCCCGTTAAGGAATGTTGTTTTGACATCCATCTGCCAAATCTCGTAGTCATGGTAAGCTGCTATGGCAAGTATGATTCTTATGGATTTAAACATGGCAACTGGCGAGGAGGTTTCATCATAGTCAATTCCTTGACGTTGCCTGAAACCTTTAGCCACTAGCCTTTCTTTATAGGTGCTAACTTGACCTTCCATGTCCATCTTTCTTTTGAATACCCATTTGCATTCAACAGGCTTTACATCAACTGGCTCATCGACCAGAACCCAAATGTGGTTCTGATACATGGAATCCATCTCAGAATTCATAGCTTCTAGCCATCTTGCAGCTTCTGAGCTTTCGACTGCTTCCTTGTAGGAGAGAGGTTCATCATTGTCCAACAATAATGATTCACCATCCTCGGTGACTAGGAAACCAAATCTCTCCGGTTCCCTTACCTCTCTTGAGCTCCTACGCAGTAGTTGTGTTTCTGGAACCTCTTCCACGGGGACATGTGGAACTTGTTCTTATACTAACTCATGTGTATCTTGAGCATCAACTTCGTCGAAGTCAATCTTGCTCCCACTATCCTTCTTGAGGATGTGCTCCCTCTCAAGAAAGACGGCTTGTCTGGCGACAGTCACTTTCTTGTCTTGGCGGTTATATAGGTAATATCCTTTTGTTTCCTTTGGATATCCTAAAAAGACACACTTCGTGCCCCGGGGTGCAAGTTTGTTGCCTGAGAAGGCCTTAACAAATTCCTCGCATCGCCATACACGTGTGTGCGACAAAGTGGGTTTCCTTCCATTCCATAACTCGGATGGAATTCCATTTTCCGCCTTAGTTGGTACTCAGTTTAATGTGTATGCTGCAGTTTGTAATGCATATCCCCAAAAGGATAATGGAAGATCCTCATGACTCATCATCGACCTCACCATGTCCAACAAGGTGCGGTTCCTCCTTTCACTAACACCATTCCACTGTGGTGTATAAGGAGGAGTGAGCTGAGATAGAATCCCAGACTCCCGTAGAAGATCGATGAACTCTTGGTTCAGATATTCTCCACCTCGATCTGATCGAAGCTTCTTTATCTTCTTACCAAGTTGATTCTCTACTTCATTCTTGAATTCCTTAAATTTCTCTAAGGACTCTGACTTATACCTCATTAAGTAGACATAGCCATATCTACTCAAATCATCAGTAAAAGTAATAAAGTAAGAATATCCACCTCTAGCTTCTACTGGAAATGGTCCACACACATCTGTGTGTACCAATCCTAGAAGCTCTGTGGCCCTTTCACCTTGTCCACCAAAAGGCGGCTTGGTCATTTTTCCTTGTAAACAAGCGTGACATCTATCAAGTGGTTTTAGCTTAGTAGAGTCTAAATAGCCATCTTGGCAGAGCTTTGTCAAGCGCTTCTCGTTCACATAACCAAGGCGGTGATGCCATAACTGGGTGATGTATGAGTCATGTGAGTTTGTTTCGTTATCGATTGCCAACACTTGGTTTTCGTAATTTAATACATACAAACCATTATTCAAATGTGCCATACCATAACATACATTGTTCTTATAAAAGAGACAACCCTTATTTCCAAACTTGAAAATAAATCCATCCATATCCAAACAAGATACAGAAATTATGTTCTTGGTAACACTAGGCACAAAATAACAGTTTTGTAAAACCAAAATCATGCCAGTTGGCAATGAGAGGTGATAGTCGCCAATAGCCAACGCAGCCAGCCTTGCGCCATTGGCAGCTCACAGATCCACCTCTCCTCTGGCGATCTTTCTAAATCTACTTGGTTCCTGCATTTGAATGCAGATGTGAGCCCCACAAGCTGTATCTAATACCCAATGTGTAGAAATAGAAATATTTCACTCGATAACGAACGCACCTTTAGCGTCCCCATGCTTCTGGGTGCAGTTCCTCTTCCAGTGGCCCTGCTTGCCACATGCAAAACACACTGCTTCCCGTTCCTTGCCCTGCCTATGGATCTTCCCCTTCTTGGAGGGACGGTGCTCGGGGGCTTAAGACCATTTATAAGTCTTTGGCCCCTTTTCCTTGTCCTTCCTTTTCTTGTTCACCATAAGGACCGCGGGTTTGTCACGCCCCATGTCCTTATCTACCTGGCGAATCAAGGTCAGAAGCTCCGATAGACTCTTCTCATTGCCGCTCATGATATAGTTGACAATGAAGCTAGATAAGGTCTTGGGAAATGATGATAGGATGAGATCTGTATGCAACTCATCTGGGAATTTAATCCCTAAGATGTTCAGGCGTTCAATGTAGCCAATAGGCATGACCACATGAGGCCCAGCTGGCGCAGACTCTCCAAGCTTCGTGGTAAACAAAGCATTGGAGATCTCATACCTTTCCTGTCTCGCCTTCTCTTGGTAGAGATATTTAAGGTGAGACATCATGCTATACGCATCCATGTTTTCATGTTGCTTCAAGAGCTCATTAGACATGTCCGATAGCATGAAACACTGGACATCTGTGGCATCATCCATGTGTTTCATGTAGAGAGATAATTCTTCATCACTAGCCTCTTTCCCAGGCGAAACTGGAATAGGCTCTTCCAGCACATATAATTTCCTTTCGTGGCGAAGGACGATGCGTAAATGCCTCTACCACTCTTGGAAATTGGTGTCGGTGAGAAGGTTTTCTTTTCCGAGTATGGTGCGCAATGATATGTTTGAAGTCATTTTCTTTCCGTTTATACAATTTAATATGAGAAAAGGTTTAGTACTTTATTATAAAAATTGAGAAAAATAAATAAATTAATACTTATTAGTCTCCCACTATTTTATCAAAATCCAAAAGCCCTCACCATTGACTTAGGAATATTCTATTGCGTGAATATTCTAGTGGAAAGGATATATATTTCCCTTCGCATTACCCCAACTAGGGTTGGTCAAGCAACTTGAAGGGTTTTAGGTAGGAATTCCAAATGCCAACTGCATTAACTCGTAGTTCCTTGATCCGCTGAGTGGACTCCCCAATCCTGAAATCCTTTTTTGGATTTCCTCAACGTTTGCCTCTTGGTCACACCAAGTCCTACTGTGGCAGTCAACCCTTGATGCAAACCAAGTCAAGTCAACCCAAAACCTTGAATTAGAATTCCCCGATAATTGAAAGCACCCCAACTAGGGTTGGTCAAGCACTTTGAACTGTGGTTCGATTCTAACCAAGATTATGGAAGGCTATGCCGACTTAATATTTATTTTGAGGGATTTTACCCTTATACGTAAATTTCCATTTTATTATCTTTGATTACATGCTTGTTAATATTAAGTGGGATATACTTAAGTGATTAACCATTTTTAAGATAATATTTACGTATAAGCCAATTTTATTTTAGTTCCACCTTACATGCTCGTTTAATTCATTAATTGTGTGATCGTGACAACACACCCACAATAAATAAACCATGCAACTGACAGAAATAAAATAAATGGTATGATCATGAGCTTTTCTATTGGTTAGTTTATCTAGCAGTTGATAAACTAACCCAAGACCTAGGAGAGAAACACCTTGAACCTTTCGGGTTCGTGTTTACAGCTTTCCACCTGTCCACCTTTGTATCTCCTTGGATTGGTTTCATCTTGGCTCCTGACTTGAGCCACCTCCACTATCTTGGGAGCTCCATCAATTACATATGCATTTATCTCACACGCAGGTGAGGGGAAAAAAGGGGTTTTTACATAAAAGAATCCTTGGGCGCGCAGGCCCTACATATTAATGAGGAGATGGCTCGCAGGCCAACAAATTTAATTTAAATAAATATATTAAAAAGAAACCATTCACATAAAAAGGTCTCGGTCTAGCTCATGATCATCCATACATGCAACGATATTTACGCATAAATAAAACTAGCATTCAATTCTTTAATCGTTCTTGTTTAAGATAAATCACACTCAAATCAATTAATTATCTTTAATTAATCAATCCTTTTATCTTAAATCCCTTTTCTGAATTTCCTTGAGATTCTCATACATTATAATTTTAAACAAATAAATTCATTTAAAATTATCCTTGTACACAACTTGTACCTTGGAGGCAACCCGGCGAATTCCCATTTATTACGCAGATGTTAAATTAAACACATATATATAAAACACCTATCACGTGTTGTGCCTCAGCTTTACGCCTGCACCATGGTACACATCTCAAGGGTTTGTATAATATAATAATAAATTTTAATAAATCTGCGTAATTTGGGTGAGTACACGGTGTGTAGTTCCGACTACACGGCGTGAACTTTTTCTTCACCGTCCATCCGAAGTACATGTAAGAGCCCGAGATTTTATGAAAAATATACTTTTTATTTTTATTAATGTCTTGTGTTGTACGCTACACCAAAAGGAGATTGCACAACACGCATCCTTGACTTGACATGCATTACACGCAATCACAACCTTCCTCGATAGCATGTGTAGTACGCAATACTGAGTTTCACGAAACAACGATATGCTATTAAAATATTATTAAAACTAGCCGTTATGAATGGTAATAACCACTTTTTAAATTTTAGAAAATTTAGATCTCAAAATGGACTTCATTTTTGGATTCGGAGTATCGAATTTAGCCTAAGGTGAAATTTTGGTACTTTTCAGATAACTTTCATATTCTGATGAATAGTGAAAATTACTAAATTATAATTAAAAACAACTTTTTTAATCGAAATAATTAATAGTGATAAATTATTAATTTGAGTGGTTTTAAAGTATATTTAGAATATATTTTTACAATTTAATACAATGTTGGTCATTGGTTGTAATTTCACATTTAAACCAGACATAATCAAGTGTCAATCTTTTGATAGATATTGTTTCTTAAAAACACCCTATTTGTTTTAACAGCGGGATTTAATTATAAAATTAATTAATGAAACTTCTATGTTATGAATTTGGTAAAATAGACTTCATTTTTGAATTCGGAATATGAAATATATCTTAGGATGAAATTTTGGCATTTTTCTGAAAACCTTCAATTTTTGATGAATAGTGAAACTACTAAGTGGTAGTTAAAAAACTGAATTTTTCATAAAACTTAATTTTACCACTTCTGTGAATGGAATTTCAAAAATCTGAGAGACACGGTTGATGTCAGTAAGTAAAATGTGGTTCAATGAGATGAAAATAATTTTTGGTGAATAGTAACTTTTTACTTTTATTTACCACAGTTAAAAGTAAATAGGGTAATTAAGGGTAAGAATGATATTAATATTACCCTAACACATGTCCTAATTCTATTGGACAAGTGTATCTCGACCGAAAACAACCTTAAGTGTAAAATATTATCATTTAGGCCCACTTGGATTAGATTAGGACATTTATTATTATTTAATTCAAAGAAGATTTAAAAGAGTTAAAATCAAAGTTTATTTACTAAAACATTTTTAATATAGGGTTTTTCATAAGATAAATTCGATTGTAAATATTCATTAGAACGCTAAAAGGATTTCCTACATAATGGTAATTTATTTGTAATTTTTAGATATCAAATAATTTAATTTATTTATGACACAAAGATGATGCAGTAATTATCTTATTTATGAAATATTGACATAATTGATGTTATAAACACAAAAATAAATGTAATTTGAGACTTTTTATGAATTCAACTAATTTTCTAGGTTACTATGATATATTAGTGTTGATTTAATCAACTTGTTTCGAACATATAATTCTGTTATGACTTTCACAAAAATCATATATCAAATAGTGTCAAAATTGACACAAAATAGTGTTTAAATAAAATAAAATATTATTAATTGTTATTTTATTCCTAAAAATCTAAGGTTCGGACAATGACTTAGATAAGGATATATATATTAATAATAAACAATTTGGGGTTCGTTTGGCATGTTATAGTAAGTGTATTAACCATATATTTAAAGAAAACAAAAAGACATGGTAAAAGTTAAATTATTTAACTTAGAGTTAAATCTAATTGATAAGGTTAAAATAATACCCTAAACTTGTCTAAATCCTATTGGTTGATAGGATTTCGACCCATCCCCACTTTAGCTTCGAAATAAGACCCTTTGGAACCATTATAAACCGATTTTGACTTTAATATAAAATAATATTTTGAGATATTCCTAAGGTGCCCCTCTCCTCCCTTATAAAAGGGCACCTCCTCCCCCTCCTCCTCACACCAATTTGAGAACTCAAGCTCGGCCAAACCCTTCCATTTTCTCCTCTACACTTCCCTAGAATAATCCTAGAGGTCCTAGTATTCTTCAAAGACCAATCGTAGTTCCCTAAGTGGAGGATTCAAAGAGGCGTTCCAAAGAAGAGGTAATATCCATTACCGATCTTTTCAATTTCTTTCTTCTTCAACTTCTTCTTCTTTAGTTGTTTCATTATAAAGTAATATCATCAGTATTACTTACATACTGATATGTTATCATAAATATGAAACAACCCTAATTCACCTTCTATCCATCCTACGGAAAAATGAAATCACCGCGCGTGCGTACGTACGGAATACCGTCTCCACGCCGTGGTGTAATCTATTTTCCACAACCACCTTACAAGGATGGGTATAATGGTGTAATGAGTAACTATTTATGATTATTATAAAGTAATATTGATACTGAAATAATATATATATATACTCAAATACAATTCCATGATCATAGGAACGATATCATCACTCGTGCGTACGTACGGAATACCGTCTCCACGATGTGATGCGACTCGTTCTACATGATCGTCATTACATAGTAATTATATAAATGAATTGAATGAATAAATATGATATATTTTACACTAATACCATTATGGATATAAGTTATCTATAACCTTAAAAGAAGAATAAGAATTTATTCGGCAAAACACGCATAAGAACAAAAGGCAATAAAGACCCGAGTAACAAGTAACAATGAAATAATACTAACAAGAAGCAAAGAATATGACCATATATGATATCATATCAATATGTATGATTCTGGAATAAGTCAATAACATTATTTAAACCATTATACAGGAGCTTCGGACACGTACAAAGCAAATTGGACCTAAGGTAAGGGAAATATCACAATCTCATTTTTATCCGAGATTGTTTATACTTTGGTATTTACTGGGTGTATTTTATCATCCACATCCATGTTCCCTCATTATGTAATGTTATTTACATCCACCTACAATTGTTTAAATCCAATTTTACCCTTCGGAGAGTTTTTAGTAAAAGATATAAAAGGAATCTTTTGTCGTTTTTCGTACGAGGTACTTTTTGACTTTTCCGATAAAAGTACGAAGAATGTTTTTTTTAACTTATACAGCAAGAATGGATTTTTAAAACATTATTTCCAATAATCTTCTTTATATGTTTTCAAGTTTATTTTTAATCAACTTATTTTAGTTTATAATTGTATGACATGTTAAGAAAAGAAAAGTGTTTTTGAAGTAGAAAGGATATTTTCCTCAAGAATGGAGTTCAAATGTTTTATCAAAATTATTTTCCATCTAAAATAATATAGGGTTCTGTTTTTATCCCTATTATTACATTTATTTGATTATGTTTTGAGGAAATTATTTTTATTAAGTCATTTACCTTATATGATTTGTTTTTTGATGTCATGATGTTTCAAGAATCCCATTTTTGTTACATGTGTTATGCGATGATGTATGATTTATGATTATGTGGAACACATAAGAAAGGATTCATTATAAGATGGGTGGGACCTATATCTCCCTCCGATGCATTGGGTAAAGATTTTATATCTCATGAGATAGACATGGCTGGAACGGTAGGTTATACCGGTTCAGTGAAACAGGACTGGAACGAGGGTGACTCGGTTCAGAAAGGGACTTTGTCCACTAAGATAGTCTTGGAAATGAGTCATGACTAACAAGAAATGATTTTCCATGATTATGTGTGCATGCCACAAAGTTTCAAGTTTCATGTTATGATTATGGGGATCTCATTTTCACTTCTATGATTTCTTCCATGTTAAGATATTATGATCTCTTTTGCAGGTTATGATTTTCAAAAAGATATGATATGATTTTTATTTCCTTTATTTGCCCTTGCTGAGCATTTGAGCTCACCCTTTTATGTTTTCTTTTCCCCAGGATATAAAGAAAGGTTTTAGGTAAAAAAAAACGGAAGATCTTTATGGGAGATATTGAAGATCTTTCAACACGATTAGAAGATTACATTCCGAGTTTCCAAAGACACTAAACTATTACGGTCCTTGTGTGTGTGTTTTTGTAATGTACTAAGTATTCCGCAAATGTAATTTAATGTCCATGTACGTCAAGCTTCGGGTCTCTACAGTTGGTATCAGAGGAAAGGTTTAGTCAACCTTTGGAAACTAGGATGTGAGAACGTTAGTGAGATCCCTAGAGATATTTCTAAGGTATGTCTAGGGATGTCCCTAAGGATAAGTATACGTATAGGATATAGTCCTAGAACTATGGTAACGATATTAGATTAAACCTAAGATGTTAGATATTGAAGTTACTCCCCCCTTATTATGATTTTTTCCTCTAACACTATTCTTTTTGGGTTTTAAAAAATGGATGGAAACAAGATGATTCGTGATAATGGAGGATATGATGGACAATGGAATGATATTCTTCATAATGAAATGGGATTTGGAAGTCCAAACATAATTATTATGCTGAATCAGCAATCTCATAATATGATCAATAAAGTAGAATTTGGTAAGAGAAATATGGAGTTTCATGATGATCATAGAGGAAAGAAAGTTCAATTTCCCCTATGTAAATCATGTGGGAAGAGGCATCAAGGAGAATGTTTCAAAGGAACTGGAAGATGCTTTGGGTGTGGAAAAGAAGGACACAAAGCAAGTAAGTGAAAAGGAAAAGGTTCAGTTAACACCATGGATGAGGATAATGGTATTGCTACGACATCAACAATGGTTAAATGTTTTAAATGTGGAATGTACGAGCATTATGCAAACCAATTCCCTAAGGGAAAGTCTCATGAAGATAATCAGTATGGTCGTATGGGAAGTATTTATGTTGATGATGATGAAGAGACTACAAATGATATGTGAGATGAAAGAATTGCTGAAGCTCGGTCAATGGTTTAAGAATGTAGTGGAATGATTACATGTTTATCATGTGTAATGTTGTATAAGAAATATCATGGTAATATGGAATAAAGAGACATCTAAGGATTGTTACACTGTTGTCTTTCCTTGAGTTATGAAAGTGTATGATTAATGGTACCACTATCCATGAAAGGTTATTCAGATATTTTTAGAATTTAGATGATATGCGCATAATGAAGGAATAATAAGATAATGAGGTGTTTGATTTTATTCATGAGCTCATGACTGAAATAAGGAGAAGGTTATATCATGGTTTGAGTATATAGAGTTTTTGGATTTTGGTATGTGGAAAGTGTTAACTTTTAACAGTATTCATGATTTCACTTTGGTTCAATGGGTATTCATTCTTCAAGAGAATGCATGATTAAGGCCTTTGAATGTTTGGAATGTGACCAACAAGACATATCTTATGATATATGGGGATCAACGACAGTATTAAATCTCTGGTAATCGTTTTCACTATATTATGAGAGTGGACTGCAGTATTATGGATAAGCCTAAAGATTACAATGGATTTTGTTGGAGATAAGTTAGTATTTTTTAAGGATAGAAGTTTTTTTTCGATATTATTGATGGGATGTTATAGTAATATAGTTTTAGAAAAAGGACAACCTGCAGAACGGGCGACAGCCCATCGCGTCGGACAAGGCTGTGGGAATCGAACCCACAACCGAAGTGCGACTGGCCTTTATCGCCTACCACTGGCCTACAGGAAGTCCCTGTTTAGTAAAAACTAGTTTTATTATATTAATCAGTATGATATATGATGTATAAGTCCATTTTAGGAACCATATATGATTAATTTCACTATAGATCGACTTATGTATATAATTTTTGCTAACCTTTTGTTTGAGACAGATGGAATGACCCTTCATTCTATCACATGATCTGCTAACACTTCACGAATAACAAATTCAACTTCATTTATTTAAGAGATGAAGTGGAAATTGTTAAAGGCACGAACAACAGTGATATTGTACCAAAATAAAGTAAGTATTTATTCTAATTCAAATTCTTTAACTTTAGGGAAACGATCTTGAAAACCAAAAATGTTGTCCTAGTGATATTATATCTGAGGAATCAGATGGTACCTTAGATCGTCACAAATTTATGGCTTTGTGATTGCTGGATTTTCCATAGCCATGTTCTCTACCACTCTCCATCAGAACATTATGGTTAGATTTCTCTTCCATATCCATATTTTCACCTATGTGGAAACACAGTGATTAGTTTATTGGGGTAACCATTACGTTTCATACTTTTGTTTTTAAAGATTGGTTTTGATATTCCTTTTTACGATGTGGGTTTCTATTAAAGAAACTTTCGAATAGTAAACCATTTATAACCCCGACGAATTTCGAGGGTGAAATTCATTTTAAGGGGGGTAGAATGTAACAGCCCGAGATTTTATGAAAAATATTCTTTTTATTTTTATTAATGTCTTGTGTTGTACGCTACACCAAAAGGAGCTTGCACAACACGCATCCTTGACTTGCCTTGCATTACACGCAATCACAACCTTCCTCGATAGCGTGTGTAGTACGCAATACTGAGTTTCACGAAACAACGATATGCTATTAAAATATTATTAAAACTAGCCGTTATGAATGGTAATAACCACTTTTTAAATTTTAGAAAATTTATCTCTCAAAATGGACTTCATTTTTGGATTCGGAGTATCGAATTTAGCCTAAGGTGAAATTTTGGTACTTTTCGGATAACTTTCATATTCTGATGAATAGTGAAAATTACTAAATTATAATTAAAAACAACTTTTTTAATCGAAATAATTAATAGTGATAAATTAATAATTTGAGTGGTTTTAAAGTATATTTAGAATATATTTTTACAATTTAATACAATGTTGGTCATTGGTTGTAATTTCACATTTAAACCAGACATAATCAAGTGTCAATCTTTTGATAGATATTGTTTCTTAAAAACACGCTATTTGTTTTAACAGCAGGATTTAATTATAAAATTAATTAATGCAACTTCTATGTTAGTAATTTGGTAAAATAGACTTCATTTTTGAATTCGGAATATGAAATATAGCTTAGGATGAAATTTTGGCATTTTTCTGAAAACCTTCAATTTTTTATGAATAGTGAAACTACTAAGTGGTAGTTAAAAAACTGAATTTTTCATAAAACTTAATTTTACCGCTTCTGTGAATGGAATTTCAAAAATCCGAGAGACACGGTTGATGTCAGTAAGTAAAATGTGGTTCAATGAGATGAAAATAATTTTTGGTGAATAGTAACTTTTTACTTTTATCTACCACGGTTAAAAGTAAATAGGGTAATTAAGGGTAAGAATGATATTAATATTACCCTAACACATGTCCTAATTCTATTGGACAAGTGTATCTCGACCAAAAACAACCTTAAGTGTAAAATATTATCATTTAGGCCCACTTGGATTAGATTAGGACATTTATTATTATTTAATTCAAAGAAGAGTTAAAAGTGTTAAAATCAAAGTTTATTTACTAAAACATTTTTAATATAGGGTTTTGCATAAGATAAATTAGATTGTAAATATTAATTAGAAAGCTAAAAAGATTTCCTACATAATGGTATTTTATTTGTAATTTTTAGACATCAAATAATTTAATTTATTTATGACACAAATATGATGCAGTAATTATCTTATTTATGAAATATTGACATAATTGATGTTATAAACACCAAAATAAATTTAATTTGAGACTTTTTATGAATTAAACTAATTTTCTAGGTTACTATGATATATTAGTGTTGATTTAATCAACTTGGTTCGAACATATAATTCTGTTATGACTTTCAAAAAAATCATATATCAAATAGTGTCAAAATTGACACAAAATAGTTTTTAAATAAAATATTATATTATTAATTGTTATTTTATTCCTAAAAATCTAAGGTTCGGCCAAATGACTTAGATAAGGATATATATTAATAATAAACAATTTGGGGTTCGTTTGGCATGTTATAGTAAGTGTATTAACCATATAGTGAAAGAAAACAAAAAGACATGGTAAAAGTTAAATTATTTAAGTTAGAGTTAAATCTAATTGATAAGGTTAAAATAATACCCTAAACTTGTCTAAATCCTATTGGTTGATAGGATTTCGACCCATCCCAACTTCAGCTTCGAAATAATACCCTTTGGAACCATTATAAACCTATTTTTACTTTAATATAAAATAATATTTTGAGATATTCCTAAGGTGCCCCTCTCCTCCCTTATAAAAGGGCACCTCCTCCCCCTCCTCCTCACACCAATTTGAGCACTCAAGCTCGTCCAACCCCTGCCATTTTCTCCTCTCCACTTCCCTAGAATAATCCTAGAGGTCCTGGTCTTCTTCAAAGACCAATCTTAGTTCCCTAAGTGGAGGATTCAAAGAGGCGTTCTAAAGAAGAGGTAATATCCATTACCGATCTTTTCAATTTCTTTCTTCTTCAACTTCTTCTTCTTTAGATGTTTCATTATAAAGTAATAACATCATTATTACTTACATACTTATATGTTATTATAAATATGAAACAACCCTATTTCACCTTCTATCCATCCTACGGAAAAATGAAATCACAGCGCGTGCGTACGTACGGAATACCGTCTCCACGCCGTGGTGTAATCTATTTTCCACCACCACCTTACAAGGATGGGTATAATAGTGTAATGAGTAACTATTTATGATTATTATAAAGTAATATTGATACTGAAATAATATATATATATATACTCAAATACAATTCCATGATCATAGGAACGATATCATCACTCGTGCGTACGTACGGAATACCGTCTCCAAGATGTGATGTGACTCGTTCTACATGATCATCATTACATAGTAATTATATAAATGAATTGAATGAATAAATATGATATATGTTACACTAATACCATTATGGATATAAGTTATCTATAACCTTAAAAGAGGAATAAGAATTTATTCGGCAAAACACGCATAAGAACAAAAGGCAATAAAGACCCGAGTAACAAGTAACAATGAAATATTACTAACTAGAAGCTAAGAATATGACCATATATGATATCATATAAATATTTATGATTCTGGAATAAGTCAATAACATTATTTAGACCATTATACAGGAGCTTCGGACACGTACAAAGCAAATTGGACCTAAGGTAAGGGAAATATCACAATCTCATTTTTATCCGAGATTGTTTATACTTTGGTATTTACTGGGGTGTATTTTATCATCCACATCCATGTTCCCTCATTATGTAATGTTATTTACATCCACCTAAAATTGTTTAAATCCAATTTTACCCTTCGGAGAGTTTTTAGTAAAAGATATAAAAGGAATCTTTTGTCATTTTTCGTACGAGGTACTTTTTGACTTTTCCGATAAAAGTACGAAGAATGTTTTTTTAACTTATACAGCAAGAATGGATTTTTAAAACATTATTTCCAAGAATATTCCTTTATATGTTTTCAAGTTTATTTTTAATCAACTTATTTTAGTTTATAATTGTATGACATGTTAAGAAAAGAAAAGTGTTTTTGAAGTAGAAAGGATATTTTCCTCAAGAATGGAGTTCAAATGTTTTATCAAAATTATTTCCATCTAAAATAATATAGGGTTCTGTTTTTATCCCTATTATTACATTTATTTGATTATGTTTTGAGGAAATTATTTTTATGAAGTCATTTACCTTATATGATTTGTTTTATGATGTCATGATGTTTCAAGAATCCCATTTTTGTTACATGTGTTATGCGATGATGTATGATTTATGATTATGTGGCACACATAAGAAAGGATTCATTATAAGATGGGTGGGACCTATATCTCCCTCCAATGCATTGGGTAAAGATTTTATATCTCATGATATAGACATGGCTAGAACGGTAGGTTATACCGGTTCAGTGAAACAGGACTGGAACGAGGGTGACTCGGTTCAGAAAGGGACTTTGTCCACTAAGATAGTCTTGGCAATGAGTCATGACTAACAAGAAATGATTTTCCATGATTATGTGTGCATGCCACAAAGTTTCAAGTTTCATGTTATGATTATGGGGATCTCATTTTCACTTCTATGATTTGTTCCATGTTAAGATATTATGATCTCTTTTGCAGGTTATGATTTTCAAAAAGATATGATATGATTTTTATTTCCTTTATTTGACCTTGCTGAGCATTTGAGCTCACCCTTTTATGTTTTCTTTTCCCCAGGATATAAAGAAAGGTTTTAGGTAAAAAAACGGAAGATCTTTATGGGAGATATTGAAGATCTTTCAACACGATTAGAATATTACGTTCCGAGTTTCCAAAGACACTAAACTATTACGGTCCTTGTGTGTGTGTTTTTGTAATGTACTAAGTATTCCACAAATGTAATGTAATGTCCATGTACGTCAAGCTTCGGGTCTCTACAGTTGGTATCAGAGGAAAGGTTTAGTCAACCTTTGGAAACTAGGCTGTGAGAACGTTAGTGAGATCCCTAGAGATATTTCTAAGGTATGTCTAGGGATGTCCCTAAGGATAAGTATACGTATAGGATATAGTTATAGAACTATGGTAACGATATTAGAATAAACCTAAGATGTTAGATATTGAAGTTACTCCCCCTTTATTATGATTTTTTCCTCTAACACTATTCTTTTTGGGTTTTAAAAAATGGCTGGAAACAAGATGATTCACGATAATGGATGATATGATGGACAATGGAATGATATTCTTCATAATGAAATGGGATTTGGAAGTCCAAACGTAATTATTATGCCGAATCAGCAATCTCATAATATGATCAATAAAGTAAAATTTGGTAAGAGAAAGATGGAGTTTCATGATGATCATAGAGGAAAAAAAGTTCAATTTCCCCTATGTAAATCATGTGGGAAGAGGCATCAAGGAGAATGTTTCAAAGGAACTGGAAGATGCTTTGGGTGTGGAAAAGAAGGACACAAAGCAAGTAAGTGAAAAGGAAAAGGTTCAGTTAACACCATGGATGAGGATAATGGTATTGCTATGACATCAACAATGGTTAAATGTTTTAAATGTGGAATTTACGGGCATTATGCAAACCAATGCCCTAAGGGAAAGTCTCATGAAGATAATTAGTATGGTCGTATGGGAAGTATTTATGTTGATGATGATGAAGAGACTACAAATGATATGTGAGATGAAAGAATTGTTGAAGCTCGGTCAATGGTTTAAGAATGTAGTGGAATGATTACATGTTTATCATGTGTAATGTTGTATAAGAAATCTCATGGTACTATGGAATAAAGAGACATTTAAGGATTGTTACACTATTGTCTTTCCTTGAGTTATGAAAGTGTATGATTAATGGTACCACTATCCATGAAAGGTTATTCAGATATTTTTAGAATTTAGATGATATGCGCATAATGAAGGAATAATAAGATAATGAGGTGTTTGATTTTATTCATGAGCTCATGACTGATATAAGGAGAAGGTTATATCATGGTTTGAGTATATAGAGTTTTTGGATTTTGGTATGTGGAAAGTGTTAACTTTTAATAGTATTCATGATTTCACTAAGGTTCAATGGGTATTCATTCTTCAAGAGAATACATGATTAAGACCTTTGAATGTTTGGAATGTGACCAACAAGACATATCTTATGATATATGGGGATCAATGACAGTATTAAATCTCTGGTAATCGTTTTCACTATATTATGAGAGTGGACTGCAGTATTATGGATAAGCCTAAAGATTACAATGGATTATGTTGGACATAAGTTAGTATTGATTAAGGATAGAAGTTTTTTTTCGATATTATTGATGGGATGTTATAGTAATATAGTTTTAGAAAAAGGACAACCTGCAGAACGGGCGACAGCCCATCGCGTCGGAAAAGGCTGTGGGAATCGAACCCACAACCGAAGTGCGACTGGCCTTTATCGCCTACCACTGGCCTACAGGAAGTCCCTGTTTAGTAGAAACTAGTTTTATTATATTAATCAGTATGATATATGATGTATAAGTCCATTTTAGGAACCATATATGATTAATTTCACTATAGATCGACTTATGTATATAATTTTTGCTAACCTTTTGTTTGAGACAGATGGAATGACCCGTCATTCTATCACATGATCTGCTAACACTTCACGAATAAGAAATTCAACTTCATTTATTTAAGAGATGAAGTGGAAATTGTTAAAGGCACGAACAACAGTGAGATTGTACCAAAATAAAGTAAGTATTTATTCTAATTCAAATTCTTTAACTTTAGGGAAACGATCTTGAAAACCAAAAATGTGTTCCTAGTGATATTATATCTGAGGAATCAGATGGTACCTTAGATCGTCACAAATTTATGGCTTTGTGACTGCTGGCTTTTCCATAGCCATGTTCTCTACCACTCTCCATCAGAACATTATGGTTAGATTTCTCTTCCATATCCATATTTTCACCTATGTGGAAACACAGTGATTAGTTTATTTGGATAACCGTTACGTTTCATACTTTTGTTTTTAAAGATTGGTTTTGATATTCCTTTTTACGATGTGGGTTTCTATTAAAGAAACTTTCGAATATTAAACCATTTATAACCCCGACGAATTTCGAGGGCGAAATTCATTTTAAGAGGGGTAGAATGTAACAGCCCGAGATTTTATGAAAAATATTCTTTTTATTTTTATTAATGTCTTGTGTTGTAAGCTACACCAAAAGGAGCTTGCACAACACGCATCCTTGACTTTCCTTGCATTACACGCAATCACAACCTTCCTCGATAGCGTGTGTAGTACGCAATACTGAGTTTCACGAAACAACGATATGCTATTAAAATATTATTAAAACTATCCTTTATGAATGGTAATAACCACTTTTTAAATTATAGAAAACTTAGCTCTCAAAATGGACTTTATTTTTGGATTCGGAGTATCGAATTTAGCCTAAGGTGAAATTTTGGTACTTTTCGGATAACTTTCATATTCTGATGAATAGTGAAAATTACTAAATTATAATTAAAAACAACTTTTTTAATCGAAATAATTAATAGTGATAAATTATTAATTTGAGTGGTTTTAAAGTATATTTAGAATATATTTTTACAATTTAATACAATGTTGGTCATTGGTTGTAATTTCACATTTAAACCAGACATAATCAAGTGTCAATCTTTTGATAGATATTGTTTCTTAAAAACACGCTATTTGTTTTAACAGCGGGATTTAATTATAAAATTAATTAATGAAACTTATATGTTATGAATTTGGTAAAATAGAATTCATTTTTGAATTTGGAATATGAAATATAGCTTAGGATGAAATTTTGGCATTTTTCTGAAAACCTTCAATTTTTGATGAATAGTGAAACTACTAAGTGGTAGTTAAAAAACTGAATTTTTCATAAAACTTAATTTTACCGCTTCTGTGAATGGAATTTCAAAAATCCGAGAGACACCGTTGATGTCAGTAAGTAAAATGTGGTTCAATGAGATGAAAATAATTTTTGGTGAATAGTAACTTTTTACTTTTATTTACCACAGTTAAAAGTAAATAGGGTAATTAAGGGTAAGAATGATATTAATATTACCCTAACACATGTCCTAATTCTATTGGACAAGTGTATCTCGACCAAAAACAACCTTAAGTGTAAAATATTATCATTTAGGCCCACTTGGATTAGATTAGGACATTTATTATTATTTAATTCAAAGAAGATTTAAAAGAGTTAAAATCAAAGTTTATTTACTAAAACATTTTTAATATAGTGTTGTACATAAGATAAATTCCATTGTAAATATTCATTAGAAATATAAAAAGATTTCCTACATAATTGTATTTTATTTGTAATTTTTAGACATCAAATAATTTAATTTATTTATGACACAAAGATGATGCAGTAATTATCTTATTTATGAAATATTGACATAATTGATGTTATAAACACCAAAATAAATGTAATTTGAGACTTTTTATGAATTCCACTAATTTTATAGGTTACTATGATATATTAGTGTTGATTTAATCAACTTTTTTCGAACATATAATTCTGTTATGACTTTCACAAAAATCATATATCAAATAGTGTCAAAATTGACACAAAATAGTTTTTAAATCAAATATTATATTATTAATTGTTATTTTATTCCTAAAAATCTACAGTTTGGCCAAATGACTTAGGTAAGGATATATATATTAATAATAAACAATTTGGGGTTCGTTTGGCATGTTATAGTAAGTGTATTAACCATATAGTGAAAGAAAACAAAAAGACATGGTAAAAGTTAAATTATTTAACTTAGAGTTAAATCTAATTGATAAGGTTAAAATAATACCCTAAACTTGTCTAAATCCTATTGGTTGATAGGAGTTCGACCCATCCCCACTTTAGCTTCGAAATAAGACCCTTTGGAACCATTATAAACCGATTTTGACTTTAATATAAAATAATATTTTGAGATATTCCTAAGGTGCCCCTCTCCTCCCTTATAAAAGGGCACCTCCTCCCCCTCCTCCTCACACCAATTTGATCACTCAAGCTCGGAAAACCCCTGCCATTTTCTCCTCTCCACTTCCCTAGAATAATCCTAGAGGTCCTGGTCTTCTTCAAAGACCAATCTTAGTTCCCTAAGTGGAGGATTCAAAGAGGCGTTCCAAAGAAGAGGTAATATCCATTACCGATCTTTTCAATTTCTTTCTTCTTCAACTTCTTCTTATTTATTTGTTTCATTATAAAGTAATAACATCAGTATTACTTACATACTGATATGTTATTATAAATATGAAACAACCCTAATTCACCTTCTATCCATCCTACGGAAAAATGAAATCACCGCGCGTGCATACGTACGGAATACCGTCTCCACGCCGTGGTGTAATCTATTTTCCACCACCACCTTGCAAGGATGGGTATAATGGTGTAATGAGTAACTATTTATGATTATTATAAAGTAATATTGATACTGAAATAATATATATATATACTCAAATACAATTCCATGATCATAGGAACGATATCATCACTCGTGCGTACGTACGGAATACCGTCTCCACGATGTGATGCGACTCGTTCTACATGATCATCATTACATAGTAATTATATAAATGAATTTAATGAATAAATATGATATATGTTAAACTAATACCATTCTGGATATAAGGTATCTATAACCTTAAAAGAAGAATAAGAATTTATTCGGCAAAACACGCATAAGAACAAAAGGCAATAAAGACCCGAGTAACAAGTAACAATGAAATAATACTAACAAGAAGCAAAGAATATGACCATATATGATATCATATCAATATTTATGATTCTGGAATAAGTCAATAACATTATTTAAACCATTATACAGGAGCTTCGGACACGTACAAAGCAAATTGGACCTAAGGTAAGGGAAATATCACAATCTCATTTTTATCCGAGATTGTTTATACTTTGGTATTTACTGGGGTGTATTTTATCATCCACATCCATGTTCCATCATTATGTAATGTTATTTACATCCACCTACAATTGTTTAAATCCAATTTTACCCTTCGGCGAGTTTTTAGTAAAAGATATAAAAGGAATCTTTTGTCGTTTTTCGTACGAGGTGCTTTTTGACTTTTCCGACAAAAGTACGAAGAATGTTTTTTTAACTTATACAGCAAGAATGGATTTTTAAAAAATTATTTCCAAGAATCTTCCTTTATATGTTTTCAAGTTTATTTTTAATCAACTTCTTTTAGTTTATAATTGTATGACATGTTAAGAAAAGAAAAGTGTTTTTGAAGTAGAAATGATATTTTCCCCAAGAATGGAGTTCAAA
The DNA here is from genome assembly GCA_963277665.1 of Viscum album. Taxonomy (NCBI): domain Eukaryota; kingdom Viridiplantae; phylum Streptophyta; class Magnoliopsida; order Santalales; family Viscaceae; genus Viscum; species Viscum album. Next base: position 1,021,994,285 of record OY728127.1, read on the forward strand.
TGTTTTATCAAAATTATTTTCCATCTAAAATAATATAGGGTTCTGTTTTTATCCCTATTATTACATTTGTTTGATTATGTTTTGAGGAAATTATTTTTATGAAGTCATTTACCTTATATGATTTGTTTTATGATGTCATGATGTTTCAAGAATCCCATTTTTGTTACATGTGTTATGCAATGATGTATGATTTATGATTATGTGGCACACATAAGAAAGGATTCATTATAATATGGGTGGGACCTATATCTCCCTCCAATGCATTGGGTAAAGATTTTATATCTCATGAGACAGACATGGCTAGAACGGTAGGTTATACCGGTTCAGTGAAACAGGACTGGAACGAGGGTGACTCGGTTCAAAAAGGGACTTTGTCCACTAAGATAGTCTTGGCAATGAGTCATGACTAACAAGAAATGATTTTCCACGATTATGTGTGCATGCCACAAAGTTTCAAGTTTCATGTTATGATTATGGGGATCTCATTTTCACTTCTATGATTTGTTCCATGTTAAGATATTATGATCTCTTTTGCAGGTTATGATTTTCAAAAAGATATGATATGATTTTTATTTCCTTTATTTTCCCTTGCTGAGCATTTGAGTTCACGCTTTTATGTTTTCTTTTCCCCAGGATATAAAGAAAGGTTTTAGGTAATAAAAAAAACGGAAGATATTTATGGGAGATATTGAAGATCTTTCAACACGATTAGAAGATTACGTTCCGAGTTTCCAAAGACACTAAACTATTACGGTCCTTGTGTGTGTGTTTTTGTAATGTACTAAGTATTCCGCAAATGTAATGTAATGTCCATGTACGTCAAGCTTCGGGTCTCTACAGTACACGCCTGAGGATAGGGCGTGTTAATGTACTTCGGAAATTTTCGGAGTACACGGTGTGTACAGTGGGACACACGCCGTGTAGTTTCCGCGTTACACGGTTTCCAGCCGGGCAGGCTATGTACAGAGTACAAGACCCAACCCTAACCTGAAGGGACTACATGCCGTGTTCATTGGACCACACGGCATGTATTCTGGAAACTGTGTGCCACCTGTTTCTGGTCAACACACGGTGTCTTAAATTCTTAGAAAGAATCCAATACACGGCCTGATTTGGCGGATCAGTCAATGCATTGAACCTAGACTACACGGTGTGTACTTACGAATACACGTCGTGTATTCTGGTGTTATACGGCCAGAAACATTTGGCTCCTCCGGATGAGTTCCTCTATTTTATTTTAATCAAAATTAAAAGAAAAATCTGTTTCTGTGAGGTGAACGAGAAACGAGAGAGGAGGAACAGATCTCGATATTCAGATTTCCGGAACGATTAAACATGAATTGAAATAACTAAATTATTAAAAGCATAAATCACCAACAAAAAACTAAATAATTATAACCAACGATATGACCGCTCTGATACCACTTGTAGGTTCCGGGCGCAGCGGAAGCACGTTGTTGGGTTTGCCCAACTTTAATTTTAACATTAAACAACGTTCAATCCGAGATCCGTCACGATATAAAATGCTGAATCTTTGGAATAGAACGAAGAACGAAAATAAAAGAAGAGTCCCAGAACCCTTGAGTAGGATCATCATATGTTGATTATAATTAATTTAATTAATGCATAAGAATTACCTTGTTGGAATTCTTTCTTCGTTGATGTGTCTGGTCACGATTCGGTGATTCGTCGTTGCATCGTAGAATCCAAGTGTAGGATTCCTCTAGCGGTGATCCACACGTGTGTCACATATCTCCGGACATCATCGAAGAGATCTCCGGGTGCTAGCGCGGAAGAACTTTCGCTTGCGATGTCCGCCTTCGACCGCCTTGATCTGGTGGAGGATCTTGCTCTCGTAACTTGAGGGCGTTCTTGGTGGAAAGGTAATTCTCTCTTGGATTGAGAGTATTTCCAAATCCGTTCTGCACAACAATGGCTCTCAAAAAATGTTGGGGTTGTGAGGATATTTAAAATCAGGTTTGAGGTTAATAGAGTTATGACAATAAATAAACGCGTTACACATTTTATTTATTTCATTAACTCTTATTGAAAACCCTCATGTCGAATTATTAATTCCTTGACATGCGTCCATGCTGATTATAATAAATATCATTTAATAAAACAATATTAAATCCTCAAAATCTCAATTGGAAAAAACTACACAGCGTGTAATAATTAATACATGGCGTGTACTTGTTTTCCATAAAACTACACAGCGTGTATATTTAATATACACGGCGTGTACTTTTATTTTCCATTTTTCTCCACCACATTTATTAGACCTTGAGTAATGACTATTTATTTCTTAAATAAATGTAACTGCATTACTCGATAAAAAATATATTATTTTATCCACAGTATATTCTCTCGAATAACTAGTGTCAAAATCAATGCGATCAGACATCCTTAAATAATTATTAAACCACAGTCGGGAATAATATTTATTTAACTTGTTAAATTAATATTTAACTGAGATACATGGACACACTTAGTGTGTGACCCTCTAGGCCTATTTCTCAGTGGCATTAGGCTGAGCCTGCCTAAAGTCCAAGGTTAGCGTCTAGCAACACGCCAAGGCACCCATAGAGAAAGAAGTTAACGCTGCAATGACGTGTCACCTCCTACGAATGCTTAGCGTGTAATATAATCCCTTTGTCTCGATATCTCCAATCAAGCGGGTTGCATGCTAGTGCCATCAACCCATGTGCTTGATTATTCTTTCTTTGACTTCCCAGAATTGAACTTGCCCATACCTTACCATGTCCATGGATTTATTTAGGCTATATCAATTCCATCAAAGGGCCTGAGATATCTAATTCCGTTTTGGAACGGAATGGACAAATCCTTTCTCGCATTATCTATTAATGTGGTATTACTCGTGACGCACCCAACGTATCCTACCTCGCTGCGAACAGTGTGTCGTCACAGTTTTCGTCAATACATCTAAGTGTGCGAGTTGTAATACCCATTAATAATAATCTTAAAGTCTAAGGATCAATACACACGTACGTAGATTGGAACATCCAATGACACTATGAAATGTGGATTTCCAACTGGCGGGTCTCGTTCTCATAATATCCTCCTGGATATTACCAAGGGCGCACACCATGAGAAGGTGCCTCAAAGTTTTATGAGTTCTCACCCTTAATGACCTGTATTATTTGTGTCCCTCAAATAATATCATCCGACCATAGAACATACATTCAAGAACAGTGTTATGGCACTTTCGGGTTCTCATCATAGCAGGGATCCGCTACGACCCTTTAATGCAACAGTTGTCCTTAGGACATTATCACATGACATGTCACGCAGAAGAACAATCATGATTTGATAAGGCTTTTATTTAATGAATAAAGTACAAAGTAGTTGGTTCTAGACCACCAACTCCAACATAACCCAAATTACTATAAATACACATTAAAAACATAGATAAAAATCCACCATTATTCCTCAAATGAAATATCCTAGTATTATATTTTCCTTGGGCATATAGTGTTCCCAAAAAAAGGAACGTCTTCCAAAATAACATTTATCAATTAATCACCAAATCATTTTCCTTTACTAAGGGTATTCATTTTATAAGACATCAGATCTAAAATCAACTTATTATTGATCAATAAAATCATTTAAATAGAAATAATTAGTCACACTAACAAGGGACTTCATGTAGTCCAGTGGTAGGTGATAAATCCCAATCGCACTTTGGTTGTGGGTTCGATTCCCACAGCTTTGTCCAATGCGACGGGTTGTCACATGGTCTGCGTGTTGTCCTTCTTAAAAAACTATATATTATAACATTACCAAAATGAGATAAATTCCCCCAAAATAACTATTACATAATTTAACCACAAATGTTATCTCATACCTTTCATTTCCATCCCAAAATATAATAACTTGTAATTTCCTCAAACCCAATGATCATATAAAACCAACTTTTTATTTATAACTATATCCACAAGAGAAAGGATAATTCTTCCTCAAATATCATTCTCACATGGAAAACTACAGGGTTACAAATACAAGAGAAAATTATTCCAATGTAATCCAATCAACAAGGAGCACTAATACATTTAAACATTTCTCCAAGCATTTATTTCCACATAGCTTCTTCTTTGACAAAGAAAATATCTTATAGAATAGGGCATTCACTCGGGTAATGGCCAGGTCCCCTACATTTACAACTGATGACTATAAATGGATTATTGGGACCATTTTTATTTTCTTCCATTTTACTCTTCATTTTTTCTCAAGAAATCTTCAATTTATGTCCTTGTTTCCCACAATTAAATCATTTCTTTGTTCTATTGAGACACTTTTCTGGGTGTCTCCTTCCACATTTCCTGCATGATGGAAATTGAGGATTCTTTTCTCTATGGTCTCCACTACTTGAGCTCTTGTCATTCGTCACCCTTCTCTTCTTTATTGAGTCTGGGAGTTCGTTAATATATATGTTGTTAATAAAATTTTTAGAAAACTAATTTGGCATGAACAAGATATCTATTACACCTATCAAAATTCCATTTTTTTCTCATTTCCGCCACCGTTACCACCTTCTACATCATTCTCAAAGTTACTATGACTTCCTTCGAATCCAGCCATTGACTAAAACCAAAAATCATTGTGTGAGTAACAGTAGTCATAAAATAATTTATAGAATATCATGACACCATATTCTCAAACTGAAACACCTTAGGATTAACCAAGGTTTTAATTCTCATCTTATATTAAATTATTTAAAATCTGTTTTTAAAGAAAATGTAAATTATCCTAATCGTATCCCCCTGGAGTGTCGTAACCAAGTGTTCAGCAAGGCCGGTTATTGTTCACCAGTTCACGTTCGAGTCCAGCTTAAAGCGGTGTTTTCGGGTTTTACCCCTAGGTACATCTGTTCCAGATCCACCCCTACCTGCCCGTATCCAGACAGGGATGTATTGCGTGGAAAACTCACAAAATCTATACAATACCAAAATTTTAGGATGTTCTTCTATACTAATCCAAAAATCCTCTCTTAGGGAAATTTTCTCTAATCTGAGTTTATCTAAATATCATTTCCAAGGTTTGTACTAAAATTCTTCTAATACCAACTGTAACTCCCCGACCCCAGCTACCTAGAGTAGGTGCATTATTACATAACATTGGAATGATCGCAAAATATCAAGTCTTGAAAAAATGATTAGTTTAGTTGCCTTGGAAACACTAGATATATACATAATGTTTACATTACAACATAAAGTGAAAAAATATTACAACATATTGTCTCCATAGACCACGATCATATCCCCTCTGACTATCCCTACAGGTAAGTCTTAAAATACTTCTTCACATCTTGGGAAAAATAAAACATAGAAAGGGGTGAGCTCAGATGCTCAGTAAGGATAACAATATAGCGGAAACTTTCATAAATAAGCATGAACATTTAAGGAAATAAATAACTAAAACAAAATCCTTTTAATATTTAACTTCAGCATAATATGGAAAAAATAAAATTAAATAATACCATTTACTTATTTACATGGATATTATACTAGTCGAATAATCACATGCAATATCAATAACCACTTTCATAATGATGGAATGCATAATTCCATACTATCATAACCACATAGTCAAGGCCTCTTACCAAGACTATAAATAAGATTTTGTCAAGGCCTTGTTCCAAGACACTAGTTTTTCTCATGAGACCTACCGATGCATCGAGGAGCTATAGCAGGCTCCACCCATCACTTACTAAGTATAATGCCTTCCTCATATGAAAAGTTGAAACATAACATAAACATACGTATTAAAACTAGAAAATGAAATGTTAATACTTTACCCACAAACCATGAATGGTATAAAAATAGTACATCCACAGTAAAACATAACTCATTCTATACAATATGGAAGATTGTATTGTAAAAGATTAACCTCAATCGAGAATAATGATGGATATTGACACAGATGAAAATAATCATCAAAACTATTTGATAGAAACATCACCCTTATTCTTGAAAACATTTAAAAGTATCACTATTTATCAAGAAGCCATTTAAAAAAGATTTTTGAATCAAAGTGTACCATACCACTTTGAAACTTTGAAAATGAAATTTAAAATTAAAACATTAATGTCCATATAAATAAATCCTTAAAACCATTTTTAAAGCGTGGACATTAATGAGAAACATATAGAATAATAAATCTTTAAAACATTTTAAAATTATATTTTATTTAGAGTTCCTAACCAATTAAGAGTCACTTGAATACAAATAATTGAGGTAATAAAAACTTTTGTATTATCAGTAGAAAAAATGGATTCATGATATAATATGTCAAATAACATTATATACACCATATAAAATTTATTTGGTGTATAATAACAAATAAGTCTCAATGGAATGTAAATTGAGATGAAATCTATTATAAAGATTGTATCATTAGGTTAAAGATAAGTAAAGGACATAATTATGTGTGACAAATATAAATACACTCAATATGATTGGATATTCAGTGTAAATCAATCAGAGGACATTCAAACATATTCTTGTAAAAACAGCACCAATGAATTGGATATTTAACTCAATAAATAGAGATTGACTTAAAATTACTCTTATCATGTTCATATCGATGACTTGAGAATTTAAAAATGGAGTGATTATGTGTATAAAAAGTATATACATAGAAAGGGGAGTGGAAATTATGACATAAGAAAATGAATAGTGATTCCACACATAATCTTGGAGTAAAATAATCAATGAAGTATGCGTAAATCAGAATGAGTGGAAATTGAAATTTCAAATTCCCTTATTGATTTGGTAACTTGTGAAACATAAAACCATGAAAGAATGATCATAAAATGATGATATAAATATCCATAAATTAATGTATATTACACAACGAATACAATTATTGGTATTACACGTACCACATGCAATAAATAAGTGGTGAACAATGGAAATCTCACGAAATTAAAAATGAGATAAGAAACCCCTTACTTTGTACTTTTTCGTTGGTAGAGGGTAGGTTAAACTCCTGTATAATGGTGAAATAATTGTTATTAAATTATACAAGAATCATATACGTTAATATGATATCATATATGATCTTTTAACATTGATTTGTTAATAATATCTTAGTATTATCGTCGTTTTGGGTGTTAATGGATTCGTTTTCCTTTATATTTTTTATTATGTGAGACATATTTGTTATGGATGGGATTTATATTATTCATATACAGAATTATATCATGTCTCTAAAAATTATTTTTAATCATAAAAAGAAATTTATTCTTGAATGGATACGATGGGGAATGAATCGCATCACGTTCGTGGAGACGGTATTCCGTATGTACGCACGAGCGACAATATCATTCTTTTGATTTTGAAATAATATATAATTGTATGCTATATCATATATACAGAATCATTATCATGTTATATTTATTATTTACATCAATTACACATTATTATCATACCCATCCAAATAATAATGTATTGAATAACAATTACACCACGACGTGGAGACGGTAGGCCCTACGTACGCACGTATGGTGACATGTCATTCAAAGGATGGATAGAATACTGAATATGGTTATACCATATTAATAAAAATATCATGATATATAGAATATAATGGATTTATTATTTTAGAATGGAAATAACCAAGAAATAAGAAGTGGAAGAAGAAAGGAATTTGAAAGAGGGTGGTGAAAACATTACCACTTCTTTGGGTTCTTCCTTTTGATTTCATCAAAAGGGATCCTTAGGTTGGCTTTATGACCAAATTAGGGACTCTAGGATGAATTTAGGGAAGTTGAGAGAATATTTTGGCAGGGTTTGGCCTATCCAAATGGCTTTGAAGGTTTTAATTAGTGAGAATGGGGAGTGACCTTTTATAAGAGGGGTGAGGGGCATCGTAGGAAAAACTAGAAATATTATTTTATAATAAATTAATATTAGGTTTCTAATGGCTCAAAAGTGGATTATTTAATTTATAAGGTGGTTATGGGTTGAAACCCACTCAACCAATAGGTTTTATACAGGTTTGTGTCACTGTATTAACCTTAATGTTTAGATTTAACTCTTAGTTAATTAGTTTGACATTTTCTATGTATCTTTGTATTTTTATATTATATAGTTAATAAATTTACTATATACATCCAAGAGACCCTAAAGTGGTCATTAATGATCCACCTATCTTTATTTAAGTCCTTTGGGCAAACCTTATATTTTTAGCAATAGAATATAAATTAATAATATAATATTTGTTTTAAAAACTCATTTATGTCAATTTGACACTATTTAATAATTGATTTTTGTTAAAGTATTAAAAACATTATTAAATAGAACCAAATTAATTTAAGCAATCCTAACATGTCATATTAACTAATAAAATTTGTGGATGTCATCAAAACTTTCAAATTATATTTATTTTGACATTTATAAACCCAATTATTTGATTCATTAATTAATAAGGAAAATATCGCGTTATTAATGTGTCATTAATAAATTTAATTATTAAATTTCTAAAAATTATAAATAAAATAAAATTATGTTGGAAATCTTTTTATCTTTATAATGAATATTTATAGTCGAAAATATAACATATATAACCCTATGTAAAAATCGGTTTGCTAAAGGATATATGCTTATCTCATTTTTGTATTTACTTTAACTTAATTAATATAAAGTGTCATTATTACTTACAAGTGCCTCCATGGGGTCCCAAAACCAACCCAAAGATTCTCATGGTCGGAAATGTATCAACCAATAGGGTTATTACATGTTTTAGGGTAATTTAATTTTATTATAATATTATTATTTTCCCCTTATTTACCATATTTACCCTTTAACCATGATAAATAAAATATTTACCGAAGTAATTATTCAAAATGTCAAAAAATAAAAGTTACCTATTTAAAAAATTTGGACCTCCAGATTCTAAATATGGAATCTATTTTTCTAAATTCAAATCACAGAAGTGGCATAAATTAATTTAAAATTAATTCCCATTTTCAAAACAAAAAGCGTGTTTTTAAGAAATAATAACTATCAAAAGATTGACACTTTCTTATGCCCGGTTTAAATGTTAAATTATGTCCAATGACCAACATTGGATTATATATTAAAAATATAATCTAATTATAATTTTAAATAAATAAAATTCATAATTTATCACTATTAATTATTTTAATTAAAAATGTTGTTTTTAATTAAAATTTAGTAATTTTCATTATTCATCAAAATGTGAATGTTATCAGAAAAGTACCAAAATTTCACCCTAAGATAATTTTGATATTATGAATACAAAAATGAAATCCATTTTGAAAGATAAAATCTATAAAATTTCAAAAATTTGGTATTACTATTCGTAACGTTAAGTTTGATTGGTTGTGATGTGTTAGAATCTCGAAGTCGCGTACAATGCAAATTATTGCATTATTTAAAAGGAAACGTACCGTGGAAGCTTGGGGTGTTAAAAAACTCACTTTTAAAAGTATAAAAAATTTATGCATCATATAAATGAAGGTTTTATATAATTATTTCATTGAATTTTTAATTGAATATTTAAAAAAACTAATAATTAAGTGTTAGTATTTTTTTGGGTAATAAATATTTAATTAAGATTTGATAAGTAATAAATTTATTAAAATTGTAAATAATTTTCATTAAATGTATTTAAAAATTTATATTTTTTGTCTTATTATTTTATGATAATTTTTTGGAACCTTATTTAATTTTTTCAGAGTGTTAGAAAATCTGTTATAAATTTTAATTCTGTATTTTTGAGTAAATGAGGATTTTAATTAAAAATTAAATTTCTCATATTTATAAAATTATTTTCATAAATGGGGTTAATTTTTAAAATTTTCACATATGAGAGTGTTTAGGGGGAATTTTTGATATTTTCTAAAAAACTTTAATTTTTGGGTAATAGTGAAGTACGATAATTTAAGATAAATGCAAAATACATGAATTGTAGAGTCACGAATAGTGTTTGCCTGATTTAAGAACCACTGGTTTGAACTCACATGAACTCATTACTATATTTATTTACTATAATCAACATGATTACTTGTCTAGAGAAAATTAATAAAATAATTTTTAAAATAATGATAAATCATCCCTCTCATCCACTATAAAAATCACCCCTCACCCCCTATTCTCCAGACACCAATAATCCTTGAATCATGTAAAAATTATACTCAAATACACTTCCCTATTCTATCCATTATGTAAAATATCTACTAGTATTTTAAACATAACCAAACCCCTTTCCCTAAAGAGGTTCTCAAGGAAGATAATTCATGTGGTAAACCAAGTTCCATTTTCTTTTAATTTCAGTTCAATTTATTTTCTTTTCTTATCCTATCATCACATCCTATGTACAAATAATCATGACAACTCCATTGTCATTTATATAAATTAATGATATAGTTTTAATGTAATATCCACCATCAATATCTTTACTCTCTCTCTCTTTTATTTTAAAAATAGAATCGCCATTTGGGAGGTGTTAATTTACAGCCTTCGTGGACGACGAAAATTTCATTCTTCAATTTATTATTTAAGACTAGTCATGAAACTATTTTTATGTTAGAACAAAATTATAAAATATTTATTATATCCCATGTAATATTCTGGTTCCATTATATATACATTATAATAAATAATATATCAAAATTTATTTCATTGTGATAGAAAAATGCAAAAATCAAGATAAACGATTATCATTAACATGTTATCTAATGATTCATCCTCATTGATGGAAAACAATAATACATAATATCAATTAAACATCTGGTTATTAATTAATAATATGTAATTATAATTCTATATAATTATACCCATTTTACATGAACTCCATTAATTATAATCAAGCAAACCAATCTAGAAAATAAACTAAACCTACACTATGGAATGATGAAATTCAATATTATAACATATATAGAAGGTCATAAATGAATATTATAATAATATAATATACTATATTAATTTCTTGTATGTTCTTAAATAAATTATTAATGAGTCTAATTTCATATTCCAAGACCTTTAGTTCATGTTCAGAACACATTCGGACATAAGGGAAGGGATATCTTAACTGAATTTTCATTCATTTAGTTAAAAATAGATGTAATTGGTTATGTATTTTTCCAGAAAATATGTGTGAATTAGCTCTAGTTGTTTTATAATGTTTATACAGTTATATTGTGTTTATTTATTTTCATCGTGCATAATTATTTCATAGATTTTTTGTTACTCTAATGATACGATCATTATAAGGGTTTTTACCCAAACCTCCATTTTCTTTCGGGTTACATGTTTTCTCTCTTTGTCCTAATGAAATTATTAAATATTTTTATGTACTATTCATAAATTCTATGTGAATGTTCTATATATGTGTACCAATAATAATCCATTATTCCTTTATGTGGAGTTACATGATTTAAAAGTATCTTTCTGAAATTCTTCCTGATAAACAAACCCGATTAAAGGGAACTTATTGAATTTTTACATATTTTCGCGAGCCCTATATAGTTTTTTTAAGCCAACATTATTTTTATAAACTCGCTCATTTTTTTATGAAAAAACATTCGTAGATCTATATAGGTTTTATCCAATGATTTTTTCAAAATAAATCTTCTTTTAAAAGTAAAAGACTATTTCTCTCTAGAATTACTCGATGATTTTATAAGAGTATTTTCATCTATTTCAACAATCTTGTTGATTATTATTTTTAATTGGGATTAATATTTTATGATATCATCTACCATATTTTATTTAATGTTTTATGATTATTTTCACTATGTATGTTCTATCTTGATACAATCACCAAAATTAATCTGAATGGTTAGTGTTTATCTTTTCTAATTAGGAAAGGTTATTTAAATTTAATATAATAGTTTCAATATGAATGTATGTGTTGATTATATTTTACCAATTTAATATTATGAAATAATTTTACTTATTAAGTGTTGGGTCAGGATCCCTATATCCCCTCGATTCATTGATATGTCCCATGAGACAAACTAGATATGGTTTTGGCTAAGGCCTAACCCATTTAATTGATTATTGACATGAAGCATTAAAAATAATAGATTATTGGCATGAAGCCTTGATAATAATAGATTCTTGGCATGAAGACTTGATACTAACAGATTCTTGGCATGAATCCTTGAAGTTATGTTTTAGATAAACATCATTATGAATATCCTTCATTATTAAACTAGTAATTGATAGTCAATGTGATTATTAGACTAGTATAATATCCATGGTTAATATTTATCGTGTTATTATTTAATAATCTCTTATTCATTATATAACAAGCTCAACATTATGTTTTAATAGAATCTGTAGTTTTATTTATTCACCATTCATTATTATATATGTTCCTTTTATGTTTTTTACCCTTACTGAGCACCTGAGATCATCCCTTTCTTATGTATACTTCCTTCAGGTTATGAAAAAAACATTAAATAATATTTTAGGGATTCAAATTATTTAATTTTACTTTGTTTCTTGTTTATTTTCTTTTCCCAATGTGTTAAGGGTATCATTAATGTAATCTTATCTTCTAAGACTACTAAAATGATTGGACATTCAGGATTTTATTCCTTGTAATAATTTCAATGAAATAAAATAATTCAACAGCTCCAAGCTTCTAGGGTCATGTCATTTCCCCTATAATATCATTGTTTATCAAGATTATTTGTGATTATGATCCCATTGAAGAAATATTATGATTTATATCGTAAGAAATCTAGTTATTTTTATTACCCAATGGTTATTCATGTTATATCCAAGTAATGGTACTTTTTCCCATGCTTTGGTACATAAGATGATCAAGAAATTATTTTTTAGAATGTATGAATTTGCCTCTCTTCGGTTGGAAATATGTATTCTTACAAAACCATGTTTTCTAAAAGGTTTCCTAAAATAATCTACAATTATATTATGATCTTTAAAATAAAATTTTAACCATATTTTTAATTTAACCAAATGTTTTAAAAAAAACAAATATTCTTGTCATTCTCCAATAGAGACACTTTTCAAACCCTTTTACAGTGCAAAAGGAATGTTCGGCGTGTATAGATTTACCTTCCCTATTGACCAACATACCATTGAAGTTCCTTTAAATGATTAAAAAGTTATTCCTTTTAAAATAAAATGTTTTAATAATATTCTATAAATTTAATGTTTTTAATGTGGTTTTCAATGAAAAAATATTTCAAAAATATTTTATAGTTATATATGCCTCCTTTAAAAAATTTCAAATATATTTTTAAAAAATTCCTTTTTCAAAAATAATTTTTTCAAGATTTCTTGATGAGCTTTCAAATTAAATTCCAAGAATTAGTTTTCAGAATTATTTCCAACATAAATTATAAGATTTAATAGAAAATTTTATTTATAATGTTCTCAAATCCTCCTTTATAAATTTTCTAGTTTATTTTCAAGACAAGTTTTTTCAAAAGGTTTTATATTTTAACAAGTATGTTTCAAGAAGAAAGGTAATTTCCTCAAGAAAATTTTATAAAAGATATGTAAAAAAAATCCAACTAAGATGAAATATATTTATGTTAATCATTTCCTTGTGGGAAATAACCTAATGTTTTTATTAATATTTTTTCTTGAATGTATTATATTTTTATGGAATGTTTCTTATAACACATGTTACTCTTCCACAGGTCATATGCCTTTGAAACCCACTTTTTTCACTGGTTATTATTTAATGAAATGATTAGTGAACCTATATATTTATCATAGGTTATAATGTGATAAAATTTCAAGGATTACCATTTTTTTTCATGGATTTTTATTTGAAATTTATAAAATTCATATCGTTTCATGGGTCATGATATGATGAATGTTTTTTTATCTTGTAGCACATGTATATTTTATTTTATTTTTAGATGGGTGGAACCAATATATCCCACAAATTTTAAGGGTATTGATAAATTGTATATAAGCTCAATGGGTACACGGGTTATAGACCAAGCCCAAAAAATAAGAAGGTACATGGGTTGTATCCCAAGACTGAAAGTAAGTTGGTACACAGGTTGTAGTCCAATCCCAAAAAAAGAAGGTACATGGTTTATATCCCAAGCCTAAAATTAAGAGGGTACATGGGTTGTAGCCAATGCCTAAAAAAGGAAGGTACATGGGTTTTAGTCCCAGACTAAAATTAATATGGCACATAGGTTAAAGCTCGATTATAAAATTAATAGAATACATGGGTTTTTATCCTATGCCCAAAGCAGTTACATGGGTCATAGCCCAAGCCTAAAATTTTGTGAAGGTCTTAGTAGGTATCTTGGATATATGATTTTCTATTTTTATGTGTATTAAAAAAATACAATGTCTTATTCCTATATTATTGTAACATCCCAGTTCTGAAATCCACCGAGAGTCACCATATACCTGATTAGTCACATGGCCTCAAGAGCATTTCCCTGAATGCTAGAGGCTGCCGACTAGAATCAAAGGCCTTGGTTGTGATAGTGGGGAAACTATTCCCTCATTGGTAGAGAACATAATGGAAATAAATATCACATACAATAGTGGATGTAGTAAATATCAAACAATATAAAGAGCGAAAGACTAGAATAATAAAACAACAGGAGCTCATATATATAAATGATTCATGATACATATGTCTAGGAAAATAGCCAAACAAGTCACAATGCTGGAATACAAAAAGTACTAATCCAAAGTACAAAATAAAATATAAAAGGATCCTCAGCATCGTAATCACATGCTTGGTCACATGCTCTCCATCTTCACAGCATGTTAAGTACCTGAAGTAGAAGGGTGCTTTCCCTTATCTATACCTGAAACAATATAATCTGTTTGGGCCCAAAAGCATGACCCAAGTAGGGTGTGAGACTAAATCCCAGTAGGTAACCACCCGAAGATTTGTGCATAATATTCAGTGAGTATATGGATGGTAAAATTACAGAAAGTAGTAAATAGTAATCACTAAGAAATAACAACTCCACAATTTAAAGCATTCAAATCACCACATATCATGCAACAGCTAAACAAGAAGATAACACAACCGGTAACCCTCTGGGAAGTACCCACAGTCTATCCCCTCTGGTCCTACCTAGCCACACAAGAATGTAGTTGAACACAAGTTTACCCTCTGGGAAGTACTCATAGCCTATCCCCTTTGGTCCTACCTAACAAGTACAAGCAAACCTCTGGGAAGTACACTCAGTCTAAACCCTCTGGTTCAGCTTAAGCATATACTCTCTAAGGAAGCACTCACCATCAATTCTCCCTATTGTCTCATATTAGTACTAAAGGTGCTCTGGGGAAGCACTCAACATCTCATTCCCCCTATGGCCCATGTCAAGGAACTACAAACACTCTGGGGAAGCACTCAACGCAAATTCCCCATGTGGTCTCGCATTATAAATTATAAACACACTCTGGAGAAGCGATCATCGTCCATTCTCTCTATGGTATATACACCAGGTTCTCATGACCCTTTGTAAGTCAGGCAAGTATAGAAGCACATAACGGCCAAGGTAAAACTCAAGAAATACTTGGATAGCATTCTACAATACAACAGGATAATAGAGAAATAGTCACACCATCTTACACTACTAGGCATGGGAAAGTAAATAGCAGCCTAACAGGCAAACAAGACCCAAAGGTCAAAACATGAAAAACATGCATGGTAAAATACATCCAACACATAGAAATCAACCCTATTAATATCCAATTATCCTCTACATAGGCATACAAGCACATTAGGCAAACAATAGGGTTAAAACCATAAACGTGCAATACACCGTTCAGGGGTATTGGGCTATTTTGCACATATAACACAACGACTATCTACGAAAAGGCAAAAAACCACCAACCTAGGGGATAGGAGATCAATATAATTGAACATCAAAGCTTGAATCTCCATAGAAAGCTACAGATCTAAGAAAACTTCTATAACTTTCAACCCATGATAACTTAGAAAATAAGATAAATCATGAAATGAGGTTCTAGAAGATGAGAGGAATCACTGATGTTATTCCAACGCAATCAATGGTGTTCGAAATGGAGGATGGATGGAGGCTCGGGGGCTCATCGAAGATCTGTGGAATCTCAGAACTCTCAGATGAACTAGGTTGAGAAGGAGACTTTTATTCCCATCAGACGCGACCCCGGTGTGTTTAATGAAAAAATAACAAAATACATGGCGTGTACTTTTGGAGTAAATGGTGTGTACTTACTGTTTCTGTACTCTGAATTAAGCGGCCTCTAGTCCATCACACATAGTCGTTTGAATGGCCACTACACAATCAGCACAAGGCTACCCACGGTAACTGAGTACACGGTGTGTACTCATAAAGTACACAGCATGTACTTAAAAAAATTTGACAAACTCCTCTTTTCTCAAAAAACGACCAGAAAGGAAAAAATATACATGAAAAGAAGGTATGCGTTCCTAGAAGCTTCCCCCCTTAAAGAAATTTATCCTCAAATTTCCCTAGTGTGGTGTAGAACAAGAAACCCCGAACAATTCTGGCCTCTGTGCTCGTACATCAATCTCCCTCTCCCAAGTCTCGTCCTGCACCCGCCCGTGCTGCCATAGCACTCGTACCAGAGGAACTAATTGGCCACGGAGAACCTTTTTACTATTATTCAAAATCTGGATAGGATGATATTCACATGACACATCCACTTAGAGATCAGCCTCCTCAGGTTGATAGACATGAGACGGGTCTGAAAAGTAACTTCAGAGATGAGAAATGTGGAAGACATCATGAATAGCCCAGTACCTCCGAGGTAACTGCAACTGGTAGGCAACCGGCCCAACTCTCTCTAACACCTCAAACAGCCCGACGTACCTCGGTGAAAGTTTACCCTATCTCTGAATCCTTTTGTGTCCCAAACTCAGTGTCACACACAGGAAAACCTGATCCCTGACCTCAAACTCCATAGGCCGTCTCCACTGATCAGTATAAGACTTCTGTCGAGACTCTGCAGTATCCATCCACTTCCGAATCAACTCTATCTGCTCTGAGGTCTCCTGAACAAGACGAGGTCCTAGAAAATCTATCTCTCCTACCTCCAGCCAACATAAGGTTGATCGGAATGGCCTACCATACAAAGCCTCATAAGGTGACATTTAAATAGTTTCTTGAAAACTATTGTTGTTGAAAAACACCACAAGAGATATATGCTTCTCCCAAGAACCTCCAAAATCTAGAATGCGTGCTTGGATCCTGTCCTCAAGCACCAGAATTGTACGCTTGGACTGGCCATCTATCTGGGGGTGGTAAGTTGTACTCAAATGTACTAGTGTACCCAAAACCTTCTAAAGCCCCTCCCAAACCCGATAAGTAAAACGAGAATCCCTATCTGAAACAATGGTGTTTGGAACTCTATATAGATGTACAATCTAATGGATTTACAACTATCCTAGATCATCAACATATATGGTATCCTAGATCAGTAAGAAGTGACCAACCTTTTGTGATTATGTCAATGACAACCCAACCTACGTCATTCCCTCAAGGTGACCATGGCAAATAGGTTACGAAGTCCATCGCGACGTCATTCCACTTCCACTCAGGAATGGGTAACTGCTGAAAAATCCCTTCTTGTCGCTGATGCTCCACCTTCACCTACTAACAAGAAGAACACCTCATGACAATACCAGCAACGTCTCTCTTCAAACCTAGCCACCAATACTGATGGTGTAGATCATGATACATCTTGATGACGCCAGGATGAGCATCCCAAATTGAGGAATGAAAATCCTGCATCAAATCCTCGTGTATGTCAGCTGGCACCCAAACACGCCCTGGGAAATGCAAGATCTCATCCTCACCTATGGTCCATCCAGAAATAAGGTCCTCTCATGACACACTTTTGAGTAGGACTAGGCCTTCATAATCCGATATCTTCCTCATTCGAACTCGATCACGAAGCGTAGAGGTAACAGATATAGATGAAAGAAAAGTTGTCCCCGGTCTATCATGCACCTCCAAATTCATCTCAAAGAACAGAGCTATAAGTTTCCACTCATTGTTGGCCTCCTGAACTGCCTGTATCTGAGTCCTCCTGCTCAACGCATTATCCACTGCATTTCCTTTACCATGAGTATAGAAAATCTTGATGTCAAAGGACTGTAGGTACTCAACCAACCTACGCTGTCTCAAATTCAGATCATGCTGAGTGAATATGTACTTGAGACCCTTGTGGTTAGTGAAAACCACAAAGTTATCTCCCAGAAGATAATGTCTCCAATATCATAGGGCATGAAAAATAGCTGCCAACTCCAGATCGTGCGTCGGATAATTCCTCTCATATGGCCTCAACTGCAGAGACTCGTACGCAACGACTCCATCTACCTACATAAGCACAGCTCCCAGCCCCATACTTGATGCATCATAGTAAATAGTATAACTCTTTCCTGGCTCTGGAAAGACTAGTATCGGTGCTGAAGTCAACCTCCCTTTCATCTCCTAAAAGGCTGACACACAAGAATCTGGCCATAAGAACTTCGCCCACTTCTTGGTCAGACCTGTCAGTGGTGATGCTAAGCATGAAAATTCATTCATGAAACATTTGTAGTATCCATCCATCCCTATAAAACTCCACACCTCAAAGACGTTCTTCGGCTATTCCTCAGAAACTACAGATCTCAATTTCTTTGGGTCTACTGATACTCCATCCTCTTAGATAACATGACCCAAGAAGTGAATATGATCCATCCAAAAGTGGAACTTCTAGAGCTTAGCTTATAACTGATGCTCCCATAGTGAACTCAAAATGACCTCAATATGGGTTGCATGGTCGTGTCGAGTGTGAGAGTACACCAAGATATCGTCCACAAAGACCACCACGAAAGAATCCAAGTATGGATGGAACACTCGGTTCATCATTTCCATGAAAACTGTAGGAGCGTTTGTGAGACCGAATGGGATAACCAAGTACTCATATAGACCATACCTACTCCTAAAGGCTGTAAGAGGTTTATCTGATGGTCTAACGTCCAAATGATGATAACCGGATCTCAGGTCAATCTTCGAGAAAACCTGGGCTCCTAGAAGCTGATGAAATAGATCATTGATCCTAAGTAAAGGATATCGGTTCTTAAATGTCAACTGGTTCAACTTCTGATAGTCCACACAATGTCTGAGGGTACCATCTATCTTATTTTCAAAGAGGACAGTCGAACCCCATGGAGAATTAATGGGTGGGATGAAACCCTTTGCCTACAACTCCTCCAACTACTTCTTGACCTCCTGTAACTCAGGTGTAGCCATCCTATAAGTAGGAATGGACACTGGTGCCGCTCCTTGCACAAGCTAAATCGAGAATTCTACCTCATGCTTCAGAGTAAAACCTAAAAAGTTCT
Source organism: Viscum album (assembly GCA_963277665.1). Lineage (NCBI taxonomy): Eukaryota > Viridiplantae > Streptophyta > Magnoliopsida > Santalales > Viscaceae > Viscum > Viscum album. The sequence continues at coordinate 1,022,013,632 of OY728127.1, forward strand.
CTAGAAAGGCATATATGAAACGGTCCACCACTAGAGGAAAGTCCAACTGTGAAGTCCCCTGGTCATCCAGATAAAGGCTAGAAATCTGGGTTGTAACTCCTCTCATCCCATGATGCTCTAGAACCGCTCTTCTCTCCAGGACATCCCATTCACTCCTATGAAGAAAGGATCCACCCTATGGTGATACGAAACTCACCTTGCGGTGATGATAGTCGATGAATGCCTAGAATAGAACTAACTAGTCCATCCCAAGAATGAAATCATAGCATGTCATCTCGAGGACATATAGGTCCCATAAGAAGTGACATCCACCAACCTGTAGAGGGAACTCTATACACTGACATGCACTAGTCGTTCTAGTCCCCAACGGAGTGTCTAGAATCAAGATATCAACAGAAGAAATGATATATATCCCAAGGCCCTCCATGACAGTAATAGATATAAAGCTATGGGAAGTCCCTGTATCAAACCGGGAAGAAGCTAAAACTGAGGCTACTAAGATCATACCTCGTATGGTAGAAGGTTTTGGATCCTTCTTCTGCTAGGTCTTCTCTACCACAAAAGTCTGGCCTGTAACGTGGCCATGTGACCCTACCTGACCACTCTGAGCTGATCTGCCCTAATGTTGCTAAAAACTGAGCAACTGGCTACCACATCCACATCCTCCACCTCGGCCTGAATGTCCGGAAGAACTCCAGTTCCCAAACTGGTGAGAAACTGGTAGTGCTTCTCTGGAAAGAGGAGTCATAGAAGAACCTCTATCACCAGCTGTTGGAGAGAAGATCTGAAAAAAGTTCTAATGACGACCCATCTTGCTGCAAGATAGGCACTCCACTGGGTCTTTTGGGAAATGTGGCCTCGTATACCCACTCTTTCCACACTGGTAACACACCACCTGGCCACCAGAAGAAGTGTCTCACCCCCTCAGATCACCACACAAAGACTCCTGTTGGCGCTTCCTACTATCATTTGGAGGAACACTAACCCCAGATGTCAATCCACCCTGGCTCACAACTCCAAAATCCCTCAGATTACGCTCTATGATCAGCGCTTTGTTGACTATAGATGTGAGAGAAGTCAGCCAGAAGATATTGACCTGCGATTGGATGTTGTGCCTTAGACCATCCTCGAGCTTCCTTGCCATGAACAATTGATCACCTCCTGTAACAGGCGTGAAACATTGTATCTTGGTAAATCGGGAGGAATACTCCATAATGGAAAGATTACCCTGCTCAAGACTCATAAACTCTTGGGCTCTATCGGCCCTCGGGGTCTCCGGATACAAGTATTCAAAGAAGATGTGTTGAAACTCATCCCATGCCATAACCTACTAGCGTTCTGCCCATGATATCATGTCCCACCACATCTTGGTGGAGTCTCATATCATGTAGGCAGAGAGATTGTACCTCCTCTCGATAGGCATCTCCAGATACTCAATGATCATCAACATGGCTTCTAGCCATGATTCAGCAACCTGAGGTCCTCCCTCCCCTAAGAAAGTGGGAGGATGCTGCTGCTGGAAGACCCACGTCATTCAGCCATCGGCGGGGTTGGATGTGGCGCTCCTTGAAAGAGCTACATCATCCTCAAAAATCCCTCCCTGAACTATGCATCAGCACTGGTAATAGGTATAACTGTTGGTGCTAAGACTGGCACAACTAGAGGATCTACTGGTGGTCCCTGATCTTCCATGTCTAGTGTCTCATCACCATCTAGAAACTGGTAGTCAATGGGAGGAAGTCTCGGTGGCATGGCTCTACAAAGTCAAGCGCACACCTTAAATCAGAATTAACTCGGACTGAAACAAGGAAGTGTAAGAGGAGAACAAGAGAAAGAAACATTTAAGTTTAAAAAACATGACTACATGGAATGTACATTTCCTACATGGCATGTTCCCTGAAGTCATTCACATGGCCATGTACTCCTACCTAAATAGGTCGTGTAACACCCCAGACATGCTGTGTGTTGTCTTAACACATAGCGTGTACTTGAATCCTCTTTCCCTTCCCAATTTCCTCTACATGGATAAGCAACACGGCTCTCCTACGGCAAGACTACACGGTGTGTAAAATACGTACAGGTCGTGTACTAGACAAGCTTCACCTAGCCCGTGTTGTTCATGACATGGCCTGACACACAGCTCACAATACACAGCGTGTTACGGATGGACACGGCATGTATGAGAAAGGATAACACCTGCCCGTGTCGTTTGTGACACGGCCAAGTACCTAGGTAAAACTACATGGTGTGTTTCAAGGAAGACACAGTGTGTACAAGAAAGGGTGACAACAACCCGGGTTGTTCATGACATGGCCGGGTACCTAGGTCAGACTACACAGCGTGTTTAGATGGTACACGGTGTGTATTAGACATGAATCGGCCAACCTATGTTGTTAGTTACACGGGTGGGCATAGGGTCGACTCTACACGGCATGTATGGATGATACACGGCATGTTCACTACAGAATTTCCCCATCCGGTGTCTCTGCCCACACTGCCTATGACACGATAAGAGACTACATGGCGTGTATATAAAGTACACGACGTGTACTTAAGAAAAACTGTTTCTTCCCAAACAGAAGAACACACAGGGTGTACTAAACTTTACACGGCGTGTATTCAGGGTTATTCGAGACATTAAGCCTCAGATACTACTCGGGAACTCAGAAAACACTGAAATGAGTACAGAAAGTGCCAAATTCTGAACAGTGATGGCCCATACTCCTTGCGAATCAAATTTTGGCATCTGATACAAGTTATATCAAGGAAAAAAAGGAAATTATCCACCAAATTCCAGTCCATGAGGGGCCATAACACCTCAAGAACCTAATTTTGGTGTTCATTCAATCAAATATATACACAAACAATACCCTATCAAATAGCAGGTATTTCTATCAAGGAAACTATCACAACAGCATGCATATTTTACACATCATCTAACACAACAACATTCAATCTATAATGAATCCTAGATGACATGGAAATAATGCATGACATGTAATTTCTAGAAAGTTCCTATATGATTCATGATATGGAATACCCTCATCTCATTAGGTTACAACAAAAATAGAACCTCAAAACATCAAAAATAAGAACACAAATAATGTGTATCACTCAAAGTGAAATCATATCTACTGTAATAATTGAAGAACCAGAAAATTGCAATTAAGGAGGTAGATTGGATTTCCCATGTACACGGGTCAGCTACTCCCGGGCACAGCTTATTACAAAGAACCTATTCCATCCTATCGATGGATAAAGGCTCCAAACAGTAAATCAAGAGAAATGAAATCCTCTGATACCACTTTGTAACTTCCCGGTTCCGGAAGCCAACCAGAGGCTCCCCATACCCAGTTAGTCACATGGCCTCAAGCACATTTCTCAGAATGCAGGAGGCTACCGACTAGCAGCGAGGGCCTTGGGTGTGATAGTGGGGAAACTATGCCCTCATTGGCAGAGTACACAGCGGAAATAAACATCACATACAATAGCAGAATCCGTAAATATCCAACAAAAGTAAACATTGGAATACTAGAATAATAAAACAGCTAGAGCTCGTATATATAAATAATGCATGATACATATGTCTAAGAAAATATCCAAACAAGCCACAATGCTGGAATACAAAAATTACTAAACAAAAGTACAAAATAAACGATAAACAACTTCTTATCATCGCATGCATATGCTTGGTCCCATGCTCTCTAGATCCACGGCATGTCAAGTACCTCAAGTAGAAGGGTGCATTCCCTTATCTATACCTGCAATAATATAATCTGTTTGGGCCCAAAAGAATGACCTAAGTAGGGTGTGAGAGAAAATCCCAGTAGGCAACCACCCGAAGATCTATGCCTAATAGTCAGTGAGTATATAGCCGCTAAAAGTACAGAAAGTAGTAAATAAGAAGGACTAAGAAGTAACCAATCCCCAGTTTAAATCATTGAAATCACCACACAGCATGAAATAGCTAAACAAGCAGATAACACAACAGGTAACCCTCTGGGAAGTACCCACAGCCTATCCCCTCTAGTCCTACCTAGCCACACAATCAAGAATCTAAACACAAGGTAACCCTCTGGGAAGAACTCAAGGACTATCCCCTCTGGTCCTAACTAACAAGAACAAGCAACCCTTTGGGAAATACACTTAGTCTAACCACTCTGGTTTAGCTTAAGCATAGACTCTCAAAGGATGCACTCACCGTCAATTCCTCCTATAGTCTCGTATCGGTACTAAAGGCACTCTGGGGAATCACTCAACGTCTCATTCCCCCTGTAGCCCACGTCGAGGAACTATATACACTCTAGGGAAGCACTCAACGTAAATTACCCCTGTCGTCTCACATCATAAATTATAAAGATACTCTGGAGAAGCCCTCATCGTCCATTCTCCCTATGTCTGATACACCAGGTTCTCATGGCCATGTGTTACTTAAGAAAGTGTAGTAGCGTGTAAAGACCAATGTCAACTTCAAGAACTACTTGACTAGAATTCAACAACACAACAGGATAATGTAGCAACAGATACACCATCCTATAATACTAGGCAAGGGAAATTAAATAGCAGCCTAATAGGCAAACAAGACCCAAAGGACAAAATAGGCAAAACATGCATCAGTAAATACATCAAAAGCATATAAATAAACCTTATTCATATCCAGTTATCCTCTATACAGGCATAAAATCACAATAGGCAAAAAATAGGGTTAAAACAGAAAACGCGCAATACCTCGTTCAAGGGTATTGGGAAATTTTTCACATATAACTCAAAGACTATCTTTAGAAAGGCAAAAAAACCTACCTTGGGGTTAGGAGATCAATATACATGAACCTCGAAGCTTGAATCTTCTTATAACGCCGTATATCTAAGAAAATTTCAAAAACGTTCAACCCACAATAACATGGAAAAGAAGATAAATCATGAAATGAGGTTCCAGCAGAAGAGAGAACTCACTGATCCAATTCCAATGCAATAAATGGTGTTTGAAATGGATGACAAACGGAGGATCAGGGGCTCGTCGAAGATCCACGTCTTGTCGGTGCTCTCGGACAAACTAGGTTGAGAAGGAGATGGTTATGTCCGTCAGATGTGACCCCGGTGTGTTTAATGAAAAAAAATACAAAGCATGTACTGTAACACCCAAGACTTTTATGTTATATAAATCATCAAAGGAATCTTTTTCTACACACAACACTTGCTTGGCTTGCTTTACACGAAATCGCGACCTTCCTCGATAGCTTGTGTCGTACGCAATACCAAGTTTCACTAAACAATGATATGCTAATAAAATATTATAACCACGTTTTGAAATTTTATAAATTTTATTTTTCGAAATGGACTTCATTTTTGGATTTGGAATATCGAAATTATCCTAGGGTGAAATTTTGGTATTTTTCTGAAAACTTTCAATTTTTGATGAATAGTGATACCACTAAGTGGTAGTTAAAAAACTGAATTTTTCATAAAAATTAATTTTACCGCTTCTGTGAGTGGAATTTAAAAAATCCTAGAGACACGGTTGATGTCAGTAAGTAAAATGTGGTTCAACGAGATGAAAATAATTTTTGGTGAATAGTAACTTTTTACTTTTATTTACCCCGTTTAAAAGTAAATAGGGTAATTAAGGGTAAAAATGATATTATTATTACCCTAAAACATGTCCTAATTCTATTGGATAAGTGTAATTCGACCAAAAACAAACTTAGGAATAAAATATGACCATTTAGGCCCACTTGGATTAGATTAGGATATTTATTATTAATTTATTTAAAGTAGGGTTAAAATAGTTAAAATCAATGTTTAATAAGTAAATAATTTTTAATATGTGGTTATACATAAGATATATTTGACTATAAATATTCATTAGAAAGATAAAAATATTTCCTACATAATGGTATTTTATTTGTAACTTTTAGACATTAAATAATTTAATTTATTTATGACACAAAGATGATGCAGTAATTATCTTATTAATGAAATATTGACATAATTGATGTTATAAATACCAAAATAAATGTAATTTGAGACTTTTTATGAATTACACTAATTTTATAGGTTAATATGACATGTTATTATTTATTTAATTATCTTTTTTCGAACTAATCATTATGTTATGATTTTCACAAAAATCAATTACTAAATAGTTTCAAAATTGACATAAAATAGTTTTTAAAACAAATTTTATATTATTAATTGTTATTTTATTTTTAAAAATCTACAGTTCGGCCAAATGACTTATATAAGGTTATATATATTAATAATAAACAAATTAGGGTTCGTTTGGATTGATATAGTAAGTTTATTAACCTTATAGTGTAAGAACACAAGAAGACACGGTAAAAGTAAAATTATTTAACTTAATGTAAAATCTAAATGATAAGGTCAAAATAGGAACCTAAACTTGTCTAAATTATATTGGATAAGAGGATATCGACCCATACCCACCTTATTTTCTAAATAAATCAATTTTGAGCTATTTAAAACAGAATTTGGCTTTATAATAAAATAATATTTTTAGTTATTCCAAAGGTGCCCCTCTCCTCCCTTACAAAAGGGCACCTCCTCCCTCTCTTCCTCACACCACTTTGAGCCTTCAATATCGTCCAACCCCTGCCAATTTCTCCTCTAAACTTCAGTAGATACATCCTAGAGGTCCTGTTCTTCTTCAAAAACCAATTTTAGTGCCCTAAAAGGAGGTCTAAAAGAAGCACTTCAAAGAAGAGGTAATGTATGTTACCGATTCTTTCATCTTTATTTCTTCTTCCACTTCTTCTTCTTTAGTTGTTTCATTATGAAGTAATAACATCAGTATCACTCATATACGTATATGTTATTATAATTATGAAACAACCCTATTTCACCATATATCAATCCTACGGAAAATGAAATAACCGCGCGTGCGTATGTACGGAATACCGTCTCCACGCCGTGGTGTAATCTACTTTCCACCACCACCTTACTTGGATGGGTATAATGGTGTAAATAATGACTATATATGATTATTTTAAAGTGATATTGATTCTGAAATAGTATACATACACTCCAATACAATTCCATGATCATGGGAACGATATCATCGCTCGTGCGTACGTACGGAATACTGTCTCCACGATGTGATGCGACTCGTTCTACATGATCTTCATTGCATAATGGTTATATAAAGGAATTGAATGAATGAATATGATATATATTACACTAATAACATTCTGGAACTAAGGTATCTATAACCTAAAGAGAATAATAAGAATTTAATTGACAAAACACGCATAAGAACAAAAAGTAATAAACACCCGAATAACAAGTTGTAATGAAATATTACTAATAAGAAGCTAAGAATATGACCATATATGATATCATAATAGTAATTATGATTCTGGAATAAGTCAATAACATTATTTCAATCGTTATACAGGAGGTTCGGACACTTACGAGGCAAATCGGACCTAAGGTAAGGGAAATATCACAATCTCATTTTTATCCGAGATTGTTTATACTTTAGTATTTATTGGGGTGTATTTTATCATCCACATCCATGTTTCCTCAATATGTAATAGTATTTCCATCCACCTACAATTTTTTAAATACAATTTTACCCTTTGGTGAGTTTTTCGTAAAGGATGTGAAAGGAATATTTAGTCGTTTTTCGTACGAGGTACTTTTTGACTTTTTCGACAAAAGTACGAAAAATGTTTTTTTAAAATTATACGGCATGAATGGATTTTTAAAACATTATTTCCAAGAATCTTCCTTTACAAGTTTTCCAGTTTATTTTTAATCAACTTCTTTTAGTTTAGAATTGTACGACATCTTAAGAAAGGACAAGTGTTTTTTGAAGCAGAAAGGATATTTTCCTCAAGAATGGAGTTCAAGCGTTTTATCAAAATTATTTTCCATCTAAGATAATATAGGTTTCTGTTTCTATCCCTATTATTACATTGATTTTATTATGTTGTGATGGAATTATTTTTATGAATTTCATTATCTTATATGAATTGTTTTATGATGTCATGATGTTTAAGAATCCCATTTTTATTACATGGGTTATGCAATGATGTATGATTTATGATTTTGTGGCACACATAAGAATGGTATAATTATGAGATGGGTGGGACCTATATCTCCCTCCAATGCATTGGGTAAAGATTTTATATCTCATGAGATATACATGGATGGAACGGCAGGTTAAATCGGTTCAGTGAAACAGGACTAAAACGAGGAGTGAGCTCGGTTTAGAAATGGACTTTGTCCACTAAGATTGTCTTGGAAATGAGTCTTGACGAACAAGAAATGATTCTCTATGATTATGTGTGTATGCCACAAAGTTTCATGTTTTAAGTTATGATTATTGGGATTACATTTCACTACTATTATTTATCCCATGTTATGAAATTATGATCTCTTTTTCAGGTTAAGATTTCCAAAAGTTATGTTCGTATGTATATGATGTGATTGATATTTCTTTTGTTTACCCTTACTGAGCATTTGAGCTCAACCTTTTGTATGTTTTATTTCCCCAGGTCAGGAAGAAGGTTATTAAGTAGGATATGCCAAAAAGGGACTCTAGATATGATGAAATGAATGGATGGAAAAGTAGATGCTTTATGAACCAGTTGTTTATGTTTCCTAGTTTCTAAAGACACTATACCTATATGGTCCTTTCATGGTTTTGTTATATGTTGTAATAAGTGTGCTTCAATTTTGAAGTAATAACAATGTATGTAAAGTATGGTTCGTTATAGTTGGTATTAGAGGGAGGGTATAGTCAACCTTTGGAAACTAGGATGTGAAAGCCCTAGTAAGAACCCTAAGGATAATTCTAAGCATAGAACACAATCTTAGTGTTTTAGAAATGACCATGAATAACCTTGGATAAGACCTTAAGTGTGAAATTTTATTCTTGATTATTTGGTTTTACTATTATAATTTGTGTTGCTCACACTATTCTTCTTGGTTTTAGTCAATGGCTGGAACCCGAAGGAACCGTGTTAATGTGGAATGCGACAGGCAATGCAATGATTGTCCCCCGGAGCAACCAAACTTTATGGGATCCAGAATGCAAAATCTTGTAGCCATGCTCACACAACTTTCTCAAGCTATGAATCAAGCAGGACTTCCAAACGATCAAAGTAAGGAGAAACATTCTGTTGAATCCTTCATGAGGCCGCTTCCACCTTCTTTCAGTGGGTCTACAGATCCATTAGTTTCTGAACAATGGATTAGTACTACTGAAAATACATTTTCAGTTCTTCAATGTTCTGAACATGATAAAGTCATCCTAGCAGTGCATCGTTTGGAAGGATATGCTGATCAATGGTGGAATCTTATTAAGAATACGAGTCAAAGGGATGAAATTGAGTCCATGGAATGGGACGAGTTCATGAAATTAATTTTCAATAAGTACTTCCCTCGTATTCTCCGAACAAAGATGGAGAAAGAGTTTCCTGAACTGAAGCAAAAGGATGATGAATCTGTTGGTACTTATGAAGCAAATTTTACAACACTTGCAAGGTACGCTTCTGGTATTATTATCCAACCTGAGAGTAAGATCGATCGATTCTTTAGTGGCTTAAAACAAAGTCTTCGAAGGGAATTAGCCACAAGGGACTTCAATAGCAAGGAGGAAATCGTTCGATGTGCTCTCAAAGTCGATATGGAGATTGGAGTAACCCATCAGTCATATGGGATTGATAAGAAGAGTAAAATGGAATTCAAAGGAAAATCTAAAGATCACACTGAAAAGAAGATGAGATTTCCCTTATGCTCAAAGTGTGGAAAGAAACATGGAGGGAGTTGTCTTAAAGGGACAAGTAAATGTTTCAAATGTGGAAAGGAAGGTCATCGGGCATTTGAATGCCACAATGATGGGTAGGAGATGTATAATGATTAAAACAAAGGAAGGGATACACAGAATGACCCTACTAGACTTCAATGTTTCAAGTGCAAGGAGATGGGGCATTATTCCAATCAATGCCCAAATCCAAGGGTTGATGATGATGGTCGACGTCAACAATCTCTTAAGGCTAAAGGCAAAGGAAAGTCACATGAAATTTCTATCAGCGATGTGGAGTGCGATAACGATGTGGTGAAAGGTACACTTACCATCCACTCTAAAGTAGCAAATGTTTTATTTGATTCTGGATCCACCCACTCCTTTGTTTCTGATGAATTTTCTATGGATATCACCGTATTACCTCAACAGTTAGATGTTGAGTTAGCTGTGACAACCCCTAATGGCACAACAGTCACATCAAAAGTTTATAATTCTTCTTCGATTGAAGTTTGTGGGAAAGTGCTTCCTGCAAATCTTGTGATCCTTCCTATAGTGTAATTTGATGTAATTATTGGCTTGGATTGGCTTTCTCTACATGGAGCTCATATCAATTTCCAAAGAAGGGAAGTCACATTTCATATTCCAGATCAATCTATGATTGTCTATTGATGCAAGGATGAACATATCCTTCCAGTGGAAATTTCTTCCATTTTATGGGTATTGATTCCACTAAATGAAGGTTATTTATCTCAAATGGTTGGTGAGAAACTCACAATTAAGAATATTCCCATTGTACGGGAGTTTGATGATGTCTTTCCGGAGGAATTACCGGGTCTTCCACCAAATCCTGAAGTTGAGTTTTCAATAGAACTCGTACTGGATGCTTTGCCTATATCAAATACACCTTATAGAATGGCCCCAATTGAGTTGCAGGAATTGAAGAAGCAACTCCAAGAGAATCTTGATAAGGGGTTCATACGCCCTAGTGCGTCACCTTGGGGAGCACCTGTTCTGTTTGTTAAGAAGAAAGATGGATCAATGAGACTCTGCATTGATTATTGAGAACTTAACAAGATCACTATCAAGAAAAAATATCATATCCCGTGCATTGATGACCTATTTGACCAACTAAGCAGAGCTCAATACTTTTCCAAGATTGATCTTAGTTCGGGGAATCATCAATTAAGGGTCAAAAGGGAGGATATACCAAAGACGGCTTTCCGTACAAGGTATGGAAACTATGAATTTATAGTGATGCCATTTGGTCTTACTAATTCCCCTGCTATCTTCATGGATCTAATGAATAGAGTCTTTAGAGACTATCTTGATCAATTTGTGGTAGTCTTTATAGACTATATTCTTGTCTATTCAAAGAGAAAGGAAGAACATGAAGATCACTTGAGAATGAAATTGAAGACCCTGAGAAAGGAGAAGCTTTATGCCAAATTTACAAAGTGTGAATTTTGGCTTCAAAAAGTTTCATTTTTGGGTCACATAATCTCAAAAGAGGGGATATCTGTGGATCCAGCAAAAACAGAGGTTATCGAAAGATGGTTGAGACCAACAACAGTAACTGAGATCCGAAGTTTTCTTGGTTTGGCTGGATATTATCGACGTTTTGTGAAATATTTTTCACAATTATCTAATCCACTCACCATGTTGACTCGGAAAGGAGTTAAGTTTTTTTGGACAGAGGAATGTGAAGAGAATTTCAAGGAGCTGAAAAGAAGGTTATCTAGTGCACATGTGCTCACACTGCCTTGTAGTGGAGAAAGGTTTGTGATCTACAGTGATGCATCCAAGAAGGGTTTGGGGTGTGTTCTTATGCAAAATGATATGGTGATAGCTTATGCCTCATGACAGTTGAAAATACATGAGCAAAATTACCCAAATCATGATTTGGATTTAGCTGCGGTAATCTTTGCATTAAATATTTGGAGGCATTACCTTTATGGTGAGAGGTGTGATATTTATACTGATCATAAAAGTTTAAAGTATATTTTCACACAAAAGGAGCTGAATATGCGCCAAAGAAGATGGTTGGAGCTGATTAAGGATTACGAATGCTCAATTCATTACCACCCTGGTAAAGCAAACAAGGTGGCAGATGCATTAAGTCGACAAGACCATGCTAGTTTATCCATGATGAGGATCACAAAAGATCCGATATTTATGGATTTACAAAGGATGGATCTTGGAATTATAATGAAAGGGGAAAAATCGTATCTTTCTCAAATGAATGTTCAACAATCTATACATGTGAAGATTAAAGAGGCACATAAAGAAGATGTTGAGTTACAAAAGAAGGTGAGAAATGTTCCTGAATTCAACCTTGATTGTGATGGGATAATAAAGTTCATGAATCGGGTTTGTGTTCCTCTCATCCTCGAATTAAAGAAGGAGTTGCTGGATGAGGGTCATAGTTCTTCATTCTCTATTCATCCTGGAATAATGAAGATGTATAGAGACCTGAAAGTGTACTTCTGGTGGGATGGAATGAAAAGAGATGTTGCTGAATATTTCTCTCGATGCTTGGTTTGTCAGCATGCTGAAGCCTAGAGACAGAAGTCTAAGGGGATGTTACAACCAATACCCACACCCGAATGGAAATGGGAATACATCACTATGGAATTTGTCACAAGACTTCCTAAAACATCCAAAAGGCAATAATGCTATCTGGGTCATAGTTGATCGTCTTACAAAGTCTGCACACTTCATCGCTATTAGAGAGGATTTCTCTCTAGATCATCTTGCCAGGATATATGTGAAGGAAGTGGTAAGATTGCATGGAGTACCACTTTCTATTGTATCTGATCGGGATCCGAGGGTCACCTAAAAGTTTTGGCGAAGTCTTCATCATACTTTGGATACAGAGTTGAGTTTCATCACTGCTTATCATCCTCAGACAGACGGTCTATCTGAGAGAACAATTCAAACTCTAGAAGATATGTTGAGGGATTGCTCTATGGATTTCAAAGGTGGTTGAGATCAACACCTACCTTTGGTGGAATTTTATTATAATAATATCTTTCAATCCAGTATTCAGATGGCTCCTTATGAAGCTCTCTCTGGAAATAAATGCAGGACTCCAACTTGCTGGGATGAAGTTGGGGAAAGAAAGCTATTAGGACCCGATCTCGTTGATGAAATGGCAGAAAACGTCAGATCTATTCAACAACACATAAGAGTAGCTCAGAGTCGACAGAATAGTTATGCCAACAACCAAAGAAAAGACCTAGAGTTTGAAGTAGGTGATAAAGTGTTCTTACGAATATCTCCCTGGAAGAGGGTCATGAGATTTGGAAAGAAGAGGAAGTTGAGCCCTAGATATATCGGTCCTTTCAAAATACTGGATCGTGTTGATAAGGTAGCTTACTGATTGACACTTCCACCGAATCTCTCTCAAGTTCACGATGTGTTCTATGTATCTCTCCTGAGAAAGTACATACCTGGTCCTTCACATGTACTCAGCTCAAAAGTTGTACCGCTGGAGTAGGATCTTTCTTATGAAGAATAGCCGATAGAGATTATGGATCGTAGCGAAAAAGTCCTATGAAACAAGACCACTCGATTGGTGAAAGTTTTATGGAGGAACCACCAATTAGAAGAAGCGACATGGGAGCTTGAGGATATGATGAGGGAGAGGTATCCTCATCTGTTTGTTACAAAGTGACGAATTTCGAGGGCGAAATTCATTTTAAGGGGGGTAGAATGTAACACCCGAGACTTTTATGTTATATAAATCATCAAAGGAATCTTTTTCTACACACAACACTTCCTTGGCTTGCTTTAAATGAAATCGCGACCTTCCTCGATAGCTGGCGTCGTACGCAATACCGAGTTTCACTAAATAATGATATGCTAATAAAATATTATAACAACTTTTTGAAATTTTATAAATTTTATTTTTCAAAATGGACTTCATTTTGGGATTCGGAATATCGAAATTATCCTAGGGTGAAATTTTGGTATTTTTCTGAACACTTTCAATTTTTGATGAATAGTGAAACCACTAAGTGGTAGTTAAAAAACTGAATTTTTCATAAAACTTAATTTTACCGCTTCTGTGAGGGGAATTTCAAAAATCCAAGAGACACAGTTGATGTCAGTAAGTAAAATGTGGTTCAATGAGATGAAAATAATTTTTGGTGAATAGTAACTTTTTACTTTTATTTACCACGGTTAAAAGTAAATAAGGTAATTAAGGGTAAAAATGATATTATTATTACCCTAACACGTGTCCTAATTCTATTAGATAAGTTTAATTCGACCAAAAACAAACTTAGGAATAAAATATGACCATTTAGGCCCACTTGGATTAGATTAGGACATTTATTATTAATTTATTTAAAGAAGGGTTAAAATAGTTAAAATCAAAGTTTAATATGTAAATAATTTTTAATATAATGTTATATATAAGATAAATTCGACTATAAATATTCATTAGAAATCTAAAAATATTTCCTACATAATGGTATTTTATTTTTAATTTTTAGACATTAAATAATTAAATTTATTTATGACACAAAGATGATGCAGTAATTATCTTATTAATGAAATATTGACATAATTGATGTTATAAATACCCAAATAAATGTAATTTGAAACTTTTTATGAATTACACTAATTTTATAGGTTAATATGACATGTTATTATTGATTTAATTATCTTTTTTTGAACTAATAATTCTGTTATTATTTTCACAAAAATCAATTACTAAATAGTGTCAAAATTGACATAAAATAGTTTTTAAAACAAATATTATATTATTAATTGTTATATTATTCCTAAAAATATAAGGTTCAGCCAAATGACTTATATAAGGTTATATATATTAATAGTAAACAACTTGGGGTTCTTTTGGATTGTTATAGTAAGTTTATTAACCTTATATTGTGGGAACACAAGAAGGCACGGTAAAAGTAAAATTATTTAACTTAATGTTAAATCTAAATGATAAGGTCAAAATAGGAACCTAAACTTGTCTAAATTCTATTGGATAATATGCTTTCGACCCATCCCCACCTTAACTTCTAAATAAATCAATTTGGAGCTATTTAATACCGAATTTGGCTTTATAATAAAATAATATTTTTAGTTATTCCAAAGGTGCCCCTCTCCTCCCTTATAAAAGGGCACCTCCTCCCTCTCTTCCTCACACCACTTTGAGCATTCAAGCTCGGGAAACCCCTGCCACTTTCTCCTATCCACTTCCCTAGAGACATCCTAGAGGTACTGTTCTTCTTCAAAGACCAATTTTAGTTCCCTAAAAGGAGGTCTCAAAGAAGCACTTCAAAGAAGAGGTAATGTCCGTTACCGATTCTTTCATCTTTATTTCTTCTTCCACTTCGTCTTCTTTAGTTGTTTCATTATTAAGTAATAACATCAGTATCACTCATATACTGATATGTTATTATAAGTATGAAACAATCCTATTTCACCATCTATCCATCCTACGGAAAATGAAATCACCGCGCGTGCGTGCGTACGTACGGAATACCGTCTCCACGCCATGGTGTAATCTACTTTCCACCACCACCTTACTTGGATGGGTATAATGGTGTAAATAATGACTATATATGATTATTGTAAAGTTATATTGATTCTGAAATAGTATATATACACTCCAATACAATTCCATGATCATGGGAACGATATCATTGCTCGTGCGTACGTACGGAATACCGTCTCCACGATGTGATGTGACTCGTTCTACATGATCTTCATTGCATAATGATTATATCAATGAATTGAATGAATGAATATGATATATATTACACTAATAACATTATTTAAATGAGGTATCTATAACCTAAAGAGAAGAATAAGCATTTATTTGACAAAACACGCATAAGAACAAAAAGTAATAAACACCCGAATAACAAGTTGTAATGAAATATTACTAAAAAGAAGATAAGAATATGACCATATATGATATCATAACAATAATTATGATTCTGTAATAAGTCAATAACATTATTTAAATAATTATACAGGAGGTTCGAACACTTACGAGGAAAATCGGACCTAAGGTAAGGGAAATATCACAATCTCATTTTTATCCGAGATTGTTTATACTTTAGTATTTACTGTGGTGTATTTTATCATCCACATCCATGTTTCCTCAATATGTAATAGTATTTCCATCCACCTACAATTGTTTAAATCCAATTTTAACCTTTGGTGAGTTTTTAGTAAAGGATACGAAAGGAATCTTTTGTCGTTTTTCGTACGAGGTACTTTTTGACTTTTTCGATAAAAGTACGAAGAATGTTTTTTTTACTTATACAGCATGAATGGATTTTTAAAACATTATTTCCAAGAATCTTCCTTTACAAGTTTTCAAGTTTATTTTTAATCAACTTGTTTTAGTTTTGAATTTTATGACATGTTAAGAAAGGAAAAGTTTTTTTTGAAGCAGAAAGGATATTTTCCTCAAGAATGGAGTTCAAGTGTTTTATCAAAATTATTTTCCATCTAAGATAATATAGGGTTCTGTTTCTATCCCTATTATTAAATTGATTTGATTATGTTGTGATGGAATTATTTTTATGAATTTCTTTATCTTATATGAATTGTTTTATGATGTCATGATGTTTAAGAATCCCATTTTTATTACATGGGTTATGCAATGATGTATGATTTATGATTTTGTGGCACACATAAGAATGGTATCATTATGATATGGGTGGGACCTATATCTCCCTCCAATGCATTGGGTAAAGATTTTATATCTCATGAGATAGACATGGCTGGAATGGCCGGTTAAACTGGTTCAGTGAAACAGGACTGAAACGAGGAGTGAACTTGGTTCAGAAATGGACTTTGTCCACTAAGATAGTCTTAGAAATGAGTCTTGAATAACAAGAAATGATTCTCTATGATTATGAGTGTATTCCAAAAAGTTTCATGTTTTAAGTTATGTTTATTGGGATTACATTTCACTACTATGATTTATCCCATGTTATGAAATTATGATATCTTTTTCAGGTTAAGATTTCCAAAAGTTGTGTTCTTATGTATATGATGTGATTTATATTTCTTTTGTTTACCCTTACTGAGCATTTGAGATCACCCTTTTGTATGTTTTATTTCCCCAGGTCAGGAAGAAGGTTATTAAGTAGGATATGCCAAAAAGGGACTCTAGATATGTTGAAATGAATGGGAGGCAAAGTAGATGCTTTATGAACCAGTTGTTTATGTTTCCCAGTTTCTAAAGACACTATACCTATACGGTCCTTTCATGGTTTTGTTATATGTTGTAATAAGTGTGCTTCAATTTTGAAGTAATAACATTGTATGTAAAGTATGGTTCGTTATATATACTTTTGGATTACACGGCATGTACTTTCTGTTTTTGTACTCTCTATTAGGGAACCTCTAGGTCATCACACATGGACGTGTGCAAGGCCACTACACGGCTACCCGTGGTAACTGAGTACACGATGTGTACTCATAAATTACACGGCGTGTACATCAAAAAATTCCAGAAACTCGTCTTCCCTCAAAAAACAACCAAAAAGGAAAAACATATGTGAAAATAAGGTCTAGGTTCTTACAGTTATTCTTTCATAGATTTTGTTATTTATTCTCTTATGATTTATATTTTATGAACTTCTATGATTTATTCCATGATTCATGTTTATGAGTTATAAAACGCAAGGAATAATATTATAAAGTTATGATCACATTCTCATATGGTATGCTCATGTTTATTATTACATGAATCCATTGTTTAACCTTACTGAGCATTTGTGCTCACCCCTTTTTATATTTCCTTTCCAAGGTTATGAACATATCTATTAAAAATGATCTCTCTAAAAATTCTGAAAGTCATTAAGAACCTAGTGGGAGATAAAATAGATTTATTTTATTCCAATGTTAATGTTTCTATTTTTGAAAAGGTACTAAACTAATACAGCCTTTCAGAATATGTTAGTGTAATGTAATAAGTTTTCCACAAAAGTGATGTAATTTCTATGTACATTAATACTAGTTCATTATAACCCCACCAAAGGGTCTGGGGTTTTCCAAGGGTTAATGACCACCAACGAATAAATAAATTCATTATTATTCACCTATAAAATAATTCTATTGAATTTATTTGTATAAATTAGACCCAAAATATTAAGTGAATACATGGGAAAATATTATATGAATAAATATTATATTAATATTCAAGGCATGTTTATCATTTTTTGGAAGTACTAGTCAAGTTAATGGATCAGTTTTATAACGTAATATATTTATTGTATATTGTATGTACATTAAAAAATATAAATTATGATTATTATGTCTTCATTTCATCTTAATGAGACATTTACCACTTAATTTGTGGGAATTGGATATATATGGATGTCGGGTATCCTTTTTGGGTATTTGTACATCATATATGTAAGAAGAGGAAAATATATTTTCCAAAAACAATTCATTAATTTAGAATTGAGAGATTATTACTCCTCCCATATCCTAGAGATATAATGGATCTATCCATGTAATTGATCCAGGAATTTATTTTTGGATCGAAGGGACAAGATCAAGGTGGTCATTTCCACATTGAAGGAATCGTCAGAGCTCTATTGTAAAACCCAGAAATTAATGACCGGAATATGTGAAAATTCATGAGGCATGTATGGATTATCTAGACAGTAGCAATCATGGATCCCTTGAGAAATAATCATTGATTATGAGATGAATAAAAACATCTCCCTAAGTCAAATGAGGTATTTTTTATTTAATTTGTGTTCTTTGAAATAATCATGCATGATCGCCAGACCTCTAATAGGGCTCAGATCAATGTATAAGATGAATTAATGGCACTCCGGTGACAAAATCCTTTAAATCCATAGCCCATAATGATCCTATACATTCCTCATAACCATAAAATACCCCTTGTTACATCTATTACAATCTACATTATCTTTTATTATCTAGATTGGAATTTTATTTCTTAGAAACTAGATGCTCTTATACATTACCAAAAAATAGGAAGTATACCTATACTTAGACTTTTCCATAGGTTTTTTATAACATTTTGAAATCCAAATTCCCAAATTAACTAAACTATGATATGATACTAACTATTATGACCAAATTTTTTATACATGATTATTACATTATTTTTTTCACAAAAAACATAAGAGTGATACAATGAAGAATCCAATGGTTTAATATCTCATAGAAACAAGTCTCATACATTACTTGTACATAATAAATCATAAAAACTATTTAAATCATTATTTTTATACTCCTAAAACATATTATTTTCTCCTTAGAACATATAATCACCTTAGGATATACAACAGTGCAATGGGTGATCTAAAAGCCTGGAAATGTGAGGATTATCATGGGATTAATAAGGGGAATGAATCAATAATACATGGGTTAGGGAAATCAATATAATTATATAATAATAATAGAAACATAATATAATCATTAGAGAAATATTTTATAATGGTGTGGAATATGTAATATAAATAATAATGAAACATCATAACATAGTGGTCAAATACCACACATAGTTGTGAATTATCCTAGCATCATGTTCACGCATAACATATGTGCATAAATCATATCATAATTCTAAGAAATATACAATAGAATATTCATAAATAATATAGACAATATCAGGATATATATCACATTACCCTATTCCTTATAGGGATATAAAATTTCATACCCACCTATCACATCATAAAATCCTCATAATCATTCATGACACTTGGAAAGAAAATGTTAAAAAATAAAATTTATGAAATAAAATCATGAAATATAATGGGTTTGATAAGGGTTTCATCAATAATAATTTAAGTAATAACCTTAAGTGTTTACATATTAACAGGGGAGATCATATTTTGGTATAAAAGATCTTTTTTTTTGAATAAGAACGAACTCAATAAGATTCAAAGAGATATTTTCAAAAATAAATTCCATTTTGAAAAATCTTTATAATTCGCTTAGAATTCATTTCAACAAGGTAAAAACATTTATATCCCTAGAGAAAAGGTAAATAATTTTGAGGTGGAACTTTAAGGAAAAAAATGAGCATAAATATAGAGAATAATTTGAAAGAGAGGCTAACCCAAAAAAAGGAATTGGGTTTGAGAATACCCTTTCATTAAATTCTGTTTTGTTTCATCACTTTTCTACCTACCAACTAACAAAATTAGGATTAATAAAACATCAAACCAGAAATAAATTATGTTTATTTTTTCACTTGTTATACATTATAATAAAGGGATTCCATTCCTTAATTCCCTTTTTTATGTTCAATCATTTTGATATTATATTTTCCTTAAAATATATCATTTTTTTTCTAATTTCTCTATTTTTGTTCAAGTCCATTTATACATAAGTATAATTAATTATAGAAGTTTTAAATAAAAAAAACTTATACATTTATATATATAATAAATAATTTATTAATACCAATCATAGAGTTGGTGATAATAAAGGAGATGAAAATATCCTCATTGATGGTTGACCAACCGTTAACGGGACACTATCCAAAGAAGAAGAAATAGATGCATGAAATATAAATACATTTTAAATATAATCATAAAATAGTTAAAGGTAATTAATATAATTATGAAATAGAACATAATTAATAGTATATGATTTGGTTTAGAAAATAATATAGAAAAAATGGAAGAGATGAGGAAAATGAGAAGATAAGTTGATGAAAACTCATCTTTTTCTCGGTGTGGCTTCTTTTCTATGACACTAAACTCTGTTGATACATGGTTTTTTAATGTATAAAATATATAAAGATAATAAGGGGATTGATAAAGGATGTTTTAGAAATTTTTTGTATATGGTAAGTGATGGAGGAGTGGATTCCCAAGGGAGGGGTGAGGGTTATTTATACATGAGGAGAGGGGATGTTTAAGGATAAAATATTGAGTAAATAATTATATCCAATGTAAAAGATTAAAAATTTATATTTTTAACATTATGAAATATATTTGGATAAAATAAAAAGATTTTGTGAAATTTAATCCTTTTATAATTCTAATTTATAAGTTAAGAAAATCTAAAAATAGAAAAATGAAAAAATGTTTTTTATAAAGGGACACTTTAGACTTTTAGGATATGGAAAATATATTTTTGGTTTAGAAATTTAGTTTATTGTTTTTCAATTTTCCCATTAATATTATTAAATTTATTTTTATCTTAAATAATAAATTTATCATTTTTTAATTCACCATTAAATCATCATTATATCATAAAACTTATGTTATTTCAAAATCGGTCTTTTTTCTATTCACGTAAAAGTGGAAGTTTCTCATAAAATTATCAAAACTTTAGCCCTGGGAAATTTCTACATGATAATTATAAAAATTAAATTCATTTTTTCAAAATAGTTTTCTATCATTGCAAATTATAATTATTAACATAAAAATTATGGTGAAACCCGTTCAAAATTAGTTTATTACAAAGTCTGTATAATTTATTTGTGTTTTTTAATTTATTTATTTATTTTATCGTACAATAATATATATATATATATATATATTTAAAATATTATTTAAAAATATTATTTATATTATGTTTTATTATTTTGACGTAAAATTATTATTTTAACTATCGGTTTTCTATTCACAATGGTTGGGTTTCTATTCCCAATGGTCAAATTACTATATCATCAATTACATCACTACTCCAACTATCACATTACCACTTGTAAATACCTCATCTTTCCATCATACACTATTCTGTACAATTCCTCCCTATTTTATATATTTTAATCTTCTAAGATATCAATTGGATTACTAATATTTTGTTTCTTTTCTATAGTGTTATTTGTGAGGGAGATAATTCTAGCTGATTAAAATGAACCATGTTTCTTCATTCTAATTTTTCTATATAATATTTTTTTACATTTTAATATTTAAAATTTACGTGGGTGTAGTTTCTAACTAATATAATAATGTCTGTTAATGAAATAAAGTTTAGATAGTTTCTCTATGGGATTTATGTGTATAATTATATATGGTACGAGACACATTTATTCAGAAAAAAAAATATAATTTATTAATAATGAGTCATTACACAATTATATAATGTAAAAATAACCATCACCCTCATAAAATGGAAATGATACTCCTTAATGATAATAATTAATGTGTCTCAATACCAAATCATCCAATCCATTCTGAAGATCATGTTGAAAATACTCTTCTCTATCATAAATATATCAAATATGAATATGTGACTGGATATCACTACAGAACACTTTGGACACCACCAAATAATCTTACATCACATCCATAATGGTATATGGATCAATATTATCTCATACAAGAACTCTGTTTCTATCCTAAATCCATAAATACATTGATCATATACAAAACAATGTGATACACCTATATCAACTATAGTAAATTCTGAGGTAGATGCTCTAAAAACAATACATTAAAGTATAGATAGCCCAACATCATGATGAGTAGAAGTATGATCAATGGAATGAAACTGACAGAAACCTCAACCCTAATTCCATGCCTACTCCCCAACGAAGAAACTCCCCACCGATGAAATGTCCTCTTCACTTGGGCACCGCATCCTCTACCTCAATCTGAATGGCCCATAGAACTTCATACACCACCCTATCACAACACACATAAACCCTACAACTTCTCAAACCCTCTACCACTAGATTAATATTGAGTAGCCATATAATACCAATAAAGGTTCCACATACCCCCACCTAATCGATACTTGACTGGGGACTAACTACTCTAATAGATATGACCTGGTATGCCACACTAATAACACTCCACAGAACCACCACTCCTAAGTGGATGAGATAAATTAATATCATGTCCTCTCGACTCACTACTACTCAGTAAATAACTATCAAAGTGGTGATTCAATCTTCCTAAGGACCCACAATATGTTCCCTTAATAGAATCAAATAGTCCGAATCCTCAATTTTTATTCAGGTTCTTCCCGTATATGTGGGATTGGTTCCCAAACTCTAAGAAATGATATTGGAAAAAAATAAAATGTACCTTAACCACATACCTCAAATCCTCTAGACATGGCTAACTCATCCCCAACAAACACTAGAGGAAGATTTCAAATCACTATAAAGAAAACTGCATACTCGATAGACATCATCCCCCTTTGATTAAGAGATAAGAACTCCCATTCCTTATTTTCCCACAAGGTCTCCAAAGATAAATTCGCATAGAATCAGACTTGAAAATAATCCCATGAAAAACCAAAAAACTTGTTTAATTTCACCAGGATATCCCACAATTTCTTATTTGTTCCTCCAACTATATAGGTCTCTAGTTTCACCCTCCTCTTTGGGGATGACTCAAGATGATCAAATATAGTCTACATCAATTCCACCCAATGATAAATAACCTTGGTTCCACTTTCACCAATGTATAGGGGTGGGTTATATATCTGCAACTCTAGAGTAAACTTTGAAATAAAAGTTATAGCTTGTGAGGACTATCTATCAATCTATTGTATAACCCACAATAGGCTCTCTTCGATATAATTATCTATAGTATATACACATGAAATAAGGGTTTCTCGATCAACCATTAGTATTGAATTCTTTTCCTAACCCTCTTGGTGTACATTATAGGAAGTAGAAATAGCGTGTATTTATAATTACAAACACACACCTCAGAAAATGTTTCTATCATAGTTCTTAATATCATAGTTTAAGATAATATATAATAGTCATATCAGCCCATTATAATATATAAAACCAAAATTATAAGGTATCACGACTCAAGATAAATCTTTATCCGTATCTTCCCATTATCAAGGTCATTATTAGATTGATATATGATCCATGTCAACTTTTTCTTCAAGATTATCATAATCATGGTACAGTTAAGTGAAATTATAATAACAATTTATATAAGAATACACTTTATAAGTTGTTATAGTCATTTCATTTAACCAATGTCATATGTTAAGAAGGATAATAAATCATAGATAATAATAAAAATAACCACATAAGGAATTGGTTAGATATGAACCCATTATTAATATGTATACATATAAAAAATATATAAGTTCTTTCTAACCCATTAAATAACCAAACACCATATCATAATTAGAGAGACCAATCACAAGAAGGATCATGAATATCATTTGCATCCTATATTCCTGATCTAATGCAAGATCATACACAATCTTTCAACCCTAGTCCAGGAGAAAACCCCCATAAATCATTAATCCCAATCGTAGTTCATTATATTTATTAAAATAACCCACTATAAAAGTGATAACCATGAAAAATATCTCCATCCATGGTAACTTAAACTTCCATCATACCTAGGTTATAAAATCCTAGGAACAAGATCCATACCAATCACTAACCCATTCTAACTCATAAATACCATGAAAAAAAGTATGTTAAATAAATTAAACATGGCTCGGATTCAAATTTTTAATTTCTAAACATTGGTTACCCTGCATTAATTTTAATGGAGAACCACATGACCTTGAGTGTGCCACTACATACATTAGAGTCCATTGACT
This sequence comes from Viscum album, assembly GCA_963277665.1. Taxonomy (NCBI): domain Eukaryota; kingdom Viridiplantae; phylum Streptophyta; class Magnoliopsida; order Santalales; family Viscaceae; genus Viscum; species Viscum album. Next base: position 1,022,037,909 of record OY728127.1, read on the forward strand.
AGTGAAGGGGTCATATGTTAACATGGGGAGCCTATACCTCTTGGATTAAATAATCCTAAATAAAAGTTGATGTAGTATTACTAATAAAAATTTCAATGAAACCAGGGTAATAATACATCACAACTAAATTCTAGTGAACCGGTATATCAACCCATGCTATAAAAATATGAAAAATTGATCATGTCCTACTTGGAATACAAACATCATTATGATCCCTTGTGGGTGAATCAAAGACATCAAGGTACAAATAAACAAAATATAATAGAAAAATATAAAAATATAAAATTGGTCTTGTTCCCTATCTCGGACCCATCTCTCAAGCCCAACCAAAAACAGTTAGTTCATCCATCAAGAATAGGTTCATTAACCTTGTGTTGGCCTTCAACCATAAAGTCTACTCGAGTACCCAAAACTCTTGAGTAAGTTGGTATTTCAACTCAATTAGACAACACTAATGGTGTTCCTAAGTATATATAGTATAAAAAATATGAATTTTGATTTTCCATAATAAATTACTGCATGTGAAAAAAAACAATTTCAATCCTCAAGTTCTACCGTGACACCTAACGTTAACCATAACTACTTCATCTAGTGTCATGGTTTCTCTAAACACAATGCATAAATATACCAAAGTTTGTACTAGCACATACCCTAAAAATAATCTCATTTTATCCACATACAGAGGGGAAATGGTGCACCTATCTTGTACAATCGTATAACATCAACACATATAGGGGAATGGAGACTTCCCTGGGTATAACTATATAACATCAAAACCTAGGGGTTAGCACCATCCCCCAATAATATCTTAAAACATAAACACATAGGGTAGGAATAGAGAATTACATTGGTACCATCATATGAAATAATCACCTAGGGGAAATATCACCCACCCCTGGTTCCATCATATAATATAGATTCACATAGAGGGTGGAACCCACCCCTAGTACCATCATATTACAACATCACCAATGGGTAATATCACACAACCCTAGTACCATCATATACATCATCACCTTAGGGATAATATCGCATTCCAATGGTAGCATCATAGGACATCAACACAAGTGTAGGATAACACTTTCTCAGGGAATCATCATAACTAATCAATCACATCTCTAGTTGTATAAGTTCCCAACCCAAAACCATTGTAACATCTTGTTACCATTTTATCAAGTACACCCTAAACCTCATTGTGGGTTTCCCCTCCTTTAAGATTGGAAGGATACCTATCATGGTGAAGTCGGAGATTAGTTGGAATTTCAACTTTAACCAGCCTTTTCTACAGGATGTGGGAAGATTTCACACCTTGTAACATGGTTACACACTGTGTAATTTCTTCTCGGTAAAAGTTGTGAAAATGGATTAATGATGTAAAATTTTAAACATTGTGAATGATTTAAAAAAACAGATTTTTAATCTAAGGTAGTGGGTTTTTTGTCACATTTATCTAGCATGTGCTTCACAACGTGAATGGGGGTTTCACACCATGAAATGGACTGCATCCATTTTTAAAACACATTCTTGGACGTTTTTCTTAGTCTATTCTTCCCAGACTCTTCCACCCTCAACCCGGGGTCTCTCTTAGGTTTTTTTTTTGAAGAAACCTTTCCTTCTTGATCAATCTGTTTGATATCCGATATCAGTTACGATAGTGGTGCTTATCTCTAGGTAAGTCATGTCCCCAATTATTTTTTACCATTGATCATGGTATGACCATTGGGTGGTGTTCTCAGATATTTTGGGTTCTGATGGTTTTTATTCTTTGTTTCTTCTAGATCCATTGTGAAATCTTGCTCAGGAGTCCTTTTTCTTTGTCGGTCATAGTGGAGTGGGTGTTTGTTCTACTGGTATGTAATCTTATTTCTATATGCTTACCTCTTCCATTAATTTTTGGATCAACCATGTTATTTGGATTGGAATCTAGGTACTTCTTTTTCATCATTGGATTCCATTGTTGGAGGATCCTATTGTGGGTGTGTGCGGCCCAATCTTTGAGGTAGGTGGCTCCGTCTCAAGCCTATCATAATGTATTTTGTTATTTTTCATCAAAAATTGATTCATAATAAAAACTTTATATGATTGTTTTATGTGTGTGTTTAAAATAGTTTTCAATGGAAAATGTTTTTTTCTAGGTTATTGATCAATAGAAGGAAAAGGGGTATATTTTTAGCAGTGAAATGAAATTTGAAATGGTTTTCAAATCATTAAAATTAATTTTGAAATAGATTACTTGGGTTACCCTGTTTACATAGGTGGTTGGTTTAGATGAGTCCATAATACATTGTTTTCTGACTATCATGGATCTTTTTCTTAGGTATTTCCTCTGTTTCCTAGTCCTATTGGTTTAGGGGGTGATATTGATATTATAGGGGAGTTTACTCATGGGTTATTCATATGATTCTAGGTCCATTCTAGGTACTGGTTTTTGCACTTGATTATTGTGGTACAAGTAGTCTACGGTCTGGACCTGTGGTATTTCTTGTTGTTGAGATACCGATTCTTCTATTTTTTTTGTTCACCTTTCTAAGTTAGCCTTGATATGCATGTCTCTATTTGTGAAAAATGATATGGAAAATGTGAATTGAAAATGGTATACCTAGTTTTGTTTAGAACCATGAAAAAATTGAAATTTCTACGATGTTTTATATAAAACTTTTTTTCTTCTTATCATGCCATATTTTTACTTAAAATGAGAATACATGAATTGATATATAAGGACATGATATGGAAAACCTGGGTGGGATCCTACTGATCATGTTAATCCACACCATGCCCACCTCTTTGTGGGTGTGTAGACCTTTGTTTGTATTCTAATTTAGGGAAATTTAAGGTGTCAGAGTGAGGTGGCGAGGTTCGTTTCATCTGGTAGGGTATCTGGTTGTGAGAAGGTGGGAGTTCGTCCATGCCATATTTTTTAGTAGTTGTTTGGTTTGGGACATTTGTAGTTGGACTTTTCCTTTTGAGTTTTAACTACACTTGATGTTTTCTATTTCTACTATTTTATTATAGTTATGGAATATATATATTCTTTGTATTCTGTTATACCTTTCTGTTAGGTACATATATTCCATGTGTTTGTTCAAGTTGGGAAAAATCATTCCCACTAGTTCATTGTTTGATGCCCGAGTGCTTGTCATCAGCCCGTGGGGATCTGGAAATCCCTTAAAGTATGTGAATGAATAGTTCAAGTGCCGGGTTTGAGGGAAACCGAGGTTGGTTCCTTATAATTTTGTATGAGGGGAGGTATTTCCCCAATATTTCTTATCTTGTGACATCTATTAGACTACAAATAATATTATCGGGACTAGAGAAATATGTTGCGATAAGTGCAAAGAAAAATCTTTCCATGGTGAGACTCAAGTTTCCATGGGATGTTGGGATGTGTGTCTCTACTGTTGAGTTTTATTTTCAATCTTAGTTTCTTTTTATGGGTTTTTTATTTTGAACTGAGATTTGTTCTTTTGTTGGATTGTTTTTATGATTTAGTGTGCAGTGGTACTCCTATGAGACGTCATCCACAATTTCCTCAATAAGGTGCAGCTGATGCTCCTCAAGAGAACCCACCAATAGATCAGAATCACATTGAGATGATCATATGTGTAGTTTTTATTTTTGATCAGGATGTTCCATGAGTTTAGAACATAGTGGTTTAGGTATGGCCCAAAGTTGGAGGAGAGAGAGAGAGAGAGATTATGGGAGTTCTTTCATGAGAAACCACCATCCTTTAAAGTGATGACAGAACCCCAAGAGGAAATGGACTAGCTGGATAGGATCGATCAAATCTTTTAATTTTTAGAGACACTTTAGAATATTAGGGTACAATACGTATCGTTCATGCTCAACGGTTCTGTTAAGATATGGTGGGATTCTATGGTCTGTGTAGATAGACACCGAGATTTGGATTGGAAGGGTTTCAAACCCCTATTCTTCAAAAAGTTTTTCCTAGAGTCACTGATGTCGGATAAGTCTCTGGAGTTCCTATATTTATAACAGGGATATCGTTTGGTGTCTACATACACCGATCGTTTGGCAGAGCTTATCCTTTTTTCTAGAATGTGGTAAAGAATGACCTGCTGAAGGCTCAAAAGTACCTACAGGGTTGGCGATAGGATATCAGATCACATGTGTTTGTGATGAAACATTATACCTATGTAGATATGGTATATAGATCTATAATGGAAGAAATGAATATTCTAGGAAATTTCGTATTTTCCACCTCTTCACTTCCATTGGGTGGAAGCTTCTGTGGTGCACATGGGAATAAGAGGAAGTAGAAAGATCAAAAAAAGAGTAGTGGATGTGGGTCCTAGTAGCGAGCCTCCTATGTATCATCTATTATAGTGGGTAATATTATATATCCTTGATATCATTGTAGAAATTTCGGACAAACAAGGGGTTCTTTTTATATACCTACAAAGATGTGCAATAGTTGTGGTGTGTTGGTCATCTACATAACTTTTGTTAGGCTATGAATATGCCTCATTATGGTCAGGGATCGTCATCTCTAAAGGCTACTGTGGTGTAGTCAGAAGCTTCAAGTACTGCAGGGCCCCAACAATATGCCTCAGGAGGGAATCCTTTTCATGCATTAGATGTGTTTTTAGAGAATTTTATTCAGGTCCAACAACAGTAAGAGGTACTATCCTTATTGCATCATTAGTAGTAATTTATTTATTCGATATTTGTTCCTCCCACTCTATTATATATTCATGTTTAGTTAATTTTCTAAAACTTCCAATGTATCTTATATCCCTTACACTGGAGTTAGTGAAACCTATTGTCCAGAGGAAAGAGAAGGGGATTCATTTTCCTTCTTATTCATTAACAATAGCCTATACAGATTTGGTCTGGGATTTTCTCATTCCTGATCTGGATATGTTTGACGTCATCAATGGTATGGATTCGCATGTCACTCTTGGAGATGTGGTTGTTTTTTATCATCTTTATATTTAGTTTCTTGCTAGAGATGGGAGATATCATGTGTTTCATGGAGAGTCTGACCCAATGTCTAGTTGTGAAGGACCATCCCACCTAGATCTCAGGAGTCTCTTATTTGATGGTGCATTTTATCCCAATGGCATCTCTTCTATTACTGATCTCCCAATTGTTGTTCAAGACTTTCTTAATTTTTTCCCATATGACTTCTCTGGTCTTCCTCTAGAGAGAGACGCAAAGGTTATGATTGATCTGCTTCTAGGTACGCAGCTGATATCTATACATTCTTATCATATAGCACCAGAAGAGCTGAAAGAGATCAAGATTCAGTTGGACAGCCAGTTGGAAGATAGCTTCGGTCAGCCTAGAATTTTTCCTTGGTTATCCCTAATTATCTTTTACAGGAAAGAAGATGGTACCCTTTAGTTATGTGTGGACTATCAGAAGTTGAAATGGGTAATGTTTAGAAACAAATATCATTTTCCTCATGTGGATGATCTTTCTGATCAGTTAAAGGATGTGAAGTGGTTTTCAAAGATTGATCTTCAGTTGAGTTATCGCCAGCTTAGTGTTCGGGAGTCTGATTTACCTTATATATATATATATATATATTAAGAGTAGTTATTGACACTATTAATATCTTTTGATACCTTTTGTTCTGACTAATGCTTCTATAGTTTTTATATATTTGATGAATCGGATATTCTATCCACATCATGACACTTTTTTTGTAGTTTCCATGTATGATATTCTAGTTTTTTCGAAATATGAGCAGGAGCATGAGAACCATCTGAGTTTGGTTTTAGAAATTTTGAGAATTCTACAATTATATGTATAGATTTAGAAATTTATTTTCTATATTTAAGAAGGGGAATATAATTTCTAATCATGGCTTATTAGTTGATCCAGAGTAGGTAAATGTATTTTTTCATTGAAGGAGCCACAGAATGAATTTGATATAAGGAGATTATTTGGAGTTATTTGATACTACTAATGGTTTCCAATGAATTATATAAGTTGGAATCACCATATAATTATCTTACTTGTAAGGTGATGAAATTAAAATGGAATTTGAAGTGTGAGTCTTCCGTCAATGAATTGAAAAAACTTCTGACATCGGCTCCTATTTTGATCTTACCTAATCCAAGTAAGGGGTTTGTGGTGTTTTTGGATGATTTGGGTGTTGTTTTGGGATAACGTCTTATTAAATATAATCATATGGGATATTATATCTCTCATTAGCACCAACCACATGAGAAGAATTACCCCACTCATGATTTTGAGCTTTTTGCAGTCATTCATGCGCTCAAATGTTGGAGGAACTGTCATTTTGTTGAAAGCTTCACAGTATATTCTGATCATAAGACTCTAGGTTATATATTTTCTCATAAGGACTTGAATATCAATAAGAGATGATGGGTAGAATACATCAATACATTGGAATTTGATATTTCTTACACCCCAAGAAATGGAAATTTCATTGCAGATGCTTTTAGAAGGAATATAGCATCACAGGTTGTTTAGAAATCGGAGGAGGAGTGGAATCTTATGGGGATTTTTCTCAATTTGACTAAGATGCTCATGAGGATGTTTCAGGAATGGTTCTGACTAGTGATTAGTTATCATCATCTCTCTTGGTGTCTATTTTTTTAGATTATTTAGTAGGATGATGAGTTTTATTAGACTCAAGAAATCCTTTATAGTGGCGGGTATTTTGGGTTGGTCTCTTTCTTCAGATGGTATGATTCACTTCAGGGAAAGGATTTTCATCCTAGCATCTGTGAAGAGTTTATTCTTGTTTTATTGTCATAGCTCTTCATGGTATGTTCATTTAGGAATTAATAATATGAATCATCACATGAGGTGGAAGTTCTGTTGGTCGGGAATGAAGCGTGACATCACGGATTTTGTGTCTCATTGCTACACCTGCTAATGGATAAAGGTGGATCACTTGAATCTTTATGGTTTTCTTTAGCCTATTTAGGTGCCTTTATAGATATTATATGAGGTATTCATGGATTTGTTTTATTGCCACAAACTCCCCAAGGGAGGAATTCTCTTTGGGTGGTGGTTGATCGGTTAATGAAGTATGCTCATTTCATTCCAATCAAAGACACCACTAAATTTGAAGATCTTGGTAAGCTATATGTGGATGATATTATGAGGTTGTATGGCATTATTTCTATTTTTATTTCTTATTGGGACCATAGGTTCACCTAGTGTTTCTAGAGGAGTCTTCATGAGGAAATGGAAACTTTTAACAAGTTGAGTATTGCTTACTATCCAAAGATAGATGGTTAGACAGAGCATGTGATTCAGATCCTAGAGGATATGCTCCACACTTGTGCCTTAGATTTTGGAGAATAATGGGATAACAATCTGGCACTGGTTGAGTTTTTTTTCTAAAAAATGTTATTAGTAATCAATAATAATGTATCCCTTTGAGGAATTTTTGGTTTCTTGTGTAGATCACCTCTTTATTGCGCTGAGGTGGGAGAAGTATATTTAGTTGGACCAAGTTTTGTTTAGGAGGAATATGAAAAGATTTAAGTTGTACATTGATGTCTGGTAACATCCCATAGGGAATAAATATCATATGTGGATTGGCGGCATTGACCATTGGTGTTTTCTGAAGGTGACTGGGTGTTATTGAATGTTTTTCCACTATTGGGTCACCATCGGCTTAGAAAATAGGGAATGTTATCTTTGAGATATGTTAGACCATTCGAGGTCCCTGATCATCTCAGAAAGGTTGCTTATCAGTTATCATTTCTAATTCAGTTGATAGTTATTCATTATTTTTTCTATATATCTTAACTAAGGAAGTATCACCCATATCCTGCTCACATTCTGAGTTGGGAAGAAATTGAGTTAGATCGAGATGTTTCTATTTTTGAGAAACCAGTTGAGATTGTTGAATCTTGTGTGAAATTATTTCATGGGTAGTCGATTCTGTTTGTCAAAGTTCAACTGAAACAAGGATCATATTCTCACGAAACCTGGGAACATGATTCGTTAATGAGAGAGAAGTGTCCTCATCTCTTTTTTAGGGATCACATCTTCTAGATGACTTCGCAGGGATGACAAGTTTTTATGGTGGGAAGTTTGTAACATCTCATTATTCTTCTTATACTGGTTTTCCCCACCTATGAGGTTGGTAGGATACCTATAATGGTGAAGTTATATTTTTTTAGACTTTCAAATTTAACCATATATTTCTTCATGATGTTGGAATATTTCACGCAATGTAACTTGGTTATTTTTTTGTGTAATTTTTGTATGGTACAAGCTGTGCTAGGGGATTCACACTATCAAATATTAAACATCATGAATTGTGGTTTCAAATCATGAATTTTTTTAAATAATTTATTTTTAGTCTGAGAAGATGGGTTTTTAGGCATACTTATCTAGCATGTACTTTACGGCGTGAATGGGGGTTTCACTCTGTGAAACAGCCTACGCGCATTTTTAAAACATGTTCTTGGTTTTTTTCTCAGAACTTCCTTTAAATAATCCTTAACCATTGACCCAGGATCTCTTTGAGGCCTTTTTGAAAGACACATTTCTTTCCAGATCAATCTGTTCGATATTTGATCTATGTTTCGGTTGTAGAGCATCTCTTCGGGTAAGTCTCCTTCCCTCTTCTTTATTTCCTTTGATCACTATATCACTGTTTGGTGGAATGTTTTGATCCATTGGATTAATATGGTGTTTCTTCTGAGTTTCTTCTATATCCTTTGTCTAATCTCGCTTCGAAGGCCTTTTCTGTTGTCAGTCGTGGTGTGGTGGGAATTCGTTCTTGACGTATGTAGGTTTCTTCCTTTCCACCGGCCCCTTATGTTCATATTTAGATCAACCATGTGATATGGAGTAGACTCTGGTGCCTTCTTTGTTCTAATTGGGTTTTCGTTATTGGTGGATCCCATTTTTGTCATGTTCAACCTAAGATTTTAGGTAGGAGGTTTCGTCTCTAGCCTATGATATTGGATCTTGTTTTTTTCTTTACAAATTAAATCAGAAAGAAAGATTGGCATGAATTTTTTATGTTTGTTAAAAAAAAATCTATGAAAAATGGATTTTTCTTTTTTATTGATATATAGAATATAAAAGTGGTATTTTAGAATCATTGAAATGAAATTTTAAATTTTTTTCAAATGGTTTTCATAAAATAATAAAGAATTGTGAAAAGGAGAACATGGGTTAACTTGGGCACTTAGGTTGGAAATTTATCTGAGGCCATCATCCATTATTTTGTGATTGTCAATGAGGTTTTTCCAGGGTATTTACTCTATTTACTAGTCTTATTGTTCTAGGGTACTAATATCGACATTTTGTGCGGTTTACTCATGGTGTATTCCTCTTCTTCCTAGGCCTCTTATTCTAGGAACTGGTTTGTGCACCTGATTATTTTGGTACGAGTAGTATGAGTCCTAGACTTGTAGTATTCCTTTGTGTCATGATACCTATGCTTCTATTTTTTTACTGCTTGTCTTTCTCAGTTACCCTTGATATTCATGTCTCAACTTGTGAAAAATGATATGGAAAATGTGATTTTAAATTAATATACCAACTTTTGTTTAGAACAATGGGAAATGGGAAATGTTTACTATGATTTCTATAAAACCATTCTACTTCTCATCATTCCATGTTTTTTATTAAAATGATATTAAATGAATTGTTATATAGAGACTTGATATGGAACACCTGGGTTAGATCCTACTGATCCTATGAGATCACACCCAGTGCACCTCTTTTGTGGTGCCTAGATCTTTGTTTCTCATCTATTTCAATGAAAGGAAATGTGTCATAGTGAGGCAGCGAAGTTCATGTCATCTGGTTGGGTATTCGTTGGTGAGATAGTAGGATTTTTTCAATTCCATTGTATAGAGTATTGGATTGGTTTGGGTCCTCTATAGTTCGAATTTTCCTTTGGAGTTTTAGAAACTTTTGTTGTTGTTTTTTTCTACTATTTTTTACAATTATGGAAGATATATCTTGTCTGTATTAAATTGTGTATTTTTTTACATATATGTCATGTGTTTGATTAGGTTGGTAGAAATTGTTCCCTTGGGGTAATTGTTCGATTCTCGAGTGCATGTCACCTACTTGTGGGGATTGGTAATACCCTTCAGTTATGTGATGGAATGGGTCGGGTGTTGGGTTTCAGGGAAACTAATGTCAGTTTTTTTATATCCACTTTATAAAAAGTTCTAATTTTTACCATTTTTATGAATTCTCAATCATGATATATAATTTAAACAAATAAAATTATATAGGTTCCACAATTCATTTTTGATCCATCTCATATTTATTTCTAGGTTGACAACATCGTTTTCATGGGGTTAAAGCTCAAAAACCAAGGCCACAGGTCATTCCAACCATAGGATACAATCATGTTATCCCACAATTACCACATATTATCAAATAGGGTTTCATAATATAGAATAAATTTCTATCCAAATATGTCATAATTACTTTTAAGACCACCCATCAGGTTTCCTAAAACATTTCTCATTATTTTTGTTCAATCCATGCCTCACTTGGTTTCCAAAGTCTAAGGATATATATGATTCAATTGATTCCCTACAACCCAAAAATAGTCATTCCAGCATGAAATAAGTGAAAAACAATTTTAATTTTGTTTTAGATCAAGATTGAAATAGTTCATCATGACCACTCACCACACACATATAGAAAACAAAGTTAAATCTCAGAGATAGTTTATGGACCACCTACCTAAATCCTGAAGGAAGCTTATATTTTAATATTGGTAGATTATTTGGCCCCAAGTGGAAAGGATTAATAAATCAAAAAAAACCAAAAAATTGGGAATAAATATTTATAACCAATGTATGTTTTTGAAATAGTGGATGAAATGAAGGAATGTAAAAATAAGATAGGTAGACTCACCAATGGAAATCCAATATAATGAACTATATATGAAACCATTTAGGAATAAATGATATATCACTCTAAATAGGGGAAAATAAGGAAAAAGGATTAAACATATTGTAGAGAAAATTAAGAATACCGCAATTATATACCCTTTTAATGTTAAAAAGGTTTAATTTAAACTACTTAAAAACTGTCCATTTCATCTATTATGGTGTGACCATACAAGTCATGGTGAAATGATCATTTAGGTTTTCCCCAATATTATAGGCCCTCTAGTAACGATGTCTCACCCTACCTCCAAGAAAAATAAAAAAACTCAAGCCTCTGGCCATCCTGAAATTTTCCCCCCATCAAAACATAATGCAGACCCATAGTCTAGCTTCATGGTGAAGTTACCTAATTATGAATCACTCCCAATCCATTCTTCATAATTTATTCCATGGGGTCGTGGAATGAACAACCTTCCACCATGAAATATAATTAATCCTATATAGTTGTTGCCATAATTTAATACACTAGACCATGGTGTGGTCCACTCAGATGTTGCTCAAGGAATCATACATGGAACTATAATTAATCCCTCAATATCATTGTTATGGAGGGACACTATATGTCCATGTGGTGACCTCTTCTAACTCCATAATAATTCATTCCTTTTTAGGAACTTACCATCTTGTAAAGCCCTGGGCTATAGCATGCTCTTTGTATCATTATAATAATTTAATCACATAAAATCATTTACATTCAACAGTTCCTAGGGCCACTGTGTTACCTCTTCTAATGCCCAGATAATTTAATCTCACATAGATATATCTCATCATCCAAACATTCCACATTATGAGGTGACAAACACTTACTCAACCCTCTTTATAGTATGACCCTCATCCATCTTGATGTGATGATCTACCTTCAATAGATTTCAATCCCAAACCTTGTGATAACTCCTAGATTTCAATTCTTGGGTTCCTAATAACACCACTCACAATCATAAATAATAAAAATTCATGAGTTTAGAAAAAATATAAAATCTATTTAGCAAATATGTAGCAGGTTTCAAACATCAAATAAAAATGGGGTATTATAATAAATCTATGAGAAAGGATTACTTTTTACATTTCTTAGTGATATTAATAAAACAATGTGGTTGAATATAGGATTTATGGCCATCATTAGTGTGAGTTACACATGTTATTCATTTTTTAATGTATATAGTTTTGGTTTAAATTCATGGAGAACTTAATTTAGTGTTTCTTATTTAATTTTATTCTATAATATGTGTAATTTCATCCTAAGAAATTCATATATACAAACCTTTTAGAGAACTCCATTATTCCAATTCCATTATTTATGAAACTACTTTATTAATAAAAGGATCTCTCATGTAAATATCCTCACTTTTCACCCTTTTATGCAATATATATCTCAAGAATTAATTTACCATTAAACATTTCTGTGATAAAAATGTTTGAATTTATATACATGAAACATGACTTAATATAAAATATAAAATATAGAAAATTAATATTATAATTTTATTCCATGATAGGTTTATAAAAATAAATTATAAATGAATAACATGCATCTACTATCTGGAAAAATCTTCATTCTAATAAAATATAAAAAGGATATTACTTATATAAAAACTCTAAAATTCTACTTTAAGTCTTTTTAGATTCCCCACTAAGACCCCTCCTTAAATGAGTAGTGAGACTGAGTATATTATTATTCTTGGAACCACCAATCTATCAGATGTCTTCCACAACCTCATATGTGTAAAGAGTTTTAAGACATATGAAATGAAATAGTTCAAAAAAATTATTTGATCTGAAACTTAGAGAAACCCACATCCCCACCAGTATATTGAATTACTACCACTCAAGAAAAGAATCTTCATAAGCATAATAAAAAGGAGGGACACACTAAATAGACATGTGACTCAAGGAATAACATGGTTAAGAACTTAATCTTATTCCATTGTAGATAACTAAAAGTTGTATATTTAGAAAATAAAAAATGGTGAAAATGTTTGAGTTACAAGGGAACCCAAATTTCTAAAATCTCATCCCATACTATGAGTTATTGGGGAATCTTTATCCAAAACCCTACTTTTATATGGAATCATATTTTCTAGTTCTTTCCATGAAATTTTTTTTCCATAAGTGACCTCACTACAATAACCCACACGTTCTAGACCCTAGATCTTAGTTATAATCCTTTGTTGTCTAGAATCTCCATCTTCTACTTCCTCTACTCCTTATAGTCTATTTACTTGCTGAACTATGAGCTTACTACCTCTAGAATTACTAACTTTTAAATATGGTTGCACTATAAAAACATAATGAAAAATTGAGATATTCCTGTCTTTTTATACACAAGCTACACATTAGCCAGTTATTACCACAATGTCCACCATATTTTGATATTTTTAAATGTCTTCTTACTCAGTCTTGGTGTCTAGAAAAGTTATACTATATAAAATTATCATTTAGGTTTAATAGGTAAGTCTTTGTATACTCTATTTCTCATCATGTGTCACATACATGATTTTGGAACACTTCCTTCAACTTATTTACGCCTTCTAGGTTCTATATTCCTCTTTCACTCTAGATTAATCTTATTCATCAACTAAAAATTAATCTCATACAAGAATTATTTAATCATACATAGACTCCATTATCTACTAGAATCATTTTTCATATTGGATTCACAAATATATCTAGAACCACCATTTTATATTTGGAACATCCACTTACATCACTTGAACAAAAAAAATTTGTTTGTTCTACTTACTTCTACTTACACTTATGAACTTTTTAAATTTATCGGTGTTGGTGGATATACCTCCACCTGTTTCTACAAATTACATCCAAAATTTGAATTCATGAAATACCAAAACTTAACTAGAAAATATTTCACACAAAAAAACCTTAAAATCTCTCACTTTGGATTTTTTTTTAAAATGTTAATCCAAATAATATCCAAAAAGAAGACCACTATCAAGGAACCAACTAACTCCATCAGCCGCTATGTAACTCCTAAATTTTTTTATCTTACTTTGATATTTCGATATAGTCCCCCTCTATTATGTTCATCATAAAACCCCCATTTAGAAAAAAAAAGTCATATCCTTTCCAGATCATGATCTCTCATTATGTTTTTATGAAACCCCTATGATTTATATATGAAGTTTCTCCACAAAATTCACTTTAAGAACTATTTTAATTGTTCAAAACCGTTAAAAATAATTTTCAATGCATTTTTTCACCACTATTTGTTTCTTCCAAGTATCAATAGACCATTTGTCTCCATGAACTCTCCAACCAACATAAACATACACTAGCTCTGCGCACTAGAACAAACTCCCAATAATTCAAGCTCAATATACTCCCAAGACTTTTAGAGTTTGTGTTATTATTCATTCATAACTAAAAAAATAAGTGTATATTCTTAGTGAGAAATGATACTTGGTGGATCACCTTACACAACAGAGGAAATGAAACATTCTGATAAGAAATCTTTTGAAACTTTGTCCATTATTCTTCAATCCTGAGTATTTAGTACATCTATCCTGTGTGAAATTATTGAAAATGAATTCCAGAAGAAACTATCATTCTATAAAGTCTAGTATATTCAAACTGATAAGTTCCATAGAAAATTAAAAAAAAATATTATGGAATTTTAAGCTAGTAATACATAGTCTTACATTGTTCCTTTTATCCAAACTATATTCTTTTACTTGATTTAAATACCACATAGGATCCATCTCCCATCCCATAAGACCATTTCAAACTTTTATAACCTATCATAAGTAGTTATTTTAAAGCACAAAAAAATAAAACAATATCTTTCGTCACCAGTTGTAATAAATAAAAACACCAACAGAATTTGGGATGTCCTTATCCATCTTAACATTAATGTGGTTATAGACAACATCTCTTGGGGACTTTTAATTGAGAGTTATAATACTTTCCATATTCTGATCCCTATACCAGTATACCAATAACATTACAAAAAATATGGTCGCTTTTATTTGAGGGTACTTAATTTAATGAATGTATCATAAAAACCTCGAAACAAATCTTGAGAAAAAACAATCCCATCTATTTATACTGCATTTACATTAAATGTACAATGGAATAATAAATATCTATGATTGTGAACCCAAAAAATTATAATATTTTATTCCTTATTATTATATAAATATCACTTTAGGATTATTTTCAATAATGAACTCCTATAAAGTTCTGCACTCCATATATATAGACGTACACTTACCTTTGTAATTAGTTTTTTTCCAACCTCATTGCCACTCAAGTGATCAATATTATTGTGTTGCAGGTCGTTACATCCAAGAGATTCCTTTCTAACTAACACATCACCTTTTAAAACCTCATTTGGATGAAATTTTGTCTCAAACATTTCCACTAACATAGAGTACCCATTGTTTGAACACCCACATTCTATATATAAACTTTCAGTTTAGAAACCTATAAAATTACTTTATACTACAGAGATCTTAAACTTTTGTAAATTAAATATGTTCCATCATCCTTGAAAAACCTATAAATATTCTATTATATTGTATGAATAGAAACATAACACTTACATGATCTGAAAAGAAACATTATCTAGAAAAATTATACTTCTACAAGACATCTGAAAAAGAATTTTCATTCATCCTTTCACTCTAACAATGATTGAAAAGCCCCATTTAAAAAAGACCTATAACTATGGTGGATAGGAAAACACACTACACCAATATTTTTAAAAAAATAACTTTTGAAATGGGATCTACATGTGTAATATCTATAATACAACCTTCTAAAATAACCTTTTAGGACCATTTAGAACTTATTCTAAAAATACCGCATTCTGTTTACAATAGTGACTATGAAATCAGGACAACAGATATCTCATAAAATCATTAACCTTAAATAATTTTCATAATTATTTTCAACAAATTCAACATTTATTTCTCCTCTATATCATAAATTCAATGCTCTAGGCTAGCACCTATTCAAAATCCATGAATACATCATCAGGATGAGTCTTCCCATTCTTCATTGACCTCACTTCCTACAAAAAAATCATCAACCCAAATCTTACCTTTTCTAAATATACTCCTTAGAAACAATGAACCTCAATGGAATATGAAATATTTAAATGCAAAAACTTGTTATAAAATTATTTTAAGATCCTATATTTAGAATATTTATTATCTACACTAATATCCAAAAAAAGTACTTGGATTTTACGTACTAAAATACACAACCAAGATCTAATACCACTTGTTGACTCTGAAACCACTAATCCAAAAGATTCCTTCCAAACCCTAAAATATGGAACATGGTTCAAAATATCTAGAATGTAACTACACTAATAATTTTATGTATTCATAACTGAGAAGACCCCACACCTCATCCCCTACATTGAATTTCTTCTATTCAATACAAGACTCTCTTAATGATCAGTGAAATTGATGAATATACCTAACATATAAAAAACACATAGAATAACCTGTTTGGGAACATACTCATATTCCATGGGATAACACTATAAGTTATATATTAAGGAGATAAAAATAGAGAGAATATCATAGTTACATAGAAACCCAACATCTGTAGAACCCTTCCCAAATTCTGAGTTATAAGGGAACCTTCATCAAAAAATCGTACCAAAATATGGAGGAAAATATTCCAATACTATCCATGACTAACTCATGTCACAAGAAATACTAATATGATAACCCACATATGGAAGACTTATGATATTTTTTAGAATATTTATTTCCTCTGGTAGTTATATCTTCTACTTATATTAGTCCTTCTAGTCTACCGCCATTTATAACTATATCCTTAATACCTATGGCTTTAAAACCTTTGGAACAAGGATTATTTTCTATATAAAATAGTTAAAGTGACTTCATCCCATTAATTCATAGATAAACTCAACAAATTTTGGTCGGTTCCAATAGTTATTTCAACTTATAATATTTGAAAACATCCCTCCACTCAGTCAAGGTTATCAGAAAAGAAACAACCTATCAAATAATCCTTCTAATTGAATAATGAATGTGTGAATTTTCTGCATCTTTTCTCATATCACGTGGAAGCTTTTGGAACATTTCAGATAACATTCGTACTTCCACTGGATTATATATTCTTATTCCATTCCAAATTTATGTTATGTTTCAACCTCATATTAATCACCTCCAATACTTATTAAATAAATTATAGGAATTCCATCACATGGAATCTATTTTCATGCTAGCATCCTCACTTTCTTTAGAAATTTTTTGTTCCACCAAGAGCATCTTGCCATGTGTTCCCCACTTTCTGATGGAACTGCCAATATCCTGTTCTTTAATGTCAATTCCAGAATTCCCATTTTAAAAATCTCAACACTTAATCATAAATTAGATCCCACGCAAAAACATGACATGTACCGCCCCATGCCCACCTTCAAATATATCTAGGGGTTTATAACTATCATAAATGGTGTAAAAACTCCCGAATAAAAATAATTCCCCTAACATATAACAATGGTAAAAATAATAATGAAAATACCAGATATGAATGATAAAAATATATATAATCTATAAAATATCATATTCAAAATATAAATTTTGAAAAATCAAAATTTTAAATAAAAAACAATAATGATAGAATAACTAAAAATGACAATCACAAGGATAAAAATATAAAAACTCTAGTATACCTTTGTGTAATATGAAAACATCCTTGAAAAAAAATTCAAATTAATACACTATTAATATAAGTAAACACCACCTAACAGCTCTGCCATATCAATCATGGATATCTAAAAAATAATATAAGATTTAAGATTGAGTATAAACACATACTCATTAGGTTACTCTTCTAAAACTCTCAATTATTTCAATGTGAATAAATATTTTTAATAAATATATCTATAATATCTAAAACTAGAATAATTAATCCACCCCGGTCTAAAATAAAATTATTTGAACTACCCTATACTCACCTAGAATAAACTATTAAAAACATTGTGTGTATAGTATGATATAAATCACTAAAATATTAATCAATAAGGTCCCCCCAAAAAACAAACTCCCACAAAACTAGTTGAAACTTGACCCAATGTCTTGCATCATAGCATCAATTGACTTTGTTGAAAAAACTATATCCACATCATAACTATAACTACGACCATAACAATAATTATCACCAATCATAACCATAATTTTAACCATATTTATAAGTAGGTATAGGGACTAGGCCTGATAGTTCACCATCATGTTGTCTTCCTACCATCTAACTTTTATCTTTCATTTAAGAAAACCACCTTTAGGTGGTGGTTTCTTATATAATATTGTTCAAATTACTTCAAGAAAACATAAATTGATAATAATAACAATTAAAAAATATTATATCCTAGGTAAACTCTATATATCTACTTTCCTCATAAGCCAATAGTGTTCCAATTATAAAAATATGTCTTTATTACCCAAATGGTAAACATAATCATTTGGTAATCATGTGGTAAATAAAAGCTTTTAGTACTCACATAGTAAACATAGTTCTATAGTATGTGTATGGTAACCGTAATTTTATGTTAATCCCATGTTTAACACCCTTGAATCTCATCCATTTGACAAGAGAAGAGAAACTCATTTCATGTGTCATATAAGGTCTCATGTTTTCCCAATTCAATGAGTTTATATAGTTATTTGGGAATCTCAAAACATTAAACACACTACTCTATCTTTGACCAATCATAAGAGGTTCAATAAGAAAAAAAATTAGCTATTTCATATCATGTTTTTTATTATTTTGTAAGGTCAATCCATCAATATCATGCCACACAATCACCAAAATCAAGTATTCGATGAATTTCACCAATCCAATACCACCATACATACTCATCACAAAATTAAAGTTAACAAAAATTATATAAGAGAGTTTTTTATGGGATTAAGATTTTATAATATATAAAAAGAAAGCAAAATAGTCCCTCAATTATCGATCACACTCTAGTAATAATAAGTGAATATATGAGATACAAAACAATGATTAGAATGATGCCTATAGGATTTTATATGAAATATAGATACGTTATAATATCCAAATGATACTTTGGAACCACTAGATAAGGTTTTTTGGATGAAATGTTATCACCAATAGTTAGTGGCATGGCACTGGTTCCATCTAGCATGACCCACATGTCAAATTTTTTTATTTTGATATGGGAGAATAAATTATCTTGGGTAAGTTGAAAATGGTGAAATGAAACCCATATTGATTTTGAAAAAAAACCCATGAAAAAATTTATAATTTTAGGATTTATCATCACATAATTGAAATCATGTTGAAACAATTTGATTACTTATCATGCCACAAAGAAAAACGTGACATTTGGTCACGAATCCTCACTCGAGTTAAACAAAATATTATTAATATTATAAAAATTATCTTCCTCTATTTCCCTATTATAATTAAATTAATTACCATAATTTTGTAAATATCTAATGAAAAAATATAAATAAAAAATAATTTTCTATTTACCTTCCTCTAATAATAAAGTATTAACTACACACTTGGAAAAAAGACAGAATTTATTCACAAAGAAAATATAAGGGATGATAATAACCAACCTATTAAAATTATTTTATAAATTTTCATTGTCCATCCTTGTTCATGACTTATAATTTTACCTCCACCATAATTCAATCACCATATAGTGAACTATTAAAGTGAATTCAAAAATTAAAGAAGATAAAATAATGTTAGTGTTGTGAGAAACCATGTTTCCAACACACTCTTTTTATAAGAAAATACTACACCACTCTCTTCAATATACATTTTGTAACTAAACATTTAATATATGTAACTCATATCATAAAGTTTACTTTATTCCGACCTTTCAAATGACTAACAAGATATCACGTCATCTATTTAACCATTGGAATCTTCATCTTATTCCTTTCTCTATTTAAATTTCCATCCACATCATAAAATAATAAAATAATATTAACTATAATATATTTCAAATAAATACTTACTTTATTAAATTTATTCGCAAAATTAAATGAAAATAGAAATCATCCCTATTTTTTTTCAAACTCACACCCTTAGGTAAATACTTTACATTGATATCAATGCAATCATATAAGAAATATTCTAGAATCATATACTATTTGGAAATGATTATTTTCTCATCATATTAAAAAGGATAAAATATAATTTTAAACTTCACAAAAATATTAAGAAAAATTTTAGAGTCTCTAAAATTGATCCAACTTTATAAATTTTCATCCCCAAAAATCTTAAACTTTCAACATTTAGTATCAAACTAAAATAAAATTAACCAAAATAAATTATAATGATTGAATATCATAAATATATCCACATTGAATACCTTTTTTCCATGAATATATTAAACATACTCATAGGATAAAATAAAACTACACACCAAAAATTCATAACAGTTGTATCATTCATATGACCATAAATACAATCATGGTATTAATTAAAGGGATAAAATAATAAAGATAAATCAACTAATAAAAATTAAGGTATTTCACTCAAATCTATGAATCCAATGCCAATTTTTTCTCCCGTATACCTCTATATACCCATCACACCATTATTAATGGAATTAAATGTTCAATAAATACCCTCTCCATATATTCATTAATATTGAAAGGATGCACCAAAATCATCACATCCATGTATTGATCAAGTGATACCCACTATATAAAATTAAATTCATCTTTTATATACTTCATCAATTGTGATACATAAAAAATATTATGTTCTTTATCCAGTTTTAGAGTTGGTACAAATCCAGAAAAAAAAACCACGTTAATTGTACATAGCACCACAAATGGTCTAATAAATCATTTTGATAAGTTATTTCATCTCCCGAAAATACATTAAACATTCCTAAAAAAATCACAATAAGTTGTGATTAATATTTATAAATTAAAATGTTCTATGCATATAATGATCATATGGATTATTCACGAATTTCACCTTACTTATGAGATCCCTAATATGTTGTAATCTCATTATTTAATTTTTTACTAAGTTGGTTATAGTAATAATTTACCCCCTGACATCAACCCAGAATAGTATATAATGGAATGTTATCCCATTCAACTCCTTATATAGTTCCATTCCAATAGTTTAATGGTAGTTGTTTATCATAATAAAACTCTACCATAGATAGATACACATCTTACAATCCATCGAAATCTAGAATACATGAATATAACAGATCCTCATAAGTTAAATTTTCCTTTTTAGTATGACCATATGTTTATGTATGGAAGGTGGTACATAAGCACAATTAACTACAAAAAATATAATATATTATTCATTGAATACTTGATATGAATCCTAAATCATGATAATATATAATAAATCAACAAAATTTATAAAACATAACAATTTTTTATAAATATAATTCTATTAATTTCTACACCAAACTCTTCTCCCTAATAGTTATATAATAAAATAAATTTCTAATTATCTATATCAATACTTACTTAACACCATAACCCAATAAAAAAATCAATAGATATTTAAATTGTCTTCCACTTTATTATGCTTAAATTCTATAGTAAACCCACAAATAACTAATGCTAATTATTTGAAATATAATAAGGCATATACTCTCAAACATAGACACATTTCTTTTCAAACCTATCCTCTATAATTTCATACAAAAATCGTGAAATGTCTTTTCTATAATATATTATCAACTAATAATGAACTTTTAAATTCATTGAAAACCTCATCTTGTATAATCAATGGCACAAAAATTGGACATTGAAACTTCACCATTTCATATTCACATTCCTACAAACTATTTAATGCCTCTCCAATAACAAAAAAAATATATTCATTCCTCTACTATATATCACATATATAAACGTCAATTATTCTTTATAATAAATAAAAAATTTCATCATATATTAAATTTAATATTTTATATCACCTTGTTTTATGTCAAGATACATAGTTAATAATTGTGGTAAACTGTATCGGGTCGACCAGACACATCACACAATTCGACCTACCATAAGTCCTCAAGCTTGATTCCCTGTATTCTAGAGGCTACCGACTAGTAGTGAGGGTCTAGTAGATATAGAAAGGAGATTATACCCTCCAGTCAGAGTAAAATAATAGAATAAATAACCAAATCATCCGCAAGGACAAGAATCAGAGTATATATAATAAGTTAACTGAAACAATAGGATGTTATAACAAATAGAATGTGGAATATAGTCACACAAACTCAAAACATGGAAGATATAAAATAGATATCCACCCACAGGGCCGACCACCAATATAATGTAAACAAAATAAAAATAAATACATAGATCTCAACTGCCAACTATGAGCCAAACCAAATACCCAGTCACTATGACTCTCAAGATGCACCATATTGATCCTCATAATACACATGGGAGGTTCCACTTGAACATGAGACACTGGGATTCGTCCCCATCCACTGTGAAACCTTTTCTCTAACTTGAATGTATATATTTAGTTTTCATGTGTTTTAAGATGCACATATAGGGGGTTAGAAATAAATATATTATAGGACACACCAATTATGAACCTATAATATGTTTTGATAACAAGTTAATGAACACATTATATGCATAACCTATACAAAGAATATAAAAAGCTGGCATAAAATTTTAAATCTATATAATATAAAAATAATGAATTAAACAAAAATAATAAAACAACTAACTATGGGTTATATTGTAATAATTGAGGTAAACCTTCCCTGAATCTATCCCACACCAGTGTTTTATATTAAATGGATAAACCCACCATAAAACACTTGGAACATCCTCTACATCAGTATTGTAACTCCATGATTTCTAAATTCATAATCAAAATTTTTAGACCCTATATTGTAACCCTTGGAGTCCACGTGAAAAATGCAACTACCAGGCACTAGGATTACAATGGAATTATCCGAAATAGTTAGAAGACTCTAATCCGGACCATAAAGAACATATCATGTCCTAAAAATACTATAGAAAAAATCATTCTCCAAAAGAGGGCTCGACAGTATACACTATCTCAGGGGTCCCACCAATTGTGGGCTCGAAAGATGCATTATCTGAGGGGTATCATCCATCGAATGACCTTATAGATTCATTATACCAGGTTTCCTATTTATGTAAATGGGATCAATCTACATTAAAAACTTTAGGACAACTCAACATCCATGGAGGATAACATCTATCAAGGTAATAACTGTCTACTAGAGGGGTTCACTCATCCAGATATCACACTAGTTCCCTAAGCCCTTAAGACAACAACCAGCTGGAAAATATTGGTGAGCATTAGATCAAACTTAGGGCAAACACCCAATCTCATGAAATCCCAAATGTATTGTCTCCATAATCAATTATTGGGTTGAAAAATTTTCAAATTTCCTAGCCAAATCCCATCAAGACACAATTTGATCCTACCCTTGAACCCATTATCCAAAAAATATAAACTAACAGTGATGATAAACTCTTAATTAAATAAGAAATTTAAATATAGTCGATCCAAACCCCAAACACAATGTCCAAAAAGCATGAATAATCCATTTCAATCTCATCTTAGTTCACAAAAACCCGGTTTTCCACAATTCCCAAGGTCACAGTATAAAGTGATGTTCTACAAGGGACTCCCCTACTTCACCCAAGCTATCAGGCCACACCCATAAAAGATCCTCAAATGGCCCAAAGTCCAAAATAATAGCAGGACACCCTATGAGGGGTTCCTCTATCACATCCAATTCATGGAACAATCCTAGAATTATAAAAATCCTCTAACATACCTCAATGGCCTCCAAATGATCCTCGATCAATAATGTTCTTGAAAGGTCATCAAAAGTAAAAACATTCCTATAAGGATGTTCTTGGTGATTTTCATAACTGCCTCAAAAGTAGTAAATCTAAAAAGGTATCCTCAACACAATAAGAACCTCATCCCAAATCACATTACATTATAACCACAACCAGACTCCCTAACATACAAGCCATCCATGGTACCAACTCAACCATAAGGGAAACCAAGTGGATCCATCAAACCCAACTCCATATCATAATGACACCCAGCCATAAACACCATACCACAAATTCAACATATACCTATAAATAACCTAAACCTAGAAGCTCTAATTTGGTGGTTACTTTATTACATTGGATCTAGATACAAGTGATCGAATCCTAAAGATACTGAATATTTTAGTAGTCTTACTAAACTACATACACACATTCCATTCAACCAATAACTTGGGCATAAAATGAATCCATAGATAATATCAATGAAAAAATATCATGAATAATAATAAATAAATTATCAATGTGGGAAATTATTAATATTATATGTCATGATATCATACATTGTGATACCTATATCATCAATTCCTTGTGCTAATATATATAAAACTATGGTTAAAATCCTGATTAATTTGGAAAACTGATTTGTCTCATCAGACCTACCAATGTGTCGGTGGGATATATAATTTTGGACCCCAATAATCAAAACATGTCCAAATAATTCCTCATATATGGAATGATCATTTGAATTCATAAAAAATATTCCCTATCAATAAATATCTATATTGATTAAATGATATAGATTTATCAATATTTTACTAGTTGATAAAAACAATTTAAACTAAACACCGTATCTAGAAATTATATATGGTTTAAAAATAACAATATCCACGATAAATAATATATATATTTAATAGAAATTTAATTTCCAATGAAAAATGATCACTTGGAATTTATTGTATCAAGAGAAGATTAACAATCACAAAATTAATCAAGAGATGATAAGTGACCAATGGTTCATAATGAATACAGGTTTTTGAAAGAAAATCATGTCCTTTATAAGAATAAATGAAATGTATTTGATATATAAAAATAATCTTTCATAAGTTTTTTCTTTGTAAAACTATTGAAAACATGTAAAATAGGATATATTTCGTAAAATGATTATGGCGTCGGGGAATTTCGCTATCACCATATATGTTTAAAAAATATTCCTTTAAATTTTTTTACAAAAATGTCCATTTTGAAAAAAATATATTAATTTTAATTTTAAACCAGTTTTAAAACTAAATAGTAACTTAAAATATACTTAATAAATAATTTGAGTAAATAAAATTACTTTTCTAAAGCAATTTAGGTAATCATGGTCATCAATAAAATATATATCTCATTAAAAGGAAAATGAAATCTATTTTTATTTTAAAAATTTATTTTCTTGATTCAAGTACCAAATAGAATAATGTTTGGAAGAAAATATGGAAAATATTTAATAGTATAATGGATAATAAAATTATTGGATCTTATGAAGGATAAATTATATGATTCCTTAAATGAAAGTAAATACAATCCCAAAAGAATGTGAGATAGTGAAATAGATTCTTACATCTTTGGTAAATTTTAAATTATAACCCATTGAAAATAATAAAAATCAATTGAAACATTAAACATAATTAGTAAATATATATTCATTTTAACTATATCACAGGGGCAGTATATGCACAACATGAATGTGAATAGGTGCATATTATCAAATATGTCTCAAACAGAAGGAAATTGAGATGAAATCCCTTACCTTATAGTTCCCTTTAGTTGATCACGCTTTGAAATAATTTATAATGGTTTTAAACATGTGTTTAATTTAAAAAATAACCATATTAATATTTATAATATCATATATGATCTTTTTATAACATCTTATCACATATTCATTAATAATATTTTATTATTTCCCTTTTTTCGGGAGTTAACTGGTTCATTTTATTATACATGTTTTTTCATGAAATTAGTGGTCATTATGAATAATATATATGTAAATAATATCCAGAATGATATTAATGTTATAAATATCACATTTATTTATTCTATATATGTTTATAACCAATTATGAAAGTTTTTAATGGAAAATGAATCACATTGCTTCATGGAGATGATATATCATACGTATGCACGAGCGATGATATCATTCCCTCAATATGTGAAATGGTATAGAATTGGATGATATATTAATTTTATATAATTAAAATAATGTAATATTTATCATATATATTCAATATTTATTTCATTATGACTATCCATTTCCATCGGTTATGGAAAAATAATTGCATCGGTATGCAAGGTGGTAGTTCTTCATAGACATGAGCAATGGATTTGTTTCCCATTTGATATAGAAGGTGATGTATAAAAAATAGGACACCAGTATAATAAAATCTCAATATTTGGAAGATACTGGTTTTATTATATTAGAATTTTAAGATATAAATCAAGGTTATAATGGAATAAGTAAAAAAATAAGAAGCTTAGTGGAGAGGATTACCTTCTCTTAGAAAACACTCCTTTAGATCTCTTATTAAGGACTCAAGGATTGTTATTTTGAAAAAAAAACTTCTATAATGTTTATAAGTATGTTTGGGAGATATTTTTTTAGTTTTTGGTCTTGATAAATGGTTTCATAGGTGTGAATTAGTTATTAGAGGGGGTTCCCATTTATAACTAATAAGGGGTTACATTTTTGTAAATACCAAAACTATTAAATAATGGGAAGTCACTCTCACACCAAGTTCCAATATATTTAATAAATACTGGGGGATAGGGAATTTATTTTTGATACACACCTCCAACATAAAAAAAAGAAATAAAATTTAAATATGTTATTCCCTTATCCTATAAGTTTATTTACTTTCCTTGTTTCAGTTTTCACCATAGTAGCGAGTTTTTATTTATTAAACTAGGTAATTTCTCCATTAAACATAAAAATAAATGATACTTATTATATAATTTTTACTCAATTATTATTAATATTATTTCAAATTTATCAAATACAAATTCCATATGTTTGGAAAATTAATTTTAACACAAACACATGTATCTTGCAAAACCCCATTTTATCATTAACCCCTCTGATTGATTTTTTATGTTTCAAATACCCATTAAGAACAAAAATTAAGTTGGATTAATTACCTAATATTAATTATTATTATTAAAAATATCAAATCAATTTTACCAAATTCAATTAATATAAGTGGAATAATTTTATTTAATATTAAACTCATAATCGTGATGAAAATGTGGTTCTCTAAAGAAAATTTTTCTTAAGTGTAAAAGTTATTTATATCAAATTTAAACATAAAATTGATTCTAATGATATAAATTTTATTATTTATAATATGAATGAAATAATTTTACTTTCAAAACAATTTTAAAACAAAATTTCGTTTTGTAAATGCTTTAAATAAAAAGGCATGTTTCAATAAAAAACAATTTTTTCATTATTCATCGAAAAAATAATATTCTTAAAAACTTATAAAAAATAACTATAAGATAATTTTGACATTATGGTTTAAAAAAATAATTTTTTAAAATATTTTTCTAAAATTTATAAAAAAATATTTGAAAATAATTCTACAAAATAGATGAGTCCAATTTTTAGTAAAATATAGTTTTAAGAATAAAATGGATTTATTCTTATTTCATGAGTACAAAAAATATTAGATGAAGGATAATCATTTTTCTGAATATAAAATATATAAATTTCATAAAACAAATTCGAAAATAGTGATTAATTTAATCTATTAAGATTAAAAATACTTTTTATGAATAAAAATAGTTTTTCAGAAGAAAAAAACATTTCTTTGGATTTAAATCAATTTTTATTTTCATTAATAATAAATTGATAACCAAAGAATTTATTTTATATGTATTTAAGACATATAATTTTAATAATATAGTATGTCCACTTCATATCCACCAATTTAATGTCTAGTTTATAACTTCTATCTTGAAATAAAATATTTCATGGAACGTTTAAGCTCGATGTTGCATGTCATATACTCTATCGAACATAATGTTCTTTTTCTAGAATCTCAGTTGTTACATTCTCAACACCTTTAATAAATTTTATCCCCAAAATTTAATAATGTACTTGTAAATCAATGTTTTAAAACTTTATAATTCCTTTTTTAAAAAAAACCCATATTGAAAAAATGGTAAACAAAAAATCCACTAAAATTTTGAAGGGGACATATGAAGGTCATCTGGAATGACACATGACTAGGTTTCCAAGAAGGGAAACATTAGTGGGATGTAATAATATGGATGTGGAATAGAATCATAAATAATTATGGATAGTGAAAGATATCATTGATCATAATAATATTAATGATCAAGATAAAGTTAGTGATCAAAAAATCATAAATCTAAGATGAGTTAAAAGACTATTGATTCATCGAATATGAAGTAATAGGATAACTTTTTTTCAAGATCCTTTTCCTAGATTTTAGGAATTCATTTACCATTTATATTAAGAACATAATAAAATATACTTACTTGATATCTTTCTGTTTCAAAGGCACAAATTCCTCTTTTGGTTGTGCTTCAATAAATTCCAACCTCAACTCTTACTAGATGAAATAAATATTCAATATGATTTTTTTTGTTATTAGGGCACCAAAATTATCCTTTAATGGGTCATTATATCAATAACAAATTGAAAATTATTTCTAAATATCTCTAAATATTTACCAAATTTAAAATGGTTTGCATGAGTTATCCAATATAATACATTATTCTCTAAACCTAAAAAGTAACCCCCAAAGTTAAACTAATTTTTTATCCATCAATTTTTTTACGTACAAAATATTCATATTTACTAGAATGTTACATAGGATAGTGGTAGTAATTATAACATTTTTACCCTATGGTTTTGGATTTAATCCCCACGGCCTTTTCAAATGCTATGGGTTATACCCCATAATACTAGTCGCCCTTTTTATAAAACAATATTTACATAAATCCTATAACATTCCCAATAATACAATGGACAACTCAAAAATAACATTAGTTATGAAATAACATTTTAACCATAAGGATTTCTATACGACTTATTTTTTCCATGAAACCAAATAATATTAATTAATTATTAATACCTTGGAATTAATGATAATATTAAACCTAAAGTCTGTTAATAATTTTAAGTTTTTTCCATAATATAAAAACATTATTCCACAAATAATCTTCTCACTAGAACACAATTTATACATAAGGGTTACATATACCTCAAACACTATTAAAACTAAATAAATATATCCAATATATATCCAACACAAAAAAATCAAAAGGTTTATAAGTTCCTTTAAAATTGTAATCATCATTAAAATTATAAATATAATATGTTACCTAAAAGTCTTAAATTAACCTCATCCAATTCAAAAACATTGTTTCTTTGGGGATATATTTATTTTCAAATAATTCAAAATGTTTTTTAAAGAAAATTTGAATTATCCTTATCATATACCCCATAAGTATCAAACATGATGAATAGAAAGGGAAGTTGCAATACACGAGGTGATGATTGATCTAAATCTCAGTTCTCCCATTTTAGAGTTATAACACCATAGTATAACTGTGTCAGAACCATGTCCACTTGTAGAATCCTGACAGGGAAGTAATTTCATAGAAAAACCACATAATCACTTACTTGATAAAACATTATTGTGATATTATATTCTTATCCTCATATTATATCATAGGGTTATGTTCCTTAATATATATATTCCTAAATCTAGTTCTTAAGGTTTCTACTAAACTTTATCTGATGCTAACTATAAATGCCTTGACCCTAGTAGCCCAGAGTTGGTGGTTACAATATTACATAGGTTCTAGATATAGGATATCACATCCTAAAGTAACTAATAATTTAGTATTATTTGTAAAATATATATACACTTGAGTCCAACATTATATATGAAAACATAAATTACAACATAATGAAACTAAATACTTTTCATCCTTGAACTGATTCAAAAATTCATTCATCATAACCTGGATAAGGGAAACAAAACAAGGGTGGGATCAAATTCTCTGTAAGGGTTACATAAAATGAAATATTTTTGGTATCAATAAGGTATAATCAATAAGAAAAGTTAAATAACTAAACACACATGCCAAATAATCAATAATTTGAGAAAAATGCATCAAAGGATAACATCAATGAAATATTATAATGGGTCATAATAACTAAATTCTCAATGAATGAAATTATTAATATTGTAAATCATTATCTCATACATCATTATATCTATATATTCAATACCTTTCACCAAGACAGTTTATAACTATGGGTAAAGCCCCATTTAATTTAGAAAATTGATATGTCTCCTGAGACCTGTTGATGAATTGTGGGGCTATATAATTATAGGCCCCACCCATAACTACATGCCCAGAATGTTCCTCATATATGTAACGATCTATTTAATTAAATAACAATATCCCTTATAAAAAAGTATCCAAATTGTGTAGAGGATACAAATTTATCAATATTTCCTTAGTTCATCAAATAACATTCAATGTAAACACTGTATTTATAAATGATATATGGTTAATCATATACATGATAAATAATTTTGATATTTAATTGAATTATAATGTCCAATGAAAAATTACCAAAATAAAGTGATTGTCTCATGAAAATTTAACAATCACAAAATTAATCAAGAGATAAGAGGTGACCATCGGTTCATCAGAAATATAGGTTTTCTCAATAAAAGAATATTATTTGGAAGAATAAATGAAATTTATATGAAATATCAAAATAATATTTCACAAAATAGTTTTATTTTTACAAATATTGAAAAAATATAGAATAATATACAATTCATAAAATGACTGTGGTGGTGGGAAAGTCTATTATCATCGTTTACATTGAAAATGCATTCTTTTTGATTTTTTGTCCTAAATAACCCTTTTGAAAAGCATTATAAATATTCATTCTAAACCATTTTTAAAACACAAGTATAACATAATATTTCATTAATAAATAATATTATTAAATAGAAGTTCCTTTTAAAAAAATTCAAAATAGTGTGCATGGAAGAAAATATATCTGATTAAAAGGGAAATAGAATCATTTTCAATTTTAAAACATTTATTTTCTTATTTCAGGAACCAAATAGAGTAAAATTTGTAAAATAAAATATAGGGAATATTTAAATTTAAAAATTGTAATAAAATAATTTTATCTCACTAAGGATAAATGATATGATTCCATCAACGAATGTAGATTCAATCCCAAAAGAATGTGAGATTGTAAAATAGATTATTTCCTCTTTGTTACCTTTTAAATTATAATCCCTTAAAATAATAAACATGAATTGAAACGTTAACCATTATGAATAAAACTTTATTCATGTTAAATACATCAAAGTTTTATTATATACACCATTTAAAAGTGAATATCTAAATATTAAAAACCATATATCAAAGGAATGGAAATTGAGACAATATCCCTTACCTCGCATTTCCCATTAGATGATCATGATTTAACCTCATATATAATGGTTTAAAATGTGTTATTAATTTATAAAAGAACCATATTCATATTTATTATATCACATATGGACTTCTTATAACATCTTCACACCCATTCATTAATAATATTTCATTATTACCATTGTTTCCGAAGTTAACTGCTTCCACTACAACAAACTGAGCGTTTAACTGTACTTTTTTAGCGGTAGTTTACTACACCACCGCTAAATGTTTTCAAAATTATTTCATGGAGTTTTTTATAAACTACAACCAAATGGTAAAAAAAATTAACACCTATAACACTTTACCCCTCCCTCAACAACCCTGACCCCCCTAATACCCCAACCCCCCCCCCCCCCCCACCTCGCTGACTCCCCAAATCCCTTGCCTCATCATCGCTGGTCACTGCCCATCACTGGCCCTCACCACACCGCACCTTGATGTGAATCATCTCTACACACCTCACCTCACTGAAAATCGACTCGTTTTACCTCACTACACCTCACCACCCCTCACCACCAATCCCAACCCCCACCTTGTCACCCCTCAAGGTCGAGTGGAAAGTGAATCCAACACAATGAACAATTTTATTTTTTGTTTTCTTCCAAAATTGGATGATATTGATGGTTTAATAAAATGTTTTATTCCAAACTGTGTGGGTGACCAAATGTGTAGGGTTGATCTAGTATTTTCTATACACACATGATATGTTTTTATGGGTAGCACACAACTTTTGGGAAAACTATGCATTTATTAGTGGAAACCATGTGAATAACCCTCATATGGGATGTTCTATCAAGTGAATCCCATAAGGTGTTTAATTATTTTTAGGGTTTATGTTCTATTATTGGGATATGTATTATTATTTCACTATGAATAATGAATTCAGATCAATTTCTTTTTAGGGATTTATGTGTTAGGTGAGAATTATTTCAAATTTATTTTCTTATATGATTCGATTTATTTCAACCTATCGATGTTTTAATTCATGGTAACTCTATTCTATGAAATTGGTTTACATTTATGCAGTACTAGATAGTATATAAGCTTCTGTTTTCTCTCTAGTTTTGGTTAACTTTTATGTTTTATATTAGATATCAACTCATGTGTTATGAAAAATTATTGAATCATTAACAAATATTATACAAAGATTAATGGTAAAAAAAAATAATACATTTTTTATACACTGATTGTAAATTAATATAATGGTTTATCAGAATTATATTGAATATTAGAAAACACTACCTATACATTGATTGTATTGCATAAAAATATTAAAAATTGTAAAACATTGTTTATACACATATTGTAATTTATGAACACTTTCTAAATAATAGTTTGGTATAAAATATCCATTCTTGATCATGAAAAAGTTATGAAACATATAATTCTAGAGTATATACATGTTATAAACATTTTATACATATTTTATTGTCATTTTTATGAAAACAAATTCCATTAAATTATAAATACGATAATAGAATAGCAACATGAGTCATGAATTTTCTGGATTATAAAACCTAGATAGATTAAACAATATAACTAAGATAAACTCTACAGTAATTGAATTTTTTTGGAGATTTATTCACTCAAAAAAAATTAACACACATATAAAATAAAAAAAATTACATCATTGAAATTTGGTTTCCAAAAAACATGAGAAAAATATGGAATGTTTCTCACTTAGGGAGTTTGAGTTGGAAAAAAATTTATAGAACCATTTTCACCCTTCCAAAATTATGAAATACTCCAGGAATGTACTATAATTTAAATATAATGAAATGATACATTATTATATCAACATAAAAAATGGTAAACTAAATATTTTTCAACATTTTTTATGGATAAAAAAAACAATAACATCATAATAATTATAGAATTAAAGATAATTTTCAACTAGTTTGGATGAATAAGGTCAATACCTTTTGAATGGATTATGATTGACATATGATGGGTATAAATAAAAAAATTCTGTACAAAAAAACACATTAAAATGGATAATCATGTGAATAATGATGAATTTTCAAAGAGACAAGTGCATATATGAACTAACCAAAACCACTTAGTTCTTCCAAGGCGTACCCCTTTCAACACTATATAAGTCTTATATAACCTTTACCTAGGAATTATTACTTATATCAGTATTTCCCTTCACTCTCTAAGTATCCCCACACTGAAGAGAGACTATTCCCCCAATTACAATCACCCAGTTACACTAAACACACCCAAAGAGATTGACTATTCTTTTCTATGATCCAATAACATAGATACCCCGAGACCAATGACTGATCATGGGCCATTCGCCCCATTCCCACCACCCAAACTTCTCGCTCCTGGAGTTTCAAGATTCTAATTCTATTTCCATATCTTATCCTATATAATTACTATGGAACTACACTAATTAGTATATTTCTCAAGTATAGACCCTTATAAACCCTTAATGTAAGTTACTATGGTTCATACCATTTCCAAAAAACAACTCATTCCAAAATCCATGAAAACTTTTGTGTCCCTTATGCAATTATAGATATCACTTCCCGAATAGCCACCTAGAAACTCTCAAATCCCCCACCCAAGCATAAAACACTCACACCACTACGTATATGTTATATATCCCACCTTATTGTTGGGCATTAAAGGTTCCTCACACCACATTAATAGTCTGTTTGGATTTGACCATTTTTATATGATACTCCACCTATCAACCATTTCATCATTTATAATGGGTATCGTGTTTTTTTCAGTATTTTTTAACTATATATGAACATGTTGAACATAAATTTCTTTGATTCTTCATTTTAGACCTAGAGAACATTTTATATCATTTTTTGGATATTTTATAAATACCACAAATATTTGTATGATATCATCGATAGAATTATATAAACCCAGTTTTAGTAAGAATGAAATATAAAACCTTATTTAAAATTCATAATTATTTATAATTTTTATGTATATTTTTTTATAACTTCTCATCTATTATCATTTCTATTTTTCTGGAAATTTTTTTTGAAATATATGTTCTGAATTTAAATTTATTTTATTAAATGACAGTAATTCCAAGGAGGAAGAATTATATTGTTCTACCGACCATACCAACAGATGACAATCCATCTATCTCCCACCCTACATTATCTAAGACACCATCTATTTTCCCCCTTGAACTATCTCTCACACCCTCTGTGAGTGTCCCATCGGTAGCTAAGTTGATGTCTTCCCATTCAGCATACTCATAAGTGATGGAGCAGGGCTCCACTTCTAATTCTTTGCGGGTATATTGGGGGGTTACAGTTATATGTAAAAAAAATTAATATAAATAAATTTATTGTACTTTTTTTATACTAACTGTTTTTTCATCGAAGATGGAAACAATGAAACTATAGAGAAAAATATAAAAAATTTGCATGTGTGGAATATACCTAGACTAAAGATAGTTTTCCCATTTGATTCCTTTGTGGTCCCTATGGATAACTCCACATGATTACTTTTCCAGATTCTAGTTCATCTGGCCAGAGAGATAATTTCCCTTCCTATTACTTATGATGGTTGGAGGCATATGCCTTCATCTTAGAAAATGAACTTTTCAATTAAAAAATAATGGTAATTTTAATAAAATATGGTGTAATTGAATGTCATTATGTTATTAAATTATAATATTTTCTAAATGAATTTATGTGTACAAATTTTTCTCCAAGTTACGTGTTCTGATGTGCTAGAACGAAAGTTGAAATTGAAAAATATGGGCAAGAAATGGAAAGGCTTTAAATGGATATTATGGGGAAATTTCTATGATACTTTATTGGGTGCCCAATAGATATAAGACAAGGTACACAATGGGGTACCTAGAGAGCAGTGGAAAATTTTTATTGAAAGGCATCTTGTTGCGAAGAACACGGTATTTAAATATATATTATTATATTAATAAAATTTTATAGTTCTAAATGTATATGAAAAGGATATGACATTGTATACATTACTATAAAATTCCATTTTATTTATTTCAAGATATTTCAAGGGTGAATACATCGAGTCGGGATAAGAAAATCATCCCTCACAATGCGGGGTCAAAGAGTTTTTTTGGAATCTGGTCGACTCTAGTAATCTTTTCATTAGTTTAAATATTTATAAGAAAATATTATCTCTTTAATATATTAAATTACTTATTTATCATTTTTAATGCAATCATGAAGTTTCAGTCACCAAGCATCCCAAATAGAACTGTGTTTGAATGTTTGTAAAAAAATATAATGGGAGTTTAGTTAATGAGGCTCCCTAAGAAGTTGGTGTCTGAATTAATTTATCATTATAATAACTTATTATCAGTTGTAACTCTGTTAATATATATTTATTAAAATATGACTGATATTTTAGTTATAGGTAAAAATTAATTAACTATGGGATGCTAATACCATGCGGTCTTACTCAGTCTCCCATGATTACCCAGTTGGTAAAGCGCTTGGGAAGGAGCATCCTAGTTGAGTGCATAGGATGTGTTTGGGACCCTTGCCATCTAAGGTCTTTAGCAGTCCATCGGGGACTGAAACTACATCTACTCTTGGTTGTAGTCAATATGATTATAGAGATTATGTTTCCATGAAAAAAAAATTCCTGAATACGGGGATTTGATATTTACTTTGCAAAAAGAGTTGGTTGATTCATATCAAAAGACAGCTAGATTTGTCCCAGGTGATATTGCATCAATGATGGGTGGTGAGTGGGTAAATCACACAACTTAAAAATCATTTAATTTTCAAAAATTTATTGGTTTTAAGTGTATATATAAATATTCAAAATTATTATATTTTCAATATAATTGTATTACAGGTGCTGGTAGCAGAAAGTAGAGATAGGGGTGGAGAGGATGACAAGGAGTGTTCATCGTTGAATAGTGATTAGTGGTCTTATTGATATGTCGGAAAAATATGGGAATTGAGGGTTTTTTCATGTATCATGTATCATGTATCATATATCATGTATCTTGCATCATGTATCATGTATCATGTATCATGTATCATGTATCACGTATCATGTATCATGTATCATGTATCATGTATCATATATCATGTATCAAGTATCATGTATCATGTTTCATGTTTCATGTTTCATGTATCATGTATCATGTATCATGTATCATGTATCATGTATCATGTATCATGTATCATGTACCATGTATCATTTGTCATGTATCATTTATCATGTATCTTGTATCATGGATCATGCATCATGTATCATGCATCATGTATCATGGATCATGTATCATGTAACATGTATCATGTATCGTGTATCATGTATCATGTATCATGTATCATGTATCATGTACCATGTATCATGTATCATGTGTGACACAGAGTAGTCACCTAAAATTTTCATAAACGAATATTTTCATGATTCCCCATGTTTGATAAAGGCATTATAATTTGATATGGATTGATGATTTAGTCGGGTATTGAGTCTAGAATTGGTGAAGTATGAAGTTGGTGGAGTATGATGTAATCTATGTTCCATATGGAAGATGGAGATAATTAATAGTTTCATTTTTGTTATGTTAGGATGTGTATATTATTATTTTGGGTTAACTATTATGTTGTTTCTTTGATTCATTTTATTCATGTTGGAGTCACAAGCCCCACAGTCGTGTCATTTAAGGATGGGGCCCATAAATGTTGGGTCGAATATTAACCACGTTCGAAGCAAGCTAATGATCACTTCTCACAAGATATCCTTTGAGGTGTGTTCCCTAGATGGTAGGCGAGCCTATTTTGGCCATGCACCATCACTATAGGGGATAATAATACTTGGAGGATGATTTATATCCAAATTGATGGAGACCTAAAGTGTGGAGGTGAACATTAAGTGATATATTTGCAGATTTCAAATCTTTGGGAGCTACACCACTATGTGCTTTATCACATTGTGTGAGCATATATGTAAGAAAGATTCAAACCCATTACCAAGGGGATGAACCTTAGGTTATTTATTGATTGTTATGGGATTAAGACATGAAATTTGGCATCTATTTGTATCCAATGAAACATATAACCAATCTATATGATGTTTTGAAAATTAGTGTGGTAGATGACCACTATATGAAAAGAAACTCCTATGAGTAATGGGATCGAATATAATTTTCATTACCTACTGGTCCAAGATGGTCAAAATTTGACTAGGTTTTTTAAAGTCTTAAGGATCATGAGTTCATGTTATGTAGTTTGAAGGCTTATAGATCAAACGTTGGTTCTTAAGAGTTTAAATTCATAGATTTAGATATATGAAATATTGTTAGATGTTTTTTCTATACAGTTTAATGGTCAATTCAGAGTTACA
This sequence comes from Viscum album, assembly GCA_963277665.1. Lineage (NCBI taxonomy): Eukaryota > Viridiplantae > Streptophyta > Magnoliopsida > Santalales > Viscaceae > Viscum > Viscum album. Next base: position 1,022,075,425 of record OY728127.1, read on the forward strand.
GTACTCCCACTATCACACTTTATTATTTATTAAATACCTTAATGTCTTAACGGTGCTCCAAACACATTTAATATGTTACTTAGGAGGATATTACCCTTGTTCCTCAATTTTATTGAAATGGTTGAAATCCAATTGACCAACATTATAATGTTAATAGTATATTTTTTCTTAAAATCTCTCAAAAACCATAAAAATGAACCTGTCTCAACCCACCATGTGCCGGGAGTTGATCCTCACTGACCACATTCTACTTTTCGAAATAACTCATATTGAACTACTTTTGGTTGAGTATATTTCAAGAACACTCAACCTGAATAGTTGACATCTCTAAAGCCATATTCTAACACCTTTTATCCAAGGTACCCCAATATCATGTTGATCATGATCACCACTACTTGTAACCATATTCAAGTGAAATCTCTTGATCTTACTGAATCATACTTGTTTATGTCACCATTCCAAAAAAACATTCTAGTGCATTCCTAATCCAACATGCCTAGATAATAAATAGGTATCCCAAGCCTAATGACTAGACTTTAGCTTCTCCCAAGTATATATTTGAACTAGTACCATGCATTCACTATGAAATATAGTAGTACCTAGTTCAAGTTATCAATAATCTCAAAAACTAAAACAACCATAAATTGATGGGTACAACACTCACAATAGGGTTACCCTCTAATACATGACATCTTTAATCCATATCTTAAGGTCTTATATAAATCAATTCGTACGTAAACCTCCCATGGATTACTTCCATCCAAACAAAAATTTATTGTTTTTAATTATTTATCTTGGTATATATATGCTCTCTCAAAATACTTAGGATGGTTTCAATATATTGGGAATGACAGAATCTATAATAGGAGTACACTAAGTTCATAAACATTACCCATTTCTGGTCCACAAATAAAAAAATCTTGACATTCTTGAAAAATTACATTGATAGGAATGTTTAGATCTTCTGATAAACACCACAAAAAAACATGTAATACTAGCCTTGAACCAACCCATGATGACATATATCTTGATGATGTGTGATTATGTCCAACAATACGTTAACCACCTCATCACACCTTAAAACCCTCATTGTACTTATATGGTATATCATTAAAGGGTTACACCCCCAAAAAGTTCACATAATATTTAACATGATGCATATATGGAACTCTCATCTCCCCTTTAAATATTGATGACTGAGGAACCAATCAATCCAATCTGGAATTAATTATTTAATAGATTCCCATTTTAATGGTTGGTGTTTAAATTATGGTATTGATCACATAGCCTTATTTCCAAATGATACCACATTATTTCTTGCATAAAAAATATTAAATAATGAATCTTGTCATTCATCAATGGTTGGGTAATAAACCAACCACTTTTCCATTGTGTTTCCATGAATTCATAGACACACTGCCGACTAGTAAAACACATGGATCACTTATTTATCTTGAGCATAAATATATTATCCATAATTAGTTTAAAATAAAACCTATGTTTTAAAATTCATTGTCATGTTTGAGATGTAAAATATTGAATAGACCAACTCATCATATTCAAGAATTCATTCCAACAATTTCCAATTGGTCTATTATATTTGTTTCCCAAAACATTAAAGGACACAGCTTCCATAATACCCATCATTCACCCGACCATAGGAATTTCTTGGGAAACATTTTGTTGAAATAAAAAAAAATCTTTCCATGGAACATGCTTCATATACTACTGAATGTGGTTCCAAAATGAAGATAACATTATTATATTAATCCTCAACCTCAATTAAAAAAATACCATAGTCTTACAAGTGTTATAGTATAGGTTTTATCATTGATGCATGTGTGATGATCTTACTAAGTCATGTTTAATAACTTCATCTGTATGAAACATAAATTCCAAACTAAAAAAATTAGTAGTGTGTTCGGACCCAATTCTTTTTTACAATGTTATCCTGAGCACCGGGATAAATCATCCTTCTTATGATGGCTTAAAGATACATTTTATAAGTTGGTGCTATGTAGTTTGAAGGGTTAGTGCTTAGAAATTGGTTATATATAGTTTAAAGTCTTAGACATAGATCTATGAAACATTGGTACATGGTTGAGATGTTATGGTTTAGATTATTTTGTTATATGTTCTCTATAAATGGTTTTTAATGAAACATTGTTAGATTGTTGAATACTGAACATTATTCGATGGTTTAGATTATTCTATTATATGTTCTTTGCACAAGGTTTTTTTTATTGTACTGGTTCTGGGGATCAAAATTTGATGCATTTTTTTTAAATCTACCTTTAGCGGTAGTTTAAACCACTACTAACAAAATGGACCATATTTTTAGTCAGTTTAAACCGCCATTATAGTTTAAAAATATCTTATTGGCAGTGGTTAAAACCACTGCTAAATAAATTCATGTTATTGTTTAGTGGTGGTTTTTGTGGTTTTAGCAGCAATTTTAATTTAAAAAAATGGAACAAATTTATCGGCGGTTTAAACTACGGCTAAATACGCCATTGTTTTACACGAAATCGCCGCTAAAACCACCAAAACTGCCACTCAATATATTTAATAGGAAACTTCTTAGAAAATGTTGGTAAATTGAATAAATATCCATGTGTTTGATGCTGAAACACAATTTAGTAGCGGTTTTATAGAACTACCCAAGCATCATATGGTGGTGGTTTAAACCACTGCCATATTAAAAGAAATTGCTACTATGAGACAGTTTTCCTTTAGTGTTAATTTTATCATACATGTTTAGTCATGGATGTTCTAGTTCTTGTGAATATATTTTATATATATAATCTTAATATTGACATTAATTTTATAAATATCTCATTTATTCATTATATACGATTTTAGAACTATTCTTGAAATTTTAACCTATAAAATGAATTTTATCACTTCATGGAGATAGTAGGTCATATGTAAACATGAGTGATGATATTATTATCTAAATGGGTAAAAGGGTAAGGAATAGGATAATATATTAATTTTACATAATTAATATCATTTCATATTTGTAATATATATATTCAATATTTCAATCATTATGACTATCCATGTGAGACGGTGATGGAAAAACTTACATCAGTTCATAAGGCGGTTGTTTTTTGTACAAATGAGGGATGGATTTGTTTTAAATTTGATGGATAAGTATATGGATAAAAAATATTCCATCAACATAATAACATTTTAGTATATAGTATATACTTTTGTTTTTATATTGGAATTTTTAATACATAATTTAAGGTGATAAAATAATAAGTAAAAAAGGAAGAAGCTTATTAAAGATGATTACCATTGCTTAGAAAAAACTCATTTGGATATCATATTAAGGACCATAGGATTAGTCATTTGGAAACAAAACGTATATAATTTGTATAATAATATTTTAGAGAAATATTTATATGTTTTTATCAATCTAAATGGTTTGATAGGTGTTAATGAGTGAAGGGAGGGGGTTCCCTTTTATAATTGAGGAGGAGTGGCATATTAGTAAATGCCCAAATCTATTCAATATTGGGTAGTCACTCTCACTAAAAGTGCCTCCAAAATTTATAAATAATGTATTATAGGGAATTTCAGGTCGATAAAAATCACCAAAATATACAAAAAAAATTAACATGTTATTCCCTTATCCTATAAGTTTAATTACATTTACCATTTTAGTTTTTAGCATAGCAACAAGTTTTTTATTTATTTCCCTAGCAAATTTATCCTATAAGAGTAAAATTAAATGGGTATTATTAGAAAATTTGTAATGATATATTCTTAATATTAAGTAATATTTATCAAAAAAATTATATGTTCATGGAAAATTAATTTTAACACAAGAACATGTAATGCACAAAACCCCATTTTAACATTAACAGTTGTAATTTTTTTGTCTATTTTTATTATTAATTATGACTAACAATTATTTTGAAATAATTTAAGAATAATAATTATGATTATTCCAAATATAAAATATATTTTATTGAATTAAATTCAATGAAGTATCATAATTTAATTAAAAATTAAATCTGCAAGTATGATAAAACATAGTTTTCCCAAGAAAACTTCTCTTAGGTATAAAAGTTTTTATATAAAACAGAAAAATAGAATAGATTATAATTATATAAATTGTTTTAATTATAATATATTTGAACTAATTTTTATTTTAAAAAAAATTAATCAAAATTACGTTTTTTAATTACTTAAAAAAGGAATATTTCAATAAAAATCAATATTTTTCACTATTCATTGAAAAATTAATATTTTCATAATATTATCAAAAACTAAATCTAATATTATTTTTACATGATGATTTCAAAAATTATTTTCCATTTTCAATTATTTTTTATAAATGTCATGAAAAATTTATTTTAAAATAAGTGTGATTATGCGATGAAACCACCTTTTAGAAAAATCAAGTTTTAAACATAAACCTGGATTTATTATTATCCCATTCCTAGAAAAAATATCATATAATTGATAAAATAATTATTGGAAACATAATATTTAAATTTAAGTAAAATAATTCACCTACAGATTTTTATTTAATTCATTAGGATAAAAAACACACTCCATGCATAAACACCTTTTCAGAAAATATTTGTATTACCATAAAATGATTTTTGTTTTCCTTGGAAATCAATTTATAACCAATTAATTTATTTTCTATGTATTTAAACTGTTAATTACTAAAAAATTAATCATATTTATGCCTTCCAATTTAATTTCCTGGTTAAAATGGTCATCTTAAAATAATTAATTACACTGGTCATTTTATCTCAATGTTACATGTTGTATACACTATTGAATAAAATGTTATTATTTTAAAATATTGTGTTTTAAAATCCTAAAGACTCCAACAGAACTGATTCAAAAACATAGGATATAAACAATAATTACTCGTACATTAACAAAGTGATCCTAATATCTAGGGACAATCCAACATCTCCTCAAAGATACTACTCAATTCAGTCTTTTAGGATCCATCCAAAAGAACCTCAAACAAAATAAAATCTTTGTCAATAATAAAATCCCAATAATGAGCTCAAGACATCATATGGTTAATTAATTTCACACCTCTCGCACAGTGGTTCCAAAACCAAATCCATGAGGGGAACCTCTTATCCAGTCTCAACTCACTCAAAGTAAACCATTATACTATCCAAGCATCTAGAAGCCTCACTAACACATCCCACTTGGGAGGTGAAACAATAAGGTTCAAAGGAAAAAAAATAATTTCAAGTATGAGGTGGTCACACAAGAACCTCCCCATCATTACCATTGCACAACGTCATGGGAACACGAGGTGTGGACCTATAACTGTGCCCATAATGAGGGTCCTCCAAAAAAGATTCCTCTTCTAGGAATCAAAAACCAAGTCTATTCCCAAACAAGAAAAAATACCTCAAGGGATTATCAGAAACCAGGTAAATAATTTAAATTAAATTAAATTACTGTAAAAGTTAAAAAAATGCCAAACTAACCCCTTATCCTTCCTCAAGGTGTAACAGTCAAAGCTTCAGTATAAAGCACTAACCCTAGTAACCTAGATTCAGTGCCTTATTTTATTACATTGGTACTAAGTACAAGCAATCTCATCCCAAGTAACAAAAAAAATTAGTCTCTTTAGATAAATTGATACAAATATAATTTTTACATTACAAATTGAAATTTAATACAACATAGAAACTTCATTGAAAACATCCTTATTCTATTATATTATCCATGTACATAAATAATAATATAAATCTTGGCATCATGGGGAAAAATAAAACACAAGTTGTGAGAAAAAATACTCATTAAGGGTAATAATAAAGTTTAAGTTATCGTATATAAATATAAATAATAAATCACTGTGAATAACTAAAAACACATTCCATTATAACATTATTTTAAGCATAATTTGGAAGCAATAAAAGATGATCAGATAATCACATAAGAATGAAAATTAACAATGGATATCCTAGCTATCAAATAATCACATGTATTTCCCATAACTAATCTCATAATGAGGTAATTCATAATACGGGACATAAAAAAATACCATCAAATCCTAAGCAATGAAATCTACAAAAATGGTTAAGGCCTCAGCCAAAACCTAGTCTTGTTTGTCTCATGAGACTTACCAATGCATCAAGGGGCAAAAACGGGCCCTACCATATACTTACTAAGTCCAATTCATTCCTCATATGAAAGGGGTGAAACATTATCAACATATACATTCATATCGAAACCAGCATATGAAATGTTAGTAACTTTCCCCAGACAATAAACATAATCATATACCATCCAATATAGTATGATGAACGGTATCAAAATAGAACATCCATAGAAAAACATATCATAAAAAACTCAATAAAATATGGTAGATGGTATCATAATATATCAACATAAATTAACCAAAATATAAAACAAAGAGTGTTGACATAAATGAAAATACTCAAATAAAATTATTGAAATTTTCCTGAGAAAAATACCACTTTTACTTTGAAATCATTTATTTAAAAATCCGAAAAATTATTAAAGAAAAAATTTTATTTGAAAATGAAATTTTAATCATGTAAATTATTCCACAAGGAATTGAGGCTTCATAAAAGTCTAAAAATTCTCTCATGCCGTATAAGTTTAAAATACATTTTATTTAAACATTAAAAAATATTTAAAAGTGTATTTTTTAAAAGACAAAGTGAGTATTAACTAAAAGAACCAATTTTGTGTATTAGTAGTAAATTCATAGAAAACAGGTTTAAATAAAATCTAATATAATAACAATTTGTTTTACACATAATAATAGCATGACCTAATCATTGGAGTAAAATTTTAACCCAAATAATAAAAATAGAGTTAAGAATTCACTTACCAATTTGTAATCCATCAAACCGTATGCTTCATAAAATTAATGTTCATAAAATGAATCATTGAATTCCATGAATATAAATAGATTTATGATTTGATATTTTAAAGTTTAGTATTAACACCACATGCAATAAATAATGTTTGAATCGGGAATATATCTCATAGAAGTAAACATTGGCTGAGAAACCCTTACCTTATGTCTAAAATCATTTTTCAATTGTACTTAAGGTCCCAGATAATCAAATTTGACTATTTAATTACTTATTTTAGAATCTATTAAAAATATATTTTTTATTAAAATTTTATTAAGTTCATTTATCGCCAATTTTTTTGGTTATAATGTCAAATTTCGTAATTTCTGTAGTGTTTATTTCATGGTTTTATTATCGCCTCTCTTGAGTATAAATATGGGAGTTCTTGTAAAATGGGAGTAAATTCTACAGAATCCATATTATATAGTATTAATGAACTTTAAAACATTTATATGATATCATATATTATTTTTTATATAGTATGAGGATGATTTTTTAAATAAAAGTTTGATGAAAATGTCATAATTTATTTGATCGGTTTTTACGATAATCACAAATTAGTATAATTGTATCTAATAATATGTTTATATAATGGTTCTATAATATTAAATAAGTTTAATTAAACACATTATAATCTTTTTTAACCATAAAAATTCTTTTTGGAGATCCTTGAAGGAGGTAATGAAAAATTAAAACTCATCATCCATGAAGGAAGTGAATCGACACCTAACAAACGATGCTTTCATTTTTAGAAAAAATAAGAGGAGAAGAGATTTGATGATGGATATTCCATTAAAATAATATCATTATATTATATATATGATACTTTAATTCTAATTTTACCATTTATATGGAATTTTAGGGAATGATATCAAAATTAAAAAACTAAGTGAGAAAGAGGAAGGGTTTTACCTCTTGAGTGTCGTCTCCTTGAGAACCTCTTTAAGACACATGGAAATGGAATTTTGGTAATACAAATAAGACCATAAAGTGGGTCAGAGGTTTGGTAAATTAGTTGGAAATAATATAATCATTAAAAATGGCTTAAAAGTTGTGAGGAGAAGATGTGTTGATGGGTAGTATTTATAGTGGGTGGATATGAGATTTTTTTTTATTCATTTGATTATTATTTTTGATCAAGACTATCAATAGTGTTGATTATTGTGAATATTTATAGTAACTAGAAAACTTTTTTTCTAAATAATGGGTTATTACATCATTCAGGAACAAAAAATTTGTCTATTTTTCTTAAACTATTAAATAACTTAAATTACCATATTTACTATTCACCAAAAAAATTCAACTATTCCAGTGAAATCACAAAAATTGACTTGAAGAATTTTACAAAGAGTATATTTGAAAAATGAAATCCATTTTTTGAAAATAATTTTATAAATATGAGAAATTAAATTTTTAAATAAAATCATCATTTATTCAAAAAACACAATTTTAAAATTATAATTGATTTTACAAGACTTTGAAAAAATAATTATGGTCTTATTAAACTATATTATTATTATAATGAACAAAAATATTAATATATGAATCTATTTTATGAGAATAAATTTTCTTTTAAATCCTTATAATAATTTTAAAACAGTAAATAAACATTTATGTTTCATAAAAATACCAAAACTTAATAAATAATTTTAAAAATATTTATTTACTTACTACAAGAAATAAATGTTTTATATTTTCAATTATGAGGTACCTAAATTTTATTTATAATTTCATGGGTGGGGTTATAATTATAATGGCCATATTACTATTCTTAATTTCCATATTACTATTCCAATATTCATGTTAATATTTAATATTATATCATGATTCATTTAAGATCAGTGTTGTTTGGAAGTTATCAAATAAATTGAATTTATTTAAGAAGACACTTATAGTAAAATTCCAAGGTGTTACATTCTCCCCTCCTTTAATAAATTGTGACCTCATAATGTAATCTTGTGAATTATAATCATGTAGTTTTCATTTTAAAATACCGTTGTGGAAATCTCACGTCGTAGAAAGGATTAATAAAAATCCCTCTTAAAATAGGGAAGGGGAAATGTGAAGGTCACCAAAAAATTAGTTTATTAAATAGGATAAACATTTTGTGAAGAAAAAATATGGACATGGAATAAAAATCTAACAATAATGTCATAATAAATAGTGATATATAACATAGTCCTTATAAAGTCCACCATCACAAAATTATAAATTATTGATCAGTTAAAATACAATTTATTTCTCAGTGGGAAAAGTAAATGGTTGACTTTTTTGTTCCAAAATACATTTACTAAGATTTGATGGATTATTTTACTATATAAATAAGAACATGAGAAAACAAAATTACATGGTTTATTTCCATTTCATAAGCATAATCTCATCCTTTTGTTGGGTTTTTATCTATACTCTATTCATTTCATACACCATGAGATGGATATTCTAGATGAATTTTTCAAACCTAAACCACCTTTAATGAATAATTTCATATATAAACCACATTTAAAGAATAATATGTTCCTTAATTCATTCCTTCAGCCTTTAAATGTTTACTAAAACAAAAAAGTTGATAACATATTATAAAAAAATTATAATTTAAAAAGTTTGACTTCATCCATTCCATAAGTAGTTAATCTTATGACTCTTCCAAAACATGTCTGCCCACATTAAATAAAAATGCATTAGAAGGAAGGTCACTAAATCAACTTAACATTAGATTATCCAAACCTAATTCAACTCTTAATACCATATAATAGATATATGAAAACCTTGATCCCCTTAAACCTTAATTAAAACATACACGCTTCCAAATCCATAAATAAGAAGTACTTTCGTACAATCTTTACGTATCCCATGATTCTTATAAATGGAATATCATAACATAATTCCTTAATTAATAAAAAAAATTATTTAATTATTATACTTCTACTATAGGAACATCATAATCTTTAACTTTATCCATTTGATTCTTCTTAGATATATTCCCTTAATTCATGGGATATTCGTTTACATAGTGCCTCATCTCCTTATAGTTGAAGCATTAGATAACTTATTTATTTCATTTGAAATCATGAGCCGAGTGTATTTTCTCTTCACACTTTTGGAAAAATCCTATTCCTTTTAATCAATTATCAGGGTGTTTCTTTCTATAATTATAACATTTGGGAAAATCATTATTTTTATTCTTCCCTTTATCCATATTTTTCTCTGTTATCCTCTTTTTCTCTTAATTCCTTTCAAAGTCATAAGACTTGGAGATTTATTTTTCTTTCATTATGGAACAAGATATTATATCCTCATATGATGAGTAAGATTGTATGACTAGTTCCCTTAGAATAATTGGATTAATCCTAGTGAATAAATGGTCAATATCACACCTTCTGTTACGTATGTAGTCCACAACATGCCTTGTTGTTCTTTTAAAGTCAGATTTATATTTGGAAAAATTATCTTCCTCCTTTTGTCTCAGACTCAGGAATTGTATCTCTATATTGTCTCACTATTCTCTAGGAAAATCTTTTTACCAAAAAATTTTCTTAATATCCATGCATTACATGTTTTAAATTTTCAATTCCTCATTAGGTTTATGAATCAATTACCATCATTGATTCGAATCACCTGAGAGATAATAAACATCCATGATGACCTTGTCCCTTTTGTTACTTCCCAAAGTGAGAAATATGTTCTGTACAGAACTTATACATTTCTAAAATAAAAATGTATTTTTAGTCCTATTGAATAATGGTGGATTCTTTCCAATGAACTGGTCTAACATTGTTATACCACATTGTGGATCAGGTTACACTATACGGTTATGGGTATTCCTCATAACCTGGGTCATTTTTCATAGTATAGATATAATTTATTCATGTCTTGTTATAGTTCTATCTCCAACAACATTATCTTATATATGAGGTAAATCCCTACATGGAATATGTGCATTTATATGGTTTTCATTCCTTACACTAGGTGCTATTTATAAATAATAGAAAACACTATATTTGAACATAAAATTATGAAAACCTAATTTATAATCTTAATCTAGTGAAACACTTAATGTAAATTGAAAATTTAGGTACAACTAATCTCAAAATCCTATGCTTGGATACTTTGGTAATATTCATGAAGTTTGTTATATAGTTATATTTTGCTAATCTATGTTTTTCCAAACCTAGTTTCCAAAGTTTATACTAAACTTTATATTCTACCAACTACAAAGACCCTAACCCAATAGCCCAGAGTTATTGAATAACTCAATTATATTGGTACTAAGTACAACTAATCAGATCCCAAAGGACATAAAAGTTTAGTATCTTTAGAAAACCAAATACAAACATAATAATTACATTACAACTTTAAATAGAATAAAATGAAGAAACTACCTTAGAAACATACTTATTCTCCTAGATTATCCCTTAATTTTATTCATAATATACATCTTGAAGTCCTAGGAGAAAATGAAACAAAATTAAGTGGTGATATAAAATTCTTAGTAAGAATAATAATAAATAAGTATCTATCATAAATAATAAATCAAGGTGAGTAACTAAAAAAACATACCATTAAAACATAATCTTGAGCATAATATGGAAGGAGTAAAATTTGATCAAATAATAAAATGAGTATAAAACTTAACCATTTATATTATACTAGTGAATAATCACATGGATTACCCATAATTAGTCTCATAATTAGGTAATTAATAGTTTGGGATGTCTAAAATATTCCATCAAGGACTTGGACAATAAATCTATGTAAATGGGTAAGGCATAAGCCAAAACCTGGTCTAGTATGTCTCATGAGACCTAACATTGCATCAAGGGGATATAGTGGGTCCCACTTAGCACTTACTAAGTCGAATGAATTCCTCATATGATAGGGTTTAAACATAATCAACATATATATTCAAATTGAAACTAGAATATGAAATGTTAGTGACTTTCCCTAAATATTAAACATAGTCATAAACCATCTAGTATAATATGATTAATGGTAAAAAAATCACACATCCATAGTAAAAATGATTATAATAAATCAATAAAATATCATAGATAGTATCATAAGAGATCAAAATCAATTAAGTAAAATATCCAACAATTATTGGTTACAGAGATGAAAATACTCAAATAAAAGTGTTAAAAAAATACTGGTAGAAATACCTATTTGAAAATTTCATAGTAATTTTTTAAAGGATTACTCAAGTAATTAATTCATCATGAAATATGGAAAATATTCTCAGGTTTTATAATTTAAAAAAACATTTTGTTTAATCCTTAAAAAATTAATCATTTAAATTATTATTTTTAAAAGAAAGTGTGAGTGTTAACCAAATGAAATATTAGGTGTATCAGATATAAATTCAAATAAAATTTTTTAAATAAAACGAAAGATAATAAAAAGTATTTTTACACATAATCAAAGAATTACATAATCATTGGTGTATATTTTTAACCCATATAATGGAAATTGGGTTAAGAATTCCCTTACCACTTTATAATTAGTTGAACCGTATGATCCATAAAATTAATGTTAACAAAATGAAATATTTAATTATATTAAGAGAAATAGGTTAATTATATGACACATTAAAGTTTATTATGTACACCACACACAATAAATAAGGGTTTAATAAGGAATATATCTCACAGAAGTAAATGTGAGACGAGAAAACCATACCTTATGTCTGAAAGTGTTCTACACTTGTACTTAATGTCATAGATAATCAAATTTGATTCATTAATTACATATATCAGAACCTATTAAACATATATATTATTTATTAAAAAAAATAAGTTCATTTATTTAAATTTTGATGGTTTATAATGTTTAATTTCATTGTTTCGGGAGCATTTGTTTCATTGTTTTATGGTCGGTTCCCTTGAGTATAAATATGGGCGTTCTTGAAAAATAGGGAAAAAATCTCTAAAAGTGAAATTATTTAGTATTAATGAACAAAAATAAGTTCATATGATCTCATATATTATCTTTTATATGGTATTAGTATGATTCATTAAATAAAATTTTGATGAAAATATATTAATTTATTTCGGCGGTTTTTACAAACATCACGAATTAGTATCAAAATTTTTAATAATATGTATATATAATGGTTATAAGACATTAAATAAGTTGAAATGTAGATATCATAATATTTTTTAGCCATATAAATTTTTTTACATCTAGACTTTAAGGGTTTATTGAAAAATGAAAACTCTTCATCCATGAAGGCATTGAATCAACACCTCACGGATGATATTTTAATTTTAAAAAAAATTAAAGGAGATAATATTTGATTATATATATTCTATAAACACAATAAAATTACAGTATATATATGATACTGGAGTTATCATGATAATTTGGATAGGGTATGTGAGGAAATTATAGGAAAATAAAAGAATCTAAAAGAGAAAGAGGGATGGTTTTACCTCTTGAGTGTAGTCTCTTTTAGAACCACATAATGGCACTTGGAAAGGATCTTTTGGTGAGACCAAAAAAAAGAATGTGGGTAAGAGGTTTGGGAGAGTAATTTGACATATTATAATAAATATCCCTGTCTTATATGGTGTGAGTAGAAGAGGTGGTGAGGGTGGTATTTATAGTGGGAGGAGAGGGTTGTTTTTATTTCTTTATTCATTAATTTATTATTTTGGATCAAAACTATCCATAGTATTGATTATTGAGAATAAGTATAGTAATAGTTAAATTTTATTCCATATAATGGGTTATTAAAGTAATCATGACCCAAAAAAATCATTTATTTTTTCTAAAATGTTAAATACCATAAAAACCATATTTTACTATTCATCGAAAATTCAACTATTTCACAAAAATATAAAAAATTAACCCAAAACATTTTTCAATGTGTAGATTCCAAAAATAAAGGTCATTTTATAGAAATAATTTTCTAAATATGATAAATTTAATTATTAAATAAAATCTTTATTTATTTGAAAAAATAGAAATTTTAATATTATAACTGATTTTTGGACACTTTGAAAAATTAATTATGGTCTCATAAAATTATATTATAATTGTCATGTAAAAAAATATTTATTTATTAATATTTTTAATGAAAATAATGTTTCTTTTAAATCATTATATTAATTTTAAAATTTTAAATAAATATTTACTTTTCAAAAAAATATCAACACTTAATTTATCATTTTTAAAAACACTTATTTACTAATTCCATGATTTAAATATATAATATTTTCATTTATGAGGTACCTGGAATTTATTTATAATTTCATAGTTAGGTTATTATTCTTATGGGTAGATTACTATTCTAAGTGCTCACATTACTATTCCAATGATAATGTAAAAATTTAATTGTATATCACGGTTTGTTTGTGATTAGTGTTGCCTATAAGATATCGAATAAATTGAATTTATTTAAGATGACACATACCATAAAATATTGGGGTGTTACATTCAGGCCCAATTCCACTCTTTTTAAACAATTGAACCACCTCTCTCTTGTTGCGCGAGATAACTAAATTAATTTATACATTTTAAAATGAATTAATCACTTTAATTTCATTGAGGCATAAATCTTGAAAACACAATGAAGTGAATATTATCTATTGAATCATTAAAAACCAACAGAAGAAGAAACGAAATGCCCATCAAAAACAAACCCTAAAAATATCCCTAACACATATTTCCCAATTAACTATAAATTCCATTAATTTAATTAAATTAAAATAAAAATCCATCAGGACACGTACCTCCACCAAAATGTGAGAAACATTATGTAGACACCATCATGGGATGAACTCTCTCTAAGATAAGCCAAATACCCATCATCCTTGGTAAATTCCATCATGATTTTGTGGAATCACAACTGAAACCCTATGTAGAGACAACCAAAAATCATCTTTGATGGAGGAGGAAAGGGATTAGGGGAAGAAAAGTAAGAAACTAACCTCAAAACGCCTAAGAATTATTCCAAAGTCCACACAATATCAAGGAAGATTTATTAAGGAATGGGAAAAAGAGAGGGGTTGGCCCATGTTTATATATGTGAGGTAGAGGTGTGGGGAAAGGCTAAAATATCTATGGGGAATTTTCTTTTTCACCCATTTTATCCCAATACGGAATTTCACTGGGTTTGTCCACACTATTTTATAAATTATACGCCAATAGTGTGCAAGGTACTTCCCAAAAAAACCACACCACATAGTTTGGCCTCATACTTTACTGACCATACTCCAACCATGCCTAGAGGTTTTGGACACCTCTATAACACCTCAATAGTTTTTCTGAAAATATACACAAGCCTAGTTCCTTGGACCTATACTAAAACAACCTTGTATGGTTTCCTCTGAAACACAGATCATTTCCACTAAACCATGCTCAAGTCATGGACCAAAATAATAAACTTTAGAAAAAAATAACTAAAAATACCCTGAATCACATAGGCTCCTTAAGTTTTCACTAAACCATGTGCACCAAATGAGGCATCAGGCCCAAAAATATCTTAATAACTCCTACTCACACCAAAATATTCTGAACTTCTCTTGAGAACCTAACATACCTTGTGGTATAAAAAACCCAAAACACTTTCGTAAAGAGGCTCCAATACTTGAAAGTAATAACCAAATATGAATTCATCAAATGAACCCTCAATGATCCAAAAATTAGAATTTATTCTAAATTTTTATAACCCATAATGATGAGGGTCACTATAGATTACCCAATATAAATTATTATCACCCCTAAGAAGCCTAAGTATTCAACCAGAATACATGATCCCAATTCAAGAACTGGCACAATCGATGCTATTTCAACCATCCAATGATAGGTCTTATAGTGTCCACAATACCCTTAACACTAGATACATTCAGTTGTGACTAATCACATTCTCCCCTCCATAAGAGTGTCCTTATCATTTCCCATCTAACCAAATGGAAAACCACATATACCATGATTTAGCTATCACTGAACACAATGGATAAATGTGGTCAAATCACTCACACCTGAGTGCCAACACAAAAATAGTAGTAACCAAAGAATATTCCTTGTTCACCAGGAATTTTATCCTTTGTGCTAAACCAATTGATTAAAAAAATATTTAGGACTTCCAATGGCTTATGGTTTACTCCCCACCATAATAATTTACCTAAATCACTATTGATCATACAATAAGACTCACACTCACATGGTCCAAGTCCTACTAAAGCTAGACTAACGTGCATATTACCACTAACTATGCTCCTTATACAGGTTAGTTCCAACAAACCAAAGAACCCTTAGCACTACTCTTCAAAACAAAGGAATCTCCCTCATTGCAAGATCAACCCCATAACCACCATCTACTCAGGCATCGATCCAAATCCACAATCATCCAACCACACTCTCACAGCACTGCTTAAAGTGTAACCAAAATGAATAGGGCCAGGTATCCAATCAAACCTTCTCTCTCAAACTACCCTTGAGATCCAAATCACTCCCATTGATCCAATTATTAAACACAACTCATATTCATTCATAGAAACACCCTGAAGATAGTAGAACTCAACATACCCACCAAGTAAGAACAACTATGTCTGCCCATTCCATCAATGATCAAAGGAACATAGGCCCCATCTCAAGACCCTGTAGATAATATGTTATAAGAACATCTCCCGCCCATGAAAATAAAACCGAGGATTATAGGGAACCACCACCTATGGGAAAATCAAGGCCAATCCAAGCATATCTAAGGCTTACATTCCCTCCTTGATCCACTAATTGTGAACACCGAGACCACAATAAACCACAGGGGTCTCTATTCATCCTAGGACAATATCTTCATCCTTGGAAAACAAATCTCCATAAGATTAACATGACCAATAATCAAAATATTATATATATATATATATATATATACAGTTCTTTAAAGAAGAATTACACCTATGATCTATATGTGATACACTATATAGGTTATTCAATAATCATTAAACAGATGGACCTCCATCATTAGTGAAAACATCATAGATAGACATATGTCATGTGAATACTACATTCCTAGAATGATGTATTAACACTAGCCTCTTCCCCACAAGATAAGCTCCAAAAACCAAATCATAAAACCCAACATTTCTGATTCCATTTTCTAGTAAACTGTACAGAGGCTATCAGACACATCACCCAATCTAACGTTACACAAGGCCTCAAGCACGCCTCCCTATATACTAGAGGATACTGACTAGTGGTGAGGATTTATTAGATATAGTTTGGAAACTATATCATATGGTAAAAGTAAAATAAAATGAAAAATAAACAAATCATACATCAGGATATACATGAGAGTATGAATAATAAATAAACTAAAACAACAACATGATATAATAAATGGAATGAGAAAAACAACCATATATACACAATGTATACAATACATACAACATAAGGCCTCCCACTAGGCCATCCACCAATACAAAATAAAAAAAATGAAAACAAATACATCAAGCACAACTACCAACAATGATCTGAACCACATACCTAGTCTATAAGACTCCTGAGCTTCACCACCCTGATCTTGAGAATCCACATGGGTGTATCTTCTCAATCAAGAAACTCTAGACCTCATGACCATCAACTGCACAAACATTCCTCCTTACTTAAAGTAGATATACATTCTACACTCATATATAGGTGAACATACAAGGAGTGATAAATAAATCTAAATAAGTTACCTCTAATAGTGAACCTATAACCAACTATCAAAACAATTTCATGCACACATGATATACCCATCCTAATTGAAAAGTTAAAACATATATCATAAAAGTGAACAACTGTATAGAATATAAAGAGGGACCTAAAAATAATATAGCCAATTGCGGGTTCTATTCTGACACTCAAGTTAAATCTACCCAAGCACAAGACCATGCTAGAGGATTTAGAGAACATGGCTCGCCTTACCATAACACACCAAGTGTATCCTCCATATATATACAAGATATCAAAGTTTTATAAATTAAAATCCATGTATTTTAGACCCCTAGTAATAACCATAGGTTTCCACATGACAACATAAAACTATTGGGCATTTAAACTCCAATGGAACTATTCAGGCTAGTGATTGCAATTTATGTTGGACCAAAGAGAAATTGTCATTTCCTGAAAGTCTTTCAAAAAAATCACGTTCCAAACACAGGCCCAATATTTTACACTATCCCAAGGGTCCCCCAAGTTTGGTCTTGATAGATGCAGTATTCCAAGGGTTTAGTCCTTCCAGGGGCCTTATAAATACATTATTCCAGGGGTCCCATATAGGTAACCACTAGTGCTCTCCATCCATAAGATTGAGAGTTCTTAGTGTTCAAGGAAGAAAACTTATAGCCATGGTGTAACTCTCAACTATATATTTTCACTCATCTATATTTCCCATTATCTCCTTAATCCCATAAAACAAAAACATCTCATAAAACTAAGGTGAACATCATGAAAAACTCAAGGCCAACACCCCAACCCATGATATCCCAAAATAATCCTATAACAAACCAATATATTAGAATAAATTTCCTCAAATGTCCCTACCAAAGACCACTATATTTTGGTTCGATCTAACTCTCAAAACCATTATCCAAAAAGTTTGAACTAGCATCAATAATCAACTCTCTTCTAAAAGAACAACAGAACATGGTTTAATCCACCCCATGAACCCAATGTCTAAAAACATTGTACAAGAAACGTCAATCTCTTATTGGCTCATAAATATTTGGTCTCCCATAGTCCCAGGGGTCACATCATAAAGAGGAATCCAATAAGGAATTCCCCTAATTCAACCAAGATCTTTGGAAACACCCACCAAAAGATCCTCAAATGACCCAAATGCCACAGCCAAAGAAGGACACCCCACAAGGGGTTCCTTTATCTCATCCAACACATGGGGAAATCTAGGCTTGAGAAATATCCTTAAGTGACCCTTAGTGTCCTCCAAATGATCCTCAATCAACAATGCATATGGGAGGACATCCAAACCACAAAAAATCCTAAAAGGGAATTTTCAATGGTACTCATGACCACCTCTAATTCAGAAAACCCCACAAGAACTCCTTAGCATAAGAAAAAACTCTTGGAAATCCCATTATATGGAAACCTTACCCAGCCCCTCTGACATAAACCCCATCCTTGGGTACCATCTCACCCATAAGGGAAACCAAAAGGGTCCCTTAGACTCATCCCAACATCACAACTATAGAGATCATAATTGTCATCCCACAATGTCAACCCAGCCTAAAGGCTCCAACAGCTTTGACCCACAAAAACAGGATCTAAAAATCAACCAGTATAACATTAACAAATTGGTCCCAATATATTTGGATAATCCAATATCTCCTCAAAGATACATTTTGATCCCATCATCTTGGATACAACCCAAAAAACCTCAAACAAAACTACCTTAGCATCCATATTCCAAGATAAATAATGAGTTCATGAACCTCACTCAGGTATCGCATCTCCCGCCTCTCACAGAGAGGATCATAAACTAAAGCTAGGAGGGTGATGTTTTCCTATAACAACCATGCTCTTTTTTACATATTTAATCCTGATTTATTTCATATATTTTCACTTAATTAAACCCATAAGATCGATAGTTCTAGTGTGTTTGGGGATTAGAAAAATTACATGGAAGCTTAAGACATAAAATAAAACATCTTTATTGAGAACGTACTTTACATGTCTATGACATTCCTTCATACTTAGCATTGCATGTGATAACCTGAGCACATACATAAGAAAAGGGTGAGATATTATTCCCAGTAAGGGAAAAAACAAATCATAACATTAATAATACAATACATGTTAGGAAATAGTAATATCAATGCATAATAAGAGAAACATTAACATAAATGTATGATATATCATGATTTTCTTAACATTGAAATGTGGTAACAACATACAACATGATATTAGTATGATCCAAAACTCATTGCACATGGATTAGCATGAGTAAACCCTCATTGGACCAGAATTAGCATGAGTAAAACCTCATTTCACATGAATTAAAATGATTAAACCCTTATTTCACATGGTGTATCATGATACTTAATATTACCCAATGTGTTGAATCACTTTCAGGGTGCACCCTTCATAAACATTTCATCGCATGCATTAGTGTGCCACATAGATCATATAACATGGAATCATTCAACATAAAAAGTTATTCAATGATTAAGTAATGTAAAATACATAGATTTATGTACCATTAAATAATTATATTTTTATAAAGTTTTATACCCTTGATAGATAAATGTGTATGGTATTCACTACATGATGATTTTGGCTTGGAAAATTGCTTTGCAAATTCAGCAGCATAACGACATCATATAGAAATTCATAAGTTGGTTTGATGAGAGATAAAGGGGTATATATTCATTTATACATTAAATAGAAGTTAAGGGGATAAATTAACATAATATCCCAACATATTAAATGGAGTTTATATGCATAATATGGAAGAAATTCTTGAATGGAAATAAAAAGAGGGAAATCCCTTGTAGAATTTTCGCACGGTAACAGGTGTATATAAAGGATCATGGATGGATTAATAGGAGTGAAAGGAAACTATAATTATTTATAAATAAAATGGATAGTAATGGGAGTATTTATTTACATATACCAACATATTAAAATTGAAATCAAAAGACATATCACAAAAGAAGTGCTTTATAAAAGAGGAGTGCGGAAGATCCCTTACGGAATTTCAGCACAGTAATGGGTGTTCTTAAAGGATCATGGGGGGATTTATTAGAGTGGAAGGAAGATATGATAATATATAAATAAAATTTAAAGAATGGGGGTCATGTAACATAATAACCAAACATATAAATATGGAACTTAAGAAGCATAGTGTAAAAGAGTAGCTTGAATGGAAATGAGAAGAGTGAAATCCCTTACAGAATTTCTGCATCATAACGGCTTAGGTATGGGTCCAAATGAGGGAGGATAAATGATACCTAATTCAAATAACATAAAATGGATTTTAGGTAATTTTTTAAAAAATAATTACAACAATACCAATGGAAATTAAAAAGGTTGATTTCAAACAAGGTTCTTAAATCAAAAGGTAGAGAGGAAGGAGAGGATCCCTTACTTGAGCATGTGACTTCAAAATCATGAATAGGGGATTCATGAGATTTTGGGTGCCTTGGTAGGATTTTAGAGAGGTGATGGAAGATTATGGATGTACTCAATGGATATTTATGTAAGATAAGTGTGAGATTGGGTGGTTTCATATAGGAAATGAGAGGGAATTCTTTATTATTTAGGTATGGGACACTATATAATAAAATATTCAAAACCACAAACCATACCATAATTTTTTCCCATAATTTATTCAAAATGGGATTATTATAAACATTTTATAAGTAAAAGGAATGAACATATTAAAATATTAGGCTTGCTTATGTGGGGGTGATTCACTCTCTAAAGGAAATCATTTTAAAATATTAAAATATTTTATAAGTCTTGGAGGGTCCACTAAGGAAGTATAAAATTAATCAAAAAAATATAAAATCACATTATTTTAAAGTTTAAATTTATATTTTTTTAATACCTATTTTTTTAGTATTTTATTACATCACTATTGGGTCATTATGATGTCATAAAACACGTTATATACTTTATACGATATTCGATTTTTACCCAAAATTTTGATTCTCAGAAAAATATGAAAATTTCAGCGTGGGATAATTTAGACGCCCTAATTCCAAAAATAATATTAATTTTATCTAAACAATTTTATTAATATGTTAATTTTCACTTTAAAAATAAAAAATGTTCTTTACTGAAAATTGACGGGTTTTGACAGAAACAGTTTTCCAACATTAATAAAAATTACAATTGAATTTATAAAAATTAAATGATAATTAATAATTAATAAAATTAATTTAGAAATAATATTTTATTATGATATTATTTAATTAAAAAATCCATTAATTCATTAAAATATATTTCTAAATTTAATTTTAATATTAATATAAAATATTATTTGTGCTTTAAAAATATTTACAAAGTAAAAATAATAAAATAAATATATATTCATTATTATATAGAAAAATAATTCACATAATAAAAATTCTAGGATGTTGTTACATATCCCTTTATTACACCATCACATTCCCTAAGAGTATGGTGTGTGATGGTGGGGCTTTCTTGGGGATGTTTGGTGAACATGGTTTGGGTCGTGATCTCGATGATCTTGAAATTCTCTCGTAAATGGTTTTTCTCATGCTTAAGTTGTTGGATCTTAGATTAGTATTGATCTAGGGAATATTCCATAAATTCTATCTACCTTGAAAGATATGATAAATGGGCTTCAAAGGGAATGATCCTATTGGTCGAGGCTATCACTTCCTTTGTCTGGGTCAAAAGGATATGTTAAAACCCTATATTTATACTAGTCAAGTGATCACTTTTAGATTCTTATATTATCAATGGTAATGATACTTAACGGTCATCTAAACCTAATGAAAAAATATTTCATGTGTTTTCTATATCCATAATACTTTAAAAGAAAGAAAATTTTATTCATAAAATATATGGTTGTTACAACATTCCACCCTTAAGAAATTTATCCATCTAAATTTCCTTTTCCAACACAAAAACAAAAGAGGAAAACTCTACCTAATCCCTTCGTCTAGTTTACATATTTCTTCCTCAAACTTTTAGTTTATCCACAAAACTTTTATGAGGGACATCATCTTATTTCGTAGAATTTTTTCACTACGATCTAAGATCTTCACCAGCTTCTCTTCAAAGGAGAGGTCATCTTCCAATGGTACCACCTATGGAAAGAGTACATGTGATGGGTCAGGTATGTACTTCCTCAAGAGTGATACATGGAATACATCAGGTACTTGAGATAGTTTTGGTTGGAGTGCTAGTCGATAGGCCACTTCTCTGATGCAATCACGGATCTCATAAGGGCCGATGTACCATGGTCTAAGAATTACCTTCTTTCCAAATCTCATAAATCACTTCCATGGTGATATGTGGAGGAATATAATTTCTCCAAAATAAAACTATAGGTCTCATCAAATATTTCCAGATTAGATCATTTGTCAACTCTGAGCAGCATTAATGTGTTTTTGGATGTCTTAACCATCTCCACCATTTTATCAACCATTTCTGGACCTAGAAGTTTTTTCTCTCCAAATTCATCCATAAATGCAAGTTTTATACACATATAATCATAAATGTCTTCAAAAGGATCCATTTTGATACTTGAGTGGAAACTGTGGTTATAAGAGAACTCAACCAGAGGATGATGTTGATCCCATCCATCTTTGAAGTCCATTGATAAATCTCTCAACATATTCTCAAGTGTTTGAATAGTTCACTCAGATTGGCCATCAA
This sequence comes from Viscum album, assembly GCA_963277665.1. Classification (NCBI taxonomy): domain Eukaryota; kingdom Viridiplantae; phylum Streptophyta; class Magnoliopsida; order Santalales; family Viscaceae; genus Viscum; species Viscum album. The sequence continues at coordinate 1,022,098,656 of OY728127.1, forward strand.
TTTGTGGATGATAAGCCAAAATTAAGTTTAGCTTAGTATTGAGGGCATGTTAGATACTCTTCCAAAACATAGATGTGGATCTTAGATCTCAATCACATAAAATAGATAGTGTTACACCATGCATCCTTATCACTTCTCTGATGTATATCTCTGTCACTTGATCGAGATATAAATCCTCTGGAATTGTAATGAAGTGTGCAGTATTTGTAAGATGATTCACAAGAACCTAGATAGCATTGTTTCCTTTGGATGTCTTAAGAAGTCTGGTGAAAAATTCCATGATGATGTTTTCCCATTTCTATGTTGGTATGGTTAATGGTTGCATCATCCCCTTAAAATTCTACCTAACATACTTCACTTACTGATATACAAGGTACTTTGATGTATATTCAGCGATCTCCTTATTCGTGTTATCCTAAAAATAATTCTCTTGGATATCTCAATACATATTTGTGTTTCTTGTGGGAATAGAGAAATTAGAACTGTGTGCATCATATAAAAGTTGTTTCTTTAACTCTAAATTTGATAGAACATATAGTCTTGACCCAAATCATACAATTATTTATTTATTAACATTTAACTCTGAGTATTTCCCATTTTATATAGTTTTCTCTTTCTTCGGAATTTCCACATCATAATTATGAGCATCCATTAACCTTTCCAAAAGAGACAGTTGAGAAATAATTTGTGAAAAGATTAATGATGTTCCCTTATTTATGGTTCCCATGTCCATCTTCATCAAATAAATGAATATTGGTTCCTTCTCAATTCTCATAAATTATATAATCATTGGTACCTTTCTAATTAGGGCATCTTCTAACTTATTCGCTTTCCGAGGGTGGTAATGGATTGACCAGTCATAATCCTTAATGAGCTATAACTACCTTCATTAGAGTATGTTAAACTATTTTTGTGTGAATATATACTTGAGGCTTTTGTGATCCATATATATTTCACACTTCTCCCCAAAGAGGTAATGTCACAAAATATTCAATGTCAGGATTACTGTAGCCAACTCTAGATCATGTGTTGGATAGTTTTTCTCATGAACTTTTAACTACCTTGAGGAATTGGAAATGACTTTGTCTTTTTTACTCAAATTACATCAAAGGGAGATTAATAAAATTTTCAAGAATAACATTCCCATAAACATCAACATGCATTACAATACTCATAGAGTTTTTTCCCAAATAATTTAATATCATTTCTTCTGGGGACTAAAAGTTCTCATAAAACATAAAAGATATACTAATATTACATGAATTGAAATACATTACGACATACAATACTTTTAATTAGTGGTTACATGTAATTCATTCATCATTATCCATCTTATCAAAGGACTTTTTGTAGTCCCTTGATTGTGGAGATTGTTGATTCTCATCATGATTCTCATCCCTTGCATTACTGCATTGTCTTGGGTAATGCCCAACCCATCCACATTTATAGCATAGAACTGTATTTGATTCTTTAGATAGAAATTGGTTTCCATTAATCACATTATCCATTTTGGTTAAGAAATTTGATACTTTTTGACCTTATTTTCTACACATAAAACATATACTGGTCCCTTTGTGACATTTTCCTTGGTATCACTTTCCACACTTACTGCACAAAGGAAATTTGGACTTCTTTACCTTATCACCTTTAATAGATGGACTTTATTGAGATGTCATCTTCCTCTTCCTTGATTTACATGGGAATTCAACAGAGTTTCAATTTTTAATCATGGTTTTTTATAGTTGGTTTGGAGAGATAATAATATATCCTACTTCATCTCTCATCTTAAAGGGAATGTGATTGTGGCGTTAATCACATTGCCCTTCACATCGGTTGTTAACATGATTCATTCTATTGTCGTCCATTAAATAAAATAAAAATATAATTAGGGGTAATTATTTTAAATTATTAAACACATAAAGGGGAATCCAATGACAAAAGTGATAACTTATAAATTATATTTATTTCCTTAATTTATGAATTTCTAATCATTCATCTTATTTATCCATTATCTACATACCATCATATGTACTTAGGAGAATTTTTTTATTACTATAATAATGTTTCATACTAAGAATATGAATTTACCGTAGAATATCACTTGGGATTTTCTAACCAAGAGTTCATCAAGGCCCATTTTTGTGCACCAGTTCTCGTTCAATTCTAGCTTAGATCAGTGTTTTCAGGTTTTACCCCTAGATACATTTGTGCCAAATCCACCACTACATATTTGTATCTAGATGGGGATGTATTTACTTGATAAACCACTTACCATATACTCACAAAAAAATTTAATTCTTTAATTATATTAGGTATTATCCCTAAGTATTTCACTAGGGTTTTATAATCCTAATCACAAAAATAACAAATCCTATACTTTTATACCAACAATAACAACCCTACTCCTTATTACATATTTAAACCTAATTTATTACATAGATTTTCACTTAATGAAACCCAGAAGATTGAGAGGTTTAGTTTATTTTGTTATTAGGAGCATTACATGACAACTTAATAAATAAAATAAAACATCTTTATTAAGAACTACTTTTACTTGACCACAACATTCCTTCGTACTTAGAAATGTATGGGATAACCTGAGGACTTACATAAGAAAAGGGTGAGCTATAAATCCCAGTAAGGGAGTAAACAAGGAATAACATGAAGAATAAAATACATATTAGGAAATATTTATATCAATGGAGCACAAGATAAACATTAACATAATGTAATGGTATATCATGATTTTATTAACATGGAAATGTGGTAAAAATATACCACATGATATTAGCATGAGCCAAGGCTCGTTGCACATGGATTAGCCTGGGTAAATCATAATTGAACAAGAATTTTCATGATTAAACCCTAATTTCACATGAATTATCATAGTAAAATCTCATTTCACATGGAATTTCATGATACTAAACATTACCCAATGCATTAGAGTGCTATCATGGTGCACCCTTCAGAAACATTTCATTTCATGCATAAGTGTGCCACATAGATCATATAACATGGAATCGTTAAACATTATAAGTTTATACAATAAATAAATGTGGAATAAATATATTTAAGCACCAATAAATATTTATATTTTCTTAAAGTTGAATACCCTTGATAGAGAAATGGTTATGGTATTCACTACATGATGATTTTGGCTTTGGAAATCACAATGCAAATTCGGTAGCCTAACAACGTTATATGGAAATTCATAAGTTGGTTTGATGAGAGATAAAGTGGTATATCATAATTTATACATGAAATATACTGTAAGGTGATAATTTAACATAATATCCCAACATATGAAATGGAATTTATATCCATAATATGGAAGAAATGCTTTAATGGAAATAAGAAGACAGCAATATCTTACGGAATTTCCCCATGGTAATGGGTGTACATAAATGATCATGGATGGCTTAATGAGAGTGAAATGAAGATATAATTATTTATAAATAAAATGTAAAGTAAGGGGAATATGTATGAACATATCCCAACATATTAAAATTTAAATTAAAATACATATCACAAAGTATGTACTTGATAAAAGAGAAGTGTGGAAGATCCCTTACGGATTTTTGACATAGTAACAGCTGTGATTAAAGGATCATAGGGGGATTGATGAGATTTAAAGGATGATATCATCAACTATACATCAAATTTATAGTATGGGGGTCTTGGAACATCATAATCCAACATATAAATATTGAACTTAAGAATCATAATGTAAAAGAGTAGCTTGAATGGAAATAAGAAGAGTGAAATCCATTACAGAATCTCGGCATACTAACAGCGTAGGTATGGGTCAAAATGAGGGAGGATAAATGATAAAAAGTTAACATGACCTAAAATTTACTATAGGGAATTTATTAGAAAATAATTAAAATACAACCAATTGAAATTAAAAGGGTTGTTTTCGAACAAGCTTCTTGAATTGAAAGGTAGAGAAGAAAGAGAGGATCCCTTACTTGATTGTGCAACTTCAAAAGACTGAATAGGATATTCATGAGAGATTTTATAACCTTGGGAGGATTCAAGGGAGGTTATGTCAGATTAGGGATGTTCTCCATGGATTTTTAGTGAAGATAGGTGGGATCTTGGGTGGGTTTATATAGGAAATGAGAGGGAATTTTTTATAATTTATGTATTAGAAACAACACAATAAAATATTCAAAATAACATACTATAACATGGTTTTTTCCCATGGTTTATACAATATGAGAGTGTTATAAAATAATTTATAAGTCATAGGGTCGAATATTTTAAAATATTAGGCTTCCTTGTGTGTAGGTGAGTCATACTCTTAAGGAAATCATTTTAAAATGTTAAAATATTTTATAAGTCTTGGAGGGTCCACCAAGGAATTATAAAATTAATAAAACAATTCTAAAAACACATTAATTTAAAGGTAAAAAACATATTTTCAGAATATCCCTTTTATAGTATTTTATTACATCACTATTGGGTCATTATGATGTCATAAAACACATTATATGCTTTATATGGTACTTAATTTTTACCCAAAAATTTGATTGTCAAAAAAAATTATGAAAAAATCACTATTAGATAATTTTGACATTCTAATTAAAAAAATAATATTCATTTTATCAAAATAATTTCCTAAATATGTGATTTTATACTTTTAAAACAAAAATCGTCATTTATTGAAAATTAATGAGTTTTGACAGAAATTGTTTTCAAACCTTAATAAAAATTTCAATTGACATCATAAAAATTATATGATAATTTATATCTAATAAAATTAAATTAGAAATAATTTTTTATTAAAATATTATTTAATTAAAAAATCCATTAATTTATCAAAATATATTTCTTAATCTAATTTTAATATTAAAAAATGATATTTATTCTTTAAAAAATAATTTACAAAATAACAATAATAAAATGAATAAATATTCATTATTCTATACTAAAATAATGAACATAATCATAATTCTAGGTTCTTATTTCATATTCCTTTATTACACCAGCATATTCCCTAAGAGTATGGTGTGTAGTGGCGGGGCTTTCTTGAGGTTGTTCAATAAACATCGTTTGGGTCGTGATCTCGATGAGCTTTCAAATCTCCTATAAACGGTTTCACTCATGCTTAAGTTATTGGATATGGGCTTGGGATTGGTGTAGAGAAAATCCCATAAATTATATCTCCCTAGAAATATCTAATAAATGGGCTTCAAATGAAATGATCCTATTGGTTGAGGCCATCGCTTCCTTTGTCTGAATCGAAAGGATTTTTTAAAACCCTATATTTATACTAGTTATTTTATCACTGTTCAATGACTATATTATCAATGGTAATGAAACTTAAAGGTCATTTAAACCCAATAAAAATGACTTCATGTGTTTTATTTATCCATAAGACTGTAAAATAAAGGGAATTTTATTCATAAAATATTGGCTTGTTACAGTGCCAATCTTGGGGAACTCAGAAAAATAATTTTTGAACCCTAGAAAAATGAAGTCTAGTGGGACTCGAGTTGTCTTCGGAGAAGATAGTGTTGTGGGTGTGTTAAAATTTTGCTTACAATGTCTGAATTTTATGAAAATATTGGGTTTTATTGGTACGTTTTAATATAAATTTAAATAGTAGTGGTCTCACATTAGATCATTCCATCATTCTCCTATTAAATCATTATTCAATTATTGCTAATTATTCTTTTAATAAATTTATATCTCATTCATCCCTATTATCTAGTATGTTTGTTTTGGATAGAGATATATAATTATAATGTTTCCCATAAAGATTCCTATATTTATGATTGTATATCTTTGATCACCCTCAAATTATGTTACTAATTGCTATCACATGTAGTTATTTTAGTCCGAGTAGATTATGTGTTCAATCATGATTAGTAGTAAAATAAATTATAATCCAAAACTAGAAAAAACCATTAACCAATTAAAACAATTAATATCCACAGTGTTAATATTGTGAAAATTGATCGATAATAATTCATTAACTAGATGGATGAAGGATTTATCCTTGGTGGGACTTCAAATTTCCTAGTGTGACATCATTATAGTTATTACAATGAGGAGTAAAAAATAATATGATAAATAGAGTAAGTAGTGAGTGGTGGTAGAATACATACCATCAGAGTGTGTGATCGTAAGAAATCCTCAAATTTTGGAATAATGAAATAGTAAAAATTTTAAAAAAAAATGCTCAGGGTTCCTAGATGTGTGTTGAAGCACCTCACATCTTCCAAATATTTAGGAATGTTCCTTTATTAACAATACCAAGCTGAAACTTCGTACTTACTAGATGATCAACAGGTATCTAGAATCAAGGTTTTGGTGATTTTTCTATGATATAAGTATCTTCCCCGCATGGATCACTCTTTTCCCACAATCATGCTCCAATCTTCTTTTTAGATAGTTAATTTGTTTCTACACACATTTCCTAAAATACAAAAGTTTCACATGTGGGGTTCCATCTGCTCAGCCTATGGACGAAAATCATTATCCTATGAATAAATACACTTGGGGATTTTTTGATAATCCAAGACCTATATAGTGCTTAATTTTACTACTTTACTATAAGTATACATCAAGAATTATTTTTTATGTTGCATTTAGATTGTCTACAAATCAAACCCTTCCACCATCGGTTGGAAAATTTGAACTATTTTGAATCATTGGTACAACAATCTCCAGCATGGTGATTTTTCTAGAAAACATGATTAACTATAGTTTTCACACTCTCTGTGCTTCTATTTATTTAATATCATGTTGAAATTCTCAAATTGTGTGCTCAAAAAAACACATTGGGGTGGCTTTCTAGTTCATACATCACTTAATATCCTTCCAGATCTAGATATATTTATATTATTTGTTTGATAGTTGTGTGAAATTAAAAACATGTGGATTTTGGGTCTAAAGGTGACATCACAAGAACTAAAAATAGATTAAATTGATCTGAAATCCTAATATGGGAGATTGGTTTTTTCACACAAATCTGGTGGTGTAATACAGCGATCTCCATCACAACGGAGTGGAATTTGAAGTCTTCAGTGGTGTGAGTATGATGGTTTTAGTCATTTTATACCTATATGGATCTTACTTGTGGTTAATTTAGATCTTAAATTCTATTAGTGTATATTTTTCACTCCCCTATAAAAGAAGTTTGCCTTCAACACACCATGCTTTGACAGTTTAGGTCATAGTGGGCACAAGAAGGGGGCACGGTTAGTTTGGTTGATTGGTCTTGAGACATGGTGATGTTTATTTTTTTATGGTAGGTCTATGTTTTCTCTTTTTTGTTCTTTGATGTTAATTGTAAAATATAATTCATGGTTTCTCCCCTTTTTCAAATTTCTATAGTGGTAGAAATATTTTTTTCTATATTCGATTACCTTTTTTATGCAGAAACTCTATTATTTTTTCCTTCATTCAGAGTCTATATCGATCGTAAGAAGGGATATCTTGGTCGATCCATCCTTTTTCATTTTTTCAATTTTTGGAGAAACCGTAAGAATAAAGGTCATGGTCACTCTATTCCTTTTCTATTTTTTTATTCTATACAAATCACTAAGCTTTTTTGTTTTCAGTATGGGACACTACTGGAAATCAGATCTTTCCCAACACTTATATACACCCTTTCCCAACGGTTCCCCCAAACCGTTGGGAAAGGGGGGTCTTTCCCAACGGTTTGGAAGAACCGTTGGGAAAGGGGGCTCAAAACACCCCTTTCCCAATGGTTCTCCCAAACCGTTGGGAAAGACCCCCCCCCCCCTTTCCCAACGGTTTGGGAGAACCGTTGGGAAAGACCCCCTTTCCCACCCCTTTCCCAACGGTTTGGTAGAACCGTTGGGAAAGACCCCCTTTCCCACCCCTTTCCCAACGGTTCTCCCAAACCGTTGGGAAAGACCCCCCCCCCCCCCATTTCCCAACGGTTTGGGAGAACCATTGGGAAAGACCCCCTTTCCCACCCCTTTCCCAACGGTTTGGGAGAACCGTTGGGAAAAGTCACTCTTTCCCAACGGTTCTCAAGAACCGTTGGGAAAAAGCATCAAAAAAAATCAACATTCGACCTGGAACATTACACCCAACCAGAACCTATCCCAACGGTTTTGAAAACTGTTGGGATAGGTTCTTTACTTTTTCCAGATCCACTAACCGAGAACATTATATAAATCAAAATTTAATATAATTATGATAATACATATATATATTTATGAAATTATGTTTACAAAAGTGATGTTAGCTTAGTGGTTAAGTCGTTCGATTATAAACGAGGGGTCCTGGGATCAAATCCCAGCGGATGTTTTATTTTTGGAATTTATATACCAACGGTTCCATTACCGTTGGTATAGATTTCATATTACCTATACCAACGGTTCCCAAAACCGTTGGTATAGGTCTATACCAACGGTTTTCGGAAAACCGTTGGTATAGACCTATCCCAACGGCTTACTTGGCTACGGTTCTCCAAACCGTTGGTATAGCCTATACCAACGGTTTGGAGGCCTATACCAACGGTTCCAAACCGTTGGTAAAGGTTAGTTTTCCAGTAGTGGGATAAGATTCAAACAAATTTTAGAATCACTAACATATCCATATATTAAAAATAAATATTTAAGTCATTCAACAATTAATTTAGATATTAATAAGGATAAAAATAATGATTTTTCTGAATAATTCGGTTAAATTAAGGGTATTTTCAAAGAAAAACATACAAAAAATATTGAAAATTTTGGATCACATCACTCCCCCACACTTATATTATTGAACTCTTTGGAAATATTATCATTTAATTTATAATTATACAAAAAGGAAACTAGTGTATAAAGTTTCCCTCTTTAGATTTAAATTAACAAAAAAAATGGTATCTCAAAAATTCATCCATTGATCTAAATCTCATGTCTCATTTGTGATTTGAACAACTACCTCACTTAAATTTAAACAAGGTCGTAAATCTAAGAATGGGTCAAATTAGATTTAAGTGGAATCAAAATTTTAACAAAGGAAAATCCATCTATCCATCACTCCCAAGTTTCTTAAACCAAAGTTTGATTTCCCACTTTCTTAAAAAATTAGATTGATTTTTTTAAAATTCAATTGTCTCCTTCAGAGGTTCAATATTCATCCCACCTAAATGAATTCAGTTTTTACTCTGAAATGTTATTCATTTTTTGTTTTTTCTATTTGAGTTTTTCCCAACCTTGTATGTGTATAGCATTGTGAAAAGTAACTTTTTTAAATGTGCATAGGCTACTCACACACACAGTTCATTTGACTCAAATATTTATTTTGGGTTCCCAATTTCCATTTTTAATTCTAGGTGCAATGGAATTTCTTGATTTTATTTGATTTGGATCTCTAAAGTGTTATTTCTCATATAGGTCAAGCTACTTCAAATAAGTTCAAAATTCCTTGTGGCCTCAAGTTATTATTCTAACCCCATAGAAATATTTTCACTCAAACTACCTTTCCTAGTTTGAAGACCAAACTTCTATGAAAATATTGACCAATCCACTCATCAATCATATAAGTCTTATAGTATCAGAATCAGTGAATTCCACATTTCTTGAAGATAATTTTTAAACTAAGAAGGATAGAATTTCAGAACAGGAATGCTAGAAAAGTCAAAAAAAACAATGAAAAAATATTTTAATAGTATTTAGAAACATAAAAACATCTATTTCATCCCTTCCTTTTTATATATCAACCTATAAAATATAGATATTGGTATTTACATCTCATGTCTACATTTTCCCTCTCCCCCATACTTGGTACAAACACTACTCCAATTTAGTGCATAATGAAAATTCCATAAAATTTAGTAGTGAAATTAAGTGCCATAAAAATGTAGAGGATAGAGGAAACCTAGAAGTTATCTATTTTTTAGCAATAGGTATGAGTCTATAATCCTCCAAAGGTTCTTTTTAGAAGCCTCCTAGTACTTCTTCATTTGTTGGTAATTTACCTTGAATAGGTTTTTGGAACCTTCTCATTCAGTCTCAACTTCACCAAAATTAAATCTATTAGTTATAGTGTATAGACCAGTCCACTTAGAATGATTCTTACTAATAAAAAGATTCACCCATGAAGAAAATAAAAACACTTTGTATATAAGGTGTAATTCCCTTTTCTAGATCAATTTTTTATGAGAAAATCTTGTTTTATCTTTGTAAAATAGGGAGTTCTCATATGTCTCTCTTCTCATCTCTCCTAACTCCAAAATTTGTAGCTTCCTCTATCCTCAATCCTTACCAAACTCTAGGATCAATATTTTTACAGTTCAGTAGGCTTTTTGTTGTAGCTCAAAAGGAAATTGGTGGTGTTTACCCAAAAAAATCAAGTAGGGTGACATACCTAATGAGATTTTCTAGGAAGTGTAGATTTTATGGTAAACTATATAGTTAATCATGATGGACTCAATGTTCTTGTTTTATAAGTTTGTTCCTTATTCATGTATTATATCCCAAGGTATTCCAAACCTAAAAAAATGTTAGATTTTTGAAACACGATCGTTTTTTTAATAAAAATTCAATAACATTTTTCTTCAATGTTATTATAAACATAGTTTACTACCAATAAAATAAAAGAAAATCCAAATGATATAGTAAATGGAAAAATTAAATAAATTATCCAAATATAAAAACACTCAAAAAATCCATGGTTTTTGGGGCATCTCATGTCATTTGTAAATTCCACCAGTGAGGTAGAATTTGGAACATTTTTAAAAAAAATCATGAGAATTTTGAAAAATAGAGGGCCAAAATAATCCATCTTCCAAAATTTTCCTAATGGTTCTTTGAGGCCCAAAATTTCCTCCACCTACAAGTGTATGATGAAATGAAAGGAATTACTAAATTTCCTTTTTAGGGATTCACCTTATAAAGACCTTATCATTACAAATTTTCCAAAAATAAGTATCCTAACAGACATAGTATTTTTATTCAAATTTCGGTTTAGTTGTTTGATGTATAGAAAAGAAGGGTTCCTTTTGTGACCACAAAATTAATTATGTCATTGTACTAGGTAACATGGGTGAGGTTTTATAGTTTCACACTAAGGAATGAATTATCTAGACTAGTCTTGGGGATTGGTTCTACCTTAGCAGTGTGAGACATCCATCACATGTAGTCCACCACCATATTTTTGTATCCCTTCTTATCATGAATCTTCAAGTAAAACTCTTGAAAATGGAAAATACATATCACCATTTTGGTCATTTTATCAAATTTCATGACCAAATACATCAATATTGTATAATCATAGTAAATAGTTACTGCAATTCTTAAAATATAAGAATGAATATTTTTTAAAGTTGCAACTATAAACAAAAACTCATTCTATATTTTTGTGTAGTTAATATAAGAAGTTTATAGGGTCTTTGATGTGTCAGATACCACTTCTGGAAGCCTGTAAATATATTTTAAAACATAAAATGATACATCTTGGTTAGAATAATCACATATAATTTCAAATGTGTAACTTCAGTTTGGTGAGTAAATTAGGGGGCAGTTGTCAAGCACTATTAAAATCTATCAAAATATGTTCATCACGAGTCATCAAAATAAAATTAGTTTCATTCTTAAGTAGTTTAGTTATGTAAAAATCAACTTTTCTTAAGTCCCTAAAAACATTCTATAAAAACCTATGTGGTGTATAAATGATCCAATTTCCTTGATAGTCGTGGGGTAAGGTAGTGTGTATATAACATCAACTTTAGACATCTCAACATGAATTGTATATTAAAAAGATTAAATGGAACAAAACATTACTTTTTTACAAAATAAAATTTAAGTTTTCAAAATTTAAAACTAAATTTTTCTCAATACATATTTTTAAAACCATTTTTAGACTCTCCAAACTACTTTGAAAACAGGTCGCATAATTGTGAAGTCATCCAGAAATACCTTAAAGAAGTTCTCAATGATGTTTGAGAAAATACTTTCCATACAATGTTGAAGGGCACCTGGGGTACTACAAAGAATGAATTGAATAATTTGATTACAAAATTTAAAAAAGAAAAATTTGATGGTCATGTTTTCTTATTCTTCAAATTATATTGGAACCTGAAAGTACCCAAAAACCCCATCAAGCATATAATAATGTCATTTACCATATATTTCTCTAACATTTTATCTAAAAAGGTTATGGGGAAATGGTCATTTCTTATCACATGGTTAAACCTCCTATAATATATAAAAAATATTTAGATATTATGAATTATTGTGAGCACAAACTTATTGTTATCATATATTAAAATTGTGTAACTAGTTTGCATTGGAACAATTTGGATGGTTCTTACCCAATGGCTGTATAAAATGGGATAGATTATTCAAGATCCTAAAATTATATCTTCCTCTTTTTAATGCTTCCAAAAGGGTTGGGGTTATCCTTATTTTGGACTATCTCCTTGGATAGAAAAATCCAATGCATGAAGGTGGTATGTAAAATCCCTATAATATCTTCTAATGTACAGCCTATTCCCTGAGATTTATGTTTAATAATATTCAGTAGTTGGTGTTCTTGGTTAGGATCTATGTTATTATAGATTACAACTGGTAGTTTCTCATTTTCTTTTGAAAAGAAATATCTTATTTTTGATGGAATAAATTTTAATTATAACTCAAGGGGTTTTCTAAAGATGTTTACAACCCAATGTTATCCATGACGTAAAAGTACACATGTAAGGTTGAGATATTTGTAGAGGATTTCAGTAACTCATCAAAATAACTTTCACCAATTTAATGAAATTGTTAAATTCTTGAAACTATCTCTAGATTACATTTATTTTCAAAAATATACGTATCAAGTAGGTTGGGAATTTCCCAAACTTCTCTTAGTATAATTATATTATAAAAAATTTCTATTTCATCCCTTGACGAATAGGGTAATTCAATTTTTTTTTGTGTAAAAATAGAATATTCTTTGTGTGAGTTTTTCAATGAGTCAAGGATGTTGAAACTAGTTTTTTCCTTACTAAATTACATGGAAAGGGTTCCTTCATTAACATTTATGACATTTTTAGTAATATTGAGGAATGGTCTACCAAGAATTAATGGAGAGTGATATTTATATTTTCCTTCTTCCTTATTGAAAATGTATAAGTTAGCAAGGAATAAGAAACCTTGCACACTTACCAAGGCATCTTCAAGAACATATATCATGTAGGAAGTTTCTTGGTTAGTTAGTTGTATAACCACTCGAGTGGGTTTTAGTTCTCCCATCTATAAAGAATAATAAATTGATTAAGTTATTACATTAATTTAGGAAGCTAGGTTATAGAATGTATTAGAAAAGGTAATCTTACAAATTGTAGAGGGGATTTATATAGTTCTTGGATCGTGGAATTTCTAGGTGATTTGAGGGGTAACAAGAGTGGAAAAAATATTACCTAATCTTAAATATTAATTTTCTTGCATTATTCTTCTACAGATGCATATATATTTAATAAATTTTTATTAACAAGGAATTTGGAAGATGGCTTCTAATTGGGGAATGTTAAATATTACTTTCTTTAGTACTTACATCATATCATTTTGTAGTGATAGCTAATTGGTATTATTGGGTGCATAAATCCTTTTTATGAAGGGAGGTTGGGATTGATGTATATCATACATATTTGATTTCCCCTTATATTTATTTTATGGTCACTTTACTTTTTCCTCTTATGGTTTATTATCTTAGACATTTTCATCAAGTACATATTGTTTTTCACTTCTTTATTTGATCTTCAGGGGTGATTCTTCACTATTTTTCAGCTACTTTCCACCCCTTAATGTAATAGAAATTAAATTTCCATTAGTTTATGAATGATTTATGTATTAATCTTACTTGATCCTTGATTTACCAGATTATGGATCATTGTCATCAGCTAAAAAAAATTCCTTTTAATTATTTCAACTCTAATCCATGTGTGGTGAGAGTTTTTGGTTAAATATTTTGAGATTATATTACTAATCACAAAATTTCCTTCATGGAATGTGATTGTTCTTTTACTTAATGGTAACTTATAGATGGTTGGAAACTTTTCCTATAAAATGGTGGGGGATAAAAGGGTTATTGTATAACCTATTGGAATGATTTTTTGGAAAGATCTCCTTTTTTGTTTTTGGATCCCAACTCCAAATTTATTGGTGGGAAAATATTAAAAACGTCTTCTCCCACTGATTTTATTATGTAATTTCCTCAATAACATGGAATCACAACTTTTAGTCCCTTGGACATGAGAATATCCATCGAGTAAATGATCTTGGGAATAGAAAAGTTGGAAGAGAATTGTGGATGTGGTGGGTAATGATTCCTCTGCATTGTTCTCGACTAGATATCACAAAGTGGATTTTAGTTACTCAATTTTATTTTCTATTATATTTGTTTTGTAACTTTTCACCACATGTACTCACCTAGTTTCAGTTCTCATACCAAATTATTTGGAATTTTGAGTGATTATTTCAATTTGTTCTCTTACTTCAATAGGTATCTTTTCAATTAGTTCTCAACCTCAAGAAACATCCAATGGGTTTAAAACATTTTCTATAAATACTTGGTAATAGAATACCAAGAAATTATATTCTTCAAATGGATGGTGTCAGAAGGATGTGGTTAGTTTCTTAATCTTTTCCCAAAACTCATAGATAGTTTATCCAATGTATTGTTTGATTCCATATATCTCTTTTTTAAACATATCAATACTTAAAATGAATGAATTTCTAGATTAAGGTGCTTTATAGTTTATCCCATGAGGATGATTCTCCAAGATGTAGATAGTAGATCCACTCCTTAGATTTCCCTTTAACTAATAATGGGAAAACCTTCCAATTTATCTAGGCTTCAGTTAAACTTGTGGTACTGAATCAATTGAAATTTTCTTTGAACTCTATTAGATACCTATTGGGGTATTCACTAGATAATCCATGAAACTTAGGTAGTATTCTAATAATTCCAATTTTTAGTTCACCATATCATTGATCATTTAATTATAATTATTGGTTAATAGTATTTAAATTTTTCATTTACATTTCCAGAGTCCTGTTAACTTGGGAACATTTATCTTCTATTTTTTCACTTCCAAATGTAACTTTGGTGGAAGAAACAATTATGGTACAAGAGTTGGATAATTGAATGGGGATAAACTCTATTTCTTATATTTGAGTGATTTAAAGAGTTCAAATATAGTTATAATAGTTATCTCAACCACATGATCAAAAAAAATAGAATGGAAGAGATGGATCTTTTCATTTAAAGATATTTTGAAAAAAATTAAAAAAACACTAGCCTCCCCATCAATAGTGTAAGTTTTTATGTGCATCTATCATGGGGCACTCAGCAAAACAATTTTCTAACCTAAGAAAAAAATAGAATAGTGGGACTCTGGTTGTCTTCAGAGAAGATAGTGTTGTGGGGGTGTTAAAATCTTGTTTAACGGGTTCCAATTTTTTGAAAATAGTGGGTGCAATTAGTTGTGTTTAATATCAATCTAAATAGAAGTCACCTCACCTTAAATAATTCCCTCATTCTATTATTAAAACATTATTCAATTATTATTTATTCTTCCCCTAATCAATTTATATATCATTGATCACAATTATCTATCCATTTCAGTTTGGATTGAGAAATATAATGATGAATGTGTCTTCTAAGCTATCCTAGCCTAGCAATTGGATATCTCTAATCACCCTCAAATTATCTCATTTCTTTCTATCGCATGAAGTGATTTTAAATTTTAGTATCTTGTCTGTGGAATATAGATAATGAGTATAAGAAATTAAAATTACAAACCAAAATGAACCTCTAACCAATTAAATCCATTTATATCGATAAAGGAAATAATGTAAAAATTTACTTATTGGAATTCATTAATATGAAGGATGAGGGATTTCTACTTAGAGAAACCAGAAATTGCACAGTGTTCCATCATTAGAGTTATTAAAATGAGAAAAAATGAGAAAAAAAAAGAAATAAATGAGTGATGGTAGAAGAAATACATTGAGAGTGAGAAACCACCATCCAACATCCTTCTTTGGAACAATAAAATAGTTCTAAATTTAAAGAAGAATTCTTAGGGCTCCATGATGCATGTCAAAGCACCTCACTTCTTCTAAATCTTTAGAAATTTGGATTTATTTTCAATTTTGAGATGAAACTTCTTACTTTTTGGATGATAAACATATGTCAATAATCAAGAGATGTGATGATTTTTATGTGAAATAAAAATATGTTTTTATTGGTTCACACTCTTCTCATGATCAAGATCTAAATTTTTTCAGAGAGTTAATTCACTACTCCACACCTTTAGTGGAAGACACATGTTTCACATTCTTGGTTGCATGTTCTCATCATTTCTACATAAATCATTCTCCTAGAATTAAATAGTCTTGGGCCTCTAGTTAATCGTCTTAGATATTGATAGTTCCGAATTTTACCGCTTTACCCCAAGATTATGCCATGCTCTATTTTTTCTATCACGCAACATTAGGATTGTTTGAAACTCAAAATCATTCCATCATCGACTAGAGAATTCAAATAGTTTTGAATAATTAAGGACATAATCTTAAATATAGTGAATTTTTTAGTGATCCTGATTAGCTCTGGTTTTCATGATCATCATGAATCAATTTATTTATTATCCAGTTGAGCATCCCAAATAGAAATCTCAGATTAACATGTCTGTTCAGGTTTCTTGTTTGGATGAAGCTCAGTGTACTTACACATCTGGATCTATTCATATTCACCTATAGAAAAGCACACAACATTAATAATAGGGGAAGGTTGGGTTATATGTGATGGTTAAGGAGGAAAAAACATAGCATCTTGATCCTGGTTGGGGCTAGATTTTCACTGAATGGATCAGGAGATGTAAAACAGAAATCTCTTTCATGGTAGAGTAGAATTTCAAATATTCAGTGGCTAGAGAAGGAAAATTTCAATAATGGTGTGCCTGACTAGAACTCAACTATGGTTAATGCAGAGTTTCAATTCAATTAGTGTACATATTTGGCTCCCGTAGCAAGGCGTTTTGCCTCTATTCTACCAAACATAGACAATTTAGGTCCACAATAAGCATAAGAAGGTGGAACAATCGATCGATTTGATAAACCATGAGATGGGGTGAGGAAGTTATTTTTATGGAAGATCCATGTCCTATATTTTTTTTATAACGGTTAATGTATAATCTAATGCACGGCCACTCCCAATTGTTAAATTCATCTGGGGGTATAAACATTTTTGTTGTGTGGTTTATTACCTTTATCCAATGGTAGTTATTTTCATTTATCATTTTTTCCAGTGACTGTATGACTGTAAGAATGGATTTCATGGTCAATCCTTGCCTTTTTCATTTCTTCAATGATTGGACTAATCATAAAAAGAAGGGTTGTGGTTGCTCCATTCCTTTACTATTTTTTGATGCTCTACAAAGAACAAACCATTTTTTCTATGAAGGATAATATTCAAACAAAATATAGCATCAAAAATATTTCTATATATTAAAAATAATTAGTTAATTCAATAAAAATTAATTCTAATATTAATAAGGGTTTAAAAATGGATGATTTTACCCAGTAATTGGGTTAAATTGGGGGTATGTTCAAGGAATAGTGGACATAAATTGGTGAACATTTTGGCTTGCATCATAGGGGAATCTCTTATTCACCCTCATGTCACTCAATGGAACACAATAAATCCCCCAAGAACTCACCAGCATCACCATCGCATCCCACAGGGGAGGTTACACACTAAGGGACTATGAACAACACATGATCGGTTTTAGGATGAAGAGGGAACCCAATCACATCCTCATCACTTCCACTACACAATGTCATGGGTACATGATCTATTAACATATAACTAATCCAAGAATGATCTTCCTCCAAACAAGATCCCTATTTAGGGCAATCAAAACCCAATCCTTTCTCAACCAAGAAAAATAATCCTCAATGGATTCTCAAAATTGAACATCATAATTTAAATTCAATTAAATGAATATAAAAAATTGATACAACAACAAACTAAACCCCTATCCTAACTTATGATGTAATTTTTGAATCTTTAGGCTTGATCCTATACTCCATCAATAACCTAAGAACGTAGATCATTAAACACAAGACAATTAAATTAATTATAACAATTTAAAATGAATCAATCATTTTTTTCAATAGAGGTATAAATATTGAAAACTCATTAATGCACATATTTTCTCAAAAACTATGACCAACAAAAAAAATCAACACCCTTGGCTGATTCCCCCACGCTTTAGTTCGATAGTAACCTAAAACCTAGGAATTGATAACAAAAAATCAACTACAAGGTAAGAGGTTGATTAAATGGTTAGGGAGATGAAGAAACTAACCTCAAAACATTGATAAATACCTTAAAAATACCCCCAATATCAATGAGGTTTAAATAATGAATGGATATGGAGAGGGGCTAGTTTTCACGCATATAAGGGATGAAGAGTGGTGGGGAAAGGATAAAATACTTAGGTGGTTTTGGTCTTTTCCAACTTTTTAACCCAACCAGGTAGGCTTCACGGCTTGGATACATATTTTACCAAAATATGCACCAAATTTGTGAAAGGCACTACTAAAAAAAACCACCTAATAAATTTTTCCCACATGGTTTATTAACCATGCACCAACTAATAAAAATGATTTTGTAACCCTTTGAAACACCTCACATAGTTTTTCTGAAACTATATGCAAGTCGTGTTTCCTAGACATAGGAAAATCCAACCCCATGTGGTTTCCTATGATACTCTTATATTTTCATCTAATTCATGATAAATCCATGCAATTAAATCATTCACATTAGAAAAATAACTAAAAATACACTGAGCATTAGAGGTATTCATTATTTTCACTAAACCGTGCACACCAAACTATGCGTTAAGCCCAAAAATATCCTGAGGACTCTCACACACCCCTAAAACTTTTGATCTTCACATAAGAACCAAAGACACCATGTGGCTACAAACCACACCTGAAACACTTCTAAAAAGAGGCTCCATCCCTCGTAATTTGTAACTACATCTAAATTCACTAAATTATCCCTCAATAGGATAAAAAGTCAAACTTCTCAGAATTTTTATAACCTGTAATTATGAAATTCATTTCAACAACAAATATATAATCTAATATTCATTATATATCTCTAAAGAAACATCTAAATTCAAATTATGAGTCAATTAATCTTCAACCACATTACCTTCCAAGGGGTAAATGTGATCTCAAAGTCATATTCATACCTAAATTCCATCCACCTCCAATGTCTCACATATATATCACATCGAAAAAATATGAAATCCATGATCTTATAGTTATTTAGAACTATATATCACTCACAATGTAGATAATACCTCCATATTTTCCATCAAAATACTACTGTAAATAGTTCAAAGTCATGGTTAGTATAGTTATACTCATGAGAGAATAATTATCTAGAACAAAAGGCTCTGAATTACTATTCCTATATCAACACACAACACAAAAAAATAATGAGATTTATCATAATAAACTTAATAATAATTTATTTCATTTTATAATTTTAGGAAAAATAAATTAGTATATTTACTCTTTATTCATTTTAAGGACATATAAAACTTCTTTGACTATATAAAGGTTTTATCTCTCTTATCCAATGTTGATAAAAGAGTTTCAATCCAATTGAAATTATATAAGAACCTTTGATAATATATTTTTAATTTAATGAAATTTTTCACCTATGAAATATTTTTGGGTGGATCCTAAGAAACCACTAACTCAATCATCACTCAGTCTGTAATAACACCACTCTCAGAAATAAAAATCCCTGAGAAATGTAATATTATCTTTAAAATAAAATAATTTTATAGTTTTCTATACAATTCATGATCATGAAATATCTCCATAAAAAACCTTACATGATTTGAATTCTCCTCCACATTTTCCTATATTTTATAAAATAAAGAACATTTTAACTAGGATATAATTTGATGAGCCTTTATTATTAATAAATTTACCAATTATATCATCCATCGATGAATGTAAAACATTCACTAATCAGACTAAAAAAGATGACTCATTATATATGAAAATCTATGCAATCTCACGCTGAATATAACCCATCCATGTTAAGAATAACATTTTATGTATGGAATTTTAAAAATAATAACAAACATGATAATATCTTTTTATTAATAACTATTTCTCAATTATGAAAAAGTTATTGAAATCTTGAGAAACCTTCAATGGGTGTTGATTTTTCCAATAGTTGGTGTACCGTCTCTAAAGAAAGATTTCATCCACACACAGGGGTATGAGTAATAAAATAATTTGATGAATTTTTGTATACTAATATTGAAATAAGAGTATATTATGAATTATTATACAACTCACTACCTTTATTTCATCCACCTAAACTAACTCCATGGCATGAATTCATCCTCAACCAACTCCTCCTACTCTGTGACCTTGATGTCTGTCCCCACAAAGATTTTTATTTTGATGTGGAACCTATGGAAATATTCCACATAACTATTATTATCCTCAAACAGATACATATTTAATAGTATTTCTAAATGTTTGCCAAACCTACCTTTATTTGAAAAGATAAAACTTATTCATTTGAGAAAGTTACAATTTTTTTTGATAATCCTACTGTTGTGGAAATTATTGTGTAAGATGACTATAAAATTAACATAAAGGATATTCTACCATCACATTATGATCATTCGTCCTTTAAACGTCCTATAAATTTAAAAACATGTACTATATATGGCTCATACGACCATAATAAAATAAAATAACTCTTTGGATACCATTGGATGGTCCTGAAATACCTTTTATTAAATCCTGAGAATATATTGATGGCTAACATTTATGATCATTCCAGGATTCCAATGATCCTTGAAAGAAGAAGTTTTGACTAAAAACTCTACTCTTTGTAAAAATATATCATATCACTTCATGATAATATCTCATTCAAGCTAACAAACTCTTAGATATCTCAAGTTACTTCATCATATGTACATAAGGCATCAACTTCAAGGTACCTATCTAATGTTGGGTCTCTCTTTGTAACTCCAACTTAAAATAACTGATCACAAATCCTTATTCATCTAATATATAAGAAAAATAATTAATCAATAGGGGTTATGATAGAAAATTGTTTGATTGTGAGTTATTTTAAGAAATTTTTTTGACTAGAGATCCAATATAGGATTAGTAAAATAATGTTAAATAATTGCATCGAGGTGATATAGCATATGTTGATGGTTAATAGTTTTCTTTCCAAAATAAGATCTTATCATTAAATGATCCAATGTTTTTTTTGATAGAATGGATTTTACAGGCATTATTTCATTTGTTTTGGATCATTAAAATCTTGAAATCATCATATACACCAAATATTATTTTATTCTCAGGATTTGGGAATTGGTAATTCATAACAAGCTAGTGGTATCTAAGATATTATTAACAACTATTTTGGTGGTATGGGTCATCATAATCCCTAGTATCCAATATTTTAAGATAATTATTGGATTAAATATCATAGTGTGATGGTGGAATTTCCTCCCCACCAATTTTTGGACCAATTTTGAAAAAACGTCTATAGAAACAACATTATCACTAACATCCTTGAAATCTTCAGTAGTAAAAGATACTACATTTCCAACAATATCAGTGATAATGTCTTTTTAGACAATGGATAAAAGATATATCTAGTTTAGGAGAACAATAGTTTCATGGAACAAATATATAGGTTTCATATCTATATTATGGTCAAGTTCGTGGCATACATTATGTCTACAAAGAAATAATATTTTCATAAATATAAACTAGTTATTAATTAATATAGATTGTATCGATACATATTCTTATTGAAAATAAATTCATATGATATCATTCTTAATATGGATTTGTTTTATCCTGTGTGAGATTATGTAGATTATTATAATTGTAGATATATCTTCTCTAGTTCAAGTTATTAGCATTATAATTTCATTAGTAAAATGGATGGGTGGGTAATTTATCAATAGATATTTCTGAAATATATCACTTCCAAATTTTTTGATTTTAGTATTTTTTGCAATAAATACAAAGGTTGAGGGGAATATAAATCAACTAAGATTATTCATAACATATTACATGATCATGAAATATATAAACAATAATTGAAATTTTATTTCAATATAATAACTTATTATTTCATAGGTAGTTTAATTTATAATAGTAGATTTACTATGTACCCAATAAATATTAAGGCAGTACATGCTTCAAATGTTCCCCAGAATTGTTTAGAGACGTGTAGTTATCTTGGATTAATATGACATTGTCAATGGTATATATCTAATTCATCTCTAATTTAAACTCTTTTAATGAAACTAATTAATAAAGGATAAGACATTATGCGGTTGTGGAAAACAAGAAATCATTTTAGTATCTAAAGAATAAATGTAAAAGTTCACATATTCTATTACTTTTAATGGAAGGGTCTTATTATGAAGTATATAATGAACTCTTTAATATGATTTTGGGTTGTGTGTTTAATTATAGAGGGTTTCCATGACCTATTAATATATAGATTTTTGACCTCATGATCATAATTATTTTACACATCACATTGAACTAATGATAGTGATGTTTATATCGAAGCTATGGAACTATTATATATTTGGTTGGTTATTTTTTGTTTTTAAAATATTATAAGAGATTTTGTTATATAATTTCATAAAGAAACATGAATTTATAATAATGGTAGTCGATTGAGTTTCTTTATAACTATGATTTTGGGATCATATATACCCCAAAGAAAAAGAATATGGTGTAAAATGTGTTGATTTAGAAATCACATTGTCATGTTACTTGAGATGAAATTAATTAATATAACATGATGTGTAATTTAATAACCATTCATCTTCACATGAAATTTAAGGATGAAAAATCTTTTCCATATCATATATTGATATATTTTTCATTTTTATATTAAATAGAAATGGCATGGATTAGTGACATAGAGGTTGAAGTATAGTGGGATCATGTTGTTCATAGAGACGCATCACATGGGTAGTCTAAAATTAAAAAACATCATGTAACATTTCATGGATAAATTTTTATTTTATATGAGATTTTAGAGGATATTTTAAAAAAATCATAATTCACCCTTCATGGTATATCCTGGGATCAGAATCATGTATCATTATTTTGTGTAGTAGTTTCAATAGAAAGGTTTTAAGAGGTATGCGGAAAATTTTATGATAAAATATCTAACATGTCAATAGGTGAAGGTTATAATTAATTTCTTTTGGAGTTTCAAAAGTTTTTTAGTTCACCTGACTTGAAGTGGAGTGGAATATCTAAATATTTTATGTTGTGAATGTCTCTTTTTTCAATGGGTTATGATTATGTATGGGTTGTGGTGGATATCCTTATGAAGACACATCACTTTATACATAACTTGGAGATAATTTTGGTGGAATAATTATTATAATTATATATATTATAAAAAACTATATTTTTATAGATTTCCTTGATCAACAATATATAATTATAATGTCTAGTTCACATCAATGTTGTGGAGAGGATTGCAGCATACTTTTTATATCCATTTGTACCTTAAGTACCACCTTCCAACAAAAAATAAATGGTCAAAGTAAAAGGGTGATTCAAAGTTGTTATATTTTTTTCCATGTATTTATTTTATATTTTGGCGGTTCTTGGGATGAGTAAATTCCAATGGTAGAGTATTATTATAATAAAAATTCTCATTTAACTATTATAATGAAATTATAATATGCATTGTGTGGATAACCTTTATACTCTATATCATGTTTTGTGGATTATATGGAAGAAATTATAGTTGGGAATGGATTAGTGAGAATCATTAAAGAGTGGGTATAATAGTTCATGGAGTTCATGGGTAAGTCACTGAAAGTTAGATATTGATTTTTGGAATGGAATATTAGAGTTTGTGGTTGGTGATCTTTTCTTATTGAAAATTTCTCTATGGAATGGGTTTTATAGACTCAAATGAGGATCCAAGATATCAATTAGGTTCATTGGGAATTTTTGGTGATAATTATAATTGTTCAGGTATCTTATTAGCAAGTACTACCTTTATAGTTGAATAGAGTTATGGTGTATTCATTATGCTATAATTGAGGAAGTATGTTTATGATGAATCTTATAATATTGAATGTGGAAAGACAAAGCTAGAGGGTATAAAATTATTAAAGAGTAAACTATTGAGATTTAGGGCTATAATGATATCATTATACATGGATGTCATATTCTATTAGTGAGGGTGTGATGGATACATTTAGATGTGGAGAAGAACACCTAGGAATGAATAAATATTTTTCTTGCACATGGTTTAAAATTTATTAATGGTTTCTTGATCACATATATTCCAATGCCAGTTATTCAATATAATATAATGTGATAAAAAAATATTTAATAAAAATTTATTTTCTATTTATTAAATATAATATTTTTTTATTTATTGGTGAATAATGCTATGATATTTATTTAATAAAAAAAATGCATTCATTAAGACCCAATAAATATTGAGGAGGAATGTGAGACCATATTTAATGGTTGAGTGAGAAATATAAAATATTTGATATTATTTGATTAAATAATATTTAATTTAATAATCAAGTTAATCGCATGTTGTGAAATAATATTATTATTAATATTATTTAACATGGGGTTGTATAGGGATTAAATAAATAATAAAGGAGACTTGTTCAATAGTTTATTTCTAACCCTAGTGATATATAAACCCAATAATATTATTTTCTTAAAGAACCCATTCATTTTTTTGGTTGTGCAAAGTGGATTTGGTGAATCCTATCAATACCTATAGATATATCTTCTCCAAGAATTCTCCCAATAATGTAAATTTATCATCCTCTACCTCCCACTCTCAAGTTAAGAGAGATACAGGATAATGCTTTGGAAATAGTTCTTAAGGTGATCAAAGGTTGAATATGTAAGTGATGAGATCTATATTTCTAGAACTCGGATATTCTAATGATGATTTCTAAATTTTTTTGGAACACTGTGGATCACTTCTAGAGGGAATCTTCTTTGATTCCTACAACTCAAAAACCATACAATGTAGATCTATTTTTAGATCCATCAATAAATAATGAATTCCAAAAATGTAATTCTTTAATTGATTAAACTAATTATAAAAAATATGTGATGATACTATATTTGGTTTTAATGTTCTATCCCCTGTATGTTTTCTTTGATTCAATTTCAAAGATCACTATTTTTCTCGTTGTGTAAATCTCATATTGATCAACGATCCTAAAAAAATTGGGCACAGCCAATTATAGCGACCCAACCCCAGAAGGCATGGAGCTGTTGTATTCTATAAATTACATTAGCATGATTACAAGGAATCAAGCCCCGAAGTATTTATCAGTTTATTAGTCTTGGTAAAAAAATACATAAATAAGTTTTTTATTACAAATGACTACACTAATTAAAAAATAATTTTTTTATTCTTTCTAAATAAATAATGTTGAGGATAACTCTAATACATATTGTAAATTATAACATATATTTAACATTAACCTTCTTGGATTCATATGGAAATAAATATAATATAGGTGATCTCAAATGCTCAGTAAGGGAAAATATAGAGGAATAAATAATGAATCTATAAGAATTATAAAATGGCATAGTAAATAACTAAGCACACATTCCAGGTAACAAATAAACTAAATGGAAGTACATAAAAATATGGAAAGGTAATAACTAGAAATACATTCCATTCAAATAACATGATAAGTAGAAATCACTATTGAAAGGTATGAAACAAAAACACATGCCATTTAATCAATGAACTCAAATGAACTATATCCATAGATATGTTCATACTAAATCTTGTGGATGAATAATAACTGAATCAAGTATGAGGGAAATGCTTAATTTTTTGAAATCATGTATGAGGCATATGAAATCCTATTACCATTAAGACCTTTCAAAGGATAGTTTAAAAATAATGGTAGAAACCCATTTGTGTTACTATTTGTATCATAAGAACCCTTCAATGCATCGAGGATCTATATAAATTAAGGGATCCATCTTTCATTTCTAGTACAAAACATTCCTCATATTGAATAATCAAAATAATTAATATTCCTTATCAATTAACCATATTGATTGATAAATACAGATTTATCAATAATTTCCCATTGAAACATTATTTGAAAAATGGTAAATAGTTTAGTAAATAGTAATATCTATGATAAATGGTATTGATAATTAGGATAAATTCAATCCTCAGTGATCATATTAAATTTGATATTTTAATGGTAATAAAAACTAAATCAAGGAAGTGAATATGAACACTATCCTTGGAAAAATCAATTATAAATCATCCATATGAAGAATAAGGATGAAATAGATACAACAAATCCTTTTGGGAGTCAAAATAAAGGGTTCTTGTTATTGATGAAATAAAATAATAACTTTTAAAAATATTCTTGGGGAAAATATCCTTTTTTTTTCAAAAAACCTTTTGAAAATATTTTTCTTTGAAAATACATTGTGAAAAAAATTTCTTTAAAAATAAACCTTTTAATTTTGGAAAGGAAGATTCAAAGAAAAGAAAGTGGATAAATCTTTATAACTTGTATGAGGTTAAAATAATATTCCTCTTGTATGGAAAATGGTTAGAGAATTCCACATTCGGAATAAAACAATAAGATTCCTTTGAAATAATTGGTAAAAGTTGCAAAGTGGGTAAAAATTTATTTTCCAAATAATTTTAAAAACATTTTTAGAAAAAAAATTTATAAAACATGGTTTTTAAAATAAAATAGGTTTTCCAACTAAAGAGAGAAATAAAGTCGGGTTTTATGAAAAAAAATTTCTAAAACATTTTGGGTACCAAAGAATTGAAGATTGGTACTAATATTTAAAATGGTAATGAATAACTACAGTATAATTAAATGTTTTATTGAACAATGATTATATAATTTCCTCAAATGAAAATTTCATTGAAATATGATTAAAGATATAACTGAGTAAAATAATCTTAAAACACTCCAAAGTGTCCCATACCACAATGAAAAATTTAAAATAATAAACCTTATGAAAGAATAATATTAAATTAAATCCTTAAATAACCTCAAGGTAAGAGTATTAATGATGAAATTCAACAATATGGTCATTATATACACCACACAAAAGATATAAGTGGTGAACATGACATTTATCCCATGGATGTAAAAAATGGGAGGAGAATCCCTTACATATGAATCAAAAGACCCAAATGTAACAATAATATATTTAAACATATTAATACCATGAACATAAAATAATTCATGATATTACATGTTAATTTGGTTGTATGTACACTATATATAATAAATCAGGTACAAAACAATAAAGTGTGCCTCACGGAACGAAAAGTGAGACATGAGTCCCTTACCTTTCTTTTCTTTTTGGGTGAACTTCCTTTAACCCCCTATATAATTGGTTTAAACATGTTAAAAACTTATAATATAACCATATTAATATTTATGATATCATATATTATCATCTTATAATATATTATTATTAATTTGTTAATAACTTTTCATTATTTTAACTATTTCGGGTGTTAATCTCCAAGTTTGTCGAGTGTGTTTTAACATGTTATTTATCATTATTATTAAATATATCATGGTTTCATCATCTCCATAATTTAAAACATTATATTTATATAATATATTTCCATTATATATGTATTTATATATGTCCGTAATATTTTGATATTAGAAATGAAATGCACTATTCGAGGAGACAGTAGGTCGTACGTACTCATAAAACCTACTTTAATTTCATTGTCATATTAAAATAATGGAAGATAGTTTATATGTATGTATATTATAATTCAATTATAATATATATTTTATATATGTTTCATAGTTTTATTAAAATCACCCTTTATAATTTCCATGTATGCAATGAACGAGTCATATTGCTTTGAGGTATGATATTCGACCCTTCCTTAAACAAAATTATCCTATTTACACATGATGAAACCATAAAGTTGTGTTCTAAATAAAAATTATAGAAGCATAAATAAATTATAAATAACATATATTATATATACAAAAATATATTTTCCATCATAATTTCCTACCATGAAGGAAGAAAATGGAAAAATGAACAATCATCATTTTGTGAGGTAGTAGTTCACCCTACAAAGAAACATTTTGTTTGTTTCTCATTAAATGGAGGTGTGTGTAATTTTAGGTATAACTATTAACATATCAAAATTATAATATATTTATAATAAATTTTTTTTATGTAATCTGTAACACCCCAAGATTTCATAGTATGTTGTCTTATTAAAGAATTCAATAGCTTGCGCTACACGCAACATCGAGTTCTAGCGCACCACAACTTACAAAACTAACCATTCAAAAAGTGGTTATGAATAGTATTAACTTAATTTTTAATATTATATAATATATATAATTTTAACATCCATATTACGTGTTTCTTAGACATAATATAAGAACAAATTTATTTTATCAGATAAAATAAATATTTTTCAAAAAATGCAATTTTACCACCTTTTAGTGGAAAACCCTTTTTAAAACCAATATTTGACATTTTTATATATTCAATTTAACTAAATTAAATTATTATTTGGAATAAGGACATAAAAAATCAGTTTGGATAAATTTTTGGTACTTTTCTGATAACTTTCATATTTTGATGTATAGTGAAAAATATTATGTTTTAATTGAAAACAACTTTCTTAATCGAAATAATTTATAGTGTTAAATTATTCATTTTAAAGGTTTTTAAGTATAATTAGACTTTATTTTTACCTTTTAATAAAATTTATGTCATTATAATTATTTTCACATTTAAATTTGACATAAACACATGTCCATCTTTTGATAGTTTTTACTTTTTCCAAACCCGCTTTTTGGTTTTGACAATAGGAATTAATTTTAAATTAAAAAATAAAACTTCTATGTTTTTAATTTGGTAAAATAGACTTTATTTTTTAATTTGGAATATAAAAATTAGGTTAGGATAAATTTTTGGTATTTTTCTGAAAACTTTCAATTTTTGATAAATAGTGAATACAATGCGTTATTATTTAAAACTGAAATTTTATTTAAATAATTAGTTATTTTATTTTAATTTATTTTAAGTAAATATAGATATATAATACCTATATATTTTCATTATAATTCATTGGATTCATTTTATAATAAGTTTAGATATTTGAAATTTTGTCGAACTTTTTACCGTCTTCTACCCACCTCCTATGAGCATTTGCAAATCTGCATAAAACTTAATTTTACCACTTCTATGAGTTGAATTTAAAAACTCTGAGGGAAAAGATTAATATAATTAAGTAAAATATGGTTCAATAAGATGAACATAATTTTTTGTGAATCGGAACGTCTGACTTTTATATACCACAATTAAAAGTAAATAGGGTAATTAAGGGTAAAAATGATACCATAATTACCCTAACACATGTCCTAATTCTATTGGATAATTATAATTCGACCCAAAATAACATTATGAATAAAATATGTCCCCCTTTGGTTCGCTTGGTTAATATTAGGAGATTTATTATTATTTTATATAAAGAAAATTTAAAAGAGTTAAATTCAATGTTGAATAACTAAACCATTTTTAATATAGGGTTATTCAGAAGATAAATTAGACTATAAATATTTATTATAGATCTAAAAAAATTTATTATATAATGTAATTTTATTTATAATTTTTAGAAATTAAATAATTTAATTTATTTATGACACAATGATGATGCAGTAATTACCTTATTAATGAATGATTAAAATAATTGATATTATAAATATCCAAATAAATGTAAATTGAGACTTGTGATGAATTCCACTAATTTTCTAGAATAATATGGAATTTTATGGTTGGTTAAATAAATTTTATTCAAAGTGATAAAGTTTTTATGGCTTTCAAAAAAAATACTAAATAGTGTCAAAATTGACCTAATTGAGTTTTTTAAAACAAATATTTTATTATTAATTGATAATATTTTCCTAAAAATATAATTTTCGGTCAATGGACTTATATAAGGTTATATATATTAATAATTAACCACATGGGGTTCTCTGTCTTGTTATAGTAAGTTTATTAACCATATAAATTAAAATACAAAGTGACACGGTAAATGTCAAACTGTTTAACTAAGAGTTAAATCTAAAAGATAAGGTTAATATAATGGAATAAAACTGTCAAAAACCTATTGGTTTAGAGGTTTTCGACCCATATCCACCATATATTATAAAAAATATTTTGGAGCCATTAGAAACTGAAAATTATTTTATTATAAAATAATATTTCAAGCTTTTCCAAAAGTGACCCTCACCTCTATTATAAAAGGTCACTTTCCCTTCTCTTAATTACACACCTCCAATTCCATTTGGATCAGAAAAACCCTCCCCAAATATCCTCCCAACTTTACTCCCTTAATCCTAGAGGCCTTACTTTGGTCAGAAAGCCAACCTAAGGATCCCTTTTGATCAAATCAAAAGAAATAACCTAAAGAAAAGGTAAATATTTCATTACCTCTTTCAAGTTATTTTCTTCTTACACTTCCTCTTTCTTTGTTGTTTCCATTTTAAAATAATAAATCCAGTATCTTCTATATATTTTGATTTTATTATAAAAATTTTACAACCATATTAATTATTCTATCCATCCTATAAATGACAAAGTCACCATACATGCGTAAGTACGGATTTCCGTCTCCAAGTCGTGGTGTAGTTTGTTATTCAAACACTTCAATATTTGGATGGGTATAACAATGAGTAAAAATGGTGTAAATAATAAATATAACACATTAATGATTCTGTATATATGATATAACATCCAATTACATATGATTTCTCTATCAATATAATGATATTGTCGCTTGTGCGTACGTACAGATTATCATCTCCATGACGCGGTGAGATTCATTTCCACGTTCACCATTCAATGATGATTATAAAATATATATCATTAATAAGTATTTTACATATGACATAATAATTATACTGGATATATATATATATATATATATATGTGTTTGTGTGTGTGTGTGTACTTACATATATCTTATTCACTTAGTTCCATTCAATACGATATGAAAACGAAAACAGCATTTATGCGTACGTACGGTCTACTGTCTCCATAAACGGTGTTTTCCATTTCATATATATGTCTATTATAAATATTTATATTCTAAATATATGTGATATATAAATCTTTTTTTATATTATCGAAGTATTTAAATCATGATCTAAGTGATTCAAACAAGAGTAACAAGTTAAAACACGCGCGATAAAGAAAGTGATTATTACATGAAATGTTAATTTAACATGGAAATTATTATTAAATTAGTGGTATAAAGTCATAAATGAATCAGGTATGATATAATAAATATAAATATTTTTCTATTATAATTTAATAACATACTACTGTCTTTATACAGGCAGTTAAACGTACCATCAACTCAAGGAAAGTGAAAGGTAATGGTTAATTTCACAATCTCTTTATTATCTGAGGTTGTTTTTATGTAAGTATCTACTAGGAAATATTTATTATCCATTTCCATGATTAATTAAAGAGTTTTCAAAGGGATTATTTTAAGGGACCTTTTTACGAAAACATCATTTTAAATGCTTTAAATATTTATTCATCAAAATCATTCTCATTAATGTCCTTGTTTTCAAAATGGTTTTTAAGGATTTATTTAAATGGACATGAACGTTTTTATAATGTTAATTCCTTTCAAAAGTTTCAAAGTGTTATGGGACACTTTGATTCAAAAATGTCTTTAAATTTATTCCTTTCTAAAACTGTGTGACTTTTAAATGTTTTTATGAAAAGTGGATATTTCTCTCAAAGATTATTACATATCATTTTCATCTATGTCAACATCCTTTTATGGATTTTAAATTTTTTGAATTTGATTTGTTATGATAAAAATATTCCATATTGTATTGACAGTTTTGTGATATGTTTGACTGTGGATGTGTTATTTTTATACCATTCATGGTTTATAGATAAATTATTGAAATTTTGTATGGTGGTTTTAATAGGAATGTTTATGTTATGTTTAAACCTTTTCATATGAGGAATGAATTGGACTTAGTAAGTGATGGGTGGAGCCCGCTATAACTCCTCGATGCATCGGTAGGTCTCATGAGACAAACTAGTGTCTTGTAATAAGGCCTTGACAAAATATTATTTGTAGTCTTGGAACAAAGACTTGACTATGTGGTTGTGAAGTTTGTCATTATGCATTCCATCACTATGAAAGTGGCTATTGATATTTCATGTGATTATTAGACTAGTAGAATATCCATGTGAATAAGTGAATGGAATTATTTTATTATATCTTTTCCATATTATGATGAAGTTTAAGTTTAAAAGAATGTTGTTTAAGTCTTATATATTTTCTTAAATTTTTATTCTTATTTATGAAAGTTTCCGCTATATTGTTATCCTTACTGAGAATCTGAGCTCACCACTTTCTATGTTTTATTTTTCCCAGGATTACAAGAAGAGTATTATGATTGATAAGAAGGGTTAAGCTAGGGGATTTATAGTGTTTTATTAGCCACTAAATGAGGCTAATATTAATTTTTAATATACATAATATTCATGTTATTTATTATTCATAAACACCATTTTAGTGCATTTTACACATTGAACATCATTTCACCTTATGATTGTAATACCTTCTTAAAATGCACTATTATGTGGTACATTTTTGAACATCATTTGAAGTAAAAAATGATTCAAATGATTATACATATTTTAATTTGATATTTTTTGAAATTGATCTACACTCTAATATGAACTTTTTTCGTTCAGGGATCAATGGAGAATTCACGGAAGAAGATGGGAATATTTTGTGATGAATGGAAGCAATTCTAGAGAAGGAAGATTGGACACCAACCCACTGATGAGATGGTGGGGCCCAACATACAGGCCCAATGAATCCAAAATTTTGTGGTATGATATAAGAAATGTATGGTAACAAATCACTATTCATTATCCAATGCTAATTCTGCCTCTATGGTGTCCATTTAGGTGGCCCAATTTAGAAATAAAATTTTGTGCCAGATTCTACGGCCCAGAAAAACAGCCTAATAATCTGATCATATCTCTGAATATACAACTCTAAAGGGGCCCAAATTTTATAGGCGATTAGGAGACATACTGGGCTCAATTTTATAATTTTATGGCCCACTCTGATTCTTACATCTAGAAGTTCATAAAATTGTGTCTGTTCGGTGGATGAAAGATGGCTGCCACCTCGGGTCAAATGTGGAAAATTCTAAGTTCCACAAGATTTCCACCACCATAGGCCTACCATAATCAAGTGGGATTCTTTTTACTATTTTAGTCTCGACCCAAGGCTTCCAAAATTATTATTTAAGTCAGTTTTTGTGGAGTAGTTGAGGATCTTGGATGCTTTGATCAATTGTAATGTTATGTTGCAATTTTGTTGTCTCAAATTTGTATTTTACATATAAGTTGTTCAATTCACTTTAGTTTATTAATAAAAGTTCTTATTATACTCTTATTCTGTTGTTCTTAATATCACTTTGATACCTT
This sequence comes from Viscum album, assembly GCA_963277665.1. Lineage (NCBI taxonomy): Eukaryota > Viridiplantae > Streptophyta > Magnoliopsida > Santalales > Viscaceae > Viscum > Viscum album. The sequence continues at coordinate 1,022,132,234 of OY728127.1, forward strand.
TGGATCAAGGTGTGAATTTATTCACACCAAACCTTGTGAAATTATTCACAAAATGGTGGAGTGGTTATTTTATTTTTGTTGTTTTATTTACTTCTCCATTTCCTCCCTCATGAGTCAACTTTCCGCTTCCATTGAAACCATGGGATCAATGGAGGGCTAACCCACTTATGGGTTGATCCAAGGGAGTAGAAAGGGGCTGTATTGGATGTTATTTATCACCACATTAATGTATAATCACTTCTTTAATTGAGATTTTTATTTGATGATTTTTAAACTCCATCGTCCTTGTTGAATTTAAGGCCACACACTTCAAGTGCTAATACGAACCTTTACCTTGAAGTGATCAAAAATTTGATCCATCAAGTGTATAGGTGATTAGTATTAAAGGTTGTAGGCATTAAACCAGTAAGTGATGATGTTGTTTTATCTCCTTAAATGAACCCATCTCAAATATAAGAAATTGAAATAATTAAAAAGGAAATATGTCCAATCCACCCCGAGCGATAACCTAGGATCAACTCATTATTTTAATTTTAATTCACTTAAGTCTCTTAGAGGTCCTTTAAACCCATCTAAAATCAACCCAAGTTGGCCACTTCATAGCCAAAAACAGTCCATATAATGTACGTGTCTATAGGTTACTTCTTAGGTCTCTGAGGATTCGACAGCCCAAGCTAAACTACAAGGACCGTCTTACCTTTTTCTCTTAGATGAATTTTAGCGAGAACCAAATTTTGGAGCCATTGTCGGGGACCTAAGTAATATATCTTAGACATTATCATCTTTTTTTTCATCCCTCTTCTCTATTCTCACCCCCTCACTCCTATGGAGATCAATTTTGAACAAACCCAAACATGGGAAACCTATCCCTACTTTGATCACCCAACCCCATGTGTGATGTACAATGACCATCCTAATTTTTACATGTGGTATCATCAACAACATAATGAACCAAATTATTTTTACCCCTATGATCCACAAAATATCCCAACATATAATGAGTTTCAATCCCCACAAATCCAATCTGAACATCCTCCTATGGAATTTCAACACCATAGTTATCCTCCCGAAATAGACCATATTTATCAACCACTTGACCATCATTATCCACAACCATTACTTGAAAAATTGTGTCAACAAATGGAGAAAATTAATTTTGAGGTTTCATCTTTGAGGTTAGAATTACAAAGCATTAAAACTTTTGAGGAGCCCATCCCTACACAAACTTTCCCTTCCATAACCTTATGTGAAGTGTCTAGTTACACACAAACTGTTGGAGTTGGTGGTCTAGAACCAACTACTTGGTAATTTATTCATTAAATAAAAGACTTATCACATCTTGATTGTTCTTCTACGTGACATGTCATGTGATAATGTCCTAAGGACAGATGTTGCATTAAAGGGTCGTAGCGGATCCCTGCTATGATGAGAACCCGAAAGTGCCATAACACTGTTCTTGAATGTATGTTCTATGGCCGGATGATATTATTTGAGGGACACAAAGAATAAAGGTCATTAGGGGTGAGGACTCACAAAACTTTGAGGCACCTTCTCATGGTGTGCGCCCTTGGTAATATCCAGGAGGATATTATGAGAACGAGACCCGCCAGTAGGAAATCCATATTTCATAGTGTCATTGGATGTTCCTATCTACGGACGTGTGTATTGATCCTTAGACTTTAAGATTATTATTAATGGGTATTACAACTCACGCACATAGATGTATTGACGAAAACTGTGACGACACACTGTTCGTAGTGAGGTAGGATACGTTGGGTGCATCATGAGTAATACCACATTAATAGATAATGCGAGAAAGGATTTGTCCCTTCCGTTCCATAACGGAAGTAGATATCTCAGGCCCTTTGATGGAATTGATATAGCCTAAATAAATCCATGGACATGGTAAGGTATGGGCAAGTTCAATTCCGGGAAGTCAAAGAAAGAATAATCAAGCACATGGGTTGATGGCACTAGCATGCAACCCTCTTGATTGGAGATATCGAGACAAAGGGATTATATTACACGGTAAGCGTTCGTAGGAGGTGACACGTCATTGCGGCGTTAACTTTATTCTCTATTGGTGCCTTGGCGTGTTGCTAGACGCTAACCTTGGACTTTAGGCAGGGTCAGCCTAATGCCACTAAGAAAGAGGCCTAGAGGGTCACACACTAAGTGTGTCCATGTATCTCACTTAAATATTAATTTAGCAAGTTAAATAAAAATTATTCATGACTGTGGTTTAATAATATTTTACGGATGTCTGATCGCATTTATTTTGACACTAGTTATTCGAGAGAATATACTGTGGATAAAATAATATATTTATTAGCGAGTAATGCAGTTACATTTATTTAAGAAATAAATAGTCATTACTCAAGGTCTAATAAATGTGGTGGAGAAAAATGGAAAATAAAAGTACACGCTGTGTATATTAAATATACACGCTGTGTAGTTTTATGGAAAACAAGTACACGCCGTGTATTAATTATTACACGCCGTGTAGTTTTTCCAATTGGGATTTTGAGGATTTAATATTGTTTTATTAAATGATATTTATTATAATCAGCGTGAGCGCATGTCAAGGAATTAATAATTCTACATGGGGGTTTTCAATAAGAGTTAATGAAATAAATAAAACGCGTAACGCGTTTATTTATTGTCATAACTCTATTAACCTCAAACCTGATTATAAATATCCTCGCAACCCCAACATTTTTTGAGAGCCATTGTTGTGCACAATGGATTTGGAAATACTTTGAAGCCAAGAGAGAATTCCCTTTCCACCAAGAATGCCCTCAAGTTACGAGAGCAAGATCCTCCACCGGATCAAGGCGGTCGAAGGCGGACATCGCAAACGAAGGTCCTTCCGCGCTAGCACCCAGAGATATCTTCGGTGATGTCCGGAGATACGTGGCACACGTGTGGATCACCATTAGAGGAATCCTACACTTTGATTCTACGACGCAACGACGGATCACTGAATCATGACCGGACACATCAACGAAGAAAGAATTCCAACAAGGTAATTCTTATGCATTAATTAAATTAATTATAATCAACATATGATGATCCTCCTCAAGGGTTCCGGGACTCTTCTTTTCTTTTCGTTCTTCGTTCTATTCCGAAGATTCGGCATTTTATATCGTGACGAATCTCGGATTGAACGTTGTTTAACGTTAAAATTAAAGTTGGGCAAACCCACCAACGCGCTTCCGCTGCGCCCGAAACCTACAAGTGGTATCATAGGGGTCATATCGTTGGTTATAATTTTTTAGTTTTTTGTTGGTGATTTAAGCATTTAATAATTTATTTATTTCAATTCATGTTTAATCGTTCTGGAAATCTGAATATCGAGATCTGTTCCTCCTCTCTTGTTTCTCGTTCACCTCGCAGAAATAGTTTTTTCTTTTAATTTTGATTAAAATAAAATAGAGGAACTCATCTGGTGGAGCCAAATGTTTCAGGCCGTATAACACCAGAATACACGGCGTGTATTCGGAAGTACACATCGTGTAGTCTAGGTTCATTGCATTGACTGATCCGCCAAATCAGGCCGTGTATTGGATTATTTCTAAGAATTTAAGACACCATGTGTTGACCAGAAACAGGTGGCACACGGTTTCCGGAATACATGTCATGTGGTCCGATGAACACAGCTTGTAGTCCCTTAGGGTTAGGTTTGGGTCGTGTACTTCGTACACAGCCTGCCCGGCTGGAAACCGTGTAACACAGAAACTACATAGCGTGTGTCCCACTGTACACGCCGTGTACTCCGAAAATTTCCGAAGTACATTAACACGCCCTATCCCCGGGCATGTACTTCGGATGGACGGTGAAGAAAAAGTACACGCCGTGTAGTCGGAACTACACGCCGTGTACTCACCCAAATTACACAAGTTTATTAAAATTTATTATTATATTATACAAACCCTTGAGACGTGTACCATGGTGTCGGTGTAAAGCTGAGGCACAACACGTGATAGGTGTTTTATATATATGTGTTTAATTTAACATCTGCGTAATAAATGGGAATTCGTCGGGTTGCCTCCAAGGTACAAGTTGTGTACAAGGATAATTTTAAATGAATTTATTTGTTTAAAATTATGATGGATTAGAATCTCAAGGAAATTCAGAAAAGGGATTTAAGATAAAAGGATTGATTAATTAAAGATAATTAATTGATTCGAGCGTGATTTATCTTAAACAAGAACGATTAAAGAATTGAATGCTAGTTTTATTTATGCATAAATATCGTTGCATGTATGGATGATCATGAGCTAGACCGAGACCTTTTTATGTGAATGGTTTCTTTTAATTTATTTATTTAAATTAAATTTGTTGGCCTACGAGCCATCTCCTCATTAATATGTAGGGCATGCGTGCCCAAGGATTCTTTTCTGTAAAAACCCCTTTTTCCCCCTCACCTGCATGTGAGATAAATGCATATGTAATTGATGGAGCTTCCAAGCTAGTGGAGGTGGCTCAAGTCAGGATCCAAGATGAATCCAATCCAAGGAGATACAAAGGTGGACAGGTGGAAAGCTGTAAACACGAACCCGAAAGGTTCAAGGTGTTTCTCCCCTAGGTCTTGGGTTAGTTTATCAACCGCTAGATAAACTAACCAATAGAAAAGATCATGATCATACCATTTATTTTATTTCTGTCAGTTGCATGGTTTATTTATTGTGGGTTTGTTGTCACGATCACACAATTAATGAATTAAACGAGCATGCAAGATGGAACTAAAATAAAATTGGCTTATACGTAAATATTATCTTAGACATGGTTAATCACTTAAGTATAACCCACTTAATATTAACAATCATGTAATCAAAGATAATAAAATGGAAATTTACGTATAAGGATAAAATCCCTCAAAATAAATATTAAGTCGGCATAGCCTTCCATAATCTTGGTTAGAATCGAACCATAGTTCAAAGTGCTTGACCAGCCCTAGTTGGGGTGCTTTCAATTATCGGGGAATTCTAATTCAAGGTTTTGGGTTGACTTGACATGGTTCGCATCAAGGGTTGACTGCCACAGCAGGACTTGGTGTGACCAAGAGGCAAAGGTTGAGGAAATCCAAAAAGGATTTCAAGATTGGGGAGCCCACTCAGTGGATCAAGGAACTGCGAGTTAATGCAGTTGGCATTTGGAATACCTACCTAAAACCCTTCAATTTGCTTGACCAACCCTAGTTGGGGTAATGCGAAGGGCAATATGGATCCTTGCCACTAGAATATTCACGCAATAGAATATTCCGAAGTCAATGGTGAGGGCTATTGGATTTCGATAAAATAGTGGGAGACTAATAAGTATTAATTTATTTATTTGTCTCAATTTTTATAATAAAGTACTAAACCTTTTCTCATCTTAAATTGTAGAAACGACAAGAAAATGAATTCAAACATATCATTGCGCACCATACTCGAAAAAAAAACCTTCTCACCGGCACCAATTTCCAAGAGTGGCATAGGTGTTTACGCGTCGTCCTTCGCCATGAAAGGAAATTATATGTGCTGGAAGAGCCTATTCCAGTTACGCCTGGGAAAGAGGCCAGTGATGAGGAATTATCTCTCTACATGAAACACATGGATGATTCCATAGATGTCCAGTGTTTCATGCTATCGTCCATGTCTAATGAGCTCTTGAAGCAACATGATAACATGGATGTGTATAGCATGATGTCTCACCTTAAGGATCTCTACCAAGAGAAGGCGAGACAGGAGAGGTATGAGATCTCCAATGCTTTGTTTACCACGAATCTTGGAGAGTCTGCGCCAGCTGGGCCTCATGTGGTCAAGCTTATTGGCTACATTGAATGCTTGGACATATTAGGGATTAAATTCCCAGATGAGTTGCGTACAGATCTCATCCTATCATCATTTCCCAAGACCTTCTCTAGCTTCATTGTCAACTATAACATGAGCGGCAATGAGAAGAGTCTATCGGAGCTTCTGACCTTGATTTGCCAGGTAGATAAGGACATGGGGCATGAAAAACCCGCGGTCCTTATGGTGAACAAGAAAAGGAAGGAAAAGGCAAAGGGGCCAAAGACTTATAAACGGTCTGAAGCCCCCGAGCACCGTCCCTCCAAGAAGGGGAAGATCCAGAGGCAGGGCAAGGAATGGGAAGCAGTGTGTTTTTCATGTGGAAAGCATGGCCACTAGAAGAGGAACTGCACCCAGAAGCGTGGGGACGCTAAAGGTGCGTTCGTTATTGAGTGCAATCTTTCTATTTCTACACATTGGGTATTAGATACAGCTTGTGGGGCTCACATCTGTATTCAAATGCAGGAACCAAGTAGATTTAGAAAGATCGACAGAGGAGAGGTGGATCTTCGAGCTGCCAATGGCGCAAGGCTGGTTGTGTTGGCTATTGGCAACTATCACCTCTCATTTCCAACTGGCATGATTTTGGTTTTACAAAACTGTTATTTTGTGCCTAGTGTTACCAAGAACATAATTTCTGTATCTTGTTTGGATATGGATGGATTTATTTTCAAGTTTGGAAATAAGGGTTGTCTCTTTTATAAGAACAGTGTATGTTATGGTATGGCACATTTGAATAATGGTTTGTATGTATTAAATTACGAAAACCAAGTGTTGGAAATCGATAACGAAACAAACTCACATGACTCATACATCACCCAGTTATGGCATCACCGCCTTGGTCATGTGAACGAGAAGCGCTTGACAAAGCTCTGCCAAGATGGCTATTTAGACTCTACTGAGCTAAAACCACTTGATAGATGTCACGCTTGTTTACAAGGAAAAATGACCAAGCCGCCTTTTGGTGGACAAGGTGAAAGGTCCATAGAGATTCTAGGATTGGTACACACTGATGTGTGTGGACCATTTCCAATAGATGCTAGAGGTGGATATTCTTACTTTATTATTTTTACTAATGATTTGAGTAGATATGGCTATGTCTACTTAATGAGGTATAAGTCAGAGTCCTTAGAGAAATTTAAGGAATTCAAGAATGAAGTAGAGAATCAACTTGGTAAGAAGATAAAGAAGCTTCGATCAGATCGAGGTGGAGAATATCTGAACCAAGAGTTCAACGATCTTCTACGGGAGTCTGGGATTCTATCTCAACTCACTCCTCCTTATACACCACAGTGGAATGGTGTTAGTGATAGTAGGAACCGCACATTGTTGGACATGGTGAGGTCGATGATGAGTCATGAGGATCTTCCATTATCCTTTTGGGGATATGCATTACAAACTACAGCATACACATTAAACCAAGTACCAACTAAGGCGGAAAATGGAATTCCATCCAAGTTATGGAATGGAAGAAAACCCACTTTGTCGCACACACGTGTATGGGGATGCGAGGCGTTTGTTAAGGCCTTCTCAGGCAACAAACTAGCACCCCAGGGCACGAATTGTATCTTTATAGGATATCCCAAGGAAACAAAAGGATATTACCTATATAACCCCCAAGACAAGAAAGTGATTGTCGCCAGACAAGCCGTCTTTCTTGAGAGGGAGAACATCCTCAAGAAGGATAGTGGGAGCAAGATTGACTTCGACGAAGTTGATGCTCAAGATACACAGGAGTTGGTACAGGAACATGTTCCACAAGTCCTCGTGAAAGAGGTTCCAGAAACATAAGTACTGCGTAGGAGCTCAAGAGAGGTAAGGGAACCAGAGAGTTTTGGTTTCCTAGTCACCGAGGATGGTGAATCATTATTGTTGGACAATGATGAACCTCTCTCCTACAAGGAAGCAGTAGAAAGCTCAAAAGCTGCAAGATGGCTAGATGCTATGAATTCTGAGATGGATTCCATGTATCAGAACCAGTTTTGGGTTCTGTTCGATGAGCCAGTTGAAGTAAAGCATGTTGGATGCAAATGGGTATTCAAAAGAAATCTGGACATGGAAGGTCAAGTTAGCACCTATAAAGCAAGGCTAGTGGCTAAAGGATTCAGACAGCGTCAAGGAATTGAATATGATGAAACCTTCTCGCCAGTTGCCATGTTTAAATCCATAAGAATCATACTTTCCATAGCAGCTTACCATGACTACGAGATTTGGAAGATGGATGTCAAAACAGCATTCCTTAATGGGAACCTTCAGGAATATGTCTATATGACACAACCATAAGGGTTTGTGACAGCAGGTGAAGCCAAACGGGTTTTCAAGTTGCAGAAATCCATTTATGGATTAAAGAAAGCATCCAGGTCATGGAACATTCGATTTGATGAAGCCATAAAGGAATTTGGTTTCATTAAGAACAAATGTGAGCCATGTGTTTATAAGTGGTTTAATGGGAATGCGGTCGTCATCCTAGTGGTATATGTTGATGACATATTGCTTATTGGAAACGACGTACCAGCCTTACAGTCAGTTAAGGACTAGTTGAACAAGTGTTTCTCCATGAAGGACTTAGGAGAAGCAGCCTACATTCTAGGGATCAAGATCATTCGTGATAGATCCAAGCGGTTGCTTGGACTAAGTCAGGGTACATACATTGACCAGATACTAAAGAGATTTAGTAGGGAAAAATCCAAGAGGGGATTGGTTCCAGTGTCACATAGCTTACATCTTTCTAAGAAAATGTGTCCCCAGACACAACAGGAGAAAGATAGGATGAGCAACATCCCATACGCTTCGGCTATAGGATCCATCATGTATGCCATGTTATGTACCAGGCTTGATGTTGCCTATGCACTGATCATGGTAGGCAGATATCAAGCAGATCCAGGAGAACAGCATTGGACTGCAGTTAAGACTATCCTTAAGTATCTGAGAAGAACTAAGGATATGTTCCTAGTGTATGGAGGAGATGAGGAGCTTGTCATCAGAGGGTATGGTGATGCTGGTTTTCAAATAGATCAGAATGATCTGAAGTCGCAATCTGGATATGTTTTCTGTCTCAATGGAGGAGCTGTGAGCTGGAAGAGTTCAAAGCAGCCAGTTGTCGCCGATTTTTACAGTGGAGTCTGAGTATATAGTGGCTTCTGATGCAGCCAAAGAAGCCGTTTGGATTTGGAATTTTTTCCAGGAGCTTGATGTGGTGCCTAGCAGTAAAGATCCCATTACATTGTATTGTGATAATACTGCAGCGGTGGATCTTGCAAAAGAACCAAGGTCACATCAACGGACAAAGCACATACTCCAAAAGTATCACCTCTTGAGGGATTTCTATCAAAGGGGTGAAGTTGCAGTGAGTAGAGTGTCCACAAAAGAGAATGTGGTGGACCCCATGACTAAAGACCTATCTCAGCAGAAGCATGAATATCATGTGAGAGCTAGCGGGTTAAAGGTTGTTTGTAGTTGGCTCTAGTCCAAGTGGGAGTCTGTTGGAGTTGGTGGTCTAGAACCAACTACTTTGTAATTTATTCATTAAATAAAAGCCTTATCACATCTTGATTGTTCTTCTGCGTGACATGTCATGTGATAATTTCCTAAGGACAGCTGTTGCATTAAAGGGTCGTAGCAGATCCCTACTATGATGAGAACCCGAAAGTGCCATAACACTGTTCTTGAATGTATGTTCTATGGTCGGATGATATTATTTGAGGGACACAAATAATACAGGTCATTAGGGGTGAGGACTCATAAAACTTTAAGGCACCTTATCATGGTGTGCGCCCATGGTAATATCCAGGAGGATATTATGAGAACGAGACCCGCCAGTAGGAAATCCACATTTCATAGTGTCATTAGATGTTCCTATCTACGGACGTGTGTATTGATCCTTAGACATTAATATTATTATTAATGGTTATTACAACTCATGCACTTAGATATATTGACGAAAACTGTGATGACACACTATTCGCAGCGAGGTAGGATACGTTGGGTACATCACGAGTAATACCGCATTAATAGATAATGCGAGAAAGGATTTGTCTGTTCCGTTCCATAACCGAAGTAGATATCTCAGGCCCTTTGATGGAATTGATATAGCCTAAATAAATCTATGGTCATGGTAAGGTATGGGAAAGTTCAATTCCGGGAAGTCAAAGAAAGAATAATCAAGAACATGGGTTGATGGCACTAGCATGCAACCCGCTTGATTGGAGATATCGAGACAAAGGGATTATATTACACGGTAAGCGTTTGTAGGAGGTGACACGTCATTGCGGTGTTAACTTCATTCTCTATGGGTGCCTTGGCGTGTTGCTAGACGCTAACCTTGGACTTTAGGTAGGCTCAGCCTAATGCCACTGAGAAAGGGGCCTAGAGGGTCACACACTAAGTGTGTCCATGTATCTCAGTTAAATATTAATTTAACAAGTTAAATAAATATTATTCCCGACTGTGGTTTAATAATTATTTAAGGATGTCTGATCGCATTTATTTTGACACTAGTTATTCGAGAGAATATACTGTGGATTAAATAATATATTTATTAGCGAGTAATGTAGTTATATTTATTTAAGAAATAAATAGTCATTACTCAAGGTCTAATAAATGTGGTGGAGAAAAATGGAAAATAAAAGTACACATCGTGTATATTAAATATACACGCTGTGTGGTTTTATGGAAAACAAGTACACGTCGTGTATTAATTATTACACGCCGTGTAGTTTTTCCAATTGGGATTTTGAGGATTTAATATTGTTTTATTAAATGATATTTATTATAATCAGCATGGGCGCATGTCAAGGAATTAATAATTCAACATGGGGGTTTTCAATAAGAGTTAATGTAATAAATAAAACGTGTAACGTGTTTATTTATTGTCATAACTCTATTAACCAAAAACCTGATTATAAATATCCTTGCAACCCCAACATTTTTTGAGAGCCATTGTTGTCCACAACAGATTTGGAAATACTCTCAAGCCAAGAGAGAATTCCCTTTCCACCAAAAATGCCCTCAAGTTACGAGAGCAAGATCCTCCATCGGATCAAGGCGGTCGAAGACGGACATCGCAAGTGAAGGTTCTTCTGCGCTAGCACCCGGATATATCTTCGGTGATGTCCAGAGATACGTGACACACGCGTGGATCACCGCTAGAGGAATCCTACACTTGGATTCTATGACGCAATGACGGATCACCGAATCGTGACCGGACACATCAACGAAGAAAGAATTCCAACAAGGTAATTCTTATGCATTAATTAAATTAATTATAATCAACATATGATGATCCTCCTCAAGGGTTCCGGGACTCTTCTTTTCTTTTCGTTCTTTATTCTATTCCGAAGATTCTGCATTTTATATCGTGACGGATCTCAGATTGAACGTTGTTTAACGTTAAAATTAATGTTGGGAAAACCCACCAACGCGCTTCCGTTGCGCCTGGAACCTACACAAACCTCTCATGAATTTACTAAAGAGAACACCTTTGGATTTGGGGAAGATGAAGAGGATCAAGGAATTGTTAAAGGGTATTTAAATAAATATGAAATTGATTTTTTGGATTCAAAAGTTGATAATTTGACATCATGGATTGAGTCTCATGAATATAACTCCAATGATGATTTTTCCAAAACACAAATCACTAAACCATTAAGAGAAATCATAAAATTTGAGTCCATACCCATTACTGAAACTGATCTTTCCAATTTGGTGGTTAAATCTTCTATTCAAAAGGAACCAATTTTGTTGAGAAATTAGGAAAATGAAATTGTGTTGGATTCAAAATATCAACTTGTGTCTAAATGTCCTATCCAACCTGATCTAAAAATTATTGTCCTTACCTCCCCTCTAAAGAATCCCTTCATAATTTATAATAATGACATTTCAATTGGAATTCATTCTTCTCTTGAAACCAAAAAAGTTGGAATGATCATTGATGTCTTAGGAAAGACTATAGAGGAAACTGGATCAACCATTTCTGATATTCCTTTAATTTTACCATTCATTTTAGAACATAGTTTTGTGCATGAAACAAATTCTAAAAATAGAACAAATCTCAACCTAAAAGAGGTGGTGAAACATGTGGTCCTTAAAATGTTGAAAGTTGGTATTGGATAAGTTGGGGGGTTCAAGTCGAGCTAACGACATTAAACAAAGCGCTGCATGGGAGGCAACCCATGGTTTTCAAGTTTCCTATCATTTTGTTGTTTTAATAAAATTTATATTTTAATTAATCATTTTTATATTTAAAAAAATAGACTGTTGACATGTTCTTCTATTATGAGTATGGATGGGTATGAAAGGGGAGCACCATATTCATCTATGCCACGCGGTGTGATCGTTGAGTAATACCTTACCCAGAAATTTAAAAAGAAGACCATGTATCATCAGTTTATTTTATTTTATATATATACTTATATTTTACTTATATATATATATATATATGTATTATTTTGATTTGTTTGTTTGTTTTCTTTTTTCCACTAGGTAACTCTACAAGCGACATGGATATCAAAGGACAAAATTGGAGCATCAAGAACTTCAAACTTCAACCACCAGGTGACTTCATTCCATGATCCTAATATCTCAATTTCCTTACTGAACTCCCTTTTTATTCCTCTACCCCCTTCTAAATTTTCTTTTCTTTAAACACTGGGGATAGTGTTATTTTAAGTTGGTGGGGTAGATAAAATAAAAAATGATTTTGTGTCAAAAAAATGATAAATGATTTGAAAAAAAAATTGTGAAAATGGATGGAAAATTTACTTTAACTTTAAACATGGTAACACACATTGCACAATTTGAAACTGAATATCAAATAATTTAGCATACCCTGATTCCAATTTTAATCCTTGTATAATTTCATGAGCATTGATTTTAGAAAGTGTGGCTGTCCAATGTGATATTTCATTGTTTATATTTTCATCCAAATAAAAAAAAGATCACAATGCACGTCCTTTGGATAGTGGGGTATTAGTTTGAGTTCATGGGGTCCCCTAAATAAATAGAATAGGTTTGGTGATAATTTTATTTTAATATTATTATTCAAAAAAAATTAAAAAAAATTGCACGTAGAGAAATGAAATGACCTAATGCATGGCTTTCGGCACATGGGAATCATGACTCCATAGTTGTCTAGCCCAGAGTTAGTAATTTTATCTCTATTTTTGGTCATTTGAATTTGTTTTTGACTGAGTTTACTCGAGATGATGCCTGAGTATGTGGGCTTCTCTTGGTTCCCTAAGGTCTTTGAGCCTGAGAGTCATCGGCAAAGTCTCGCTACAGGGGTTGAATCTTTTGAGTGCAATTTCAATTACCATGGAAAAATCTCAAAAACAAAAAAAAACATATAATACCAAAAAAAAATTGAATACTCATCTTTATATTGAAATGTGATTCCACCAAGCACTTTTGTAATTTTCCCCTTGAATAAAGATGAACCCCCATGTCTATTGTGATGCAAAACACATCCTCGTACTTAATTGATATTGGATGAAATATGGCAATGAATTTGAACAAAGGAATGGGCTTTGGATTGGGATATACTTATGAAACTATCCTGTATTAAAATATTTTTATGGGTTTCATGATTTTTTGGTATAAGGGTTTCTGGTGGTCATTGTGTATTAAAATGTTTTTGGAAAAGGGAATTCGAATTTCATATTGTTGAGATATATTTTGCTTGGGACTAGCAAAACTCAATATGGGGGGTGTGATTAGCCACTAAATGAGGCTAATATTCATTTTTTATTATACATAATATTCATGTTCTTCATTATTCATAAATACCATTTCAGTGCATTTTACACTTTGAACATCATTTCACATTATGATTGTAAAACCTTCTTAAAATGCACTATAATGTGGTACATTTTTTAACATCATTTGAAGTAACCAATGATTCATATGATTATACATATTTAAATTTTATATTTTTGGAAATTGTTATACACTCCAATATGAACATATTTCATTCAGGGATCAATGGAGAATTCATGGAAGAAGATGGGGATATTTTGTGATGAAAGGAAGCAATTCTAGAGAAGCCAGATTGGACACCATCCCACTGATGAGACGGTGGGGCCCATCATAAAGGCCAAATTAATCCCCAATTTCATGGGATTCTAGAAGACATGTATGGTAACAAATAACTCCTCATGATCCAATGCTAATTCGGCCTCTATAGTGTCTATTTAGGCGGCCCAAGTTAGAAATAAAATTTTGGGCCAGATTCTGTGGCCCAGAAAAACAGCATACTAATCTGATCATATCTCCGACTATAAAACTCCAAATGGGCCCACAATTTACAGTAGGTTAGGAGACATCTAGAGAACCATTTTATATTTCTATGGCCCACTCTTATTCGGAAATATAGAAGATCATCAGAGCGCGTCTGTTCGGTGGATGAAAGATGGCTTCCACCTCGGGTCAAATGTGGAAAATCTAAGTTCCACAAGATTTCCACTACCCTAGGCCTACCATAATCAAGTGGGATGCTTTTTACTATTGGAGGCTCTACCCAAGTCTTCAAAAATCCCTATTTAATGAGGTTTTGGTGGAGGAGTTGATGATCTTGGATGCTTTGTTCAATTGTAATGTTATGCTGCAATTTTGTTGTCTCAAATTTTTCTTTCACATGTAAGTTGTTCAATTCACTTTAGTTTCTTTATAAAAGTTATTCTTATACTCTTATTCTGTTTTTATTAATATCACTTTGATACCGTTGGATCAAGGTTTGAATTTATTCACACCAAACCTTGTGAAATTATTCACACAACAGTGGAGTGATGATTTTATTTTTGTTGTTTTATTTACTTCTCCATTTCCTCCCTCATGAGTCTACTTTCCACTTCCATTGAAACCATGGGATCAATGGAGGTCTAACCCACTTATGGGTTGATCCAAGGGAGTATCAAGGGGTAGGATTTGATTTCATTTATCACCTCATTAATTTATAATCACTTCTTTAATTGAGATTTTTATTTGATGATTTTTAAACTCCATCATCCTTGTTGAATTTAAGGCCACACACTTCAAGTGCTAATACGAACCTTTACCTTGAAGTTCTCAAAACTTTGATCCTTCAAGTATATAGTTGATTAGTATTAAAGGGTGTAGGCATTAAACCAGTAAGTGATGATGTTGTTTTATCTCCTTAAATGAACCCATCTCAAAATATAAGAAATTGAAATCATTAAAAAGAAAATACGTCTAATCCACCATGAGCGATAACCTAGGATCAACTCATTCTTTTAATTTGAATTCACTTAAGTCTCATAGAGTTACATTAAACCCATCTAAAATAAACCCAAGTTGGACACTTAATATCCAAAAACATTCCATAGAATATACGTGTCTATAGGTTACTTCTTAGGTCTCTGAGGATTCGACAACCCAAGCTAAACTACAAGGACCGTCTTACCTTCTTCTCTTGGGTAAATTTGAGCGAGAATCAGTGTTATCAAAGGAAAATTTATGTTGTGTTTTATTTTATAATTTGTAATGTAAAGTTAATGTATTTAATCTATTTTCCAAGAATGTGAAACTGATCGGTCTTTCGGGACTTGATTCCTTATAATCATGCCAATGTATTAAAATAATTCATCGACTTTGAACTTCTGGGGTAAGTGAATTATAGATGGTATCAGATTGAGTTTAGAAACAACCTTGGAAATAAATGTAGTTAAACTTTGATTAGATAACATTACCCTAATATAGACTTTGAGGATTAGTATAGAATAACTTCCTATAATTTTTGTACTTTAGAAATTTTTTGAGTTTTCCAAGAAATACATCCTTGTCTGGATATGAGCAGGTAGAGGCGGATCTGTCACAGATGTACCTAGGGTTAAAACCCGAAAACACCACTTTGAGTTAGACTCAAATGGGAACTGGTGCATGAAAACGGGAATTTTTGCACTCTTGGCTACGACACTCATGAGGGATATGCTTAGCATAATTCACATTTTCATTACAAGACATTATGAAGGATTTTTAGAGTAAATACTTTCTCAAGGAAACATTTTATGATTATAGATTATATGCATAATCTTTTGAATTTATATTAGGTATTTTAAAAGTATTTAATTATGAACTGTGATTTATAAACTAACCTAGGGTATATAATTGTTTAGAAATGGTGCCCAGTAGATGGAATGAGAACTCCAGCAATACGCATGATCCAAAGAGTAAGAAGGATAATATCTTTCATGGTATTAAGCCTACATTTAGAAATGAAATTTTCTCCCAGATATTATCATCATATAAAGAAATAGTATAATGTGTTAATAAGATAAGTAAATATTCTTTGGAGTCCAATGGATTTGAAGGAAATACAGAGAAGAAAAATATTGTAGAGAGAAAGATGGATAATGGGAATAAGGGAAAGAATGATTTCCCAATATGTGATAATTGTGGATAGAATCACATTGGTAAATTCTTGAAGGGAATTAGAGTTTGTTATAAGTGTGGAGAAAAGGGACATAGATTATGTGATTACAAGCATAGGAAAAAGGTTTCAAATGTACAATGCTTCATCTTCAAGGAGTTGGGACACTACGTGAATCAATGTCCAAATAATCAGAGTATACCCCCAAATGATGCTATTAGATAATAATCAAGTTATGATACTACCGAAGGTGAAAAGTAATGATTAATAATTCTTATGTTTTTATTAAAGTATTTTTCCATTTGATTATTGTATTTATGATGTATATGTTATAAAAATTATAGAGTATATAAGAGATGTATTGCAGTATTATTTCATTAAGGACTTGAGATTGTGTGGAACCAAGAAAAATGACTCAGTGGTTGGTTAAATTTTTGGAAAATATATGGTTGAGAGAAACGTAAACCTTAATATGGTTATGATACTGATGTAGTGATTTTGGAATAAAATATTATTGATTTTGATAAATTATATTTGATGTTATTGATATCCTTGTAACTGAATAATGATTTGTATATACCATCATTGCTGGAGTTTACAACATTTTTGTATAGAAGGAGTATATCTATTATTATATAAGGAATAAGGGAGAATGAATGAAATAAATAAGTTTTTATGGAAATTCCGGGTGTTACAGTGTTTTAAAATAATACATGATGATGGTATTCACATGTTATTACATGGAAGAAAGGATCTTCATTGTGTCTACCTTAAACATTTTGGACTATGAGTTTAGAAAAATGTATTTTGGATAAGTCTAAAGGTTGGAATCAATTAGGTTTGACATATGATACTATTTTTAAGGTTAAATAATTTATTGAGATTATTTTTGTATTGTCATAAAAATGACAACCTAGAGGTCGGGTGTTAACCTGTCGTGTCCGGCAAGGCCGCAAGACTTGAACCCGCAACCAAAAGGCGAAAAAGGTGGATCACCTACCACTGGCATATGTGATTTCCTAGTTTGTATAATATATTTTCTTTAAATATTATGACAAATGAATTATAAATTCATTATTTTTTAAACACTATACAATTAGGATAAATTGAATATTTTTTAATTCTATTATCTTTCGGAGTGAAAGATGAGTTTATGGTAGGAATTAATTGAATAATGAAACTATATATGTCAAGTATATATATATATATATATATCCTATTATTCTATGAATAAATTTATTCTTAATCTTTAGGGAAGGGATCTTAAAAAAAATGTGTTATCCTAATACGAAATGTTTTTTTGAACCGATGATATTTTACATCATCTTAGATTGATGGATTTGAGGCCCTCAATTTTATACTTGTTTGTGATTGTTGACCTCAATCACTCCCTATAAATATTTACATTTTGCCTAAAATTATGTGTCTCTAATTTCCACCAATGTTCTCCTAATTGAGATCATAATTTGGTGGTGACTTTTTCATTTAATTTTCCCTCCTATTAAGCCTAAATTTTATTAACCCAATTCTAATGTGGGTTTTCAAAAAAGATATTTTTCTATTTTTAATCATTTATTTTCAAAGAAAAATTTCAAATTGAGAGGACACAGTTTATTAAAGTAGGGGATAATGTTACACCCCAATATTTCATAGTACGTTGTCTCATTAAAGTAGTTCACTAGCTTGCGCTACACGCAACACCGAGTTCTAGCGCACCACAACATACCAAACTGGCTGTTCAAAAAGCGGTTATGAATAGTATTAGCTGTATTTTAAGGGCCCAATGGAAGTTAGAATCTCTTTATGAAGATTAAATAAAGAATTTTTCTTATCCCCAGGTTTTATGTTATATGTACCTAGTCTTCCTAGACACTATACTTAACGATCCTTGGCTTGTACTCTGATGATTAATTATGTTTAAATTATGAAATGATTTATGTAAAAGCATTTGGTTGCTATATATTTAAACTAAGAACAAAATAAATATTATATATTTTTGGTCTTCCACCATTACTTCTTATTATAAATTTTATTTTGGTATTTTATTTTTTCTAAGGATTCCATTTAGGTATTTTTATCTTTTTTTTAGTATACTACACTATAAAAAAGGTCAGTAGTGGTTGTATTTTTGTGAACTAGCGGTAGTTTATACCACCTCAAAATTGTTTAGAGATTGTTATTAAAACCATCGGGTATTTCATGGTCACTAGTCATTTAGCTACAGTTTCTAAATTTAACTGTAGTTTTCTTAAGTGATATTTTTAGAGAATTTAGAAGTACTTAATTTTTTATTTAGCTACAATTTTTTATAAAAAATACCTAGGGAAAATATAAAAAAAAAATATCTCAAAATATATTAGCGGCAGTTTATTTTAGTGTCCGTAAAGTGTGAAAATTGGTAAACAAATTATACAAAATTTATTTATCATTAGTTACATAAAACCATTGCTAAATCATAATTCTTTTGAAAAAAATTAAGAAAAACTATAAATATTAATAAAATTGACATATAATGAACAAAACTGTAAATATATGATAAACTCATCATATATATATCATACATCCATAGTCACATACAAATATCCAATAATCATAACCTCGTTCTAATTCAACCCTTACATCTGCCAATATATATATACAATATGTCCCATAACAACCCATTCCTAATATACATCCATGTCATGACCTCCACTGCATCTTCCTGCCTCCACATCATATAATCAACTAAAACTGACCATTTCATCTCACCAACTGTAACAAAAAAATAAAATTAAAAATTAAAACTACACATAATAAATCAGAATTATAGTAGAATAATTGATAAAATTTTAACATACCATGGAAACTAAGAACCATCACAACTGCCTTCTAAAGAATTTTGGGGATCGGAATGATAAACATCCTGCTTAATGTCATCATCTGTCACCTACAATGAAAACCATAACTTTTAAGAAATTAAATGTGAATGAGAAATGACACAGAATATATTCAGAATACCGCACATAAAATTCGTTATTTTTTAATAAAAAAGAAGAAATTTTAAAATAAAAAAAATAATATATAATTTAAAAACACTTTGAAAAGATAAATATATCTATGTATGATGAGATTTAATAGTTTACACTAAAAAGGGATGAGTAAATATTCTAATTTAATTTTAAAGCGACATGTGGTGTGCTTGAAATTTACTTAATAAAAAAATTATAAGGATTTTTAAATCACATCATGCCCCATATTTCAAAAAAAAACTTAGTGGTGGTTTATCAGGACTTCACGTCAATCTTAAATCATTTGCAATGATTTTTACAATTTCACAAACATTTTAGTGTTTTAAAACACTAAAAATGTGTTTACAGTCATAATGGAAAAACCATAATTTGAAATGATGTTATGTCAGTTCCTACATTTAACAATTAAATATATGGTTGTCATACCATGATTTATGGGATATCTAACATAATTCTTTTAGATTTGACCCCTTGACACTTGTTTCTAAAGGATTTTATACCTTTCCGAAGTGTATACTGAGTAATTTCAACCATATAAAATTTAGGATTGAAATGTTTTCTATGCATACATGTCAAAAACAACTCATTTGTGGTTTTCCCATGACTTCACATCAATATGAGGTGATTTTATATAATTTTTACCATTCCATGCATGTTTTAGTGTTTTAAAACACTAAAAATTCAATTAAAATTATAACAAAAAAATTAATTCGGAATGAAATGTCCTCATTTCCTACATTTCACGATTAAATATATGATTTTTTCCGAGGATTTCATTGAAATATGACATCATTTTCCTAGTATTGACCCCCCGACACTTG
Organism: Viscum album; assembly: GCA_963277665.1. Classification (NCBI taxonomy): domain Eukaryota; kingdom Viridiplantae; phylum Streptophyta; class Magnoliopsida; order Santalales; family Viscaceae; genus Viscum; species Viscum album. Next base: position 1,022,152,278 of record OY728127.1, read on the forward strand.
TTTTGTAACTTTTTTTACCTCTCAAAAGTGTATACTGAGTAATTTTGATTGCATCATACATCAGAGTTATTTTTTATCTTTGTGTACACATAAAAACAACTCAACAGTAGTTTTACAGGATTTTAAATCAATATGAGGTTTTTTTCTTATTTTTTTACCTTTTCATTCACATTTTAGGGTTTTAAAACACTAAAAATTAGTTTAAAACTATAATGGGAAAACCAAAATTTGGAATGATGTGTTGTTAGTTATTGAATTTCACAATTAAATATATGGTTGTTTTCCCGTGAATTTAGGGTAATCTGAAATTTTTTTCCTTTTTTTAACCCCCCACCCAAAAAACTTGTTTTTAATGGATTTTCCTCCTTTCAGAAGTGTATACAGAGTAATTTTGACCACATCGCATGTCATATTAATTTGTTTCTTCTATGTGTCACATCCAAAATAACTCAGTAGTAGTTTTCCAATGATTTAACATCAATATGAGGTTGTTCTTAATAGTTTTGATCATTCCTTGCACGTTTTAGTCTTTTAAAAGACTAAAAAGATGTTTACTTCCATAATAGGAAAACCATAATTCGTATTTATGTGTCATCAGTTACTACATTTCAAAATTAAATATACTATTATTTTCCAATGATTTTAGGTCAATCTAATGTTGTTTCCCTATTTTGAACCCCTGAAACTTGTTTTTAAAGGCTTTTTCACCTTTCAAAAGTGTATACTGAGTAATTCTGACCACACTGCATGTCAAATTGAGGTGTTTTCTATAAATACATGTCAAAAAAACTTTTTTGGTGGATTATCCATTATTTTACATCAATATAAGGTCATTTTATATTCTTTTAACCATTCCATGCACGTTTTAGTGTTTTAAAACACTAAAAAAGTGTTCACATCCATAATGGACAGATCATAATTCGGAATAACATGTTGTCAGTTCCTACATTTCAAAATTAAATATATTTTACTTTTCACATGATTTAAGGGAAATATGACATCATTTTCCTAATTTGATACCCCATTAGTTGTTTTTAATGGCTTATGTACCCTTCAAAAGTGTATACTGAGTAATTATAACCACACCGCATGTCAGTTTGGCATGTTTTATTTTCTTACATGTAAAAAAACTCATAGGTGTTTTCCCCATGATTTCACATCAATATGAGGTCATTTTCTATGCTTTTGACCGCTCCATAGATGTTTTAGTGTTTTAAAACACTAAAAACACATTTATGACCATAATGGGAAAACTGTAATTCGGAATGATGCATCATTAGTTCCTACATTTCACAATTAAATCTAAACTCATTTATCCATGATTTTTGGGTAATGTGAAATCATTTTATTAGTTTTAAAACCCCAACACTTGTTTTTAAAGGCTTTTATACCATTCATAAGTGTATACCAAGTAATTTTGAACACACCACACGTCATATTGACATGTTTTATATGTGTACACATCAAAAAAAACTCAGAAGTGTTTTTTTCTTTATTTCACGTCAATATTTGGTCATTTTATATGGTTTTAACCATTTCACCCTTGTTTTAGTGTTTTAAAACACTAAAATCATGTTTATGGCCATAACAGAAAAAATTTTATTTAGAAGGATGTGTTGTCAGTTCCTATATTTCATAATTAAATATAAAGTCATTTTATATTGATTTGAAGGTAATCTAGTTTCACTTTCATGGTTTTAACCCCTCACCCCTGACACTTGTTTTTAAAGGATTTTATACCTTTAAAAGGTGTATACCGAGTAAGTCTAACCACACTGCATGTTGGATTGATGTGTTTTATAAATATAAACATATAAAAGATAACTAGGGAGTGGTTTTATCATGATTTTACATCAACTTGAGATTTTTTTTCTTTAATTTTGACTGTCCTATGCACGTCTTAGTGTTTTAAAACACTAAAAAAGTGTTTTTGTCCATAATGAGAAAACCATAGTTTTGAATGATGGGAAGTCAGTTCCTACATTTCAAAATTAAATCTAGAGTCTTTGTCCTAGGATTTTAGGGAAATATGACATCATTTTCCTGCTTTTTACCCCCCGACACTTGTTTTTAAAGTCTTTGTGCCTTTCAAAAGTGTATAGTGAGTAATTCCAACCAAATTGCATGTCTAATTATCATGTTGTCTATACTTACACTTCAAAAACAACTAAAATCTGGTTTCCCCAATATTTCACATCAATATGAGTCATTTTTCTATGGTTTTGACCATTCCAAGCACTTTTTAGTGCTTTGAAACACTAAAAACACATTTACAACAATAATGGACAAACCATAAAAAAGAATGACATGTCTTCGGTTCCTATATTTCAAAATTAATTCTAGTACTATTATTTTAGGGAAATCCGACATTGTTTTTCTAGTTTTTAACCCCTAGCACTTTTTTTAAAGGCTTTTGTACCTTTCAAAATTGTATACTGAGTAATTACAACCAAACTTCATGTCGGATTCATGTGTTTTCTACACCTAAATGTTAAAAACAAATCAGCAGTGGTTTTCACATGATTTATCACTAATTTTATGTCATGTTATTAAGTATTGAACATTCCACAAACATTTTAGTGTTTTAAAACACTAAAAAAAAATTTATAACTATAACGGAGAAAGGGTAATTCAAAATGGTGTGTTTTTTGTTCCAAATTTATAAAATTAAATCTACGGTTCTTCTTGTTTTATGGAAATCTAATATCGTTTCCCTATTTTTTACCCCTTGACATTTGTTTTTAAAGGCTTTTGTACGTTTCAGAAGATTTTACCGAATCAAAACTGATCAAACAAGCTCGGATTGTTTTCAAAAATTATGATAACAATTTATAATTCATTTTTGACAACTAAGAATTATCCACACATCAATCTAGTAAAATATTTTGTTGGTATGAATGAAAATGTGTGTTTTATATAAAAAAGTTTCATTTATGTTTTATTTATGGATGTTGTTTGTGTTCTTTTCCAATGTGTGAGTGATCTATGGAATTTATAATTTACCTTAGTGGGATGAGCTATAAGGCTATAAATTCATTTAGGGATAGTGTCAGTCATATGCTGAAATATAGAAACTAAATCATTTTACATCTATAACCACCATTGATCCTATGTTTTCTTATAAAAGACTTGTTCTTGCACTTTTTTTCAATCTTGTAATTTCTTTTTGTGATTCACAGTAAAAGATACTACTCAAACCCCCACCATGTGTAGTAGTAAAGGATGAAATCACCCTACTAAAGACTTCTGATGAAGTATTCCTAGAACTCATCCCCCACACACATATGGGATGATCATTCCCAAAAACTATTCCTACTACATTGTAATGTGAAACAGATGCTGATTGATGAGAGTTCGTATCCCATAATTCTTGAATTTTTACCTGTTAATACAAAAATATTAATATTGTTTTTTATTATATATGAATATAATAATGTTACCTAATTAATATATTTTTCATTATTATTTATTGTTATTTTAATACTATAAAACATAATATTGAAAATTATATTATTAAAATAACACGCCTTAAATTCCGGCATCATTCGAACCATGTAGTTGGCCCCATTTGATTGGCTTTATAGAAGACTCAAGTAAAACAGAATCACAAGGATCCATAGAGGAAGACAATAGTGGGGGAGTGCTCTGAGATACTGATTGGGTAGTATCCCAAAAAAAAATTATTCTTATAATTCCTATATTTTAAATGGTTAAGGTATATTAAATGTATAAAAAAATTCAAAACAAAATGATTTTTATAAAAAAAAGAAAAAATAAAACAATGTATATATATACTAAAAACTTATCAATGAGAAAGAGTAATATATTCTCATTGAGAATTTATACATTAAATTATCTTCATCTTCATTATCTTCATTTCTATAAACCTTCATTACAACGAGTCCTTCATTTTCACCCTCTCTTGAGTGTTATACTCTTTCAATATTTTTAGGAAAAAACTTTTTAATGTTTTTTGGTTGATGAGGTTCACTGTCACAAAGCACCAATTGATCTTCCTCATCCATATCATATAAGTCTCTTTACTTTAAGTGTACAAAAACACTCCAACCTTCATGTATTTCATTATAAACATAATAAAAAATATTCTCTTGTAAATATGAGATAAATGAATCATGTTTTACATTCTAATCGGTATCCATAAAGCGAGAAAAGTTTACAAAAGAAAAATGTAATGAATCTTTCATTATAACCCTATTAATGTTGACCCACTTTTATATGAATAATAAAACTGAAAATTGACCATGATAGATTAATTCAATAATATGATTCATCTCCCCCATAGTATCCCACATATATATATATAAATACGCCAATAATCTAATTTTTCATGTCTTATTCATGATATATTATACAAAACCAGAATCCATGAATATTGTAGGCATTGAATCTCTTAGCCTGCCTTAGAGTACCTTGATCAAAAAACTTTAAATCATTTTATATTTCAACTTCATTGTCAAGATTTAGTATCTAGAAAAAAATATACAAGTTTTTAACTTCAACATAGACAAAATAAATACACATCAAAAATATGAATATGACTATAAACTTACACAAAGGGAAAACCATTAAACAAGATCCTTATTAACATCTATTTTTAATTGTATATTATTTTGATCTAGACCCCATTTTCACCTCTTTTTCATTATCTATAATTATTCAATAAATGTATCTATAATAAAACTATTGAGTAGAACATATCTATATTCTTTTAGAAACTCCAATTTAGTTAGTGTAAAAGTTGACCCCATTCCAAATTTTCATCCAATGGTTGGAAATACTGATGCATGATTTTCAAAATGAGAATTAGTGGAGAAGTCATAAAAATATTCAACATGATTCAATCTAGTCTAAATCACATATAAATACCTATAACATAAGTTCAAGGAATCTTTAGCTATGTAACATTCATCAATATAGCCTTCTCTTTGAAATTTATTCCTCACATTTGATTTCAGATAACCTAAGTACCTGATGGGAAAAAAAGAAACATATTAAAAAAAATTATACAATGATTTTATAAAATTAAATTAATAAATGAAAATAAAAAAATATCAACATACCTCTCAATTTTATACATCCGTCGATAGTGTACAGGTCCACGAAAGTTAGCTTCTTCAAACAAATGAACAGTCAAATGAATCAAGACTATGAATAATGAAGGGGGGAAATAACATCTCCAAATGACCTAGTGTCAAAGCAATTATTTCTTGAAGTTTATCATGCTTGGTTTGATTTATATTTTTTCCATTAATCTCTTGGAAAAAGGTACAAAACTCAACTAGAACTATAGTTACCATTTCAGGTAATGTATTACGCAAAGCCAACGACAACAACTGCTCCATAAAAATATGTGAGTCATGAATTTTCAATCCATGTAACTTTTGATTTTTTATGTCAGTTAATCATGATATTTTACTTGAATATCCATATGGAACTTTTATATTCATTCACATTCATAGGAATATGTCTTTCACAAGATTTTTCACTGTAAAAACTGTCGAAGGATACTTTTTATTCTCATTTTCCGAAAAAACATGCTTTATATTCATTTACTCATAATCCTTGTGATTATTAAGGTGATACTTCTATTTAACCTTCTCATTAATCATTATAAAAATTAAATTTTCACATAAATTATTCGTAATATACATTATGTTAGGATTGTGAACTATCAAATTGAACTCTGAATAAAGAAGGTTTAAAAATATACTCTTTTTATTTAATTGCCGTGTTCTAGTTTCTTAAGATATTATACCTCATTCCATTTTCCCCCTTTTTAAAACTGATGAAATTTTCAAATTCTTCAGTGAAATTTATTAATTGTCCCAATATTTTTCAACTATATAACACCATCGGTAACTTTATCATTTCAATGTCTGCATTGAATCATGTCTTATTAAACCTGAATTTATGAGAAGCATCAAAAAATCAATGAAGACACATAAATAAGATTTTTCTTATATGAGGTAATCGTTGAGCATAAAAATCATAATTATAAATTGTATACAATAAACCAGTATCATTGTTCCAACAAAATAAATTTCCTAGTCTAGGAAATTCACTAATTGTCCACATTGAAGAAGTATGCATTTTGAATAGTTGTCTCATTGAACCATAATATGATTCCATGAAATCATCCCATAATTCTCTAAATTCATTGATTAGAGGCTGAAGGTATTCATCAATTTTATTTGTAGCAATTTTATTTCTAGGAATAATCATCAAAATAATGAAAGACGTCTTCTTCATAAACAACTATGGAGGTAGTTCATAGGGGATCAAAAAAACTGGCCAAAATCTAATAGTAGTACTTAAAGTACCAAAAGGGATAAAACCATTATAATTAAATCTCAAACATATAAATTCCTAGGATCCAAATGAAAATATGGATATATAGAACCAATAATCTTCCATGATGTTTTGTAATGACCTGAACTGTTATAAATAAAGTTTCTCTTTGTGATTTAATTAAATGTCTTATTATGTAATATGGTTATAGAAAACACATGCAATTACTTGTTTATATCTTTTGATTTAAGAGACCATTAATAATATTACCATTGTTAATATATTTGTAAAATAGTTATCACATGATTAATATAATTTAAAGGATTTAACAAATCCAATTTACACAAATAAAGGTAGTGATAATATCTTCTAGTAGGATTGTAGCCTATAAATCCCATTTATCATAGATTTTGAGGGAGACAGCATCACAGGTAATTTCCCTTAACCAAGCTCAAGCTAAGATCCAACAACTTATACATGAGAGAAACTGTTTAAAAAATAAGTACAAGCTCATCGAGATCACATCCCAAACCATGTTTGCCGAACGGCCCCATAAAAGTCTCATTGTCATGCACCTTATTCTTAGGGAGTACACTTGTTAAATAAATAGATATGTATGAAAAACTTAACAATATGAATATGTATATTTTATAGAATAATGAATTTATTTTTATTTTTATTATTACTTTATAAATTATTTTAATTCTTATTCAGTTAAACACAAATTGTATTTTCAAGTAATATTCAAATTATGTTAAGGGGTTTATTTTGATGAAATAATGGATTTTTGAAATAAATGTTATATTAATAAAATTTTATTAGTAAATAAGTTTTATTAATTATAAATGGTCATATAATTTTTATGAATTGAAATGTTATTTTTATAAGGATTCAAAAACTATTATTGTCAAAAACCCAACATTTTTCTACAAATGCCAAATATTATTTTTAAAGTAAAAATTCACATATTTAAAAAAATATCTAGATAAAATGAATATTATTTCTGGAATCATAATGTTGAAAATATACAATGGTGAATTTTCCATAATTTTCTAAGACAGTTGAATTTTCAAGTAAAAATTAAATACTGTATAAATAAACTGTGTGTTTTATGAGATCATAATGATCCAAAAATGATGTCATAAATAATATGATGTATATACATGCCAAATATATGTTTTTACCTTAGAATAATGTGATTTTAATTTTACTTTATTAATTTCATTATGCCTTTATGAATCCTCCCAAACATTTGATATATTTTAGAGTTTTAAATTCATTTATTTAAAAGTGTGACTCACCTCCACATAAGCAAAGAAATTATTTTAATATGTTCAGACCTTTACCTAATAAAATATTTAAAACCTCTCCAATTTGGTAAAAATCTTGGGAAAACCATTTAAATGATTGTGGTTTTGAATATTTTATTATATAGATTCCAAAACCTAAATTTAAGAAATATTAAAGAATTATCCTCTCATTTCCCTTATAAAACCACCGAATATCCCACTTATGTTCACTAAAAATCATTGGATCACATAATTAATCTTCCCTCCACTCTCTATTATCCTCCCAAGGCACTGAAAACTCTCAAAAATCCCCTTTTCAAACTTTTGGAACCACACATTCAAGTAAAGGTTCTTTCATTTCTCATCTTTATCCAAGTTTATTTATCCTATTATAACCTTTTATTGTCAATTACTAATGATTTAGTATGTTTTAACACCTCTCACATATTACCCTTATTATTTAAAAATGATGATAGTCCCATTTCTCTTACATTAAAAACTCTTATGGACACCTGTTACCATTCTCAAATGTTATAAGCATCCTTTCTTTTGTCTTTTTATTCAAGCTTATTTAGGATTATATGCCGTCTTTTTTATAATTTTAAATTTGTGGACATGTACTAACATATCTATTTTATTATCCACTTCATTTCCAAATTAATATATAATAATTTATCTGTAATCAACCCATTTTATGAATTTTTAATGACGTGGTTATGCTATCAAAATTTCACCATGATTTTCCATGCCAAACCATTTATGTAGTGAACTTCGTACCCAATTACTATCAATTATGTTCAATTTTATGCATATATACCTTTTTATTTTGGAATTAAAAGTTTTTATTCCACACTCCTTGATCATGGAATAAATTTTAATGATGAATGAATCCATTTTTTATGATCTATGTGGCACACTTAAGATTGAGAATGAAATGAAAGTGATGGGTTCACCTAGAATTATATAGCGGTCCAATGCATTGGGTAATGTTTATTATCATGATACTTCATTTTCGGATAAAGTTGTACCTGATTCCTTTATGAGAATTTTTCCACCATGAATTCTTGGTGGTTTAGCCTGGGCCTATGATACAGTGTTTTAAGTTGTTTCCATATTTGCCTTTTTATGATTATCAAGCTATATGATTCCTTATTATTCATGTTAATTTATATCTCTTTGATATGTATTTTCTAACATGTATTATTATCTTCACGTTATTCCATATTTATTCCATTATTGGGATTTATGTCTCACTACTTTCTTATGTATTTCCCTAGGTTGTCCAATGCAGTTTTAAGCTCATGCATGTTAAAGAAGTTTTTAATAAAGATGTTGTAATTAATGTTTAAATTTGTAATTAAAATTACCAAATTACCAAATAGACTAGAATTATAGATCTTTAAAGTTTTATTAACTGTAATTTTATTTAATTAAATAATTTATTAATGTGTAATAAATAGAAGGATTGTTATAGTTGGTATCAGAGGAAAATTTTGGTTATTTTTGGGATTAGGATTAGATAACTATAGAAAAATCATTAGAGATAAGACTAATTATAAAAATACATCCCTAAATTTTTTGTGATTATGGAGTAATTTATTTGTAAAAAAATGAGTCCTTATATGGATACTACATGTGGATGTGGTTTTGGGAAAGATATTCCTAGGATTAACAACTCCAATATGGTGTTCCAGGCCTAACTCGGGGTTACCTGATACATTAAAATGGGCCTTACTGAGCACCTAGTTTGACACACCTGGGGGATGTGATTTGGTAATTTATAAGCTCATTATGAACCATTATTAAAGGATAAAAAATGAATATAAGATAATATGTTTGGAAATAGATAGTGGATATCAAATACTGAATCTTGGAAATCCATATGTTTATATAATACATTTAAGTTATAAGTTATCCCTTTAATTTTATTAAATTTTAATTTATGTGTTTAAAATTTAAATATATTGATACTTAATTTTCCATTTATTCTAGATAATGCATGAAAATAGGAGGAATTTGGTAAAAAATCAATGTGAAGATAAATGTGATGAATTCCCCCAATGATATGTCTATCCCTATGGGAGTAGGAATTGTACACTTCATGAAGATACTCTCTCAGCTGACTCTTTCTTTGAATAAAAACCAAGATGATGAGTTTCCAAATCGCCCCAAAAGAGAGCAAGTTACAATCGAGAACTTCTTGCAACAAATTCATCCTACTTTCAATGGATCATTTGATCCCTCAATCGTAGAACAATGGGTCAAATCCATTAAGAATATATTCTTCATCCTTCAATAATTTGACCAAGAGAATATTCTTTGGGATGTTTATCCTATGGCAGGTGAAGTAGATCAATGGTGAACATTGATAAAAAATAAAAATCCTAAGGAATTGATCTAATAAATTTTGTGAAAGGATTTTTGGAAAACAAATTGACAAATATTTTCCTCGCATTCTTTGTCTTAAAATGGAAAGGTATTTACTTTCCATAAAGAAAAAAACATGACGAATCTATCAGGGAATATGAGAAAAACATCACAATAATTCAACAGTACTCCTCCAGATTCCTCATTTCCCCCAAATAAAGTTTTACGGCTTCTTTTGTGGGATAAAACTAGGACTATAGAAATCCTTGGGGTTCTGTTACTTTCATAGCTATGAGAAAATTGTCCATTGTTTCCTCAAAGTAAAAAATGGAGATCGTTGAATCTCTGGGGTATCATAGGGATAAGAAGAAGAAAGTATAGATCAATTATAGCAGTTTGATAGAGATATCAAACAGTGCCAATAAATTTCAACATCCCATAATCCAAAGGTGCAAAAATAAGCAGCCTGGAAACTCCTTGGAAGGGGATAAAGAAATACTTTAGGTGTGGAACGTAAGTGAACCTATACAATGATTACTGATAGTAGAACTCTGCTACTATGATAGAGGAAAGGAATGCTCTAATCAAGCCTCAGTGAATTTTTCATTACCACAACTATAATGAACCAGGTCACTTTGCAATATAATGCAATAATACAAGGGTTTTCGGAGACAAACAACAACATCTAAGGCCGCAAGGGAAAGATTTTTCCATCACAACCTCCAAGGTGAATCCCAAAAACAAAGTGGTCAAAGGTACTCTAGCTATTCATTCAACAATAGTGAATTTACTTTTTGATTTTGGTTCTATGCATTCCTTCATTTTAAGAAATGTTAGTAGAACTATTCAAACATGACAAAAAATCATGGAAGTATATATTTCCATAAAAATAGAAAATTGTGAAATTATTGCATCCCAAGTATATAACTCCTCCCTTGTCAACATTTTTGGGTTGAATTTCTCAAAAAACCTTGTTATACTCCCTTTCGTGGAATTTGATGAAATTCTGGGCATGGATTGGCTTTCCATATATAGATCCAACATACATTTTCAAGAGAAGGAAATCACTATCTGTATTACGAATTGTCCTTAGATTCTATAAAAATTCAAGGAGAAGTATGGATCTTCTTTAGCACCATCATCTAAAGCATGGATATTATTACCTTATGAGAAAACATATCAAGATCAAATGATTAAGTTTATGGAAATAATCATCCTTGAATATATGCCCATTGTGAGGGAATACACTGATGTGTTTCCCATGTAATTTCCTCATCTCCCTCCTAGATGAGATGTTGAATTTTCAATCGATCTTTTACGTTGGGTGTTACCATTATCCAAGAATCTATATAGAATGGATTTTGCGGAATGCGAGGAGATGAAGAAACAACTATAGAAGAATCTGGATAAAGGTTTCATACACCCAAGTGATTCACCATGGGGTGCATCATTCCTCTTTGTCAAGAAGAGTTATAGGTCAATGCACCTTTTCATCGATTATCATGAGCTCAACAAGATCACGATAAGGAAAAAGTATCCTCTACCTAGGATTAATGACTTTTTTGATTAGTTATGTGGACCAAAATACTTTTCCAAGGTTAATATGTGGTCAGGATATTACCAAGTTAGGATAAAGAAGGATGATATCCCCAGTACTACTTTTTATAAGGTATGGTCACTATGAATTCATAGTAATGCATTTTGAAATCACTAATTCTCTAAAAAATTTCATAGACTTTATGAATAGAGTATTTATATATTAACTAGAAAATAAATTTGTAGTCTTTATAGTTGAAATTCTAATATACTCCAAAAGTAAAGAGGATCATGAGGAGCATTTGAATACTGTGTTAAAGACCTTGTAAAAGAAACATATTTATTCCAAGTAAGGAAAATGTGAGTTATGTTTGAAGGAATCTCTTTTGTGGGTTACATAATCATAGGAAATGGGATATCTATAGACCCTTATAAAAAATCAATTGAAGGATGGTTGAGGCCAATATATGGGACAAATATCCATAGCTTCCTTAGGTTTTATGGGTATTATTGTCAATTTGTGAGAAATTTCTTATGATTTTCTAACCCTCTCACCAAACTAACTCAAAGGGGAGTCAATTTTTCATGGAATTATGAATATGAAGAAAGATTAAAGGATTTTAAAAGGAGTATTATCATATCACATGTCCTCACACTACTCGCAAGTGGAGATAATTTTGTGGTATTTAGTGATTCTTTGAAGAAGGGTCTAGGTTGTGTGTTGATGAAAAATGAAAAGTTCATTTTCTATGCTTCAAGAAAGTTGAAAGTTCATTAAAAAAACTACCCAACACTTGATATGTAGTTGGTTTTAGTGATTTTATCTTTAAAAATTTGGTGGCATTATCTCTTTAGGGAGAAATGTGAAATATATATGAATCATAAAATGCTCAAGTATATATTCACACAGAAAGAGCTAAATATGCACCAATGAATATGGTTTGAGCTGATAAAATACTATGACTGGTCAATCCACTACCATACTGGGAAAGATAATAAAGTGGAAGACACTATAAGTAGAAAGGATCTAGAAATTATGAAATTAATGAGAATTTAGAGGGATCTGGTCTTCTTAAATTTATAAATGATGGACATGGGAATGATAAAGTAAGTAACATAACTAATCCTTTCACAAATGATTGCTCAACCACCTAATCTAGAGAGGTTAAAGGATCATCAAAGTGTTGATGTGGGAATTCATAAGAAGGTTAAAGCTATAAGTATAGGTAAATACTTGGATTTCAATTTTAATGATGAAGGTGTTGTGAGATTTGGGTCAATACTATGTGTACCATCAAATCATGTGTTAAATTAGGAGTTATTGGATTCTACACATAGATCAACCTTCTTCATCCACCTAGGAAGCACAAAGATGTATCAAGATCTCTAAGAACACTATTGTTAGAGAAATATGAAGATGGAGATCACAGAAAATACATCAAGATATCTTGTATGTCAGCAAGTGAAAGAGGAAAGTCAAAAATACAAGGGGATGATGCAACCATTACCCATACCTACATGGAAATGGGAAAACTTCATCATAGAATTTTTCATTGATTATTCAAAGACACCAAGAGGGAATAATTCTATATGGTTTATGGTGGATTACCTTACAAAGACTACACACTCCATTGTGATATGAGAGGAATTATCACTGGATCTATTTGAACAGATATACATTATGGAAGTATTAAAGCTGAAAGGAGTACCACTAGAAATTGTATACAATTGAGATCCAAGATTTACCTCTAAGTTCAAGAATAGTCTCCCGCACACATTGAATAATTAGTTGAACTTTAGTAAGTCCTATCACCCTCAAACTTATGTCCAATATGAGTGGACTATCCAAAAACTTGAGTACATTTTGAGAGCATGCACAATGGACTTCAAAGGGGGATGGGAAGAACATATTTCTCTACTCAATTTTTCTTACTAAAATAGTTTCCATGTGATCTTCGAAATGGCTCCTTATGAAGCCCTTTATGGGAAGAGGTGCATGACACCTACATGCTAGGATGATGTTGTGGAATGAAAAGTGCTAGGGCCTAAAATGGTTAAAGAAATTGTGGAAAAGTTTAAGACCATTCAGCATCACATAAAGGATGCTCAGAGTCGAAAAAAGATCTATGTTAATAATCATCTACAAGACCAAGATTTTGATGTTGGAGACATGGTATTACTCAACATATCTCCATGGAATAAATTGATGAGATTTGGGAAGAAGGGAAGGCTTAGTCCAAGATACATCAGCCCCTTTGTGATCATTGATCACATCAGATCGATGGAATATCAACATTAACTCCCACCTAACCTATCTCTAGTTCATGATGTATTCCATGTATCACTCTTGAGGAAGTACATACCTGACCCCTCACATGTACTCAATAAAGAGGTGGTACCATTGGAGAATGATCTTTCTTATGAGGAGTAGCTGATGAAGATCTTATATCGTAGATACAAATTTCTATGAAATAATACAATGAACCATGTCGATGTGATGTGGAGAAACTACGAGTTTGAAGAAGAAACATGGGAACTGGAGGAAGTGATGAGAGATAATTTCCCTCATCTGTTTTTAGGGGGTGAAAAAAAAATTTTAGGGTGAAATTTCTCAAGGGGGGAAATATTGAAACAACATGAACTGTTATAAATGTAGTTTCCATTTGTGATTTAATTAAATATATTATTATGTAATATGGTTATAGAAAACACATACAATTCCTTGGTTATATCTTTTTATTTGAAAGACTATTATGAATATTATCATTTTTAATATAGCCTTTAAACAGTGATCACATGATTAATAAAAATATAGGGCTTTAAAAAATCCAATTGATTGAGACAAAGGATGTGATGGCCCCATCCAATTGAATTGTACCCTATGAAGACCATTTTTCAATGATTCGGAGGGAGATATAATCCATGGGCTTTTTCATTGACCAATCCCAAGATGAGATCCAATAACTTAAGCTTTAATAAAACTGTTTACTAGAGAAGTTCTATCTTATTGAGATCATGGACCAAAACATGTTCATCGAACGACTCCAAGAAAGTCTCATCATCATGAACCTTACTCTTAAGGTGTATTAAAATTTAATAAATGGATATGTATCAAGACATTAATAATATTAATATGTATATTATATATAAAAATGAATTTATTTCCATTTTTATTTTTTACTTTATAAATGATTTTGATTTTGATTCAATTAAACACAAATTGTATTTTTGGGTAATATTAAAATTAAATTAAAGGATTTATTTTGATGAATTAATGGATTTTTTAAATAAATATTATTTTAATAAAATATTATTATTAAATTATTTTTAATAATTATAAATGGTCATATAATTTTTATGAAGGGAAAGTACTTTTTATAAGGGTTCAAAAACATTTATTGTAAAGAACCAAAAAATTTCAATAAATGTAAAATATTATTTTAAAATTGAAAATTAAAATATTTAAAATATTATTTTTGGAATCATAACATCAAAATTATCCAATGGTGAATTTTTCATAATTTTCTGAGACAGTAAAATTTTTGGGTAAAAATTAATACCATATAAATAAACAGTTTGTTTTATGACATCATAATGAACCAAAAATCATGTAATAAATACTATAATGTTTATTCCCAGACAAATATATGTTTTACCTCAAAATAATTTTATTTTAATTTTACAGGATTAATTTTATTAATCCTTTATTAATCCTCCAAAACATTTAGTATGTTTTTGAGTTTTAAATTCATTTATTTAAAAGTGTGACTTGCCTCCACATATGAAAGGGAATTATTTTAGTATGTTCAGACATTTTCCTAAAAAAATAAATTAAAATCTACCCGATTTGGAAAAAAACCATGGGAAAACCATGTAAAGGTATTTGGTTTTGAATATTTTATTTTATAGAGTCCAAAACCTATGTTTGTGAAATATTAAAGAAGTACCTTCTAATTTCCTATATAAACCCACCAAATATCACACTTATATTCACTAAAAATACTTTGATAATGTCCTTAATCTTACCTCCCCTCTCTAGAATCCTCACAAGGCACTCTAATCTCTAAAGAAGACTCTTTTCAATCTTTTAGAGCAATACCTTCAAGTATGGTTTCTTTCCTTTCTCATCTTTATACAAGTTTATTTGTCATGTTATTCCATTTTATTTTCAATTAATAATGATGGTGTATGTCTTCACACATCCCCCATACTTCCCTTATTATGTAAAAATTATTATAGACCCATTTCTATCTCATTAATCTCTCCCATGTACACCCGTTACCATACTGAAATTTTGTTGGCATCCTTTTTTCTCTTTGATTCAATCTTATTTATTATCATATGCCTTATTTTTAATAATTATAAATTTGTTTTCATGTATTAAAATGTACCTATTACTATCCAATTCAAGTCCAAATTTTGAGAGACCCATTTCTCTCCCATCAACCCAATTTATAAATTTTTAAATGTAGTCATTATGCTGCCGAGTTTTCACCTTGATTTTCATAGACAAACCATTTATGTAGTGAATGTCATACCCATTTCTTATCAAGGTTTCTCACTTTTATGAATATATAATTTTTATTGGGGACTTACATATATGTATTATACACTCTTTGATCCTGGAATAAGTTATAATGATGAATGAATCCATGTTTTATGATCTATGTGGCACACTTAAGCATGAGAATGAAATGAAAGTGATGGGTGAGCCTAGAATTATATCGCACTCCAATGGATTTGGTAATGTTTATTATCATGATACGTCATGTCGGGATAGGGGTGTACCTAATTCTTTTATGGGACTTTTTCCACCATGATGTCTTGGAAATTTATCCTTGACCTATGATTTAGTGTTTTATGTTTTTTTCCACATTTACCATGTTATGATTATCAGCAATATAATGCCATGTTATTCATGTTATATTAAGCCTCTGTGATATGCCATGTCTAACATGTATTGTCATCTTCATATTATTCCATGTATATTCCCTTACAGGTATTTATAGATCACCCCTTTCTTATTTATTTCCCTAGGTTATCAAATTAAATTTTAAGCTCAATCATGTTAAAGATGTTTTCAACAAAGATATTGAAATTCATGTTCAAAGTTCTAATGAAATGTACATAATTCCTAAAGACGCTAGAATTATCAAATATTTCGGATTATATTAAGTGTAATTTTATGTAATTAAATCATGTACTAATGTGTAATAAAGATAAGGTTTGTTATGTGTTGAATATTTTGGATGTCTCCTTAAGCCATCATTACATTCCTTTGCAAGCCACTTCATGTCATATGCAGCCTTAGATGACATGAATAATATTTCCAAGAGTGTTTTCAAAGGAATTTAATGCAGTACCTTTGTAGGAGTTATCTTCTTCTATTTCTTTCTGGGTTTGTATTGATTTATACTATAATCGTTTTTCATTTAATTCTATATGATTGTATGAAATCTTGTGCATTATTCTTTAACATACTCTTCTCCTTTGAAGATCATTTAATCATTAGGGTATTCATGTATCTCTGTATAATCAAGTCCAATTTTGTTGATGACTTTCTTCATATAAAAGACTGATGCGGGGATCTTAGCTTCACTAAATGCATCATAAAGAAACTCTAAAATCATGGACATTTCTTTGTCAGTAATTCCATGGAGACACCTGATATGATACAAAATAAGTAGAAAAGACAACTTTGAATACTTGGTACACCCTTCATGTAGTTCCTTTTTTCCATATTCAACTAATTAATAAAATTCATTTTTTGGGTCACTGTAATTCTTAGCAATATTAACCTTATCCGGATCAACTAACAGTTCTGTTGATCTATTAAAATCTTTGAAATTGATTTCTTTAAAACCAAATGTTTCATTTAACAAATCTCAAACTAAATTATCCTCTATCAGGTTAGTTTGTATTTCATTTATAGTATTGTAATTTTTTGACTTTCCATAAAAATTGATTAACATTTCCAAATCCAATATACATATCGATCAGGAAACTATTTCAATATCAAATTCTCAAATACTTTATTCCTATTCAACCATTACTTGAATTTATAATCAGTACATGAAAATATTATTCCTCTATCCACTAACCAGTTTGCAATTGCATAATTTAAAATTCTTCCAAACCATTGGTATATAGAGGTGTATTTCATGGTAAATTTTTCCAAATTTTATCTATAGGTATCAGATTGTATTCTCCCTATACATTAAGATATAAATATATAAAAAATTAATCAAATGGGTATAATCAAAATTAAATATCACCCAAATTCACCACTGACTCTTTTATAAAAACTATAAAGGAAAATTGGATGAATCAAATAAAAAAATTCATTCTAAACCGAGAATATTAAAACATGAATCAAATAAATTATTTTTTCTCATAAAAATAGATATATAATGACATAAATTAGATGACTGCCACATTTTAGCACAAATTAAACCCATGAATGTTCTAAAAGATATCAAATATGTCTTAATAAATTGACAGTTTCAAGATAAAGTGTCCTTCTAGGTAAAGATAAAAAAATTAGGTTAAAGAAGGATCAATATGGGTTTGTATAAGACTCAATAACATGGTATTTTAATTTAGATACAATCTTGAAACAATTGATATTTAATGTTGGAAGTGTGGAAAGTAGCCTCTATATTGAAGATTAAAAAGATGTATCTATTTTTTATATTTTATCTATAGATGATATTATTTTTATGTGAGAAAAAGATAATGGTGTATTCTTCCCTAGTGTTGTAACTAAGGGGGTTCATTCTATTGAAAAACTATCTACATTGAGAAATGTCAGAACCATTCCCCATGATCTAACTAAGACTAAGAACACCCCTTTAAAAATATGAATGGAAAGTATACTTTATTTTGATATCATGATATGTTATGCATACCCAAAATATTCACCTATAGATACATATATTCTATTGAACTAGTTTAGTGTGACTTCATGTTGTTTCGTGAATTATATAAATCAAATTTGTTCACATTACAACGAATCAGATGTTCCTTAAATTTAAAATAAACATAAAAAACATTAATTTAACAAAAATTTAAATAATCTATATTGTTATTTTCAAATGATATGATAAAATATCATCCATTTTAATCAAAAAAACAATCTAAAAACGAAAATTAGTTCTCATAAAAATCATCTTAGATAAAAGACAATCAATGAAACTATGTTAGTTTTTCTAGTTAACCAATAATTGATTATCATTCATATAAAACATAACCCTAACTACTATATCATTATTCAATATATTTTATTAAACTAAATGATTATTCACATATGCATAAAACATGAAACATTCTGATAAATTTAAAAAGGGTATAATATCTCATTTTTAAGGACTTTATACTTACAGTCCTTTCTAGGGTTGGTAATCAAACCACATGTGACCTCAAACCATACCACTAATTGGTCATGAGTTTGAAAATAGTCTCAATTATGTATATGCCAAAAATTATAGGTATTAACATATATAGAACAAAATGTAATTCATTAATATCAAATAAAAACCATGAAATTATGAATGATCTAGATTTCATAACCAACTTATATCATAAAAGAATTTTTTTTAATTTAATACAACATAACCAAAACTAATGATTATAATAACTCCAAACAAATAATTCAAAAATAAAAATAACACATTATAAACTAAAATTAAATATATACATTACTGTTAAATGAATGAAAAAAATCATTACTCTTTTTTTCACCCATGATTGTCTATCTAATGGTACTAAATAATAGATTTAGGGTGAGGATTGTGAAATATTTAAGGGGGGTCTATGTTGTCGCTGATAAGGGGATCTCATCTAGGGAGAGGGAGGTATGAGGGGGAGTATACGTCATAACTGAGGCAGGGAACACAGCTGAAGAGAGGGGGTCTGAGGGTGGGGGGTTCTGCATTTCCAGTGATGAGTGGAACCATGGCCCAAGAGAGGGAATTAATAGGGGGTTGTGGGGGTTGGTGTTGGAGGGGGGTATTTTGGGGTTTTGGGTATCTATAGAGAAGGTTGGAGGTAGGTTGGAGGGGTGACGAGAATGTGGGTTGTAGGGTTGGAGTCACCGCCAGGAAAGGAAGATGAGGATTGGGGAGGTCAGGGGTTGAAAGTGGTCGGGGTTACGAGGGAGCGGTGGTTGGGGGATTTTGGTTTTTTATTAATTTTTAGTTGTGGTTTAATTAGAACTAGTGATAAATGTTAAAATAATAAAAATATATTTTCAATTTGATCAAATTTACACTATATTACTATTGTTATTAACTATATTTAACTCACAGCAGCTACTAGAACCACCCCTAATAAACCACCACTAATCATCACTTTTTTTAGTGCTCGAATATTTTTTTAAATTATCAACTTCATTCAATAATTATTTGATTTTAGTATCAAGAAAATCATAAGAAATTTTAGAAGAATTAGATTTTAAATCTATAAACTATTCTGTTAAGTTTTATTTGTCCAAAACAATGGTATCATGAGATTTTATAATTTTTTTATGATCTTTGTTTAAGGATTAATATTTGTCTTTTACCATAAAATAGTATTTATTTAATTCATCATAAATCAATTTCTCACAACTAGAGATTTGAGAGTAAGAAGATTTTAGCTCAGGATCAATATGATCCTTAAGACATATGATTTTATTTTTATGCTCAGTCTTAGAATCTGTAGAAGATTCATCGGGAAAACCAAAAGAATTACTCCATGTAGATTTCACAAAGTTTTACATTTTCACTTGCAGTCATCTTTCCTTTTATATTTAAGTAAGGGACAGTTATCCTTTGAATGACATTTTCCTTACATTCACAACATCTATTTACATCAATATATTTCCCTTTTTCATTATATCATTTAAAATTTATTATAATGATCTGATAAGAATTTATCTAAGTCATGATGATTTGAATCAAATGATTCATCCAAAGTAGATTTGAGAATAGTTTCTTTATGTTTCAAATTTTCGTCTTCATACTACATATAAACTTCATACATAATTAGAGTTCCAATTAACTCCATAATAGCTAAATTTCTTATAGGTGTAAGTTGATGTATGACTAAAAATATTCCATTCTACTTAGAGGGTAGTATACTGAGTACTTTAAATTATTGTTCTAATTGTGAAATTGGATTTCCCAAAGTAGAAACATCATTGACTATTTCTTTCAATATTCCATTCATTTGAGTGATGGTTTCATCCAAAAACATTATTAAAGTATCAAACATTAATTTTATAGTAGTGTACCTTAGTTGTTTGATATTATCATATCCATCATAGGCAATAGAAATAGTTTTCCACATCTCATATTCATATGTACATTGGGATACTTGATAAAATTAATTGGTTCCTAAACCACACATAATAGCATTCATATATTTTGAATTTACATCATATTATTTTTCTTGATCAATATTCCAATCTTTCAGACCATTCTTCGGAATCTCATAAGGTTTAACAACCTTCAAATAAACCTTTATTCCATGATTTTTTAAATAAATAATCATACAGGATTTCCAACTTCCATAATTATTACCATTAAAATATTTAGCATAGATGATTGACATACCTTCTCTAGAATCATCCATTTCAAGATTTCTTCATCATAATCTTTGACTCATGTTTCTTAGATCCAGTAAATATTCCATAAAGTCTTATAATATCACTTTTTGATACTAGATGTGTAAAATAATTGTCAACAAGAAAATGTACTAGTATAGCCTTATCTTTGATACCAATTGTTTGGATAGGATGACAATGATGAAGACAAAGAAATAAGATGGTGTGAAGTATGTACTTCAAAAACCTTGATAGTTCTTAACACCTCTCTCGTTAAGAAGTGTACATTTCCTTTTCTCTCAAAGATGAGTGAGAAATATAAATAAATAAAATAAATTAACATAGTGATGTATAGAGGTTCCGGGCACAGATATCCTTTAGCCCACACCACCAACACCCAACTTCATGGGCTTGGTAATTTTTACTAAGTCCTCTTATCCAGATACCTTTAAAAAATAACCAATTCTAGGATATTGACTTTTTTATAATAAGGCTTAAGAGATCTATCTGGTTCTTTTACAAGGAACTGTAAATCCAAGTCATTGTGCAATAATCTAACACATAACCACAATTTAGTCCAAGCATTCTAAACTCCACCAAATCAATAGAGATTGATTTTTTTGATAACATGGATTAAACATCACAGCTCCAGATAAAATATAGTATCAGTGATGAAAAAAGTAGTGAAATGATATTTCAAAACATATATATCTCCAAGGTTTATCTCTAAATGCAATGACACACATCTTTTTTATGTATATCTCCTTTTTTTGTATATTCATCTCTCTTTTTTATGAATATCATCATGATATTTATACTATAGGTCAAAAATATCTCTGTCAAACAAGCTCCAAAAATAACATACAATAAATCGTGAATATTTGAATTCAAAAACATTCAAGAAATGTCATAACTTCCCTTGGAAATAAGAATGATTTACTTCTTTGAATACACTCCTTTAAAAAAATATAACGATCCCTTCAATCGATCAGAAAATTGCTTGGAAAATAACTTTACTTCTATCAAGACCATTTCCTAAATAACGGATAATATCGAGGATTAAAAAGTTTTTTGTTGAATAGTCAAACATTGGGTTCCTTCAAGTGATGATAAAACTCCAAACATAGGGTTGACAACATACAATTGATCAAAAAATTAGTCTTGATGTACCATATGTTCGCTACCTCAAATTTAGGGTTCCTTACATAGGTATGGTTCTTGAACCATACTTTCCTCATAGCGTAGGTTATATAATCTGTATTTTCTATTTCAAATTTAGGGTTTCTATTTCTTATATTATGCATAATCAATGTAGGGTATGATAATTGTTTTCATAATATGATTAAACATGTCTATAATACATCAACAAATATTTTCAGCAATCCAATTACATAAATATAATTCCAAAATAAATATTCCAACAAATAATAATTTCATGAAATTCAGTTAAATGTATATTAATTAGTAACACAAATGTAAGTGTTTGTGAGCATCAAAACCAAAAAAAATAATGAAATTTTTGAATCAGCACATGCTCAACAATAGGTATATTAAATAGAGGGAATTCATTGAATCCATGATTTTGATGATGGTGTGGAATGAGATTAATATATTGAACTTATAGAATGATGGATCATGTGATATGGTGTAGTGATAATTTTTCCTCTAAAGGGACTCTTTTGATTAGTTATAGTTAATGTGTTTGAATTATTGGGATGTCTAAAGATCCATAAAGACTCATTGACATAGAAAAACCTTAAAAACTACTATACATATTCCCTTTAATAGCACATAAAAAAGGATTTTAAAAGTGCTAAAAAAGAATTTTCAATCATAGAACTGATAAAGGGGAGGTCGCCTTTATCAGTGCTAAAAAAGCACTGATAAAGGGTGTCTTGTATCCATACTAAAAAAAGTGCTGATAAAGGCCACTTTTTATAAGTGATATTTTTAGAACTGATAAAGTCTTGCCCCATTTATCATTTCTTTAAAAAGTACTCATAAATGTCTCCCTTTATCGGTGCTCTAATATACCAAATAAAGGCCTAACTAGTAGCAATGTGTTATTAATATAACAACACACCCACCAAAAACTAGTAATTTCAAACAATGTTATATACATTTAATGTTACATCATGAATACAAAAATGTATGCCCAAAGTATATACCAAAAAAACTACTATATACATTTCAAATGATTTTTTATATAATTAGATTTACAATTATCCAACAAAAATTTAAAAACATTAATTCTTCATCTTTTGACACCTCTGATCCCCTCTAAAAAATGCCCTCACGTGTATCATTTTCCAAACAAATCATCTCAACCTGAGAAAAAGATATCACCTATATAAAAAACAAATATTATGTTAATAATACTATAAATAAATAAATTAGATATTAATATGAAATTATAAATTAATAAAATGTCAATATTTAATTAAAAGGAAACATTTGTAGTTATGCTGGTTATATTGTGTGTCATATTGAGGTGGGATTGATTCTTAAATGTCAAAAATGACTCAAGGAATATTTTCCTTAAGTATCAAAATAATCTCAATGTGCTTTCTTGGTTTTTAGTATGTCACTTGTTCTTTTACTTGAATTAAAGTTAATTTTAAATAATGAAACATTTGGAGTTATACCAGTTACAAAATGCCTCGAATTGAGGTGCAGTTGATTCCTACCTATGAAAAAATTACTGATGGATCATTTTCCTAAACTATCAATTCAATCCGAATGTGTTTTGTTGGTTTTTAGTATACTAGTTTTTTTACTAAAATTTCATTTCAAACTAGAAACACCTATTTTGAGTCATACTAGTCACATCGTGCATCGCTTTGATGTGATACTTATTTAGACACATCACATATGAATTATAAATCACTTTTATAAATTATCAAGAAAATTGGAGTGTGATTTCTTGGTTTTTAGTGAGTCACATTTTTTGAAATAAGATATAAATTTTAAACTAATAATGTACACTTCTAGTCATACTGGTCACACTATGCATAAGATTGAGGTGTGGTAGATTTATACACATCACTAATGACTCATGGATCATTTTCCTAAAGTATAAAAAAATACAAATGTGTTTTCTCGGTTTTCTATATGTCACTTGTTCCTTTCACTTAAATTAATGTCAATTTTAAATAAAAAAGAAACACTTGGAATCATAACAGTAACATTGTGCATAATATTGCGGTTAGGTTGACTAATAAATGTCACAAATGAATCACAGATTATTTTCCTAAATTATCAAAATAATCATAATGTGTTTGATCCATTCTCAGTATCTGAGTTGTGTTCTTTTATTAAAATGTCTTTCAAACTGGAAACATGCATTTTGAGTCATATCAGTTTCATCGTGCATCAGTTTGACATGATAACTCTTCATAAATTTAAAAAATTAATTATTAATAAATATCCTAAATTATAAAGATAATCAGAGTATATTTTCTTGGTTTTCATTAAGTGAAACATTTTGAACTAAAATGTCAATTTTAAACTCATAATAGAAACTTTTATTTATACAGGTCGCACCGTGCATCAGATTGAGGTGTGGTTGATTCATGCATGTAAAAGTTTACTCATGCGTAATTTTCCTAAATTATAAAAGCAATCAAAATTAATTTTCTTGGTTTTCAGTTTCTCACTTGTTCTTTTTACTTAAATTAATGTCAAATTTAAATAAAAAGACACACTTTTAGTCATATAGGCCACACCATGCATCGTATTGAGGTGTGGTTGACTCCTACATTTAAAAAATGACTCATGGATAATTATACTAAATTATAAAACCAATAAGAATGTGTTCTCTTAGTTTTTATTATCTCTCTTGTTCTTTTTACTAAAATTAATGTGAATTTTAAATAAAAAGAGGCACTTTGAGTTATACCAGAAGCACCATTCATCCTATTGAGGTGAGGTTTATTCCTACATGTAAAAAATGAATTATAAATAATTTTACTAAAGTATAAAAACAATACAAATGTGTTTTCATAGTTCTTAGTATGTTAGATGTGTGTTTTTACTAAAATGTCATTTGAAATGGGAAACATGCATTTTGAGTCACATCGGTCACGCCGTGGGTCGCTTTGACCTAAAACTGCTTCATTCATGTCAAAAATTACATATTAACAAATATCCTAAATTATAATGGAAATTGGATCTTGTTTTCTTGGATTTCAGTGAGTGATACATTTTGAAAAAAAAATGTCAATTTAAAACTAGTAATGGAAAATTTTAGTCATAACGGTCAAACCATGCGTCAGATTGATGATTGGTGGATTCTGACACATCACAAGTGACTCATAGATCATTTTCCTAAAGTATAAAAACAATTATATTTTGTTTTATTAGTTTTTAATATGTCACTTGTTCTTTTTACTTAAATTACTGTCAATTTTAAATATAATGACACACTTTGAGTCATACTAGCCACACTGTGCATCGTATTGAGGTCTGGTTGAACACTGCACATCAAAAATGACTCATGGATAATTTCCCAAAATTATCAAAATAATCTGAATGTGTTTTCTCAGTTTTAATAATGTCACTTGTTATTTTTACTAAAATTAATGTCAATTTTTAATAAAAAGAGGTACTTTGAGTTATACCAACCACATCGTGCATCCAATTGAGATTCAGTTGATTCCCAAATATCAAAAATTCATAGTATATTGTTTCCTAAAGTATGAAAACAATATGAATTCATTTTCTCAGTTTTCAACATGCCAGTTGTGTGTTTTTACTAAAATGTCATTTCAAATTGGAAACATGCATTTTGAGTCATATTGGTCGCATCGCGCATCGTTTTGATGTGAGGATCCTTCATACACATTAAAAATTAATTATGAATCATTTTTCTAAATTATAAATAAAATTGGGGCATATTTTCTTGGTTTTCATTGAGTGACATGTTTTGAACTAAAATGTAAATTTTAAACTGATAATGGACACATTTATTCATACTAGTCACATTGTGCATTGGATTGTGCTGTGGTTGATTCATACATGTTCCAAATTACTCATAGATTGTTTTCCTAAAGTATCAAGATAATATTAATGCATTTTCTCATTTTTCTGTATGTCACTTGTCCTTTTTACATAAATTATTGTCAATTTTAAAAAAAAAGACACACTTAAAGTCATACCGGTGACACAGTGCATCGTATTAAGGTGTGGTTGACTCCTACACATCAAAAATCACACATGGAAATTTTCATAAATTATAAAAAATAATAAAAAGGTATTTTATTGGTTTTTAGTATGTCACTTGTTCTTTTTACTGAAATTAATGTCAATTTTAAATAAAAAAGAGACACTTTGAGTTATACTAGCCACACCAAGCATCATATTGAGGTTTGGTTGATTCTTACATGTAAAAAATGACTTATAGATCACTTTCCTTATGTATCAAAATAATAAGAATTTCTTTCCTCAGTTTTGAGTATGTCAGTTGTCATTTTTCCTAAAATTATAGACAATTTATATAAAAAGAATCTCTTGGAGTCATGTCGGTCACATCGTGTGTCAGATTGAGGTGTAGATGATTATTACTCATAAAAAAGTCTAAAAAATCCTAATTTTCAGTGTTACCATGATTTCCATTTTCTTTCTTTGTATAACTGGCAACACTACAGTGACAACATTTATCACTTTCCTTCAATTTCCCTCCACTGCCTTTGAAGGAAAGTGATAAATATTGACATTGCAAGGGTGAGAAGGTTTTTAGGAAGAAGAATTTTTTGGAAGAAATTATCTACATGAATAGTCAAACATTTAATTTATATCATGTTAATTCAGTAGAGAACAGATAATATTATGAGGAAAAACTTAGTATATTAAAGAAACTTTACCTTCTCATTCAATTATGAGTTACAGCCTCAAAGTCCTATCTCTCGTGAGCATGAGAATATTCAACCAAACCAACCCAACTCAAAAAAAAGAATCCACCTATATAAGAAAACAATTCTAATGTGAGTAATAATAAAAATAATTAAATTAAATAGAAATATGAAATAATCCACTACTTCTATGAAAGTCACATATTCATGTTATTTGTGTACATTTTCCCATCATATATGTTGCCTATTTGTTTCTAATAAAATCTATATCATATTTTGAATATGATTCTTTTATATAGTAATAGTAGTACTGGAAAAATATAAACTCACAAAGTATTAATAAATATTTTAAATTAAATAGTAATTATTTAAAAATTACCACTTTTGGGACGCTATTTTGTTCATGGAATATGATCTCTCTCATAAATTTAAAATCATAATAACCACAATCTTTTCCAATTTCGTATTTTGGAAACCAAAAAAACATTAAGGATAATAAGTAATTAATTTTGATATGTGTTTGTATGGTGAAATCGTATTATATATACCATGACACTTGTCCATACATAGAACTTTTTAGGGTCCTCATTCTTAGTCTCTAGCCTCATTCCTTGTTTTTCATGATATTGATACTCGGACCTATCGTAATAGAATACTCATTAAAAGATTATAAAAATTATAAAAAATGATGTGTAGATATATGAAATTGTATGTAGTGTATTAAAAATTGAAAAATTCCATCATGTGTGTTTGGTTTGTTGGATATCCATGCATTGAATCTAGAAAACAAATCTTTGGTGTATCCAAATTGAACGCAATGAGCATCCAATGTTTCCTAAAAACACAAAAATGGATAAGTAATTAAATAAATAATAATATATTTGATATGATTAAATTGTATAGTTTCACCCCTACATCATTGGTGTTAAGAAGAGTATGTCATCTGAAAGTTTTCTTTTAAATGATTTGACCAGGCCTACCACTATTTCATCCTTTTTTGGATTCTATTTTTTATTGTTATGTAGAGATGATGTGAGGACTAATGAGTCCAGAAAAAATCATGGTACAATTCATTTAATTATTTTTTATATATATGCTTACCAAAAATATGAAATGTATTTAATCATAATTAACACAGAATATCAACTTTTGGAAAATTAAATCATGTAAACATACCTCATGTATACATTTACAACTAACGAACATAACGAATCATAGTTGAGGATTTCATTTACATTATCAACACCAATATATTCACCAAATTCATCTCTATATATATTTTCTTTAAAATAAGCTATGTGACTACTATCATCTTTTAACTTTCTATCCACATGATCCTTCAATTCTACGAAATGTAGATATAGAATGGGCAGGGTAAAGGTAATTTTTTTAGATCTTTTTTATCGGTTGTTCGATCCTTTATATGGTTTTGAGTTGGCCTTTTATTTCACCCCATCCCTTTGTCTGTCTGTAACAACATTCATTGGTTCAGGATTTTTTCATTAATTATTAAATGTTTATCTTGAAAAATAAATTAGAAATTAATAACACTATATTGAAATATATTTTTTAAAAATTGTGAAGTCCTTGTGATGAATGTTCCAACAAATTTTTCAATTGTATGAATATCTTCCTCATCAATTTGAATAAGTATCTCAACACTCGGATCATGGGCTATACTAATGGACACTTTCACATGACCTTTTGGAAGTGGTATGTTGTGTAGCATGTCATTTTGGATATTTAATATCATATGCCCCACTACAAGGTGATGGGTGGGAGTTGATAGATATAAATCACTATAATTATCACCCCATAAAATATCAATATAAGAAAGGTATCATTGTCTTCCTGATTTACATTTCATAGAAACAATTATTATAACATTGATTAACTCAGCTATGACAACTCTTTGAGGGGAATGTCTCACCTCAAAGCTAGTGGGGTGGGGCGGGATCTCCATGTGATGGTTGATCTTGAGTTGTTTCTTCTCTTTGTTTCCACCCATAAAAGTTTCAAGCATCTATCTCTTCCACTGGAATTTTTCTTCAGGGGTAGCTAGTCTTTATCTCATCTGTTTCATTTCTTCACCTTTATCATCTTCTTGTTTTTTTCTCAAAATATGTTTGGGGTGTCACCCCAAAAACTGTCACCTCTGATTCAGCCATACGATTCTGGCCACATCAAGGCCACCAATAGTACGTGTTCATTGGGTATAGGTGTTCCTGTAATGTCCCAAAATTTTTGTATAATTTTTTTTAATTATATAGAATTATTTTGAGACCACAAAATCTAACGGTGCGTGATTCTGAGGCCCAGAGTGCATAGAATGATCCGCCAAAGTTTTCCTAAACTTTAAATAGCACGTGTAATCAGTTTTCTAGAAAAAGCATAATAACTCTTAAACGGTTTCCCAGATTATATATCTGAGGGAACCGTTGCGCTCAAGATGGTGGGTTTACCTTAGGCGTGACTTAAGTTTAGTCGGCACAGGCCTCCTGTGAGAAAACATAAAAATGGCATAACCATAAATAAAATAATTAAATAAAATTATTTTGTTTTTCAAATTATTATAACTCAAGAATGGTAACTTGGATTAAAAATATGAGACCACCACTGAACTCGTGAGGGTATGCTTTCTTTAGGCAGATACTGACATTGGCCAGCGCGGGCCACCAGTAAATAATAGTTTTTGGCCATAAATAAAATAATTATGTGGCAATTATTTTATTGTAAAATCCATAACTTCTAAACAGTAACTCAAATTGAAAATCCTAGGGTACCGTTGAGTTCATTGGGACGTTTTCTCCTTAGTAGGATCCTAACCTCGACCGTCGCGGGTCAAGGGTGAACGTAATTAATTTATTAAACTTTTTTTGTCTAGGTTCAGTAAATGCGCGAGCAGCGTTTTCTAACTTTTGAAATATTGCTTGGATTGAAAATCCAAGGGCACCGTTGAATCCGTAGCTCTAGGATTCTCTTAAGGGAGGATTTACTTTGACCGTAGTTGGTTCAGAGAAAAAGTTAAGTTTTTTGACTTTTTAAAATAAATGAAATAAAATAATTTTATTATTTAATTTCATATCCTCCAATGGACATGCAAAGGGGTGGGTCCAGCGATGTGTCAAGACAATTAATGGATCAACCTGTTAGCCCTAAGTAACGACATCGTTGGGGAATTAGGAATCTTCCTAATTGATAAGCCCCATTAAATTCCTTTGTCATTACTTACCCTCCCCCTCTTCTATATATATGGAGCTTAGGGAGGGGTATCGACATAGCTTCGCCAAGAAACGAAGTGCTGAAGGAGAATCGTGATGCCGAACCTTTGGAGGACAGTGCTGATCCCAGTGGGAGGTGATGGGCAACACCGAACCACAAACTGATGGACGACGTGCGAGTGTCGTCATTGGAAATCGGTTGGGGAAATGAAGAACATGATCTGTTCTCAACCCACGGACTCTCTCAAACGGGTTATAAGGTAGGGGTTTATTCATTTATGTTTCCTTATAAGATTCCCTTTTCCCTATTCCTGAAAATTATACGAAGAATTCGGTTCAATTGACTAATGGTTTGATCCACTAATCATTCCTTTTACTGGACGTCGTTATGGGGTATCCTTGTGGGGTTTTGTTGGTAGTTTAATACAAGAAATTGTTAAACCCATTTTTATTCTCCCTTTGATCATGAGAAAACACGGATTGCGTGAGCCTAACGAACCTGGCCTGAACCCTCCGCAACTTTGTTACCCTTGCGCCTTCGGTGGAAGACCGTCGGTGCGGAGGCACCAACCGGCTATAAAGGAGGCAACGCGCCAACGCATGCTACTAGAGGAGGTCATGTCACGAAGTCGTGGAAGACATCGGAGCGGCCGGCACCGGCCGGCCGCAGAGGATGCGTGGCGCGCCGTCGCGTGCCATCAATGAACAAAGGAGGTCGAGGCTCATCAGTTGTGGAGAATAGAGAAAGGCGGATGGCACACTGGCCAGCCGTGGGTGACGGTGTGGCATGCTGTCGTGTTCCGCTGGAGAGGTCGGTTGGCATGCCGGCCAGTAGTGACGGAACCGGTGGAGCGGAGGTGGGGTGAGTCCCCTACGGCGCACCCATGTGGCAGCAAGGCTGTGGCCTACGACGGTCGCGGTTGGAGTAGGGGGTCGCCGGTCCGACCTGCGGCCGGTGGATAGCATGCTCACTAGTAGCGCACCTGACGGTAAGACCGCAGAATGTCGGCCACGGCATAGAGGACCCGCGGCACCACATGGCACCGCGTCTGGTCAACCCCCATGGGTTGACCCACTAGCGTTTCTCCGTGCCTCATCAGCCCTACCCAGACGCTCTGCGTCTGGGTGTCTCTGGTGCCCCGCGCCGCCGGGTGGGTGGCACCGCCGGGTCCGCCCAGCGGACTGACCCACCACCCAGCAGGCCAAGCCACAGACCAGTGGTCCGGCCTATGACCCAGCAGCCTGACCCGTGGCCCAACCGGGTCAGGCCGGACTGACCGAGGTGGACCGGAACCATACCCTGTACCGTCTTGTTTCACAAAAAGGACCCTAACATCTAAATCAGACTTTCTTTTAACGAACCGTCTATGGATTCTGGATCCTAGGGATGAGGTGGTCCTTTTGAGACACTCCAGTTGATTTTTGGAGAAAGTTGGGGTATGGTCGGGTTGGATCGATTACAAATCCAACCGGGCCCTCAACATTAAAACACACATATCTTGTAGACCGCGTATCTGATTGGCGAGCGGTTTGCAGAATTGGGACCTACTTGAGGAGACATATCTTTTGGAATACCTTTTGGTGGCTTCTATGGATATAAATATGCAGTGAGTGGCTTAAGGAGCGGTTCTCCAAAGCGCACTATGTACGGAACCCTGCGACTGGCTAAGACCTGACGACTGCTGACTTTTTGACTTGGAGTGACTCAATGGCCATGGTATGTGATGGGGAGGAGTAACTTAGTAGGCCACGGTGGGGGAGGAAAGATTTGTGTGACCCGTAATACCCATGGTACGTCATGGGGAGGAGTACCTCAGTAGTTCAAGGTTAGTGGGAAGCAGCTCAGAGTGACCCGGAAGTCCCACTGTACTCGATAGAGGAGGATTGCTCTAGAAGTCGAGGAGTTCATTGATGTGATAACTCTTCTAAAATTTACCTAAAGTGATACATGGTGTGAGCTGACTTGTGTAGTGTACTTTTGCTTCGTACTTTATGGTTTTCCTTTGTTGGACTCTAGGAGACATGCAGGGGTCTCGGGGTCCCTACTGAGTATCATTATACTCACCACCATACGAGCTTCACCCACACCTTATTGTGTCTGGTGTAGACAACGTACAATGTAGATCGAGACTAAGGGAGCTAGGACTGGGCGGTTCTTAGAGCATGAACTTTTTGGCATGATGCGGCGTAGGGACTACTGATCGTGAGTTGTGCATACCCTTTAGGTAGGATCTGTGGTGGACAACCCAGGATCTTCTTTTAACCTTTTTACCTATTTTGTACATTTAAGTTGTACTTTTACTCTTCCGGTTGGTATTGTATTCTAGCCCCTCTACTTTTAGTACACTTTTACTATAGCAGTTTACTTCACAGTTGCTTATTGTTGTGTTCTCAGACCGTGTGTTTGTACAGGTTTAAAGGCAATGCATTCTTGTTTTAGGAAATACTCCATTCAGTTCTAGTCGCCAACCCCTGGCCTATAGAAGGCAGTCTTGGGGTAGTCACAGCATGGGCCCTGGGGGACGGGTCATGAAATTTCCTGATTCTAGTGAATATATAGAATAGAAAATATATGAAAATAAGTAATCACTATTATGTAATAGAGAATTAAATAAAAACAAATTTTTATTATGTCATACTTACACATGTTCCCCACACATTTTTTTTCATCAATTAGTATATCATATTTATTTACATGTGCCTCCTTCCATAGCACATGGTGTGGGATGGAAGTTGCTTTGGATTTGGAGTCATCAATCTTTATATAGACAGATGAACATAATTATGGTGTTATTTCAGGTCACATAAAAGTAGTATGGTAGATTTACAATACATACCAATTTTTTTCAAGTGAAGTATACCCCATCATTAATTTACAATTGGGATACATTGGTTTTGATGCTCATTCCTTATTTCCATCACTTAGTTTTTGTTTCATAAATAAAAAAATTCAAACAAAATGATGAATACATGTATCATAAAACAATGTATTATAAGACACGATGTACCAAAAAAGACGCATCGATATGGTATCCAGTAAATGAATCCCACACTTCTTGGGTTATCATGTGCGCATACATAAGCAGTGGGTTCGGGTTTATTTTCCCTTCAGCACCTTTAAGATGATGTCTCGTAAGAATTGTGTGAAAACCTGTGTGAATCCTTCCAACAAGCATTAATAAATATTTCATGTGGGATTTATCTACTATAAATACAATATATAAGGGATGATGAAGAGTACATAAATGTTTTATTTTTATTTTTTATTAAAATAAAAAAAATGATATCATAATGTTACCGTAATCTCTTCCAACATTAGTTTCTTAAG
Organism: Viscum album; assembly: GCA_963277665.1. Taxonomy (NCBI): domain Eukaryota; kingdom Viridiplantae; phylum Streptophyta; class Magnoliopsida; order Santalales; family Viscaceae; genus Viscum; species Viscum album. The sequence continues at coordinate 1,022,185,760 of OY728127.1, forward strand.
AACTGACATAACATGGTGTCATGAAACTATATCAATCAGTACGTGTTTCGAGGGATCATTATAGTGTAACTGATGAACATGGACTTGTTGGGGTTAACATGTTGGCCTAGCACATTCCATCTAACCTTTTATTTGATGCCTTTTATTTTCACTGTAATGATTTTTTCTAACACTGTCAAACTACAGTGCTCCTATTTTTTCTACGTTGTTGGTCCTTCATCGCCTGCCATTTCCAAGGATTCAATATCATCAATCGGTTCCATTAGAGAGGTACCATTAATATGAGAAAATGGTCTTCATACATCTGTACTAGGAGTATCAACAGGTTGAAAAACCTGTTGTTCCTTAGTGTTGGGAGAACTAGCATGTGTAGAAGGTCATTGTTCCTCTGCACTATGAGTAGCAGTAGGTTGTGAGACCTAGTGTGCCTTGGGATTGGGAGCACCAAAATGTGTAGAATTCATTATCTACAAAATTGTTTTGATATTTAATTTTAATTACATAAATTCAGTAATGAACAGATAATAAAATGAGTTAAAATGATGTATATTATAAAAAATATATAATCTGATTAAGAAATCTATTTTTTTAAAGGATGAATTGATTTGAACCCTTTATCGACTATCCAAAACCCTTCTTTATGGTCTCCTAAAACATTAAAAATGGAGTATACATATGGAATGCTGTGAACTGATTGTGATGTCCCAAGGAAAGGGTCATCCTCAATTGAATTTTTATCTCTCCCTTTAGTGGTTTTGGTCGATAATAGAACAATTGGCCACTTTTGGTTTGTGGGATATGGAACATAAAAAACCTATACTGGTTGTGATTCCATTATACATGGTTCGTCTTTGTACCCTTATTAAAATTAACTGTCCTGAATCCAAATTAATTTATTATAATATCACTCCTATTATCAACCCACTTGCATTGAGAAATCTGCACTTGGAATGTTGGTTTGAAATCTAATTAACAAAAGAATAATATTTAAAACATCATGTTTTGGATTACTGCTGATTCCTCAGGGTCATTAATACACAATAGTGAGTCTTTATATCATCCGAAGTTCAAATCCAAAAACCCCTTTAATGGATCTTTCATTTTGAAAGAGAGTTCTAGCTCCACTAAACCATTGAGATATTAAAAAAACTAATTAACAACCTTTCAGTGCTCCTTCCCTATATTAATCATTAATATTTATACTAAAAAACCTAATAAATGATATCATCTCTTATACACACTATGATGTACATCATACAAGATATAACTAATTCATAGAGAACCTTTTTTATTAACTTTATCTCATTATCTATTTCAGGTGACTCCTCCTTTGAATGTTTAAATGTCCAGCTAAGGGAGTTCTCAAAGGTTTTAACTTGCTCATTCTGAATATTTTCAACACCATCTAGATATACTTCAACTAAGTTAGGAGAAACTTTATAGACCCTAATTCTTAAATATTTATCACCAATATCTTCTTTCCAGACCCAAGGTCCCTCATTTGGGATCTTTAAGATAAATCAATCTTAAACTCTTCCATCCTTTCCTTCATTGGTAAAACTAATATAAATTCATCCACATAATTATGTAAAATTAAAAAACATAAAACATAATAAAACTTTCTATAGTGGAAATTATTTACATTACACTCCATGAACATTAACTTTATCATGAAATCATTGAAATTCTAATTACACTACCATGGTGCCTACTTAGGCCCAAAAAACTTCATTTCAGAATCAAACCAAAGATTAAACTCCATTTAGCATGAAACCTTCCAGTTGATCTATGCATATCTATTCCTCCGAATTTCTATGAAGGAATATATTCATGACATCCATTTGTTCTGAAAATAAACCTTCAATGGAAACCAAGCCAAGAACCATATGAATTATTCTATTCTTTATGGTAGGAGAGAAAATCTTACTAAAATCTAATCATTATAATTATTGAAATACATTTAGAACTAGATACACCTAGTAGTATTTCATATCATCCAATTTCTTCTATAGATTATAAATATAATTATTCTATAGATATTTCTTTTCTAGTTCCAATTCTGTTATCTGAAATGTATTAAAATAATAGAGGGAATTCAATTATTTCTTTATTTTTTACTCACACTACAATGAGGATAGCAGTCAGCCAATGTTGAATCCTAAAAAAATATAAAATCCACCAGACTTAGCCACACATTCCTCCTTAGGTACACTCCTATAGACTAAGAAAACCATACAACTAGGGGAAACTAGATAGTGTATAATCTAACTAGTTTAGAATACATCTAGATCTATTTCTCAATCCATAGGGTTCTAATGCATCCAAACAAGTGGAAGTGAGAAACAACAAGCCAATGATCATCACATGAATAAATATAATATAAGTAGAAAATCACATTTCAAATCTACTGCCAAAATAAGAAACAACCATTTTCACAGCCATGAATAATCATCAATCATTTCATAATAATAATCAATTTCATCCCTTTGAAGGAAAATTCCTAAATAGACATATCAAACAAGGGGCCCAATTTTTAGGGTTTGACAAACATCAATATAAATTCCTTTTTGGAAGTGAAAAATGATCCTTAAGAAATATATCTTGGGATACCAAGTTATAAAACTATGATTTAAATATATATTTCTTTAAAACATATATTAAATGAAGATTTAGAAATGAAAACCACCCATGGAAACCATTTCAAATACCAAAACCAATTTGAAATCAAGAATCTTCCCCATTGAAGTGTCAATCAAAAACCAAAATTATCTTTAATTTTTTTTAAAAACTTTTATGAAACACACACTGGTTTCAAATAACCCATTAAAATTCAATATTCATTTTAAAACGACCCCTAGGGAATTTACATATTTACTCAACTTTCTAAAACAAACTATTTTAATATTTAAAACATGATACCATTGAGATCCATTTGTTTCAAGTCATAAATTCCATGAGAAACATTTGAAACTACTTGAGGGCACAATATAGAGTTATAATTTGATAGGATATGGTTTTAAAGAAACTCAAACTTCGAAGACATGTCAAGAAAATGGATTAAATATTAACACATACCTTATAATGTAGAGGAACTAATCTCCTATAACATGAGGATCCAAAATAATGGTGAGGATGATTTCTACAATCCCCAGACATAAAAATACCCAATAAAGGTAAGGAGGGGACACCTTATCTTGGAGGGGTTCAACGATAGTGATAGGGTTCGATGGCAGTCGAGCGGCCGACCGTGACAGGGGTGATGGTGATGGCGGAAGTGGAAGGGTTTGGCAGTAGAGGAGGGGTTATCGGTGGCAGATCAGGGGTTCGACAGTGAAGGTGGGGTTCGATGGCAGAGGTGGGGTTCACGATGGAGGTGAGGTTCATAGTGGATTAGGGGTTCGCAGTGGCAGAGATAGGGTATGGTGGTGGATGTGGGGTTTGTAATGGAGGTGGGATTCATGGCGAAGGAGGGGTTTGGGGCGGCATAGGTGGGGTTTCGCGGCAGATGTGGGGTTCCCAGCGGAGGTGGGGTTTATAGCGACAAAAGTGGGGTTCAACAACGGCAATGGTCTTCTTTCATGAGAGCTTAAGGTGTGTAAGAGAAGAAGCTGGTCGTTAGGGTTCATTTATAAAATCTGGTAAATCTCTTCTCAGCACCACTTAAAAAGAACTGATAATGGTATATTTTATGAGTGCTAAAATAGAAATCACTGATGAAAGATTCATTTATCAATGCTAAAAAGGCGCTGATAAAAATATAATGTTAAAATTTTATTTATATTATTATATATATAAATAAAATTATATATATAATAAATATATATTTATTTAATTATAATTATAACTATAAATAAATATAAATATATTTTTATTTCTATATATACTAAATATATTTATATAAATATATATATTTATAAATATTATAAATATATTTATATTTATATTTATATTTATAAATTTATGACAATTATATTTATTATATTTATAATTATATATAATAACTAAATATAATAAATATATTTGTTATAAATAATTATAAATTTATATTTATTTATATTTATAACTAAAAAATTATATTTATTTATTTGAATAATTTTATAAAATTATAATAACTATATTTCTTATATTTATGATTATTTAAATATATATATATATATTAATAATTATAACTATACATAAATATATTTATTTATTTATTTAAATAATTATAAAATTATAACAAATATATTTATTATATTTATAATTTTATTAATATATATAATGAATATATTTATTATAAATTTATAATTATTTAAATATATACGTATTTATTTATAATTATAATTATAAATATCAGTACTTTTTTTAAATATTTTTATTTATTTATAAATATTTTATTTATTTTTAAATATTTTTATATATTTTTAAATATATTTATTTAATTAAATACATTTATAAGCAGTTGGGGGATTACCCGAGTGGTAAAAGCTCTCTGTAATCCTACATGAGACTAAGGTTCAAATCTGGGTGGGAGTGAATTTTTTTGGGCATGCGGTGACGTAGACATGATGCATGACACAAGTAGGAGGCGATAGAGGCATGCCATGAGCTTGGTGATGTAGGAAGTATGATGCAGGCATGACACTGCATTGGTTCTTTAGGCCAGTTTGTGGCCCTCTGGGTTATGTTATGGGTTTCATGGCCACTGGGCCTTGGGTCCATATAATAAATAAATAAATAAGGCGTGATGGGTGGGAGATCCCTTAGGGGGGGCTATGACCTACATTTCTGACATTTGTGTGTGGTGTGTGTGTGTTTAATGTAATTGTACCCCTAAGCACATAATATATATATATATATATAACATTATAAGAATAATAAATATATTTTTTATAATTCAATAATTATTTAAATAAATATATATTTATTTGTAATTAAAAAATATAATAAATATTATTTTTTATAGATATAATTACATTTATTTATTTATTTATTTATTTATTTAAATAATTAAAAATTATAACAAATATGTTTATAATAGATGTATCTATTGTAATTTTATTATTATTTACATATATATTTATTTATAATTATAATTATAAAGAAAAATATTTAAAAAGTATTTATACATAATTAAATTTTTATAATTATAAATATAAAAAAATAAATATTTATTATTTAAATATATTTATTATAATTTTATAAGAATTTTAAAGAATATAGTAGATTCATTGGTATAGCATGAATGAATCTTATAACTAGTAAAGTGTAGATAATAAAAAATGAGTCATCACATATAGAAAACATAAATAATAATAAGGGTGTAATGTATAAATGAACATTTATGATGAATACATAACATAAATGCATGTCAATTATACTCACGTATCAATATAATTATTGACCAAATTCATTAGAAACATATATTTATTTAAATAAATATTTATTTATTTATAATTATAATTATAAATATATATATTTACAAAGTATTAATGTGTAATTCTGAATATATAATTATAAATATAATAAATCTAATAAATATATTTATTATTTAATGAAATTTATTATATAATCATATAATTATTTAAATATATATTTATTTAATTATAATCTTATAAATAATTTTTTTAATCATTATATATATATACATATATATTAATTATTAAAAAATATATATTAATTATAAACATGCATTTTTTATTTAATTTATACAAATAATCATTATTTTTTTATATAAATATAATAATTATATATAAATTAAAAAAAATTATTAAAAACTTTTATCAGTGCTTTTAGTGGGTGTTGATAAAGGATCCCCTTTATTCATCGGTTTTGGTTTAGCACTAATAAAAGTCGGCGCAACCCTTGCCTGGTTCTGTGGTAGTGAAAGCTAATCTGACATGAGTACCGTGTTTGTATTTTCTTTTCAGAGGGCTGAAAATGGGGAGTGTTTTCCAGGGGAGTACCTCATATTTATAGTTGTTTTGGGTATACTAAAAACATATGTTTACCATCAGAGTACCATCGACATATGCTTACCATGAGATTACCACAAACTTGTGTTTACTATGGGTGCACCACATGTTTTTGATGGTAAGTAGTGATAATGTATGGTTTATTTGGGATTTTGGATTTTTAAATTACACTTATTATTACTTTATGTGTTTTTAAAATGATGGGAGTATCATTCCTTATGAAATTTCCACCTAAGTTTGGTTTTCGTGGGTGTAACCTGACATCCATAAAGTAGTGAGACTACTTTATGTCTAACTAGTGAGTTCATTTCCCATCCCCACTTATGGATATGGAAGTGAAAATGATTATGATTGGTTATCTATATTTTTATATAGAGGTTATTATAGTTATGATATAGATGTTGTTATTTTAGAAAATTTGGTGGATGGTATGATATGTTGAGTCTTATGGCCACTATATTGGTGATAATTAGTATAAGGTAGATTTTATAGATTATTATTTTAGTTTTGTGTGTCATACTACATAAACACACTCTCCTTATCTCCTTGTATTTTGGGAGCGTGATTGAGGTGAGTGTTGAGTTATTCAAGTGATAACCACTCTACCCTAGGATGTGTTGGTTATTTTGGTTTTAGACGCTATACATGAATTTATTAAAATGATCTATTCACATTCGTAATATAGTTGGGTCATGTTAGTTTAAGAATAGCCTAAGGACTCATTCCTTTGAAGGAATCTATGGGCTGTGTGAATCTCTAAACAACTTTGAATGACTCTCCTTAACTCAATTATATGCAAGTGACATAGAAGTTAAGGAAATACAGAATGAAATAATTATCGGTTTTTTAGGGAATCACACACCCCTTTCTTCTTTATTTGATCCCTATATATAATCATTCCAATGATTGAGTAAAATCTCCAGAATTTCACAAATGCTTCACATTACAACACTTGTAACATATACTAAAATACTCGTATCAAACCAATCAGGGATATTTAACATTTAAACAATCACTTTGATTTGTCATAACTTACCTTAAACGTAATTTAATGACGTTTGGACTAGCTTATGTGGCGATAAAGTGATAGTGTCATATGGCATCTCATATCACAATGAATTCATGTATATCACTTAAAATGATATACCTAGATCATATAAAATAAATTAACATATTGTATTTAGTAGTATGTCCCATATCATAGGTTTTGATATTGAATTTAGTGAAAATAAATCTTTCAAAATTTTGTTCTTATATTTGAAAGAAAAATACAACAACTTTATTTGTTATATCGGGATATATGTGATTTAAAAAGTCCATTAATTCAATGAAATTATGTTCCTTATTCAATATAAAAGCTTTAAAGAAATGATGATAATTTAAATTCAAAATAAAACATGTGAATTCATAAATACTGGAATAATAAAAATAACATTAACTTTTTAAAATATAATATATCATAACATTTATTGATAATTAAAACAAAAACCAATAATTTTATAGTAAATAAAAAAACAATAAAAACTATAATAAAATTTTAAAATAAGTTATAACAAAATTTTATTACTCATTTATCACAGAGAATTTGTTTTATATTTACTTGATAAGATAATGGTTAATTAAATAATATTTAAAACAAAAAACAAATATTATACCTTTAATATAGAATTTACCCAAAATTTGCATCATAAAAAACACATAAAAAAGCATATAAAACACTCAAGAACAATTAAATATGTAATTCATACATGTTTTTTAAATATTACACTCATTAAAATGTTAGAACACTCATATATACATATACATATACATATATATTAAAATATTGTGTGTGTGTGTGAAACAGTAAATAATATATAAGGTATGATTTAAAAAATATCAATTTAATCATATTTCAAACATAAAAAATATTCTTCAAATAATATAAATTAGATGATATATATTTGTAATAAAAAATAATATGTAATATGTAAATTACTTAAAAACTCATTCAATAAGTTATATGTACTCTTTTCACTAAAATCTAATTCATTCAAATTATATGATACTTTCAAAACAAATATATTAAATATTTCATATTTTATAATAATAAAATAAAGAAAAAACATTTTTTTAATCAATACAAGCACATAAAATAATTGTTTAGTCACCTTAAAACTGAATGAAAATAACTAGACATAAAAAAATTATAAATCACTTTAAATTCCATAAAAACACTTATTAAAACATCAAAATATTAAAAACAAACATATTATTAACCAAAAAACAAAAATATACACAAGATAGTTGTCTTATACCTTTTCAAAAAAATAAAATGTTAGTTGAATGAATATAAAAGATATTGAATTAAAAGATTTCATTAAAAAGCATTTAATGATAGATTAATTTTTTAAAACGAAACTTTTTACAACTAAATAACATTTCAAAGATTAAAAATTGTGTGATGTGAAAATAATAAAAAATCCCCTCTCAAAAAAAAGTAAATAATATTAAATACATTTAGTTTCTCTTCATATACAATTCTCAAATTAAAAATCCAACAAAATTAATTTTCCTCAATAAAGTAATTTCATAAATAATTTTTAAAGACAAATTAATTAATATTTGATAAATTGGAAACATATGCTAAATATTCACCTATAAATTATTGTCATAAATTTTCAAAAAAAACTTATAATAATTAAATCAATAAAAATAAAATACTGAATTAATTAATTCAATATAACTGCACCAACTATGAATTACCATATTATATTGATTTATAATTAAAACTAACCAACCTTTGTTTTTATGGAGTTCAATTTTTTCCAATGAAATATTATTTACATTTATTTTATGATCAAATTTAAGGGTGCTGGTGTCCATATATTTTTTTGGGGAAGAGTTTTAATATGGGAATCTTGGTTGGGATGTAATCAGGTGATCACTTAAATTTCGGTTCATTTATCCTTATAAGTGGTTTCAACCTAGTCGTTCATTATATTCGATATGCACAATTTGTTGCATCTCTTCTCGATCATTTTAGTGCCATCATTACACTTATCTTATTTATTACTTTTGGGGTATCGGTACTTCATGGTGATCAAATAAACATAAATAAAAAAAGAAATCAGAAAAACACGCAAGATGTAATGCGGTTTGGAAGTGTGCCTACATCCATAAGAGAAGGGTTTTCATTCTTATATTACTCTATCTAGATAAAAACATCAGAGGACCACATTATTAGATTATAGGGAGTTTTCTAATTCAATTTCATGCAGATCAATACCATTTTATAGATGATGTCAAGGTTTTTCTTCTTTGGTTTTTCATCAACCCTTGAAAAACCCTCCCACTGGTTCGTTCAATGGTACATACTACGATGTTTGGTTTATGCCAGAGAAGACCCGCACCAGGGTTGTTTCTGAAAAAATACTTCCACCACTAATTCCTCCCCATATTTGGAGTGGTACCCACCAATCTCCCCCTCATGACCAATTTGGGTTTGAAGATAGACCCTTTATCTCCTTGAAAATGTTTAGCTTCTCTTTTAGTATAAATTGTGATATCATGTCTGAACCATTATAATTTTTGTGGATTTTTCTAAAGTTAAACAATATTTCTTCCAGTAAATTACAGATCTAGTGATTTCAGAAGTCAATTTGTATATACCTAGAATGAAATGTTTGGTTCTTATTGATAAGAATAGCACTCTGAATATCGTAATATAGAATATGATTCTCAAAAATCTATCCTAAATCCTATAAAAATTTCTTCATCCATAGTATATCCTTACAACCTTCAGTGATCGTGATATATTCTACTTCTATGGTAGAAAAGGAAGCACATTTCTAAAGTTTTGATTTCCATGAGACCTCTCCCCCTTCAAATGATACTAGGTACCCAGATATGGATTTCCTCTGGTCTACATCTCAATCCATATTCATATCTCAATGTCCTTCCAAAATAGGTTTATCACTTCCAAAACATAATCAATGATTAGATGTACCTCAAACATACCTCAAAATCCATTTGACTTTTCTCCAATTCTTCTTTCCTAGATTTGATAAGAATCTTCTCACAATGCTAATAGCATGAGAAATATCTTGTATGGTTCACACCATGGAATACATAAGACTTCCAACTACTAACTAATAAAGAACATTTTCCATCTCTTCTTTCTCCTCTTTAGTTGATGGACTCCAAATTTTCATATGCCTAAAGTGAATCGCAGGTGGATTACTAATTGGTTTTACCTTGATCATATTGAATCTTTCAAGAACCTTCTCACTATCACTCTTGAGATATCCAAATCCTATTATTCCTCCTATCATAATTAATATTCATACCAAGTTTTTGAGTAGTATCTCTCATATCCTTCAATTCAAAAGACATATTCAACTCCTTCTACATATCAATATTTTTGATATCTCTGCCAATAATTAACATATCATCAACATAAAGCATCCAGATAAAGAAATACCCATCATAAAACATTTTGATGAAAATACATTGATTATCAGTTATCCTCTTAAACTCATTTTTCTCCATGAATGAGTAGAATTTTTTGTACCATTTCCTTGGTGCCTATTTCAAACCGTATAACCTTTTCTTAAACTTGCAAACCATGTTTTATTTTCCTTTAACCTGAAATCACTCTGGCTCCTCCATGTATATATCCTTATCAAGATCAACATGTAAGAAATTTTTCTAAAAATCTAGTTGTTGAACCTATAGGTTTGAACTAGCCACCAATCCAAGAACAACTCTAGTAGAAGACATTTTAACCATAGGAGAAAACATTTCCTCAAAATCAATACCTTTCTTTTGAATGAATATCTTCCCAACCATTCTGGATATGTAGTGTGGTTGTGATCTGTTATCTTCTCATTTGATTATGTAAACTCGTTTGTTCTTGATTTCTTTCTTTCATTGTGGTAGATCTACCAAATCAAATTTATGGTTCTTGTGAAGGATTGCATATCCTCTTGCATGTCATTATTCCATTCCTTCTAATGACTCCTGATCACATCATTGTAACCATATAGATCTACCTCATTATTGAGCATCAAATACTCATGTTGTTAGTATGTACAACTCAGTTGTAATTCTCTGGTGGATATCCTCAACTATTCTTCAAGGGGAATATGTTTTGGAATATCATATAATGGATACATATCATCAAATTGATACATATTAACAGTTAGTGATGAATAATCGGTGTCGTGTGTATATCTCACACTAGTTAGTACTAATGGTGGTGAGAATAGTTCTAGATTGACTGGAATTTCCTCAAACTATGAATTATCTACATTTTCTGGATTCTCAAAATCTTCAATAATATGATCCTAAAGAAACACCACATATCTTCTGATGATGATCCTCTACTAATAAGATCCTAGATTTAGTATCCAAACTCCTCATGAGCGTATCCCAAAAATATACACTACTTTTCTTTTTCTATCCATCTTCACCCGCTCAAATTTTGGGATGTGAACAAATGCCTTGTAGTTGGATACTCTCAATTGTTTGTATGAAACATATTTACCTATCCCGACAATTTCTATAAAATTGATGTTCGATGTAACTGATAGAGAAAGTTTTATAAGATCAAATATGGTCCTCATTATCTCCCCCAAAAAGGTGTTTCATGGCTTTTCAATTGAAATCATATATCTGATTCTCTCATAAATTGTTATATTTGTCCTCTTAGTAATATTGTTATGTTGAGGAATCTTTGGTACTTATTTTTCCTTCTTGATGCCAAAACTATGACAGTACTCTTCAAATAGACCATGTACTCTCCTCCATTGTCTTCCCACACACACTTGAACCATCTTCCTATTTCTCTTTCCACCATCACATGAAACTGCTTCAAAACATCCTACACTTGATCTTTAGTTTTCAAAGAAAAGTCCCACAATTTTCCAGAATGATCATCTATGAAGGTAAACAAATAAATATCACCACCCATTGACTTAGTTCTCATCATGTATACATCGGTGTGAATCAAATCTAAAACATTTTCTTTTCTTGATGGTAAATAAACATGAAATTATATTCTAAGTTTTTTCGTATGATTAAATCAACACACAAGTATTCAGATGTGTACCTTTTATTCCTAGTAATAGATCCTTCCTGGAGAGAAAATTGATTCATCTTTCACTCATGTGACCAAGACACCTCATCCAAACGTCTATAGGAACATATTTTCTGGTTTCATTGAATTATACTTCACACCTTCTGGAATCTATGAGAAAAAGAGAAACATATTTCTTTCCTTTAAAATTTACCAAGTTAAATTTGGTATGCATACATTTCCCACCATCGAAGGAATTGATATATCCATCATCATCAGGAATCCCAGGGGTTATAAAATTAAGAAAAATATCAGGAATGTGCATCACATCCTTCAACGGTAACTTGCATATGATATTAGTTTCTAGTAAAATATTACCTATACCAATATTTTTGGATGCACCATCATTTCCTATATTCACATGTACAAAACACCCTAAATGGTAAGATGAGAGAAAATCTCTTCTAGAGATGACATCATAGGAGGAACTGGAATCAATCACCCAGTCTGTGTCTTGTCTTGTAAGATTGACCTAATTATCTTTTTGAACAATAACGATTTATTCATTGATAATTGTAGTATCATTATTTTGGGTTTTTCCATCCTGACTCATCTACTCTAGTTTCAACTGTCTACAATCCCAAATGAAGTTTCTAGGCTTTCCATAGTGGTGGTGCTTCAAGTCATATCTTGATCTTGATTTTGATCACTTCCATATTTGAAGACTTTGGTCATGGGTTTCTCTTCCTCTACTTATTATTTTCCATTTTTTCTTCCTTGTTCTTTATGTGATAAGATCGTTTGATTAAAGTGTGTGTCCCTTGTATTTTCTTCTAGATTCATCATTTAGAATCATATCTTTCACCATCTTCACAGTGAGAGTTCTATCTGGATTTGAATTTTTTCCTGACACAACTAGTGTTTCTCTAGTCTTTGGAAAAGAATGTGACATCAACAGTTCCTGAAACACATCATCAATCATCATTTTCATGTAATTCAACTGATCAACAGTATCTTCGAACTCTCTCATGTGGTCTAATACAATGGTCCAATTTTTTTAGTTTAAGTTTATAAGGTGGTGTATCATGTTTTCTTTCTTCTATGTGGTTGTCCTCGCATACATATTTTCCAATTTTCTACAAATAATGGAAGTATCGTGTTCATTAGAAAAATTTTGGAATATACTCTTGTTGATCCACTATCTAATTTTGGGCAGCACACTCCCTATTGAGCATAACCTACTCCACATCAACTGGAAAGATACTATTTGATGTCTTCACACTAGGTTGTCCACTTGTTGATGATTCTTACACTTGAACTGCAATGGGATTATCAGTATCCACTATTGGTTTGTAGAAATATTTAATATATAAAACATATTCTATTTTGGGTTTCCAAATGAAATAATCAAAATCAGTAATCTTAATCATGTTACCATTATTTTATTCCATTTATGGACTCTTAATTTCAAAAATATAATTATACAGATGTGTCTGGAATGGTCGAAATAGCTAGAATCGAATCCTGGATTTCCGAAAAATAGAATCTGATTGTCCAAGCTATAGCCAAAACAATTTCAATGGTCTACATTGACCGCTAATGTGGCACTAACGTGGCTTGTGAGACCAGTGTCTAGAAAACCCACTAGAAAGTCCCTATCAACATGAATAGTATCATCTTCTCCAAAAATGGGGTACTTTAGCACCCACAATTTGACTGTAACTTTGATCGGCTCTACCATCTTCATTTTAGCTCCATTTTTTAGGTATCTTACATCATTGGAATCATCTCGCCAATCTCTTCTTGGACCAAGATAGAAAAAAAATCTGAGAAACTTTAATTTTCTATTCAACGGAAAACTTCACACACAATTCTTAGTTTTGAACATGAACCCTCTGATACCACTTTCTTGGGGTAGCAAAGGAACATAGAATTCAAATAAACACAAACAGAAGAGGAAATTGAAAAAACATGCAATATGTAATGTGGTTCGGTAGTGTACCTATATCCATGGCAGAAGGGGGTTAGTTCTTATATTACTCTCTCTGAATAAAAATTTTGTAGGATCACATACATAGATTATAGGGATTTTTATGATTCAAATTAATGGGATTTAATCTTGTTCTATAGATGAGGTCATGGGGTTTCTTCTTTGGTGGTGCATAAACCTTTGAAAAAACCTCTTGATGGATTCTTCAATGGTAGGTGTCTCCTGGTTTGGTTGTCACTAGAGAAGACCCACACCATGGTTATTTCCGAAAAAATAATTCCTCTACTGATTCCTTCAAATATTGGGAGTGGCCCCCACAATTTCATGGGGGATCGTTTGTTCACTCATTCCATTTAGTTTGACCTACTAGAGGATACTCGAGAAATAAAATAAGAATGTATCCATAGTTAGAGAATGGATAAATTTCTTCCATGTAGGATCATCATCTTATTGCCTCACTGCATTACTGTAGAGATAACCCTATAGTAGGTTCCCAGAAGAGAATTTTATCTAGAACCTTATGAGTAACACTTCCTTGTTCATTCTATTGGTGACATTCCAAATATCCTAAAGCCTATACAATACCTATATGTAGCCTATACAGGAAATAAAATCTAGTTAGTGTTAAGGTCAACTAGCTTCTAAGTGTTTATTCTCCACTTTATTTCACTTCTTTCATTTCTAGTGTTTCAATTCTTGTAATCTCGATTTTCATCTCTCTTATACTGATTTAAAATTTACCCTGAGCATTAATAAAAGTGTGTGTGGTGCGATGTTCTTGTTGTGAGTTTAGGATGAATGTGGTATATAACACATTAAATCATTGTGTTCATTTTTCAATACTTTTCTTTATTTCTTCTTCACTTATCGTGAATCACTGTCATCATTGGATGTTCTCATAATGATATTTTCATTAATTGGTCTCAATTCTAATTGAATATAATAATGGAATCAATTAAATTTAAAACTCAAAAATTCAATGTAAAAAAGAGTTTAACCTATAGTGAACAAATATATTATTTTTACTCTACCAATAAAGACTTATTGTCACCCTCAATGTACTTAAGAAAAATTTCACTAGTCATTCTATTGATAGATAGACTTTTACTACCTATGAAGATTTACCTGCTTATGTGTTATAGAAATCTCATAGTTCTTTCTTTCTTTATTTGGGTGAAAATTTCTTATCAGAAGTATCTTATGATTATTTTACTGCTGGTATTTGGTCTATATTGGAAACTCTAAATATGAATTCTTCTATTATTGGATAACTATATATAAAACATAATTTTATACCTTTAGGATGCGTATTGGGACCTCAGTTTGAGCGCACCTAGAAAAATTGAACAAGATTATATTATATCTATCAAACATTAATATCATTATTAATGATGATGAATAGGTTTTAATACTATTCATCACACATGAAAACATTTATAACACCCTTAGGGAGACTATGATGTTTGGGAGACACTCTTTAACATTAGAAAAATTCAAATCTACCCTCATTTCTAAAGAGTTACACACCAAACCTAATGTTAAGGTGGGGTCAAAGGGTCAAAATTTGAGTGGTAGGTATGACTTATGAGGTAACATTAAGTAAAATCTTAAACATAATGGCAATAACTATAACCAATCTTGGTGTAGTTTTTCTAGGTCTGAGTGCAAAAAAAGTCAGATTCTACCATTATAGGAAACCAAGATTTGTTAAACCTAAATACCCAAAACTAAAATCTAGTAAAAATTAGAAAGAATCTATTGATCATTGCCTATTTATCAATATAGTTTATGATTTTATCATATCAAAATTTTTATAAGGAAACACTATATTTGATATCATACAAGACAAGACACACTAAGATTAAACGAACAGAGAAATATTATTATTCAAATATCAAAATTGTAACATATCTATCAATTTGGAGGGTATTAATAGTATTAAATGAATTATGATATATATATATATATAAAGTACCTACTCAATAAAAATTCATAGATTAACTATTATGAAATATGTAAGCATTTTTTAGTTATTTAATGCTTCATAAATACGTTTTCTTCAAAAATAGGTTTTCTTGTTTTCCATGAGTGAATATTATAATCAATTTTCAAAACTTCCATAAATTTTATTTTTTAAATTCAATTTAATTTTTAAAATAATCATACAAAAATTATATTATGGTGAAATTTTCAAAATTTTCTTAATAGATTTATTTTCTAGTGAATAATGAAAAATACCGTTTTTTATTGAAAACCGGATTTTTATTTCAACCACTTATGAAACTCCATTTTCTTTTTAAATTTTTTCAAAGAAAAATTAGTACTATTATAATTTTAATAAATCAAATAGGCTCATTAAAATAAATTTTATAATTTAATTTTTTATAGAATCATTTTTTAAACATAAATTGATATTTTTAAGAAAAACTGTATTTTTCTAAAAAACGATTTTCATCGCGTTTTTAACACTTATTTTAAAATTAATTTCTCTAACTTATTGAAATTTAATTTTATAAAATGTTATTTATTTTTTTATTCATCAATCCAAATTCTTCCTGGGATTATTGTTTTACAATTTTCTTATAAAATTATTTTTTTATAAATAGTAAAAAAAATATTGTTTTGTGAAATACAATATGTTTTATGATATCTTCAAAAGATAAATATGGTATAAAATTTTATTAAACTTAATAAATGAATAAATTATTGTAAAATAAAATAATTTCCTTCAAAAATAATTTAAAACATAGATATTATAATTTATTCCATAATAAAATCATTTCTAGTGCTAACGGAGAGCCTACGCAGCACTAGAAATGTAATATTTTGTATCCTAAAAATAATAATAGGGATGAAAAAAGTCATTTTTTTAGTTTAATATTAAATATAATATATTTGTGATTATTTTTATCATTAGAAATTAATTTTATGGTTATATAAAAAGTGTCTTCTCCAAATACTTGTGCAATGCTTGTGTAAGACCAGCAAAGTAAAAATAACACATTAAATGTGTTGTCGTGATATAGATGTGAGTTAAAATAAATAATTAATGAATATAAATTGATATTTTTATTTCAATAAACTTATTTTTTTGATATAAATTTATTTATGACCTTTAGGGGCCACTTGGATGAGATTACGACCTCTATGATATTTTGTTTAAAGATAATCCAAACATGCCACACTCTTGTTTTTAATAAGTGTAATATTTTTAATATGATATTATCTAGAGGATTTGTATGACTATAAATATTTTTTAAAAATATAATATATTTATCTTCATGATGGAAATTTATTTTTAATTTTTTGCTGAATAAATAATTATGTTAAATGCTAGAATAATGTCAATGCGGTAATTATTCAATTAACAGAAAAATAAAATAAATGATACTAAAAATATTAAAATAAATATAATTTGAGATAAATAATAATATATATGAATTTTATAGTGTTATTTGACATTTTATGGATATAATAAAATATTTTTTTTAAACTTTAGATGTGGTTTTGATATTATTAAAGTCAAAAAAATGAATAGTTCTAAAAACTCACACTCTGCATATTTTATAGTAAATAATATTTTATTAAATGGTATAACTTCCTAAAAAATTTAATTAATACAAGGTATTATTATAAGGTTTAAAATATCAATTATTTTCGATTTAAGGGTCATTTTTTATTTTATAGTAACTATATTAACCCTCAAAGTGTAAAAAACCATGTTGTCATCGTAAGAGTTAAATGTGTTAAATAAAGGTTAAGACCAAACGAAAAGGGTAGAAATATAGTCAAAGCATATTTTTATTGGGTGAAAGGATTTTGATCCATAATAACCTTATCTGATAAATAACATACTTTTAAATCATTTGTAATTTTAAATTAATTTATATTACTTTAATATTTTTGGAAATTCCAAGAGTGCCCCTCCCCTCTCTTATAAAGGGAACCTATTAATCTCATTTCTTCACACTTCAAAACTCATTTCATTAATCCATTACCGACCCCAATTCCTTCCTAGAATAACTTGCCTCATTTTAGCGAACTTTTTTAGGTATAATACCAATCTTAGAGGTCTTAAGGTGTTAAGGATAGGAGGTTTTCCAAAGAAGTGGTATTGATTTTATATGCATGTCTTAGTATTGTTTCATCTTCCAAATCCCACAAACCTTATTAAATATTTATAAAATAAAAAATATGGTATACTATATGTATTTATATTTTATTATGTTAGTTTCATGACCAATATCCATCTCAAATTCCATCAAATGGGAAAATAATTCCTCGTCTGTGTGTACAGTGGACTATCACCTCGCAAACCAATGAGATTCATTTTCCATCATCATATCTCAAGAATATTTATAAGGGTGGATTTAATTTTTATATATGATATTCATGACATATTTATCATTCTTAAAATATAATATATCATTTAAATCTTTAACTTTCCTTGCATAAAAAATGATAATGTTGTTCGTGTGTACATGTGGACTACCGCCTCCATGAAGCGATGTGATTTTTTTTTCATCACCACTTACCATGAATGATATATATAAGTATAGTTAAATAAATAATTATATATATATTATATTATGATAATTCTATAAAGGAAAAATAATTCTTAACTTGTTTCCATAATGATCTCTAAAAAATAGAAACGTTTATCATGCGTACGTAAGACATACCATCTTCATGATTATAACATTATTCATTTTGAATAACCATATGTAATGGTTGAATTTAATAGTATAATTTATGTATAAAAATTATTATTATTTCATAATTATTATTCTATATATTATTTAATCATAACCAATTTGACCATATTCATCCTACAGAAGTCATTTTGGACTTATGAGCCACATATCAACAAAATATCCAAAGTGAACTTAACTAATTTTGTATTTCGATATAACATGGTATTAAATAAAATAAATGACTAATGAACATGAAAAATCTTATTAAGAAATAATAAATTAATCTAAATTTATTATTCATGAATAAAAATAACTTTTCTAGTGATTGAGACTCAAGGTAAGGGACTTTCTTTTAAAATACTTATTTTAAAGTTAATCTTTCATCTCTTTTTACAAAAGTATAAAGGAATAATTTTTAACTTATATGAGATTAGTAGGTTTTATTTCCATAATGATTCCTTAGTGATTTTATGATCACCCATATAGAACTCTAATGCATTGGGTAATGATTTTTTTAGAGAATTATATTGGAAATCAGTGGTATGATTATTCCAGTTTGTAAGGGTTCTTGTAAGGGTACTATAATAGTTTTATGATGATGATGTACCAAGGTTCCTACTTGACTCTTCTAGGATGACTTATTATTTTTCATGGAAATAATTTATTTCAGAAGGTAATCAAAATATCATTTTTTAAATAATTATTATACCATTTTAGGGTAAAAAGATATGTTTTTATGAAATGGTATTTAATGGGTTTTCATTTTTTTCACTAGACTAATAGATTTATTATTTTATTTCCCTTACTTAGATTTTTTTTATCATGACACATTTTTTTAAAAAAATATCACCAAGCTTGTAGAAGAGTAGTGAAAATAATGAGGCCAATAAGAAAATTGTAAAGATTTTTCATGAAAAGAAACCATTTTTTATTTTAAAAAATTATTTGGGTATAAAAAAATATACATAAAATAAGTTTACACTAGTAATGTATGAGTTTACTATTTAATATTTTTTCATAATTATCTAAAACTCTAAACTGAAAATATCCTCGGGATTGTAATAATTTGAATTCAGTTCAATGAAACAAGAATATATAATTATTAAGGTTAGATTCTTGCAGTTGGTATTAGAGTAGGGTTTTGACAACATTTGTGATTATGATGTTCTTTTGTGAGGTTTTCTTAAGAATTATGTATATCATCATGGGTATATATTTTTAAGTTTTATTGTAAAATAAATGTCTTAGACACCCCTTTTGTGGATTTCAGAAATTAAATTTTGAATTGATTAATGACATTTTGGGATATGTTTTATTGGGTTTAGGTATATGTAATCCTTAGGTTTAATATGAAGTATTATTCAAGGAAAAATACCTTTACATTTTTTTGGACATAATTTTAAAGGTATGTATAAACTTTATAGTTTATATGATCTTTTATTTTGAAGTAATTAGGGGTAATTACACTTTTTGGATGAAAATTGAAAGGAATGAGATAAAATTTGAGGATAAAACATTTATTTAATATTGTATATATTAAGGTTATTTTTTAGGATGTCTCTCATGTTTTTTGAATTTTATAAGGATTATATTAGTATTTATTTAGAAAAATGAAAACTCATAGGATTGGTGATAACTTATCACATCAGGAAAATCCATGGGGATTGAGCCCACAATCTAAGGGTGATAATGGTGAATCTTCTACCATTGTCCTATGTGATGTTATGGTTAGTTAGAATTTTATTTCTTTATTTAAATTATACTATGGATAAAGGTTATGTTAATTTTGGAAACATATGATTTATTTTATTAATAATCCTGGGATTGTAAATTTATTTGGTGTTAATTGATTAATGTTATTATTGAACAAGACCACTATAATTTTGGGGAAAATTTTAGGATTAAGGTAAATAGAATATTATGGGATTTTATTTTAGGAATAAAGGTTGAATTGAGTTTTAGAACCAAATATGATGTTATTGTGGATTATGGTGAATTTAATTTTGGAACCAAATATGATGTTATTTGGAGATAAATGTTAAAATTTATCTTGAACGTCTATGTGATCAAATCCTTCTGATTTTCGAGTTTAAATATTATTCTATAATATTTTTTCTGAGTAATTTTAAGATTATATGTTTGTTTAATGATCTATGTTGAATTTTTGGTATTCCTGTTGAATTGTTTAGATTAAAGTAGTTTTTTTAGTATAAAGGTTTACTCATTTTAGGTAATTATATTATTTATCCTATAATTATTGGTTTTGGTAAATGTATAAAAATATTAGTAATAGATTGATATTCCTTTTTGGAGTTTGTGATTCATTAGAAGTTGATTCTACAACTATAGGCGTGAGAAATTCTTTTTAAATACTCATTTTTTGGAGAAAAGATGTGATTTTTGTACAAATTTATTAAATGATTAAACTCTACTTGTAAAGTAAGTATATTTCCCTATGTTATTATTACATATGGTAATGTAATTCATCAACATTGGGGAAAAATCACGAAACAAAAAATTTATCCATTTATTTTTCTTACTGAGAAATCAATGGCCTTTTAACCCATCATATATTTAATGTTTTTTGATGGTCAAATTTCTCATGACCATGTTCTCTAAAACTCTCCACCTGTACTTGGGGTTGGTTTCCTCTTCCATATCCATGTTTTTAATTCCTACATATGTGTTGGATTTGGTACCCTAGAATCAAATTTTTGGTACATTATGATAACCTGTATTCAATTTTTGAATATTAACAAACTCCTTATCACATCATGATTGTTATTTTGCGTGAAATAGTATGTGATAATGTCTTAAGAGTGGATATCACAATGAAATGTCATAGAAGTTCCCCAATATGATAGGAACCCTTACATTCCCTGATGGTATTCTTAAATATATGTTCTTTGGTCGGATGAAATCATTTAAGGGATAAAAATGATACATGCTATCGGGGGAAGAGACTCGTATGGCTTTGAGGCACTTTTTCATGGTGTACGCCCTTAGTAATATCCAGTGTCGGATATTATGAGAATGATACGCACCAATATGAAATATACATCTATATGTGTCATTGGATTCTACTATATACGGACGTGTTTGTGGATCCTAACATTTTCATATTATTATTAATGTGTATTATAAGTCATGTACTTTTATGTATTTATAAAAACTATGATGGCCTATGTTCGCAATGAGTTAGGATATGTTGGGTATATCATGAGTAATATTTCATTAATAATTAATGTGACAAAGTATTTATCCCTTCTGTTCTTCAATGGAAGTTGATATCTCTGACAATTTTATTAAAATGATAGGGCATAAATAAATACTTATCCATGGTGTTATATAGGAAAGTTTTAGTTTCAGAAATTCAAAGAAAGAGACTTCGAGTACATAGGTTGATGGAACCAGCATACAACCTTCTTGATTAGAGATATGATAAATAGATTATATTACACAGTGAGAATTTGTAAGAGGTATCATGTCATTTTGGTGTTAACTTCATTATTTCTGGGTGACTTGGAATGTTTCAAGATTCTAACCTTGGACTTTATGATTCGTTTCCTAATGCCACTGAGAAAAAAATTATTAGAGGTTCACACACTAAGTGTCAAAATAGTCTTATTTAAATAATATTTTATTATTTATTATCTAAAAATTTGAATAAATATTATTCCCACATGTGTTTTAATAATTATTCATGTTTTATTAATCATATATATTTCATCGCCAATTTTTCTAGAGAATATTATGTGAGCAGAATATTTAATAAATATTGATTTTCTATTTAGTGAATATAATATTTATTTATTTATTGTAGAATAATACAGTGAAATTTATTTATTAAATAAATAGTCATTATTCAAGGAACGATAAATATTGGGTAGGAATGACAGACTCAGTTTATAGGTTTAGTGAGAAATAATATATATTTAATATTATTATATTAAATAATATTAAATTTTAATTCACAAGTTTATAGAACATCAAGAAATAATAATTTTATTATTAATTTAGACAAGGGGTTTCGCATGGGTTAAATAAAAAATAAATGGCACTTATGCAATTATTTATTTCTAATTGTAGTGCTATATAAACTCAATTATATTATTTTTCAAGAGAGCCAATTCATTTCTTTTATTGTTCACAATAAAATATGAAGAATCCTCTCGAATCCCTAGAGAGCTCCCTTTTCCAAAAAGTCTCCTAAGAATGATTGGAAATCTTTCTCCACCTTCCACTCTTAAGTAAATAGATCAATTCATGTGAATTTTTTACATGTGGTGAATTTAATTTTACACCATGTGTTGACCAAGCTAACCTAGCACACAGTCATCCAAAGTATAAGTTGTATAGCTTCCATACACGGTGTGTAATCCTTCAGTCACAGACGAGGATGTGTATCTTCTTACATGATCTACTTCATTGGTGGTTTTATATCTAAGATACTATAATCCATGTAGCCCATGTACACTCCATGTACTCTAATATTTTCCATGGCATGGTTACACACTGATTCCCTTGACGTGTTCCTCAGATAGATAGTGATAAAATTACACATCATGTATATGGATTGTAAAAACCATGTACTTATAAAAAATTAGGCAAAATTAAAATTAATTTATTATACTGTGTAAACCGTACCAACATCTCCTTTCTTGTGATCATTAATTTGACCGGATGCACCATGTGATAGGTTTTTACATATATAAATTTGTAATTAATTTCAGCATAATTTTCAGACCTTTATATCTTGTATAAGACTTATTACAGTTATTACTCTATACATTAAAGAATTACAAGCTATGTTAAAAAAAGGAATCATGTAAATGATTTAATCATTAAGTAGATTGTACATATCATTATATTACATGATAATTCATGTATTCCACATGTCGCAAGAGTAAAAAGTGAATGAGTATAATACATGTTGGGTAGTTTGGATGGGTACTCACCGTGTTTCTTTAATAGTATATTTTATATTGTACACATTTAATTTAAATAAATTTATTTAATTTTTTAAAAATTATGATAGATGAGAATCTCAAGAAAATTTATATGAGGATTAAGATAAAATAATTGATTAATTAAAGAAGATAATTAATTGATTCTATCGTGATTTATCTTAAATACGAACAATTAACAATTGAATGATAATTTTATTAAATGTGTAATTCATTCCATGCATATGGATTATCATGAACATAGACCAGACCTTTTCATTTGTTTCTTTTAATTTATTATTAAATTTAATTGTTGGCTCGTGTGCTATATCTCCTCTTATTATGTGAGGTCCTACATTCCCATGGTTTCTTTTATGTAAAACCCTTACCCTCACCTAAGTGTTAGTAAAATCATATGTAATGGATGGATATCCCAAGTTAGTGGTGGCAGTTCGAAATTAGAGATAATCTGAAACCAATCCAAGAGAAATACATAGGTGGACATGTTGAAAGTTGTAACATTAACATTAACGGGTTCAAGGTGTTTTTCCCCTATGTTGAAAGTTATTTTATCATCATCTAGATAAACTAACAATTAGTATAAGAACATGATCATACCACTTTATTATTCTATTTCTATCAAGTTTCATAGTTATCTCATTATAGATATTTTGTTGCAGTCACGTGAATTTATGAATTAACAAGTATCCAAGATAGAATTAAAATAAATTGTATTATGTATAGTATCTAATATATTGTTAATCACTTTACTAAATCCACATAACATTAATAGAATGTAATAAATATAATAACTATAGATTTTTTCATAAAATATAAAATCTCTCAATTATAAATATTTAGTCAGTATAGCCTTCCACTACTTTAGTTAAAATCAAACTATAGTTCAAAGTTCTTGACCAGCCAAAGTTGGGGTGATTTTATTTATTAAGATATTCTAACATGATTTTTTGGGTTAATATAACTTATTACACATCAAGGATTGACTGTAAAATCAAGACTTGGTGTAATTGAGAGGCAAAGTTTGAGGAAATCCAATTTAAGGATTTCAGGATTTGGGAGTCCACTCAACAGATCGTGGAACTATGAGTTAATCCATTTGGAATTTGGAATGCATACCTAAAACACTTAGAATCAATCAACCAACCAAATTTGGGGTAATTAGATTGGGAATACAGATCATTTCCACTAGAATGTATAAGAAACCGGATATTCTAAATACAATGGTGAGGGTTATTGGGTTTTGATAAAATGTTGGGAGATTAATAAATATGATATTTATTTATTTAGTTATCTAAATTTTATCAGATAAAGCGTTAAAACTTGGATCTTCTTATTTTTATAAATAATATTAAAATAACTTCAAATATATCACTATGATCCATAATTAAGAAGAATAACCTTCTCACTAGCACAAATTTCCCAGAATGGAAAAGGAGCATACACATTATCTAATGTCATGAAAGAAAATTTTATGTGCTGGAAGAACATATTCCTGATGTTCTTGGTGATGTGCCTCGTGAGGAAGAGTTATCTCTCTATGAGAAAATTTTGAATGATGCTACAAATGTTCAGTGATTCAAGATATCATCTACGACCAATAGGCATTTGAAGCAAAATCAGGACATGGATGTGTATGGAATAATGTCTCACCTTTAGGATATCTATTAATATAAGGTGAGACAAGAGTGATATGATATCTTTAATGTTTTGTTTACAACAAATCTTAGAGATTTTACACCTTCTAGGCCTCATGTATTCATCCTTATTAGATACATTGAATGATTATACATCTTAGGCATTAAATTTCTAGGTGATTTTCCCATAGATCTCATACCTTACTACTAACCAAGACCTTATCCAGTTTTATTGTAAATTATAACAATACAAATAATGAGAAAATCCTTATGGAACTTCTTACTCTGATTCAAAAGGTGGATAAGTACATAGGGCATGAAAAACCTAAAGTCTTTATAGTGAATAAGAAAAGGAAGAACAGGGTGAAGGGGATCAAGAATCATAACATGTATAAAGTTCCTGAGCGTTGTCTTTCTAAGAAGAGTAAGATCTAGATGTAGGGAAAGGAAAAAGAGGTAATACGTTTTTCATGTTTTAAGAAAGGCCACTAGAAGAGGAACTGAACCCAAAATAAAGGGGAAGCTTAAGGTGCATTAATTATCTAGTGTAATCTTTCAGTATCTACACATTGGGTATTAGATAAAACTTGTGGTGATCACATCTATATCCAAATTAAATAACTCAATAGACTCTGAAAGATTTCTATACGAGAGATGGATTTTTTGTAACACCCAGATGCTTTTATGAAATATTTTCTTTAAATAATTTTTTTTCTTTAGTAGATTTATTTTCATGTAATCATGAGTTTAAATGAACCGCGAGATTACCTTAATATAAAATTACCATTATATCCTAGCCGTTAGGTTATCAAGAATAATTATAAATAACTTATGAAAATGCATTATGAATTCATTTGATATTAATTATTTATGAAATATTTAAACCAACTAGGTATTTTTATTTTTGAGTAAATTAAATTTTTTAATTAAATTAATGATATATATGTGTTATATACTTAATAAAATATTTTTTATATTCATCCAATAGATATTTTAGTCCTACGGTGTGAATAAAACCTTATTTTATGTATAAGAACCTTTTTTAAGGTTGATTTTTACACCTTTGAATGAAGAACTCATTTTCAATTAGGATTTTCACACATTAATAATTTATATATGACAACATTAAAATTTTATTTTGAATCGGGATATAAAAATTTACTTTGGATAAATTTCTGAATTTTTTTTTTGATAACTTTTATGTTTTGATGAATAGTAAAAATACACTAAATTTTAATTTAAAAAAACTTTCTCATTGAGATAATTAATATGTTTAAATTATAATATTCAATGGATTTAAAGTATAAATAGAATATATTTTTACCATTTAATATAATTTATGTCATTGTCATTAATTTTACATTAAATTCATAGGTAAAAACATTTCAGTCTTTTACAATGTTTTAACTTTTAAAACTTGTTTTCTCATTTCAACAGCAGGAATAATTTTAAATTAATTACGGAAACTTCTGTGTTTTGAATTTGGAGAAATGTATTCCATATTTTTAATCACAAGGTAAAAATTTTGTGAATTGGTACCTTTTATTTTTTGGACAATATGAATAGTAACTTCAGTAATTATTTTATTTACCATGGTTAAAGGATAAAAAAAATAAGTTAGTAATATAATACTACCCTAAAACATGTCCTAATCTTATTGGATGAAATATATTTGACCATGTTCATCCTTGGGTCTATTTTGGGGCCCCATGTAGTCACTTGGATGTCAAAATGACATTTTATAAGAATTAATTTAAAGTAAAGATAATTTTAACCAAAACACATCTTTTTTACTAAATAGATTTTAATATAGGTTTATATTACTGATATCCATGTATATAAATAGTCATTAGAAAGATAAAAATATTTTCAACATCATGTTATTTTATTTATAATTTTAAGATATTATATAAATATATTTATTTATGACACAATTATGATGTAGTGATTACCTCATTAATGAAAGATTCAAATAAATGAATTTATAAATATTAAAAAAAAATGTAATATGGTTAATTTAAGGTCATACAAGAATTTTATGAATGATATTGATATATTATAATTGATTAAATGCCTTTGTTTTTAAGGAATCAGGTTGTTATTAATTTTAAAAAAATAAATCAATTCTGAATAGTGTCTAAAATTGACACAATTCATAACTTAAAACATAAAATAGTTTATTAAATGATATTAAATTAAAAAAAATCTAATATTAGGAAAAATAGTTAATATAAGTCCAAATATTTCATAAATAAATTTTTTTGGTCTTTTTATATGACATGTTAATTACATTAACTAACAATGTGTAAATAACATGATATCCTGGTAAGATTAAGAATGGTTAAATAAGGGTTAAACCAAAAAACATAAGGATAAAACAATATTCTAAACTTGTATAAAAATTATTGTATGATGGATATTCGAACCAAAATAATATTATATTTTAATTAAATAATTTTTTAACCATTTTTAATCTAAATTTAATTTATAATAAATTAATATTTTGAGAGTTTCCTAAAGTACCCCTCTCCTCCCTTATAAAAGGGAACTACCTCCCTCTCCTATTAATTCCATTTATTGCTTTCAAGATCATCCAAATCCTTACCTTTTCACTTATAAACTTCTTTACTTACATTCTAGTGGTGGTGGTCTTCTCAAAATACCATCTCTAGTACCCTAAGAGGAAATTTAAAGGAGGCGTGTCCAGGAAGAGGTAATCTCTTCAACCGATTCTTTGAAATTTATTTCTTCTTATACTTTATCTTCTTTAGTTGTTCCATTATAAATTAATAAAATAAGTATCACTAATATACTGGTTTGTTATTATAAATATAAAAACAACCTTATTTCACCTTCTATTCATCCTAATAAATATGAAATCTTCACATGTGCATACATACGACTTATCATCTCCACATCGTGGTTTAATCTGTTTTTCACCACCACCTTACATGGATGGGTATAATGGTGGAAAAAATAACTATATATGATTATTATAACATGATACTAATTCTGAGATTCTATACACCATCCACTTCAATACCATTAAAAAATTATGGGAATGATATCATTGCTCATGCATACGTACGGATTACCGTCTCCATGGTGCGATGTGATTCGTTCTACATAATCTTCATTAAATAATGATTATATAAATGAGTTTAATGAAGAAAAATGATATATTATATAATAATAATATGTTGTAAATTATATAACTATATCCTAATCAGAGTAATAATAAGAATATATCTGACAAAACATACATAAGAACATAAATCTGTTAATACCTGAATAATGAGTAACAATGAAATGTTACTAACAAATGAAAATATGATCATAAATGTTATCATAAAAATGATTATGATTCTGTAATAAATAATTAAAATTATTTAAACCATCATACAGGAGTTTTGGATATATATATGAAGAATATATGACCGAAGGTAAGGTATAACTTTGCAAATCTCATTTTTATATGAGATTGAATATACGTAAGTATTTATCGGGGGTATATTTATCATCCATTTAAAAGTTTTATAATAATATTCTAACAAATTGTTAACTATTATTCTATGTACTTTTAAATTCATTTTTACCCATTTTTAATTTTACAACATGGTTTGGAAGGAATCTTTCTTGTGTTTATCATACGAGGTATTTTTTGGACCTTTCTGAAAAAAGTATGAGAAGAATGTTTTTTTAACTTGTAAGGCATGAACATATTTTTATGCTTTCATAATGATTTATTTCCTTTAAGATTACCCTAAAATATTACATGGATATTTTCACATAAAATTATTTCTTCTAAAATTGTGTGATATTTTGGGGAAGAAAAACATTTTTGAAAATGAAAGGATATATTCCTCAAGAATAAAGCTCAAATGTTTTTTCAAAATTATTTTCCATCTAAGATTACATAGTTTTATGTCTCTATCCATATTATTACTCTGATTTGATTGTTTAAATGATGAAATTATTTTTATGAAATCCATTTATGGATAATTTTATGATGGATTGATGTTTAAGAAACCCATTTTATTTCATGGGTTATGTTATAGTGAAGGTTTTTATGTTTTTGTGGCATACATAAGAATGGTTTCATTATGAGATAGGTGGGACCTATACATCCCTCCAATACATTGGGTAAATATTTATATCTCGTGATATATACATGGATGGAATGGAAATTTAATCTGGTTCAGTGATACATGGCGGGAACGAAGAGATAACTCGGTTTAGTAATGGACTTTTTCTGCTATGATGGTCATGTAAATGGGACTTGTCTAATATTAAACGATTTTCTATACTTATATGTGTATGTAAAAAAATAATTTCTTATGTTAGGACTATTTGGATTACATTTCACTTTTATGATTTATCCCATTACATGATATTGTGATCTATTATATGCATGATAAGATTTTCAAATGTTATGTTCTTATGAATATGATATGATTGTTATTTAATTTGTTTACCCTTACTGAGCATTTGATCTCACCCTTTTATATGTTTTCCCCAGTACATGAAGAAATGGATTTAAGTATGACATACCAAAAATACTTCTAGTAATCATGAAATAAATGGGAGACAATGTAGATGTTTTATGAACCAGTTGTTTAGGATTCCAAGTTTCTAAAGACAATATAACTATATGGTTCTATCATGGTTTTGTTATATGTTGTAATAAATATACTTCAATTCTGAATTAATATCAAGGTATGTAAAAAACAGGTCACAATATAGGTAATCTACCAATGGTTCAATGGTGGATTCTCTAGCCATTAGTGACTACCACCATTCATTTCCAACTAGAATGATATTGGTTTTAAGGGATGGTTATTATGTACCAATAGTTTCCAAGAACATAATTTCTATATAATTCCTAGATACTGATAGTTTTATTTTCAATTTTAGAAATAAAAGATTTTTATTTTATAAATACAATATATGTTATCATATGGCACATTTATATAATAGTATTTATGTATTAAATTATGAAAACCAAGTATTTTCAATAGATAATGAATCATGTTCACATGACTCATATAATACCCAACTATAGAATCTCCCTCTTGGTTATGTAAATGAGAATTATTTGACAATTCTCTGTCAATATTGTTATTTAGACTCTTCTAATCAAACACCACTTGAAATATTGAATTCTTGTTTACAACAAAAAAAATGACCAAACCAACATTTAGTGGATAGGGTGAAAGGGTCATAGAGGTTTTAGGATTAGTACACACTATTGTGTACCCACCGGTTCTAGTAGAATATTGAGGTGGGTATTATTACTACATATCTTTTATTTATGACTTGATAAGATACGTCTATATCTCATTGATGAGGTATAAGTATGTGCCCTATGATAAATTCAAAGAATTCAAGAATGAAGTAGAGAATAAACTTGGAAAGAAGAAAAAGAAGCTTCGATTAGATCATGGTAGTGAATATATTAACAAATATTTTACAGACTTTTTTTAGGATTTTGTTATTTTATTTCAACTCACTCCACCTTACACACCACATTAGAATGATGTTACTGAAAGGAGGAACCATACCTTGTTAGAAATGTTAAGGTTAATGACAAGTCATGCAGATCTTTCATTAACTTATTGGGGATATTCATTACAAACTGAGTCATATACATTAAACAAAGTACCAACTAAAGAAGAAAATGGAATTCCATTCGATTCATGGAATGTAAAGAAACCCATTTTTTCATACACATGTATGGAGTTGTGAGAAATTTTTTAAGGCCTTATCAAGAAAAAAAACTAGCACCCTAGGGAACAATGTGGATCTTTATAGGGTATCCTAAGTAAATTATGAGATACTATATATACAAACACTTATATAATAAAGTGATTGTTTCTAGACATTTTTTATTTCTTAAGAGAGATCATATCCTCAAAATGAATAGTGGTGGAAAGATTTACTTTGATGAAGTTAATTATCAAGATACGTAAGAGTTGGTACAAGAATAGATTCCATAGGTCCATGTAGAGGAAGTAGTTCCTAAAACATAAGTACTTCATAGGATCACTAGAGAGGTAAGAGAACTAGAAAGATATGTTTTCCTAGTCACCAAATATGGTGACCAATTATTGGTTTACAATGATAATCCTATATCCTACAAATTGGCAGTAGAGAGCTCAGAAGTCTCAAGATGGAAATAATCCATGAATTCTGAAATGGATTCCATATATCGGAACCAAGTTTGGGTTCTATTTGATGTGCAAGATGATTTAAATCATGTAGGTTACAAATTCGTATTCAATAGAAAATTGTACATGGAAGGTAAAGTCAATAACTATAAAGAAAGACTAGTGGATAAAGGGTTTAAACAATGTTAAGGAATTAACTACAGTAAGACTTTTTCAGAGGATTATATATTTAAATCTATCATAATTATAGTTGTTATAACACCTTACCAAGTCTATAAAATTTGGAAGATAAAATTCAAAACTTCTTTCCATAATGGGAACCTTTTAGGAAGATGTTTATATGGAACAATGAGAAGGGTTTTTTACTCATCGTGATTCTAAATGGATTTTGAAGTTGCATAGATCCATTTATGGATTGGATCAATAATCTAGGTTATGGAACATTTGATTCAATAAAATAATTTAGTTTCATTAAGTATGAATGTGATCCATGTGTTTACATGAGGTTTAGTGGAAATTTATTCATTATCCTAGTCGTATATGTTGAAGAAATATTACTTATAAGAAATGATATACCAGTCTTATAGTCTATTAAGGACTGGTTAAACAAGTGTTTCTCCATCAAGGAATTAGGTGAATCAACCAATATTATAGGTATCAAGATCATTCATGATATATTCAATAGTTTTATTAGTCTAATTCAAAGTACATAAATTGACCAGATACTAATGATATCTAGTATAGAATAATCCAAGAGGAGATTGGTTACAATGTCACATGGTTTACATATTTCTAAAAAAATGTGTCCTCAGACACAACAGGAGAAAGAGATATTGGGTGTGATCCCATATGTTTCAGTGATGGGATAAATATTGAATTCCAGGTAATGTCCTATGATTTATGTTTCCTATACATTGATCATGGTAGTAAGATATAATGTAGATCCAGATGAACAAAATTGGTCTTATTTTAAGTTTATCCTCAAGTATTTGAGAAGAACTAAGGATATGTTCCTAATGTATGGATGATATGATAAGATAGTCATCATGGTTTATATTGATTATTGTTTTCAAATACATTATAATGATATAAAGTAATAGTGATGATATTTTTTAAATCTCAATGGAGGAGCTTTGAGCTGGAAGAGTTCAAAGTAGTTAGTTGTCACCAATTCTACAGTATAGTCTGAGTATATAGAGTCTTATGATTCATATAAGTAATCCTTTTGGATAAGAAACATTTTCTAGTATCTTTATGTGGTTCCTATAATTAAATAACCTATCAAATTGTATTGTGATAATACTATAGTGTTGGATCTTCCAAAAGAGTCAAGGTTACACCAACAGAAAAAATCACTTACATTGGATCTATCACCTCTTGATTTATTTTTATTAGAGGGTTGAAGTTGGAGTAAGTAGAGTTATTGTAGAATAAAAATAGGAAAACCCCTAGACCAGAGGCATATCTTAGAAAAATCACAAGTATCATGTGAGAGCTAGCGGACTAAACGTTCTTGGTAGTTGGCTCTAGTGAAAGTGAGATTTTGTTGGAGTTGGTTCCCTAGAACCAACTTCTATGAAATTTATGATAAATTTTATTAATTATTTAAAATATTAATAAAATTATTATCACATCATGATTGTTCTTTTTTATTACTTGGTATATGATAATTTCCTTAGAGTAATTGTCTCACTAAAAGGTCATAATAGTTCACCATTATGATGATAATCCATTAGTACCACGAAAATATTATTAAATATATTTTCTATAGCCGGATGAACTCTTTCAAGGGACAAAAATGATATTTTCTATCAAGCTTTAAGACTCGTAAGACTTTGAGACATATTCTCATGGGGTACTCCCTTAGTAATATCCAGTTTAGGGTATTATGATAACAAAACCCGCCAGTAGGAAATCCACATTTATACGTGTCATTGGATGTTCTTATCTGTGGATGTGTGTGTTGATCCATAAACTTTAATATTATTATTAATGATTATTATAAGTTGTATACTTTTATGTATTAATGAAAACCATGATGACGTATTTCTACGATGAGGTAGGATGCCTTGGATGGGTCATGAGTAATATTTCATAAATGACTAATATGAGAAAGGATTTATCCCCTATCTTCTTCAATGTAAGTTGATATCTTAGGACCTATTATGGAAATTATATAGCCTAAATAAATCCATGGACAAGGTGTTCTATAGGTAAGTTTGATTTCTGAAAAGTCAAAGAGTGAGACATTGAGCACATAGGTCGATGGAACTAGCATGTAACCTTATTGATTAGATATATTATGATAAAAGGATTATATTACACATTGAGCATCCGTATGAGGTATTAAATCATTGTAGAATTAAATTCATTCTTTACGGGTACCTTGGAAAGTTTCTATACACTATCCTTAGATTTTATGCTCCTTTCCCTAATCCCACAGATAATTAGGCCTACTAGGTCACAAACTCAGTATATGTAGAATCTGAGTAAAATAGTATTATATTATTTATTATTTAACAAGTTGAATAAATATTACTCTCACATGTGGTTTAATAATTATTCATATTTTCTTGATCTCATATATATCATCACCAATTATTCTAGAGAATATTATGTGAGTGAAATATTAAATAAATGTTTATTTTCTATTTAGTGAATATAATATTTATATATTTATTGGAGAATAAGGCATTGATATTTATTTATTAAATAAACAGTCATTATTCAGGACCCAATAAATATTGTTGATGAATGTAGGACTAGGTTTTCAGGTCCGATGAGAAATAATATATATTAAATATTATTTTATTAAGTAATATTTAATTTTAATTCATGAGTTTATTTCATTTCAATAAATCATAATATTATTATTATTATAAATATGGGGTTCCGCAGAAATAAAATAAATAATAAATAGAACTTATGAAATTATTTATTTCTAACCCAAATGTTATATAAACCCAATTAACTTATTTTTTAAGTGATCCAATTCATTTTTTATTGTGCACAATGAAATCTAGAGAATCCTCTCAAATCCCTAGAGAGTTACCTTCTCCAAGATCTCTCTCAACAACAGAGAACAATATTCCCCCATATTCCACTCTCAAGTCATGATATCAAAGAGAATCCTTGGTAAGAGATTATTAAGGCGATCAAAGTTGAAAAATGCAAGCGATATGATATATTATATTAGCACCTAAGGATCTTATAGATACATTTAGAGATTTGTAGAACATTTCTGGACCATTGGTATAGTGAATCTATTCTTGATTCCTATAATATAATGATGGTACAAGGAAGATTCCTTGTCCAATCTATTAAAAAAGAAAGAATTTCCCACAAGTTAATTCATTAATTTATTAAATTAACTAAAAATAATTTATGATGATCCTATGGTTTGGTTCATGAATTTTATCCATTTTCTATATTATTTGATTCAATTCTTTTGATCATGGAATTAACCACCATGTAAATCTCAGATTGATCATCGATCATGACATAAAACAATGTTTGGAATGACCCATTACATGCTACCCTTATGCCTAGAACCAAAATTATGTTCTCTTACATAGAAACCAACTTTGTTTTATTATATTTTAACTTCATAATTACCTTTACTTATTTTAAAAATAATTTTTTATTAATCCTTTTTATGATATGTGATTTCAAAAAATGTATTTTGAAAATTCAATCCCCTAGTTTTTATTCTTGAGTTTCAATGATAAGGAAAAATATCTCAAAGGGGTGGGAGAATGTAAAATTATAATATTTTTAAAATTAAAAACAATGTTCAATTGAAAACAAGATAATCCATATCGAGATTAAATGAACAAATAAATATTATTTTTTAAATATGACTATTATAACATATCCGTTAAATTGAAGGGTATGAATAGTATTAACTAAATTATAGAATATATATATAATGGAATTATTCAATAAAAATTAATTTATTAATTAATTTCAAATATGTACTCAATTTTTAGTTATTTTATGCTTTAAAAATACATTTTTTTAGAAACGGGTTTTCTTGCTTTTTAGGAGTGAATATTACAATAAAATTTTGGAAATTCTAAAAAAATATTTTATAAAAATAATATAATTTTTAAAGTAGGTATAAAAAAATTATATTAGGGTGAAATTTTTATATTTTTCTTAAAATGTTAATTTTCCAATGAATAGTGAAAATAAAATTTTTATTAAAAACAATATTTATTTCAACCATTGACGAAGTTCAATTTTATTTTAAAATATTTTAAAAAAATAGATATTTTATATTATTAATAATTCAATTTGGTTCATTGAAATAAATTTTATAATTTAATTTGGAATAAAATAATTCATTAAACATAAATAGTTATTTTTGAGAAAAACTGTATTTTTTTCTAGAAATCACTTTTTGTCGCATTTTGCACACTTATTTTAAGTTTAATTTCCATAAATTATAGGAATTTAATTTCATAAAATGGAAATAATTTTTCTATTTATAAATCCAAATTTATCCAAGGATGAGTTTTTTATATTTTTCTAATGAAATTTATTTATAATAAATTGTAAAAAAATACTCTTTTTATGAAGTATGGTATCTTTTTTTATCTTCAAGACGTAGATATAATATAAAATTTTATAAAACCCATTTAATTAGAAAATTATTATAAAATAATATAAATATCATTCAAAAATAATTAAAAACAAAGAGATTAGAATGTATTCCGTGATAAAATCATTTTCAGTGCTAACACGGAACCTATAGAGCTTTGGAAAAGTCGAATTTGGTGTCCTAAAAATAATAATTAGATTAGATAACTAAGTTTTATACATGGGTGTCAAATATAATTTATTATTTAATGTTTTTATGTTTTTACATTAATTTTATGTTTATATAACGAGTGTCTTATCCAAATGCGAGTGCAATGCTTGCGCAAGGCCAGCAAAGTAAAAATAATATATTAAATGTGTTTTCATGATATATATGTGAGTTAAAATAAATATTGAATAAACATAAATAGATATTTCGACAATAATAAACTTATTTTAGTTATATAAATTTATCAATGAACTTTTGGGCCACTTGGATGAGATTATGACCTTTATAATATTTTTATTTAAAGAAATGTCAAACATGTGGAACTCTTGTTTTTAATAAGTATAATATTTTTCATTTGGTGTTATCAAGTGGATATGTTTTAATGTAAATATTATTTTTAAATATAATAGATTTATATTCATTAGGGTAATTTATTTTCAATTTTTAGTGAGGAAATAATTGTCTTAAATGTCTGCACAGTGCTTATAAATGATATAAAAACAATAAAATAAAATAAATTTGAGATAATTAATGATATAAATGAATTTTATATATTACCATTACATATTAGGGATATAATAAAAAAATCGAATTTTAGATTTTTTATTGATATTATTAAAGTTGAAATAAAAAATAATTCTAAAAATTGACATTGTGAATCTTTTATTATAAATAAAATTTTATTAAATGATATAAATTCATATAGATTTTAAATTTAGAAACTTGATTATTATAAGGTTTAAAATATCAACCATTTTTCTTTTATTTTTATTTTTTATTTTTATAGTAACTATATTAACCTTCAAAATGTGAAAATCCATGTAGTCCCGGTCAGAGTTGAATGGGCTAAATAAGGGGTAAAACCAAATGATAGGGGTAGAAATATAGTCAAAATTTATTTTTATTTTATGAGGGTAATTTTTTACATACTCATATTATATTATAAATAAAAATAATTTGGAGACTTTTGGAATGGAAAAAATAATTTATAATAATTTAATATTTTAAAAAATTCCAAGAGTGTATCTCCCCTCTCTTATAAAAGGGAACCACTTCATCTCATTTCCTCACAATTAAAACCCCATTTTTTCATCAATTACATATCCACATCCATTATAATAAACCATTCTCTCATTCTAGAGGAATTTTTTGGGCATAATACCAATCTTAGATGTCTTAAGTTGTTAAGCAAAGGATGTTTCCCAAAGAAGAGGTATAGATTTTTTCTACAAGTCCCGGTTTTTTTCTTCTTCCAGATCCCTAAAACCTTATTAAACCATAATAAAATAATAATTCAAGTATAATACATATAATAAAATGTTATTATGTAATTTTAATGACCTATATCCATCTACAATTCCATTAAATGGGAAAATAATTCATCGTCCTTGTCTATGGAGGATTACCGCCTCTCAAACCAATGTAATTCGTTTTCCATCACCGTATCTCAAGACTAGTTATAATGATGTAATTAATTTTTATATATGATATTAATGACATATTTATTATTATATATAGTTAATATATTCTTTATGTTCTTTCTTTTCCATGTAGATAAAAATCATAACATCGTTCGTGCGTTTGTGTAGGCTATCACCTCCACAAAGCAATGTGATTCGTTTTTAATGATCACATATCATGAATGATATATATAAGTATAGTTAAATAATTAATAATATATATATATATGATATTAAAATAATTATTTATAGATAAAATAATAATTATCTTAATTCCATAATGATCATTTAAAAATGGAAATGTTACCCATGCATATGTTTGGCCTACCATCTACAAGATGGTAACACACTTCATTTTTCATAACCATATTCAATGGATGAATTTAATATTATAAACAATGTATAAAAAGAGTAAATATTTCTTTATTATTAAACTATAGATTATGGAATCATAACCTCTTTTACCAAAGTTAAACAGATGAAGTCATTTTGGACCTATGAGCTGGATATCATCAAAATATCTAATATAAACTTAATTAATTGAGTAATGGTATATAACATGAAATTATATAAAATAAATAAATATAGAAACTGAAAATTTTATAAAGAAGGTATAAATTAATATATATTTATTATTATGTAACACAAACAATGTGTGTGATGAGTTGGACTCAAGGTAAGGGACTTTATTTTAAAACCCTTCATTTAAAGTTCTTATTTTAGCTCTTTTTAAAGAATTCTAAAGTAATGTTTTTAACTTATTTGGAATTGGATGATTTTCTCTAAATAATGAAAAAAAAACTATTTTTTGTTTCCTTTATAAGTTTTCATATTTATTTAAAAATAAAATGATTTCATTATTATCTTCAGAGTTTATGGATTTTCAAAGTGATCTTTTTGAAAAAAGCTATTTTGATATACAAAAACTTTTATACAAGATTTTAAAATATTTTTCATGGATTTTATTCATGATATAGTCCTTGGAAAATATTTTTGAAGTTTTTACCCCATTATATCTCATAGATGTTCCCTTTATATCTTGGTTTGTTCCTAGATATCATTCTAATGCATTGGGTGATTATTTTATTCTTTGGAGAATTATTTTGGAATTTGGTCGTATGGTTATTCCAAATTGTAAGGATTATTGTAAGGGTTATATAAGGGTTATATGATGATGATTTACCAAGGATCCTATATGAATTTTCTATGATGACTTATTAATTTTCATGAAAATAATTTATTTCAAAAAGGAAAGTTAAATATCGTTTTTTTAAAAGTCATTATTTCCTTTTAGGTTAAAGTGTAAATTTTAAAGAACATGTTTTTAATGATTTTTAATGATTTTAAATAGACTAATGGATTTATTTTTTTATATCCCTTCATGATGTTTTTTTGATCATCCCACATTTTAATGAAAAATCACTTGGTTTAAGGAAGAGTTGGGACAAGAATGTGGTCAAGATGAAAATTATGAATATTTATCATGAAAAGAAACCATGTTTTATTTTAAAAAGTTTTATTTGGTGGAAAAAATGGATACTGATTATAAGATTCCACTTTTAATGTATGGGTTCACTATGTAATAGTTTTTCCTAATTCTTTGAAACTCTAAACCAAAAATATCTTCAGGATTGTAAGAATGTGAATTCTAGTTCAAAGACACTATGATATATAATGCTTAAGTTTGGGTTCTTAAAATGATACTGATGAAGTGTTAAATGTTTCTAAACTTATATTTTTTTGTTTAGTGGGTGAGGTTTTGGTTATTCCTTTCATATTTTTCCTGGTAGAAGTTAATTTTTATTGTTTACCAAGTGTGAAGAAGGTGGGATAGTTTTAAGGAATAATAAGATAAGTGAGGCCACGGGTTGAGTATTTTTTCAATTAATGTTTCATGAACATTATATTTCCACATTATATGATGTTATATGGGTACCTAACCTACATATAAATATAATTCCATAAAGTATTATAGATCAAAAATGGTTATACTTTTGATCAAAATTTGGTTAAATTAAAATTTCCAAGTGATCATGTATGGTTATCAGCGGATCATTGGTCAATGGTCTAAATGTGTTAAATTGTGAAACCCACTCTAGGAAGCTCAAAATCATATATATTACTTATACTGAAAACTCTATGTATTATAATAAGATTTAGGTAATGTTAGGGATAATATTCTTGAGGAGTTGAGGAAACAGGGGAATTTTAATCATGTTACATAGAGTAACTTACCATTTTGTGAATACTGTGTCTTTGGGAAATCAATGAGATTTGGTTTAAATAGATCCTATATCATAGAAATTAAACCCTTAGAGTATATACACTATGATTTTTTATACCCTTATTTCCCTTCAAGGATTTCCTCCCATAGTTGAGGATCATATTATGTGACATTTATAGATAACTTCTCTATAAAGTTATGGATCCATGTTCTTAAAAACAAGTCACATGTATTTAGTGTTTTCAAAAAATAGAATTCCTCTATTAAGAACCAAACTCAGAGAAAGTTAAAAGTTATGAGAACTAAAAATGGTATGGAATACTTTTCATCCTATTCTATTGAGTTTTGTGACACTGAGGGTATTATTAGGAACTAAAATATCATATATACTCCCAAAAAAATATGTTAGAAGAGTGTATGAACAAGACTATTCTTGATTTGGTTTAAAAAATACTTAGGATAAGGTTCCCACCATGGTAATAAACTATATTAAATAGTTCCCTTTTACTAATATTAAATGGAAAACCCCTGAATAAATCTAGAATAATAGACCTCTTTCCCATATACATTTAAGAGTATTTGTCAATACTTCCTTTACTAAATTTAAAATGGATAATTTCAAACCCGGAGTTGTCATGGGAAAATCCAAATGATATTCTAAGGGGCTCAAAGGGTATAAAATCTAGATTGATAAACTAGGTTTTCAAAAGTGCATTATAAGATAGGGTATAGTATTCCATGAGTTAGTTTCTCCTAAATGAAATCCTCCCATTGATAATATTAGTGTTTCACCCTATATTAAGTATGTTGATGTTGAACCATAAATTGAAAACGAGTCTTCAGTTAAGACTACACCACCATTAATATTTTACCTAAGGCTCAAATTAAGCATAAGTTTAATACAGATTCAGATAATGAGACTTCAAATTCAAAAAATAATTACCAACTCACTAGAGATTTAATTAGGAAGGTCATTCAACATCCTTTTCATTTTGGTTGTTCTAATGTGGCTACATTTACTTTCCATATATCCCAGGTTATAATTATTGATAATCTATAGATTTATAAGAAAGTGGTGTTTGATAATTTTTCCAAACTTTGGACCACTGCCATGAATGTTGAGAATAATTCCTTTGGAGAAATCCATACCTAATCTGTTGTTAATAATCCCCTAGTAGTTAATGTAATCAGGGGAAAAGGAATATTTAAGAAAAAAAATATAATAAAGAAGACAATCAGATAAATTATAAATCTAATCTTGTTACCAAGTAATTTATTCAATATAAAGTATTTTAATATTCTGAGATTTTGAAGTCTGAGAGTGAATAAAGTATCATTGAGAGGGGAGGTCAATCAGTTGTCACCAAAAACATCAAATATCACAAACTATGTGATTCTTGTCATCTGTTAGTGTGAATATTTAATCTCCTAGGGAAAATTAAAAGAAGTTGGTCCAACGCCTAATAATTTTTTTCTTTAGTTTTTTTATATTTCTCTTTATAACTAGATGAAGAAAAACCCTACAATCCTCTATAAAAGATATTTTATTGATAATTTTTAATTATTTTATATAAATAATATTTACCTTTTCTTGAAATTCATTCTTCCTTGTTGAGTTATTTAACCACTCTTGTTAAATTTTCATTTCAATGAAGGATCATAGGGTAGAATCCAAATAATGATAATCCACACAAGCTCTATAGACTTATAAATATCATCATAGAATCCTTGAGTGCTAGCATGAATGATTCTAACTAACTGAATCACTCTCTATTGATTACAACAATAATTCCTTATAATATTGAAGGATATTATTGAGTTTTCTTATTTTCTTGAGATGGAGGATGACAATCAATGCTCTTAATTCTTGAGATCATTTGGTAGAAAAAAATTTCTATATGTTTGAGATAATTCTATATAGTGGATTTTTTGGCACAACAACCATCTACCATTAGAAATGATATAACCAAGTTTATATATCTATGTTAGAGAATTTGTTATCATACATAGACCCATAGCCAATCTCTAAATTTTAAGAACACCCCAACTCAATTAAAAATAATATTATTATTATTTTCAATATGTTTGAAATACTCACAAATAATTTAATATCATTTCTTAAAAAAATAACTTAATATTTATTTCAATGATATTTATATATCATTCCCATCATATTCTTAACTCTGTTTTTTAATCCTCCTCTACATTTATCAAACCTTGAATAAAAAATATTTATTTAAATAAATAAATATCATTGTATTATTCATTCAATAAATATTAATGCAGTAAATTTAAACTTTAATAGATATCATTCCTCGGGAATTAATAATAATATTTATTATAATATTAAATTCATATAGAATTTAACTAATGTTCTAGACACAATAAGTATGTGATCCTGGAGGCCACTTTCTCAGTGGGGTTATTATAACATTCCTAGAGTCTAATATCAATATCTATAAACACATAATGTCACCCACAAATATAGGCATTAATTTTTCAATGAAAAAAAATCGTATGAATGCTCACTATGTAATATAATATCTATGCCTTTATATTTCATCAAGAGGGTTATATAGAAACTCGATCCTTTCATACATAAATATTATATCATTTTATCTCAATATTCAATATATCTAATAACATTACATGATCCAAAACCATAAAAGTTTTAGTATCTATGGAGACTAGATACATATTCATCTTATTTCATGAAATATATTCAGTATATCCTATAAATTTCTTCTCAAATTGTACCCTTCGTTGACATACTCAACTTAAAACTTTTATTCATAACCAAGAGAAAATTAAAACATAATAAGGGGATATCTTGTATGCTTTGTAAGTTTAAACATGGGAGAAATAAATTAGTGATAATATGTAAGAATATCATGAGCATAAGTGTATAAGAACATGATATTTTCAATAGAATATCATACTCATAAATTCAAAGATCATAATCATGAGTCATGGAATAAAACATTGACATTACAAAAGATTTTGTAGTCATCAAAAAATAAATCATGAGCAATGAGTTCAAGTCATAATCATAATTACATGTTATGAGAGTGTGTAATCATCATAGGCATAGAAACCATATCACATAATACAGTTAACTATTGAGGCCAAAATATCACAATCGATCATGAATTAACACTTATTTTTCAAATCTTAATGGATTAATCTTCACCATTTGTTTCCCATATCATAGTGGATCAACCATCATTATATGTTTCCCACAGTGTATCGAGAAAATCAACTTGTTTCCAATAATTATGTCTTGCGATATATGGATTTACCCAATACATTGGAGGTCTATACCCATCACATAATTAAAAACATACATATATGTTCCACAAGATCATAAAAAATCATAATTTCATCATAAAATAACCCATGTAAATGAAATTAGTTTCATAAACATTCTATCATTTCATCATAGCATAACTCGTGTAAAAGAAACAAATTTCCAAAATATTTCATCATAACTTAATTATCCCAAGGTAAAGAAATGGATTTCATAAAATAAAACTCAAATAATCATAATCATAATAAATACAAATAAATAAATTGGATGGTATCATAATATCATATCCCTAGTAAATAAAAACAGTCCTTAAAGTATGTTGAAATAGATAAAAAATTCCTTTAAAAGATAATTAAAATATTTCTTTTAAAACATGCGAAAATATCATTTTCCTTTGATAAAATTACAACTAAAAATTCATAAAATATTTATTAAATACTATTATTTAAAAATATATATGTAAACTTATAAAGTAATATTCAAAGAAAATAATGGTCATGATTTTTCAGAAATCCATCCATGTCATAGGCATTAAAATAAAACATTCCTCTCACACTTTTGTAAAAAGTAAAAAATAAAATATGTGTAAAACTTTTAGAAAGATTCATTTTTAAAAAAATTTAAATAAATTAAAACGTAGTGAAAATTTACTTTTTAGAACATTCCATGTATAATTATGAACTTTTATAAAATAATTTTTATGATCTTGGACATAGAAGAAAAATTTATTAGACCAAAGATAAAAAAGGTTGGCTTTTATTTAAAAAAATTCTCAACCATTTTAACTACCAAAGAGAGAAAATGGCACCAATACTTAAAAATTTTACAATTAACCTGAGTGGAAGAAAAATAAAATTTTTTTATCAAATAAAAATAATATAACTTCCTTAATGTAAATTTAAGCATAAAAACCATGATTAAAAAGAGATTAAAACATAAATCCCTTACTGCTTTGGTAACTTCTGAATCATAAACCCCATGAATGGATAAATTCAAATGAAACTTTAAATAT
This sequence comes from Viscum album, assembly GCA_963277665.1. Taxonomy (NCBI): domain Eukaryota; kingdom Viridiplantae; phylum Streptophyta; class Magnoliopsida; order Santalales; family Viscaceae; genus Viscum; species Viscum album. The sequence continues at coordinate 1,022,230,037 of OY728127.1, forward strand.
TGTGAAAATAAGAATATTCATTCTATAACATTTAAATCGGGTTGTATATGCACCTCATAAAATAAGATTAATTCATAACATCACATATGTCTCAAAGAAGACAACTTGAGATGATAAACCCTTAGGCCTTCGGAAATATTCAAATCAAATACTCATAAAAGAGAGAACCTTATATGGATTTAAAAATTACTAATAATTTTCCGGAGAATCATCAAAAAATACATTCATGTATAGTATATAAAAAATAACAAATAACAAATGGTGAATATGGAATGTCTCTCATAGAAATAAAAGTGAGACGAGAAACTCTTTCCTCAAGTATCATTTTACTTTTTACGTGTTTAAAACACTTTTATAATAAATATATATTTATTATAAGAATATTTAGAACCATTATAATAAATATCATACCATATATTATTTACTTATAACAATTAAGAACTTGTTTATTTCAATTCTTTATTAAAATCATTATTCTAGGTGATAAGTGCTTCATTTTTCATGCATGTTTCTGTTTGGAAGTATTGATCCTTATAATTTGATCATTATTACAGAATCTAAATAATATTAACCATTACATGAGTATCATATGTAAAAATTATTTACACATTTATAACTATTCATATAAAAACTCTACTGGAATCTTACCCTATACCCACAGTTTAAAAACATGGGTATAACCCAAAAAACTATGGGTATGGGATATACCTATAATTCATAGAGTCATGGGTTCCTAAGGTGTCATTATATTTCTATACCCATGGTTTCTATATAAACTATGGGTATATCCTAAGAAGATTTCTTAATACCCATGGTTCACTTGAAACTGTGGGTATACATCTATACCCATGATTTCGGAAATTATGAGTATAGGTTGGTGTCCATAATTCATGTATACCCACGGTTTGGTAAACCATATCTATAGATACCTACCCCCATTGGAAAAAAATATAACCATCAAGTACCTCTCACAAAACCTAAAAATAAATTACACACCATGTTACATATTTAATAAAGTACATTTATTATATATTTAATATTCAACCATTAAGTTATAAACTATTTACAAACCCTTTATAATACTGTAAAATACATATAAAATCCACATAATTAGTTAGTTTTATTCATACACACATTTATATTTACCTAGACTTAAAAATATATGGGATCAATATATCACTCATCACCAATAGTGCCATTATAATCATTGCCAATATCAGCACCTAGAGCACTAGAATCATCATCAGCATCATCATCATCATCACCACCACCACCAGTACCATATGCTCAACAACCACTAGGAACCTCATAGGCATCTAATGTGGCATCATATAAAGAGCACATTGATTCCATACATTAGTAAAAAAAATAGTACTAGCCTATAATGGAAGTCATGGACATATAGCTGACATAGCTTTTAGGAAGTGTTTAGTGACAATTTTACCTCTTTCATGCTCTAGTAATTTTATTTTTTGTCCTCAAAATCTTCTGTATGGTTATTTTTTATCTCAGTGGAGTGAGAGGTTTGAGAGGGGTATGATTTGGACCAATAATTAGTGGGGATTATGTTTTTCCCAAGTAGACATCAGACTCTCCCCTCGTGCTTCTCACAAAATACCTATCTTAAAAGATCATTTGACCAAAAAAAATCATCTTATTTCTCATCGATGGACTCCATGGAACATTATTTAAAATATAAAAATTTAATTTAATTATTAATTAAGTATTAAAATTTAAAATATCAATAAAAAGAGTTTCAATGTTTTCTCATATCTATGCATTATAGCACTTCTATCCTTTTTCTTTCAACTCAAGCAAAATAATTTTTCTCGTAGCACATGGCCTTCGATGTCCAAGTATTCTTATAGAAAATGACATTGATAACTATAATAGTACATTATTTAAAATATAAAGCTGTTAAAATAGGCATGAATTTAAATTTTAGGTGTTGATGAAATCCATAAAATGAAAAAGCATCTAAATATAAATTTAATTAGAAGCTTAATACTAGTGAAATAACATAATAAATACATACTAATTATCATTCCATACATGGTTTTTATATGATATAGCCACATTAAAAATTAAAACTTTTTCATTTTAGTACATTCATGATATATAGGAGTTCTCAAATCATCTATTAATTTTTTCACACTCTCAATATCAATATCTTCATTGTTTTCATCATGCATATTGATATAATTTTCTTCTTGAAATGGCATACTATCTCTCTTGTGATGATGTACAAATGGAAACCAATCAAATATCAAATTATCTATAGCACTTATTTCTTTCCATTCATGAATAGTTCAAGATTGTCTTGTCTCTCCATTATGATACCAAACATAATAGTTTGTTTGAAATCATTATTTTTTTATATGGTAGATAACTTTTTACTGACTTAACCATGGTATTCCAACATGATTATAACATGGAAGATATATATAAACTTCATATGAATAAAAATTCAATAAAAAATCTAAAAAAATGTCCAAATAATTTTGAAAATTGATTGAAATCTGATCGGTATGATATATTTAGATTTTATCCATTCTATTAAAGGGGAAAAGTTATATTCAAATCAACAATGTAAACCATAATTACAAAATTCATTACAACCAATTTTAATATTAAATTCCTCAAAGCATGCTTGTAGCTTGTAAAAGAAAAAATAATAGAAAAAACATATTATATAAGTGATGCCTACAAATAATGAACCATACAAAGTAAAATACATGGAATGAGAAAAAACTATTACATAATACAATTAAATATATTTTTATATATGAAACAATTTAATTTAAAACTTTTATGTTTTTTAATACGAAATTAATCCAATTAAATACAATTATCTTTATGATGGAAAACATTTACTCAAGAATAATAATAATGTGTCTCCCAACATAAAAACCAAAAAAACATGGTATAATAATATCAAGGAAATTCTACCATAATTGATATAAATATAAATAATCATCCAATCCTAATATCATAGAAACTAATATATATAAAAAAATGAAAATATATCCAAACTATAACAAAGGAGATTGAATCCAAAATTTGTATGATATATGAAATGGAAATGTGTATATGGATATAATGAACCTTTAATCCTATCATATTGGGAAAGGTGAGATTCTGCAGAGATAGAGCACCAAGATTCTATCCCATATAAAGTTAGCATATCTAAATACAAATCACTTCTTTCAAAACCTATTCATCAATGTCTATGATACCATATTATGGGATCTATCATAGAAATATATCCCCTTTAAAATTCTTAATAATAGAGAAATAATCATGAAAATGTCTACTACACTGACTACAATTCTAGTATGATATCCAAATTCAAAGATAAATTAATAATATAATATAGAATAAATTAAATAACACTAATAGGAAACCAAATTTAATACAATTCCTGATACAAGTGACCATTATAGAATACTATTATCCATACAAATAATGATCAAGGCATATCATAAGAAAAAACCAAGCCATGCACATAGAAATCCAAATAAGGTGCATATATTGGAATAAATAAAAAATAAGGACTACTATTATAAAAATGTATATTTATTATCAATATATTTATTATTATTTTAATATATAATTTAGGATAAAATTTATTCCTGAAATTATTTTATTTAAGGTTAACATTACTTATATTATTCAAAAAATGAGGAAAATAGATTTTACATGATGTTTTATTTCAATTTTGGAAGTATTTAATTAGGGTAATATCCATCAATAGAAAATAATTAATCCATTGCATCCGACTTTATGAAACTCATCTCTTATATCAATACTAATGAAACCTCTTAATTGAGTTAAATTGAGGTTAGATGGTTTTTATTTCATTTAATGTGTATTATAAATAAATGGATAAATAATAAATACATGATAAATGAACTAAAAAATAATTCTTAAAAAATAACTAAGTTATACTCAATAGTTAATCAAAATAAGTGAATATAAGGTTTATACCATCAATATTTTCTTAAAGACCTAAATTCTTCTATTAAACATTATCAATGGAAACCATGTTTCAGGAAATGAATATGATCCAAAAAGATTTCCATTCTAACTTATATAATTATTTAATGACATTTTCCAAAGGATTATATAAATATTTGTACATAATAAAGGTTTTCAAATTCTTAAAAATTTGAAATCTTAATATTTATTTTATTTAAATAATATTTTATCATTCATTAATTTCTAAATTAAAAAAATGAATTTTAATAAACATGCTTGAAAATTAATAAAAATACAATATTTAATTCTTAAAGAATCAAACTTCATAGATAAATATATATTCTATATTTACTTATAAATGTATAATCATGTACATCATCGTACAATTATTTATTTTCATGTTAAAACAATCCAATAAATAGATTAACCATGGTTCATGATATAACAAATTAAATTTCATAAATTAAATCCCAGGACTCAAGGATAATAAATACCAACATTAACCTCTATAGTTAACTTAAATATGATTCCTAACACTAAAACAATATCTAAATCCCAAAAATATTCCACCAAAAGAATTTAAAATTTAAGTTAAATTCATCACAATCCCTATGATAGTTTTTAAAATGAAAAAAATTATAATTAAAACAATACTTATAGAAATTTAATAGATTATATTTGATCATTATGAGAATATAAATTTAAAAACACAATGATTGATGCCAACATGATCCCATAGAATCACATGCATAGATAGAAATAAAAAACATCCAGTAGAAGAGAAGAAGGATTCAGAACTCACTAATCAAATGTTAAATAAGATTGGAATCAAAAAAACATTGAATTAAGGGAGAAACGTAATAAGACAATTGGTTTTTTACTGGGTGAGGGGAGGAGAAATAATAGAGGGGAAATAAATATTACCTCTCAATGATTGAAAAAAAATGATTGAAATAGAGGAAGATGAGTTGGCCGGTGGGGGAAGCATTACCTAAGGAGGGTAGGGGGAGTCCAAGGATCTTATAAGGTGAGGTTAGATTATGGCTCATTTATTAGGAGGGGGCTGTTATGTAAAGGCTCTAAAACCGCTGTTTTTGAAAAACATTAGTATAGCTTAACCTATACCAATTTTATTTTAAAACCATCATTATAGATATTTCTAGGAACTTTATATCCACAATTTATCTAAAACATGGGTTTATATTTGTGGGGATACCCCCATTTTTCGATAGTGATCAGTGATGAAAAATGAATTTCATCACTTCTTGGATAATGTATGTTGTATGTATGTAAGAGTTATGTTTCCATTTTTTAATGGATGTAATGAAATAAAATTATATAATAATTCACCTTTATAGAACCATAATAATATCATAAATATCACTTATATATAGAAAATCCATTATTATAACCATCAATGAAAAATGGTGATGAAAAATGAAAATCATCACTTCGTGGAGGTGGTATTGCACACGTACGCACAAGTGATGTTTTATTTTCCCAAATTATAGAAAGGAGTTGGATAATGATTATTCCTATTATTACTAAGCTACTAAGAAATATTATAAAAGTTGGTTATTGTCTTTTTTTGTTAAGGAAGTTCGAGAAGAAAAGAAATTACCACACTTTGTAAAATTAGATGATCAGACTAACCATCATATTCAGAAAATCAATATCAAAATTCTTCAGAAATTACATTTGATTGGGAATGAAATTTTTTTCTAGAATATAGGGAAGTCATAATACTTTCCTTGGTAAATCTAAATATGATAATGTTGATAGAGCAAAGGTTAAATATCATAACAGATGGGGTTCATGGTGAAAGAAATTGAGTTGTTTGAAATGAAGTTAATTTTGGTAGAAAATGGTTGAAGAATTAATGATGTATCAGTTTTTTCTTTTTGAAAAATCCAAAATACTTAAAATTATAATGGAGGGTGTTTCCAAAGCATATTTTTAAGGTTGCACTATTTTCTAGGTATTTTCAAATTTTTGGGCCTCAAAATTGGGATTTTTTTTATCAAAAAATAATATTTTCTACAAAGGAGTTCATGGAATGTACTTTGCGGACCATGAAGCACAGTTTGTAGACCACATAAGAGGTATGAAAAATAGAAAAGGAAAATCAGCAAAGGAATATTTCCTCATATTAGTTCTATGCGGACTGTGTAGGTAAAAAATAGTTTGCGGGAGGCTCGCAGCTTGCGGGAGGCTCATCATTCGAAGGAGGCTCATCATTTTTGGTTTAGAGTCTGTGATTTAGGCTTCAACAAAGGGTTATCATTTAAAAATTACATCAGCCACCAAAAAGGAGAAAGGTACTATGCGGACTGCATAGTAGTTTGTGGTGAAGGTTATACCACATCAAAGTTTCATGTAATTTAGATTAGCGGGTTTTGTGGATCTATTTTCCTATATAAATACCCCTAAGCAGATCATTTAAAGTATAAAATTTCATTAGATAAGATCATTGTTGCTGGAAAAATTTCAGGTATGTCCAAAGTAGTTCACGAGTGATAATTCCACAGAAAGAATTAGTTCATATAGGAATGATTCTGTAAAGGAGGAAGTTTTAAACTAAAGATGTTTGTGGGGTTCGATTTCTCACAAAGTAAAAAGGTCTGCAAAGAATCAGCGGTACATAGGGCATCTACCATTCGTGAATCATAGATAGTCTAAGGAAGATTAAGGTTGCCCGTGAAGCACTCGCACCATGCAGTGTGACTAAGTATGTGTAGGATATAATTTATTTCATGGAGGATACATGACAGTTTGTGGTGGGTACAAGGAAGTTCTCAAAGGGACTAAAATGTTTTGCGAAAGTAATTTCTGCAAACTAACAACACATGGAAAAGTGGTAAGTCTATATTGAGAAATCAGATAAGGAAATTGGATTGGGAAATCAAACTTAGTATCATTACAAAGTCCAGGAAATGATAACAAGTTTCGAGGTAAGAAAGTGAAGAATTGTTTTGAAATATCATATTTGTGAAAATTGATCAAGCAGCATAGTAGCATGTTTTTTATAATAATTTTATTAAATCTTTTGTTCTATAAGATGCACACTCAATATTGGATTGTTTACATAGTACTACACGAGTTTAAGGGAATATCCTTCTCATTATATTCCACATAAAACTATTGTTTTCTAGTTGATTGTGTGGTATTAGATTATTTTTTAACCATACCAAGGACATAGCTAAAATTAAAGAAGAAGTTAACTTTATAAATTATTGTGTTATTATAGATGTGTGTTTGAATTGTTTTCATAAGGTAAAGAGATATTTCATAAGAGGAGAAGGTTGTTCCATAATTAAGGAAACTTAAAAAATGATAGCACTGATACACCCCTCCCCCTCTCAGTGATAAAACTATATGGACTTTGAAATTTTAATTCCATCATTTTAATAATAATTAAGTATATTTAATATACTAAGTTCATTATTTTATAATATATACCATAGATTTAGAAGAGTTATAAGATGAAATAAATTTCAAATTACTTAGTTAAGAGTTATTCCTCTTTATTGAGAAACCACTTTTGGCTTACACCTTAAGCCATGAAAGGATGTATTTTGGAAATTCAAAAAGATATAGGAAGTGGGTAATGAAGATATAAAGGTATTATGATGGGTATTTCCAAATTTATAAGGATCAACATTTTTAATAAGGGAGGAGAGGAGGTTTCCTTTTATAAGTGAGGGAAGTGGCACCCTGGAAATTACTTAATGTATTAAATTTATTTTCCAGTTAAATTGGATATAAATTGATATATTTAGAATATAGTTTGAGGATAAGTTGAAATAATATCATAAAATAATATTTATACAAGTTCATGTGATTTTTTAACCCTTATCTCTTAGTTTTAAACCCCCCCCCCCATTAACCCATTTCACAATTACAAAGACATAAATGTTTTTTACTCTTTAAGGGACAATAAAGTTATTATAAAAGTAAAAGTGAAACATAAGAGTAAAATGGTTGATATGATCAACCATATCCCATTAAATTAGGAAAATATTATATTTTTTGGAATTTTAACTCATTTAATAAAATATTATTTATCATAAAATACCATTAAAGTTGTTTTCAACATTATTCACATAGTTTGACTTTAAATACAACATTATTTAAAGAGAAATAAAATAAAAACTATTAAAACATCGCTATTAAGCTATACATATCTAAAAAATTTGTGGAACAAAATAAATAATCCAAATTGTATTAATTTTTATATTTTTAAAAACATTTATTTTTTATCATACATTAATAAATATTTTTCCAACATTGCATAGGAATTTAAGGAAATTATTCCATCACTAAGAATTTAAAAAAATTCAATGATAAAAAAATCATTCATATTTCGTATAAAAAATTTGAACCAAATTTAACCTCCTTTTATCCTGATGGAAAAAATATTAAAGATATTAAATTCAAGAGAGTTACATTTTGTACTTATCATTTTCTTAAAAAAAATAAAGGTTATAATCAAATAAATATGGCACCAAGTTGCCATATTTTTTAAAATTGTATGATAATGACCAAAAACCACTAGTTCAATATGATAATTGTAACACCTTGAGTTTTTATTAGAAAAATTATTTTAATTTCTTTGATGTCTTTTTTTTATGCTACACCAAGATTATCTTGCACTATATGCAACACCGTATTAGCTTTAAATATATGCAACACTATTTTTGGCTTGTGTTACACACAATTTCAAGTTCTTTTGATAGAATTCATTTCACACAACACTGAGTATATATTTTTTTCACTGTATAAATGAAAAATGTTTGGATTATATTATACACAACACTACAAGAATATTTCACTACACACAACACTGACTTGGCTTGCATTACACGCAAGATCGGCCTTCCTCAATAGCTTGTGTTGTACACAATACTGAGTTTCACTAAAAAACAATATATTATCAAAATATTATTATTTAATGGGATATAAACTATCTGATATGAATAGTATTAAAGAAATTTTTAATTTTATATAACATTATAATTCATCATACATATTTTCTAAAACATGAAATAAGAACAAATAAAAAAAATTTCAGATAAAAAAATTATTTTTCCAAAAATGCAGTTTTATCAGCTTAAATGGCGCACCCATTTTAAAAATAGTTTTTGAAACTTTTGGAAATTCAATTTTAAAAAATAAACTTCTTATTTTTAATCAGGGGATAAAAATATTCTTTCGTTGATTTTTTGTAATTTTTCTAAAAAAATCAAATTTTAATGAATAGTGAAAAATACTGCATTTTAATTCAAAACGGAATTTTTATCTAATTTATTTATATATATATATTATCTAATTAATTGGTTTTAAAGTTTAATTGGATTTTTTTTATCATTTAATTAAATTTTGTTCATTGGAAGTAATTTCACATTTAAATTGGACATAAACACCTGACAATCTTTTGATAATTTTTTACTTCTTAAAAACCCGCATTTTGGTTTTTGACAACGGGAATAAATTTTAAATTAATTTCTACCAATTATATGTTTTAAATTATGAAAAATGGATTCCATATTTTGAATCACTAGGTCCAAATTATGTTAATAGGTTACTTTTATTTTTTGGATATTATGAATAGTAACTATAGTAATTTTTATTTAACCCAATTAAAGGTAAATCACGTAAGTTTATGTAACAAATAATATGATAAGGATAATAAAATTATCCTAAAACCTACAAAAATTCCATTACATGAATAAAATTATACCCTTAACATGTTTGGTATGAAAAATAGTCATTTAATATCCACTTGACCATGAAAATGACAAAGATATTAACAAAACCAATGAAAGTGACAAAATGTCAAATTCACATTTCTTATAAGTATAATGATTTTAATATAGGGATAACCATGTGATATCTTCTAAAATAAATAGTTCATGGAAATATTAAATAATTACCTATATCATGGTAATTTATTTTTAATTTTTAGGAAATAAATAATTACCATAAAGTCTTATTCTTTGATGATGTAAAAATTAATTAATTTATGAGAAATCAATGAAACGGTTTTTATTAAAATCCTAATGACCATTAAATGTTCAAAAACATGACCAAATATAATTTTTAAAGTATATCTCATCCATAATCATACAAAGGTCAATATAGTGACCATTTGGGGCCTTATATAATAGATTATGACCTTTATATTATTTTATTTAAAGTAATATTAATGTTGTCGCATTCATACATTAATAAGTATAACATTTTTAATGTTTAATTTTCCAGAATATAAATTCTACTATATATATTATTATAATATAAAGTAAATTTATATTTATAATAGTATTTTATTTAAAATTTTTATTCTATAAATAATTATATTAAATAATTACACAATATTGATGTAGTGATTATTTTAATAATGAAGATATCAAAAAATGTTATTAAAATATTAAAATAAATATAATTTGTGATAATTAATTTTTCCAATTAATTTTATAGATGACCTTGACCCATTAGGTATATAATAAAATACTTAGTTTTAGTATAACACCTTATCTTGATATTTATAAAAATATATGAAATGGATTGTGTCAAAATTGACATAATTGTTCTTTTGTTAAAGTAATGTTTTATAAAATTATTTGAAAATCATCAAACAATTTTAAAAATATATAATAATTATGATATGGTATAAAATGTTATAAAATATTCACTAATGATATAATTTAAATGAAATAAGAAAATATTCAACACTTTTAATATTCAACCATTTGTTGTCTTAATTAAAATTAAATAGAATAACTAATTATAAATTAAAATGATAATGTTTAAATTGAAATAAAAACTTGTATAAATTATATTTGTTTATTATATTTCAATATTATCATATATTATATTTGAATATATCACATTTTATAGGTATTAGTATAGATTTTAAAATTATTATAAATTAATATTTTTGAGGTTTTCAAAAGTGATCCTCACCCAAATTATAAAATGTCACTTACTCCCTCACCACTTCACTTCATTTTGAGAATTCAATATCGACCATACCCTAATAATTTCCCTAGTAACATTCTATCGGTTATGGTATTCTTCAAAGACCAAATATAGTGCTCTAAGAGGAGATTTAGAGGAGGCACATCGAAGAAGAGGTGATGTCATTTACCAACTCTTTCAAACTTCTTTATTCTTCAACTTCCACCTCAAGAGTTTTTTCATTATAAAGTAATAAATCCAGTAGTACTTATATAATTAAATTTTATTATGGTTATGAAACAACCATATTATACCTTTTATCCTTCCTATGAAAAACAAAATCACCACACGTGTGTACGTATGGCTTATTGTCTCCATGTAGTGGTGTAATCTCTTTTTCACCACCAACTTACTTGGATGAGTATAAAATGGATGTAAAAACTATATATGATTATTATAAAATTATATTTATTCTGAAATATATTAAAATATTCAATTCAATTCCATTACCATTCAAGAATTGGGGGAATGATATCGTCGCTCGTGCTTATGTACGGCATACCGTCTCCATGATGGGATGACATTAATTCTCCACGTTAACCATTCAAGAATGATTATAAAATATCTATAATAAATAATCATGAAATATATCAAATAATAATTCTAATTTATTTGTGTGTTTTTGTGTGTCATTTACTTACTTCCATTCAATTTAATAAGGAAACGGAAACAACGTTCATGCATACGTACATCCTACCATCTCCATGAACGGTGTATTCCATTTAATTAATCTATCTATTATATAAATATATATATGATATATAAGTCATTTTTTACATTTTTTAAATAATTAAATCACGATCTAAGTAATAATATCTATAATAACAAGTCAAAATACGTACTGAAAATAAAACGATTATTAGCCAAAATGTTTTTTTAACATGGAATTGGAAAATGAGAGGGTAATATAAAGTTATAAGTCAATCATATATGATATAATAAATATTATTATGGTTCTGTTACTAGTTAATAATATTTTTAAACCCATTATATAGGAGGTGTATACATACAAAGAATATCGGACCTAAGGTAAGGGATAATTTCATAATCTCATTATTTTATGATATTGTTTATACGTAAGAATTTACAGGGGTATATTTATCATCCACATATATGTTTCCTAAATATATAATGTTATTTCTACCATTACACTAGTTTTTAAAGTCAATTTTACCCATTTTTTAATTTTTATTAAACGGTGTGGAATGAATATTTCTTTAGTTTTCCATATAAGGTATTTTTTTACTTTTCCAGCAATAGTACGAGAATAATGTTTTTGTAAAATATACGTCAAGAACCGAATATTATGTCTTCATAATGCCTTATTTATATGAATATTCCTTTAAAATATTTCAATTTTATGTTCAAATAAATTCTTTTCTTTTAAAATTTCATTTCATTTTGAGAATAGAAAACATTTTTAAAGAAGAAAATATATTTTCCCTAGCAATTAAGATCAAGTGTTTTATCAAAATTATTTTCCATATAATATGAAATAGGGTTGTGTTTCTATCCCTATTATTACTTTTATTTTTGTGTATATAATTTAATTATAATTATGAAATCCAATTTTTTTTATATGGATTATGATGGAATGATGATTAAGAAACCCATTTTATTCCTTAGTTTATACTAAGATGTATGTTTTATGTTTTCGTGGCACATGTAAGAATGATTTCATTATGATATGGATGGGATCTATATATCCCTCCAAATAATTAGGTAAAGACTTATATCTCATTATATAGACATGATTGTAATGGAAAGTAAATCTAGTTTACTAATACACAGCAGGAATGGAAAGTAAATTTTGTTCAATAATACATGGCTAGAATGGCAAGTAAACCCAGTTCAGTAATGGACTTTTTCCACTATGATGGCCAGGGAAGAAATTTTTGGCTACTATAGAAATCATATTATTACTTATTTATATTCCAAAAATCCATATTTTATGGAAATTCTATTTTTTCATGGTTAATGTTCCTTTATGATCTATGTCTTATGTACTACCAAGATTTGTTCCATGACTCATGATTTTGATATTCAAAATTTCTATTCATGTTTTCACATTCTTATGTTTATGTTTTGTTTAATGTTATTCATGTTTACCCTTATTTATAATTTTAGCTCACCCTTTTTAGTTTTTCTTTTCCCTAGGATATAAGTAAAGGTTTTAGGTAGGAAATCTAAAGGGGAATATCTTTCTGGGAGATATTGTAGATCTTTCACCAAGTTAAAAGATTATGTTCCATGATTCCAAAAACACTAAACTAATACGGTCTTTGGGTGTATTTTTTTGTAATGTATTAAGTATTCTGAAAAAGTAATTTAATTTCAATTTACATCAATACTAGGTCGTTATAGTTGGTATCATAGCGAAGGTTTACTTAACGTTTGGAAACTAGGATGTGAAAACTTTAGTGAGATCCCTAGAAATATTTATAAGGTATGTCTAGGGATGTCCCTAAGGTTAAGTCTAACTATAGGTTATAATTCTATAATTATGGTAATTATCATGAATAACCTAGGATTAAACCTAAGATTATAGATATTGAAATTACTCCCCCTTGATTATATTGTTTTCCTAGTATGATTTTTGCCTCTCACACTAATCTTTTTGGGTTTTAGATGATGGATGGAACCTGAAGGAATCGTGTTAATAATAAATGCTCTAGGAAATGCAATTATTATCCTCCTGAACAACCAAATGTTATGGAAGATGGAATGAAAAAACTTATTTCTATACTTACACAAGATATGAATCATTCCAACTTACAAATGAGCATATAAGGGAACAACATTCTATTGAGTCCTTCATGAGGCAATGTCCACCATCTTTCAGTGGGTCTTCTGATCTACTTTTTACTAAAAAAAGGATCATTACCATTGAAAATATATTTTCCATCCTTCATTGTTTTGAACATGAAAAATTAATTTTGGTTTTTTAACATTTAGATGGTGAAGCAGACCAGTGGTGGACTCTAATTAAGAATACAAGGCAACAAGATGAAATTGAATCCATGGAATATAATGAGTTCAATAACTTGTTTTTAAATAATTACTTCCATTTTATTCTTTAGAAAAATATAGAAAAGGAGTTCCTTGAGCTTAAGAAAAAGGATGATTAATCTCTTAGTACAAACAAGGAAAATTTTAAAAAACTTGTAAGGTATGTTTCTGGCTTTATCATCCAACCTAAAAGTAAAGTCTATGGATTCTTCAGTGACTTAAAACCAAGTCTTTGAATGGAACTAGATATAAGAGACTTTAGTAGCTATGAAGATATTGTGTGTTGCGCCATCATGGTAGAACTTTAATTTGGTATTGTATATCAATCTCATAGTTTTGACAAGAAATGAAAGATGGAGTTCAAGGAAAAATATCAAAACAGTGGTGAAAAGAAGATAAATGTTTCCTTATTCTCAAGGAGTGGAAAGAATCATGGTGGAGATTGTCTTAAAGGGACTATAAAATGATTTTAAGTGTGGAAAATAATGTCATAAATAAGTTGAGTGTTAAAGTAATTGGAAAAAGGTTTCTAATTATGTGAATAGAGAAAAGACTATAGAGAATGCCCCACCCACATTTTAATGATACAAGTACAGGGAAATGCGGAATTATGCTAACTAATTCCCTAATCCAAGGGTTAATTATGATAAACATGAACAAAATTTTAAGGCCAAATACAAAGGAAAATCACATGTGATCACTATTGGTGATGTTGAGTATGACAACAAAGTGGTGGAGTGAATATGTGTTTATGTAATGGGATTCAAAAATAGTGTTGTAGGATCACTTTTATGGTGTTATGGATTATTGAAATCTCTATGTATTGGTCCATTTTGGTTTTCCAAAATTATATGGTATCAGTAACCGTGAAAAGTGATTAAAATTTTTTCATAAATCACATGATATGCACATAATTAATGGATAAGAAGATAATGAGATGTATGATAGTTTTAATGAACTCATGATTGATATCAGGACAAAGTGATATCATGGTTTGAGTATATAGAATTTTTGGTATTTTTGTGTGTGGAAAAAGTTAATTTTGACAGAATTCATGTTTTCACTAAGGTTCTATGGTAATTCATGTTATTATCATGTTTCAAGAGAATAGATGATTAAGGTATTCACCTATTTCGAATGTGACACCCATGAAATGTCTAATGAGATATGGGATATAAATGTTAAGTAGATTTTGTTCACCTCTTTCAATAGTTTTATATTTTTAGTTTTTTGAAGTATTTTAATTTTATCAATTTATGGATAGTATAATTTATTTTCCTGTTGAAGTTTGTTAGATTAATGTATTATCTCACTATAGGGGGACTTATGCATATTTGATAATCTGTTCTAACATTTTTTTGAGATATATGGAAGGACCTATCATTCTATCACATTATATGATAACACTTCAAATATGAAAATTTCAACTTCACTTATTTAAATAAAATATGAAGTGGAAATTATTCAGGTAACTACCAACTGTGATATTGTACTAAAATCAAGAAAGTATTTTTCCTCATGAAAAAATTCATCAACTTTAGGAAAATGATCTTAAAATCAAAAAAATTTATCCTAGTACCTTATTGTCTGATGAATCAGATGGTACCTTAAATCATTGGAGATTTATGGATTTCTAGTAGTTAACTTTCTCCAAACCTTATTCTCTATCACTATCCATGAGAACATGATGGTTAGATTTCTCTTCCACATCTATCTTTTCACTTCCCACCTATGTTATCTTATGTGGAAACCCAGTTATGAGTTAATTTGGGTAACCGTTATGTTTCTAACTTTCCTTTTTAAAATTTAGTTTTAGTATTCCTTTTTATAATTTGGGTTTCCACAGAAGAAACTTTCAATTAGTAAAACATTTATAACCCCGATGAATTTCGAGGGTGAAATTTATTTTAAGGGGGGTAGAATGTAACACCCTAAGATTTTATGAGATATATCCTTTTAATTTCTTTGATTTATTGTATTTTATGTTACACAAATCTTATCTTATTCCATATGCAATATTTTAATAGCTAGCAGTATATGCAACACTATTCTTGGCTTGTGTTACACACAATTTCAAGTTCTTTTGATAGAATTCATTTAACGTGACACTGAGTATAGATTTTGTTCAATGTATAAATGAACTAAGTTTGGATTATATTATACAAAACACCAAAGGAATCATTCACAACATAAAACACTTACTTGTCTTGCGTTACACGTAAGAGAAACCTTCCTCGATAGCTTGGGTTGTACGCAATACCGAGTTTCACTGAACAACGATATATTATTAAAATATTATTATTTAATGGGATATAAACTAGTCATTAGGAATATTATAAACTGAATTTTTAATTTTATATAACATTTTCATTCATCTTATGTATTTTCTAAAACATGATATAAGAAAAAATTCAATTTATTCAGATAAAAGAAGTATTTTTCAAAAAATGCATTTTTACCGCATTTTTATAGAGAACCCATTTTAAATTTAGTTTTTGACACTTTTACAAGTTCAATTTGACAAAATAAACTTCTTAATTGGAATTGAGACTTAAAATTTAACTTTTTTTGATTTTTTGGTACTTTTATGATAAAAATCAAATTTTAATGAATAGTAAAAATACAGCATTTTAATTCAAAACTTCTTTTCATCTAATTTATTTATATATCTATATTATCTTTTTAATTGGTTTTAAATTGTAATTGGATTATTTTTTTATCATTTAATACAATTCAGGTCACTTTAAGTAATTTAACATTTAATTTATACATATACAATTAACAATCTTTTGATAACTTTGTACTTCTTAAAAACCCGCTTTTTGGTTTTTGGAAACAGGAATTAATTTTAAATTAATTTCTCACAATTATATGTTTTGAATTATGTAAAATGGCTTACATATTTTGAATTAGTGGGTCCAAATTATGTTAATAGGTTACTTTTATTTTTTTATATATTAGTAATAGTAACAATGGTAATTTTTAATTAACGCAGTTAAAGGTAAATCGGGTAAATTATTGTAACAAATAATATGATAAGGACAATAAAATTATCCTAAAACTAGCCTAAATCCCATTATATGAATAAAACTCTACCCTTAACATGTTTTTTTCTAAAAATAACCATTTAATGTCCACTTGACAATGAAAATGACATATATTAATAAAACCAATGAAAGTGAAAAAAATATCAAACTCACATTTCATAAAAGTATAATAATTTTAATATAGGGATAACTCGGTGATATCTTGGAAAATAAATTTTCCATGGTAATATAAAATAATTTCCTATATCATGTTAATTTATTTTTAATTTTTTGGAAATAAATAATTACCATAATGTCTTATTCTTTGATGATGTAAAAATTAATTAATTGATGAGAAATAAATGAATTTTTTATTAAAATCCTAATAACCATAAAAATTACAAAACACATGAGAAAATATTATTGGCTGATTATATCTAGAATATAATCATATAAAGATCAATCTAAGGACCATTTGGGGCCTTATAGAATATATTATGACCTTTATATTATTTTATTTGAAGTAATGTTAAAGTTTTCACATTCGTACTTTAATAAGTATAACATTTTTAATGTTTTCTTTTCTAGAAGATAAATTCAACTACATAAATTCTTATGAAATTTATTAAATTTATGTTCATTATAGTTTTTTATTTCAAATTTTTATTCTAAAATAATTATATTAAATAATTACATAGTATTGATGTAGTGATTATTTTAATAATGAAGATATCAAATAAATGTTTTTTAAAAATATTAAAATAAATATAATTTGGGATAATTAATTTTTCCAATGAATTTTCTAGATTAACTTGAACCATTTGGTATATAATAAAATATTTTTTGATGATAACACCTTATATTGATATTTATAAAAATCTAGGAAATAGATAGTGTTGAAATTGACACAATTGTTATTTTGTTAAAATAATGTTTTATAAAATTATTTAAAAATCATAAAAAAATTTAAAAATATATATAATTATGATATGGTATAAAATGTTGTAAATTATTCATTTATGGTATAATTTAAATCAAATAAGTAAATATTTAAACCTTTTAATATTGAAACATTTGTTATCTTAATTAAAATTAAATAGAATAACTAATTGTCAATTAAAATGGTATGGTTTAAATTGACATCAAAACTTGTCTAAATTTTATTGGATGATGATATTTCATTAATATATTTTCTTTATCTTATAATATATCCCATTTTGGAGGTATTTGGATTGATTTTCAAATTATTATAAATTAATATTTTTGAGGTTTCCAAAAGTGCCCCTCACCCTAATTATAAAAGGAACTTTCTCCCTCACCACTTTTGTCATGAACTGTCCCCAGGGACCCATTCCGTGAATACCCCAAGCCCGCCACCTGATGTCCAAGGGCTCTAAACTAGTACTAAAGGCATCAACTTGCAAGTGCGAGGCATTTTACAGAGTACCGGTATGCACACACACACTCAACCACATCCAACAAACTAAAAGGGGAAAACAAGTATACTAAAAAAAGTGTTGAGTACAAGTAAAACTGAAAAAAAGTGGGCCAGAATACAAACCCAAAAAAATAACAGAAAATAGGAAAGTACAAAGGGACTTAGGTATCCATCCGCTGAAAACCCCACCTGGTGGAAAGAGTAGTGTGGTTATCAAAAGCCTAAGTAGTGTGTCATGTCCGCCTAATCCTACTGGCCCCCTCTTGGTCCTAGGCCACCAAGTCCTTTGTCAAAGCATCGATCATCAAAACTATACACAACACGTGAGGGAAAAGCCCATGTAGGGTTGAGTAACAATGTACTCAGCAGGGGACTCTGAAACACAATGGAAAGACCACAAAGAAATACTCAAAGAAAAGAATGAAGCATAAGCATGAAACACAAGCACGAAGCACAAGACATATCACACCAAGTATATTCTAGAGTAGTGAAGGTTCATCAGTTATAGTGAATAAAATTTTGTACTGTTGAGGGACTCATCCTTGATGAGTCGCTAAAGTCTGTCAGGCCACTGAGGTCCACACGGCTATTACTCGTTTGTCTGGCCAATTAAGTCTACATGTCTCTACCAGGCCACTGAGGTCCATATTCTTGCTAGTATATCATTCCACTAAGGTCTATGTGGTTGCTCGTCTATCAGGCCACTGAGGCCCACATGGCTGCTGCTCGTCTGCGCGCTTCATCCCAGGAGAACCTCTCCCCCAAGGCATAGGTTGAAAATCAACTTCTTTTTAAGTATCTTTATATCAAACCAAAAGATCTTCCTCGTCAATAGGATCCCAACGCCGCAAACATATCATCAATCGAACTCCTGTTTTACAAGTTATTAGTGTTTTAGTAATCAATGTCTAGTTGCGTCTGGGCCCAGTCCGACCCAATCAACCCAGCCCAAGGTCCCACATACCCCAATTTGATTCGACCTACCTGACCTGACCTGTTTTGGGTAGGTATGTCCAGACCAGCCTAGCCAGTGGGCCAGGCCCAACATGCCTCAGTGGACCCTGCCCAGTTTGGTCGAGGGTCCAGGCTTTCGGGTCACCCAGTGACCCTGTCTCGTCTCGCCCGGCCCAAAGGGTGCGGTTCCAACCTTCTGGTGTGGGTCAGACCCACTGGGCGTGGGTTCAACCCTCTGGTGTGGGACCATCTCGCTAGCTGATGCTCGGCCACACGTACGTCTTGTGGTGTGCGCCCAGGACGCGGTAGCCACCGTCGCATCCCCTCCTCTATCTGGACGTGGCCCACAAGGAGTGGGCCACTCCTCCTATAGGGAACCATACTGGAATCTTGCCCATCACCTACTATTTCTGACAACCAGCGGCCTCCCCTCTTCCATGGTCGAGCGACCACCGCTCACCAGGTCGCCCGGGCGGCCCGGACGTGTCTCACCACCTCCACGCAACACCGATCAGTGTCGCTTCTCCATGCCACCGGGGAATGCTGACAGGCGTTCCGCTTCCCTCCGCCTGTAGCCACTACTACTGGAGAATCCTTCTATAGTCCACCGTAGTTTCTTAGGTGGTCTATTTATCGATCTTATAATGCCTACGGGTTCCGTAGGGTGACGCCGTCACCGCGATGGTATCGGATTCACCTTGAGACCTTATTGGACAATTTATTCACAATGAGAACACATACGAAGGAGCTTGGGCCTTGTTCGTGTCAGCCTGTTCCCTCCACATTAGAAGTTTTGATATCTAGGGTAGGTTCGGGGAAGATGTTTAATCCATGATAATTCAGTCCTGATGTTGAACCCCGAAAAGAGAACCCTCTCGAATGAATGAGTGACACACGGATCAACCTATTCCTAGGTTGATCCGAATTCTTAATTTATAAATAAATTATGGGGAAGAATTCAAAATAAAACCCTTACCTTGTTGATGTTTGTTTTCGTATCACTTCGTCCTCGAGGGTCCAATAGTTCGATCGTGTTCGTCGTTCTTCGAGATGCGTCGAAGATGATGGAAACTTCTGGAATTCTTCGTTATTCATTGGGGAGGAAATATGTTGGAGTTTAATCATAGAATCCTCACATTTTAATCCTCATTCAACTAATGCATAAAACTATTTAAAATAAAATATGTCACGGTGTTTTTTTTTACGCTGTGACATCGTGTCGTTATACTATTTAATTTATGAAACAGCATCATTGTTCTGCATCATTAAAGCATCATTATGTTGCGTGTTAATGATCCATTAATGTGCTCAATTAATGTTTTGTGTCTTTAACTCATAGTTGCACCACAGCGTCACTGTGTTACCACTCGTCGGTGAAAAAATAAATAAAATAACTTTTTAAAGTAATTTTGCTTTTTTCTGAAAGGTCTGAAAATTAACTTTTTCATTTATCTCTTGACAGGTGAACTTAAGTCATTTCTAGGTTAATCCTGGTGTTATGAGTTCAATGGTACCCTCATATTTTTTATCCGAGCATCGGTTCAAAAGATAGAAAAAACCCACTCACACGTTTACTGAATGAACCATAAAAAAACTCAAAATTATATTCTTGGCTCACCAAGACTCGGAATCACTTGACGTTAGAGCATATAGTATATAAATAACTGCATATAATTTAAAAAAATATACAGAAATTCAGAGATGTTACATTCTCCCCCCCATGGGGCTTTACGTCCCAGAAATAAAAAACAAGGGTTAATCAAATAAAAGGGGGTACTGAGCACGAATCTGAGCCTCCCGCTCCCATGTGTCATCCTAGACATTCTCGTGCTTCCACCGAAAGTGCACTAGAGGAATATTACACCAATACAGGACCCGATTCTATTGATCCTTGATCACCACAGAGAACTTTTCAAATGTCTCCCCTTCGTCCATGTCCAGCTCGCCTCATTCAATGACTTGCGATGGATCATGCATGTATCTCCTTAGCTGGGACATGTGGAAAACATCATGAACCCAATGCATATGTGGGGGAAGTGCTAGGTGGTACACCACCTCCCCAACTCTGCTCAGGATCTAAAAAGGTCTGATGGTCCTCAGAGATAGCTTGACACCCCAACCAAATCTCTACAATCCTCGTTAGGGTAATACTCAAAGAAACACATGTTCTCCCTCCTCTAACTCTAATGGTCTTCATTTCCTGTTGGAAAAAGACTTATGTCTACTATTTAAAGTCCTCATTTGATCCTAGATGACGTGAACCTTATTAGTGGTAGCCCGTACCAACTCTAGACCCATGAGTTCCAACTCCCCTAGGTCTGTCCAGTATAGAGGTGATCTAAAAGGCCACCCATACAAGGCCTAGAACGATGCCATTACAAAGGTGGAGTGATAGATTTTGTTGTTTTAAAACTCCACCAGTGCAAGGTGGTCCTCCCAAATACAACCAAAATCCAGGACATAAGCATGAATCATGTCCTCCAAGGTCTGTATGGTCTGCTCTTTCTGACCATCTGTCTGAGGATGGAATGTAGTGCTCAGGCGTAGCTGAGTCCCAAATGCCACTTGTAATCCCTTCCACAGCTGAGATGTAAAGCGTGTAACATGGTATGAGACAATCATCGAAGGCACCCCATGAAGCCACAATATCTCATGGATATAGAGGCATCCCAATCCCTCGACCAGTCCCTACTCCAGGATGGGTAAGAAGTGAGCTGACTTGGTGGGTCGGTCAACAATCACCCAGATAGAGTCATGGCCCCTGGATATAAATGGAAACCCTAGCACGAATTCCATTGAGATACCATCCCATTTCTACTTCAATACCTCAAGTGGTTGAGCCAAGCCTATTGGAACCTGAAGCTCGGCCTTCACTTACTGACTAGTAAGGAATCATGAGACAAACTCAACCACTGCTTTCTTCATTCGTGGCCACCAGTACTGATGTTGGAGGTCTCAGTATGTCTTTTCCACTCTAGGTGGTACTTCCAAATGAAATGTATGGAACTCCCTCAAAACTTAATCCTATAGCACCAATGGTACAATGGTGTTCCCTCTAAAAATGAGGATGTTCTCCCCACTTATCGAAAATCCATCCGTAGAATACCCTGAGGATAACTGAGCACATCGGGCCTCACAGTAAACACCTACCAGTTATGCCTCCCTGACTGGCTCTAAGAGTGGGGGAATAACAATCATCGAATAAAGGTAAGATACTCCATCATCATCCATCAAGGATATCTGCATTGCCACTAGTGAATTTGTGGCCTCACTCAATAGCTACAACTCAGACCTCTTGCTGAGTGTGTCCACCACCACATTCCCCTTCCCAGGAGTATAGACTATCTCAAAGTTATAGTCCTGGAGGAACTCTAGAAATCGCCTCTATCACATTTTTAGGTCCTTCTAGGATAAGATATACCTAATAATCTTGTGGTTAGAGTAGATAATAAATTTTTCACCCATCAAGTAGTGTCGCCACATATTCAAGGAAAAACAACAACTTCTAACTCTAGGTCGGGGGTTCCATTGTTCTTCTCATGCTTCCTCAATAGTCATGAGCCGTAGGCAATCACTACTCACTCCTACATCAGAAAACAACTCAGTCTGGTCCTTGATGTGTCATAGAAGACTAAATACCTAACACCCTCTTATAGTAGTCTCAATATGGGGGCACTCGTCAGTCTACGTCTCGGCACCTAGAAACTCTGCTGGCACCTCCCAGTCCACACAAAGGGTTGTCCCTTATTTTTCAAAGATTAGAAGGGTGTTGATACTCTAGAAAAGTTGGCCACAAACCTCCGATAGTAACCATTCAACCCCAAGAATCTATGCACATCAGTCATGCTCCTGGGTGGCTCCCAAACGATCACTACCTCAATCTTTTCCAGATCGACTGCAACTCTAACCTCTGAGATGACGTGTCCCAGAAAGTGGACCTCCTGATTCCAGAACAAGAACTTCGAGAGCTTACCATAAAGCTGGTGCTCTCAAAGTTTATCCAGGACTATCTGTAGGTGTGTACCATGCTCTTCCTCTAATGCTGAGTACACCAAGACGTCGTCAATTTTTTTAAATACATTTTTTTAAAGGTTGGGGTTGAAGCCTCATTTTATTGTTAAATAAAATCAAAGACCTATTTTAACTGGTAGAGGGAGACCCATTACATAGCCCGAAGGCCCAGTGGGCTTGTAGCCCATTACATAGCCTGTAGGCCCAAATTTTTGGCCTAAGGCCCATTCTGTGAATAGTAACCTAGCTGCTACAGTTCCCGCCACTGCTATAGTTCCCTGTCGCCGATATAGTATCCTGATGCCGCTATAGTTACCAGGACTTCATCAATGAATACCATGAAAAACTAGTCAAGGTAAGGCATTAAAATCCCATTCAGGAGTCCCATGAACACAATTGGGGAATTAGTTTCACCGAAGGTCATCACCAATAACTTGTAGTTACCGTACCGGAATATAAAAGTTTTATTTTGTACAAATTCATCCCATACTCAAAGTTGATGATAGCCGGATCTGAGGTCGATCTTTGAGAACCACATCGCTCCCTTCAGCAGATCGAATAGGTCATTAATCCTCAGTAGTGGATAGTGGTTATTCATGATCACCTGGTTCAGGCACCGGAAGTCCACGCATAGCCTTAAGCTCCCGTCTACCTTCTTGGAAAACAACACCAGGGCTGGCCATGGGGAAACATTGGGCCTTACGAATCTCTTCTTATTCAAGTCCTCTAGTTGTACCCTCATATTGAAAAGCTCTATAGGATCCATCTGATATTCCTATGTGGATATCGTTGTCGTCCCAGGGTACAGGTCAATGCAAAATTCAACCTCTCTATGAGGAGGTAGTCCTGGAACATCCACAGGAAGAACATCCATGTACACGTCCACCACTATAGGAAAGATTGGACTCCTCTCTTCCATCGTACCAAGGGTGAGGCTAGCCAACAGAGTGATCGGCTACACCCTCCTTTGAGAAAGTCCATCCTATACTAAAAAGGTTCCCTTCATGCCAGTGAAAAGAAACATGGTCCCATCCTTAAAGACACACCACACTTTATACCAAAAACAATCACTCTAAGCATGGACTGTAGATAAACAGTCCATATCCAAGATAATTCCATAAGTCCTCGACACTCCTACTAGGAGATCACAGTTGAAGCTATTTCCTCATAGAGTAATATCACACTATCAGCACCAGTGTGTAATCATCGAATCCCCTCCCATAGGAGTCTCTAGCCGTAAGGATCGAGCCAATGGATCCGCCGGAATCTCTGAGCTCCAAACAATAATCATGGTAAGGAAAGAGTGATTAGAAATTATGTCAATAAGAACTACAGAAAGCATGTAGAAGACACATATTTTACCTCAAATCAACTCCGGAGCATCGTGGTCATAAGCCTCTTCTACCTAAAGCTGAGCTCGCCCTTGTCTGCCTGCTCCTTGAGGTCGGGGTGGACCACCTGGAGGTGGTGGCGGTAGTAACTCAAACTGTCGCCCACCACCTGCTACTCCGCCTACTCCCCTACCACGTCCACTGCCCTATGGCCCTCTTCGCTCAAACCTTTTCCTCTGTCTCAGCGGTCCCTTAACCATCTACTGATCATTTTCACGGTGGGTTGGGCAGTCACGAGCCATGTGTCCCTACCCATCACATGAGTAGAACATCCTGCTTCCCTATTGTCTCCCACTTTCTTGGCATCCTTGAACTACCAATCCTGAGTCTTGGGGTCGTCCACTTGATGATCTGGCCCATTTGGACCATTTCTCCATGTGTTGGTTGCCTTCCACTAATGGCTCGGCTACCTATCACCTGGTGGTGTCACCCACTATCGGTGTCTGATCTGCGAGTAAGCTCTCTAATAGTAGACATTCCTCCAGCACTCTAGCCTACGTGGGGATTTTGAGATACAACACAGATCCCCTAACCTTCCTTTGATACCACTTTTTCACAATCCATCCCTCAGAGACCATACATTGACTACCCCAATCTCGCCTCCCGAAGGCCAAGGGCTGGTGACTGGAGCTGAAGGCGTCAACATGCAAGTGGGAGGAATTTTCCTAAGTACCTGTACACACACACATGCCCAACGAAGTCCCAAAAACTAAAAGGGGAAAACAATTATATTGAAACATGTGTTGAGTACAAGTAAAACTAAAAACCAGTCACTAATACAAATATGGCCTTTATCAGCGCTAGAAAAGGGCATTAACAGCATTAGAAAAGTGTTGTTAATCGAGGCGAAGATAAAAGGGGGTCCCTTTTGTTAGTTCTTAGAAAAATGCTAATAAAAGGTTAATTTTATCAGCATTAAAAAAACGATCATAAAAAGGTCCTTTATCAATGCTTTTTTTAGCACGGATAAAAGACCCCTTTTATCATCGCTTTTTTAGGCCTGATAAAAGTTAAAAAAAAATTAAAAACAAGTTAAAAATAAAATAAAATGCTCGGGGGACCTTTTAACAATGCTTGACCCCCCCCCCCCTTTTTATCAGTGCTTGGTGGACCCCCTCACACTCTCCGGTGCACTGCCCTTGCTCGCGCACCCCCCCCCCCCCCCCTTGCCCACATGCCCCTCCCTACTTCCACCAAAACTCAAACCTACGACCTCCCCCCTTGCGCGCCACCACCTTTACCACTAATCCATTTTTGTCTCCATTTAATGATATATCTATTTGTTTATATATATATAGTTATATTTATTCATATATTAATATAGATTCATATTAATATAAATATATCTAGTTATATTAATACATATTTATTTATTCATATATAAATATATATATATATATTCAAATATTAATATTTATTTTTATATATATAGTTATATTTATTCGTATATTAATATATATTCATATTAATATAAATATATTTTTTTATATTAATATATATATATATTTATTCACATATTAGTATATATATATTTATTCATATATTAGTATATATATTTATTCATATATTAATATATATTTATATGTATTTATATATTTATTTTTAGTTATAATTTTTTATTATTATATTTATTTGTATATTAATATATATTTAAAAGATTAGTTTTAAATACATTTATAAAAAAAATTGTTTGTTTATAAATAAATAAATTCATACATACATATATATATATACAACAAACACACACACACACAGACACATACACACACACACACACACACACACATATATATATATTTATGAATAAATACATAAATATGTGTATTTGAAAAGCCATAGAATGTTAAAATGATCATAACTTCTAATCCAGAAGTCTATTTCAACTTCACAACCATTAAAATCGAATAAAATGAAACAATATTTGATATGATATGTGGTACAGGCCAAACAGAAATCTAGATCATAAGTTATACATGTTTGAATGTTAAAAAATCGGAGTATCCCGACTAAAAACTCAATTTTGGAGGCCTTCTAGACCCTTTAGGCCATAAAAATGTTACATAAGGTTCCATTTGATCTCTAGAATGTATAGATTGTCGTAATCTTCGATTTGATTTGTTGTAGAGCTCAAATGGACACCCAGATCAAAAGTTATGGTTGTTTGAATTTTGAGTTACATTTTCATCTTATTTTAGATCCTTTATTAATTTTTTTAATTTGTTGTGTCTTAAAATTATTATCAAATGATTATTAATTGATGATAATTAGAAAATTATTAATTAATAATATTTTTGAAAATATTTTAAATCCATTTTCACTAAATTTCTTATATATTAAATTTAATAGTCTATTAATACTTATCTAAAACATATTTAAAAAATATATATTATATTTATATCAATATAAATATAATTATATAAAAATATATTAATTTTCAGGATTTTTTTATATTTATCAGTTCTAGGAAAAATCACTGATAAATCCCCCCTTTATCAGCACTACTAAAAAAAGCACTGATAAAGGGGTCCCCTTTAACAGTGCTAAAAAAAGCGTCAATAATGGGTCACTTTTAACAGCGCTTTTTTTAGTGCTGTTAAAAGTGACCTTTATCAGTGCTTTTTCTAGCGCCAATAACCCCCCCCCCCCCCTTTATCAATGCTTTTTTTTAGAACTGTTAAATGGTGGAAATACGGAAACCCGGTTTTGTGGTAGTGAGTGGGCCAGACTACAAACCCAACAAAAGAACTGACAACAGTAAAGTACAATGGGACTCGGGTAGCCATTTTCTAAAAACCCCACTTGATGTTAAGAGTTGTGAAGCTACTAGAATCCAAAGTCGTAAATCATGTTTTTCAGATCCTATTAGGCCTCAATGGTCCTAGGCCACTAAGTCCTCCATCAAAGCATCGATCATCTACACCAGACACAACAAGTGCGGGCGAAGCCCGTACAGGGGTGAGTAAAAAATACTCAGAAGGGGGCCTAGAAACAAAAAGTAAATACCAAAAATCCATCCTTAAAGCAAAGCACAAATCATAAGCACAAATCACAAACACAAATCACAAGACATCTCACTCTAGGTATATTATAGAGTAGGAAAGGTTCGTCGGTTATTGTGAATAAAGTTTCTAACTGTTGAGGGAATCATCCCTGATGAGTCACTAAAGTCTATCAGTCCACTGAGTTCCACACATATACTTCTCATTTTCCTAGCCACTAAGGTCCACATGACTCTGCCAGACCATTGTGGTCCACAGGGCTACTGGTCTGCCGAGCCACTGAGGTCCATGTGGCTGGTCGTCTACCTGGACAAAGAGGTCCACACGACTACTTCTCGTCTGGCGCTTGATCCCGAGAGAACCACTCCCCCAAGGAATATGTTGAAAATAAACTTCATTTTAAGTCTCCTTATATAATACCAAAAGATCTGTCTCATCTAGAGGGTCCTAATGTCACAAATGTCTTGTCAATCGACCACTCAATTTACAAGTTATTAGAGTTTTAGTAATCAAGGGCCGGTTGCATCTAGGCCCAGTCCGACCCGGTTGGACGGACCCGACCAATCCGGGTCGGGGTACCACATACCCTGTATTGATTTGATCGACCCAACCTGACCTGGTTCTCGTCAAGTTAGGTTCATTCTGGCCTGTCCAGTGGGCCAGGCCCTACGGGCCTCACTAGACTTAGCCTAGTTTGGCAGAGGATCCAGCATGCCAGGTCGCCCCGTGACATAGTCTCTTCCGACCTGTCCCTAAGGGTGTGGTTCTGGCCTGCCAGCATGGGTTCGGCCCATGGTGCGGAGTTCTGGCCCTCTAACGCGGGTCCAGCCCGCCAGTTAAAGCTCGTCCACACGTGCGTTCGATGGTGTGTGTCTGGGACGCGGTAGCTGCTAGCGCGTCCCCTCCTCTATCCAAACGTGGCACGCAAGGAGTGGACCGCTCCACTTACGCGGTGCCTGACTGGCGTCGCGTCTAGAACCTATCAGGTCCCATATTCCATGGACTCCCCTACTCCGTGGTCAAGCGATCGTTCCTCGGCAGGTCTCCCAGGTATCCCGGACATGGGCCACCACCTCCACACGGCACCGGTCGTAGCCGCTCCTTCATACCGTCATGGCGCACCGATAGACATGTCGCCTACATCCTCCTACGGCTGTCACCGCAAGAACTCTCTGACCGGCACCAGTAGTTCCTTCTATGGGTCACCGGAGTTTCTCTGGTGGTATGTTTCTCAATCTTCCTGTGCCTATAAGCTCCATAGGGTGTCACCGTCGCAGTGATGGTCTCAGATGCTCCTCACCGCCATCTTGGAAAATCTGTTCACAATGAGAGCACATGCAGAGGGGCTTGACCCTTGTTTGTGTCAACTCGTGCTCTCCACATTATATGTTTTAAGACCAAATGGAGGTTTATGTAATGTGTTCAATCTATGATAATTCAGTCCTGATGTTGAACCCTAAAAATAGAACCCTCACACAAGAACGAGCGACCCGCGGATCAACCTGTTCGTGGTTTGATCCGCATTCTTTGTTTAAAATAAAGGGTGGGGAAGAGTTCAAAATAAAACCCTTACCATTTTAACATTCTTTTTTGTAGCAATTCTTCCTTAATGGTTCAAGAGGTCGATGGAATTTTTCATTATTTGAGGTACTTCAAAGTCGATGAAATCCCACCAGCGTTCGTCGTTCAACGTTGGGGAGGAAACTCGTCAAAGGATCATGAGAGAATCCTCACAGTTTAATCCTTGTTCCACCAAGGGGTTAAACCATTAAAACAGAAAACACATCGCAGTGTTTCTATTGAATTGTGATTTTGCTCCATTACGCTATATCTTTTATAAAACAGTGTCTCTATTACGCATCATTTAAGGTTCATTACATTGTGTGTTAACTATCCATAAATGAGCTCCATTAATGTGCTTCATCGATGCCTCATCGCTGCACCGCAGCGTCACTGTGTCATCGCTCGTCAGTGAGAAAATAAATAAAATAACTTTTTAAAGTTATTTTATTTTTTCTGAAAGGTTTGAAAATTAACTTTTCTGTTCGGCCCTTACCGGCTGAATTTAGGTCCTTTCAAGTCAAATCCTAGTGTTTTTAGTTCAACAGTTCCCTCAGATTTTCGATCCAAGAACCGGTTGAAAATTTAGAAAAACCTACTTGCGTGTTTACTAAATGAACCTTCAAAAAAGTTCAAAATTCCATTTTGGGCACACCGGGCCTCGGAATCATGTGTCGTTATAGCATGTACTCTAAAAATAATTCCATATAATTTAAAAAATAATTTACACCAAAATTCTGAGATGTTACAACTTCACTTCATTTTTAGCCTTCAAGATCAACCATACCCTTCCCATTTACCTTATTGGCTTCCCTAGAAACATTATGGAGGTATTTTTATTCTTGAAACACCAACTCTAGTGCTCTAAGAGAAGATTTAGAGGAGGCACATCAAAGAAGATGTAATATCATTTACCAACTCTTTCAAACTACTTTCTTCTTATACTTCTACCTCATGAGTTGTTTCATTATAAAGTAATAACTACATTAGTACTTATATACTGATATGTTATTATGATTATAAAAAAACCATAGTCCACCTTCTATCCATCCTAATAAAAATGAAATCACCACACTTGCGTACGTACGGCTTACTGTCTCCACGCCGTGGTGTAATCTCTTTTTCACAACAACCTTACTTGGATGAGTATAAAAGTGGATTTAATAACTATATATGATTATTATAAAATAATATTTATTTTAAAATATAGTACACCATGCAATTAAATACCATTATCATTCATGAACTATGGAAATGATATCATCTCTCGTCCGTACGTACGACCTATTGTCTCCACAACGCGGTGAGATTCATTCTTCATGTCAACCATTCAAGATTAATTATAAAGTATATATAATAAATAATAATGAAATATATGACATAATAATTATACTGTACTGGTGTGTGTGTGTGTTCATGTCATTTACTTACTTCCATTCAATTAACAACGTTCATGCGTACGTACAGCCTGTCGTCTCCATGAACAGTGTATTTCATTTCATTTATCTATATATTATATATATTTATATACCAAATATATATGATATATAAATCATGTTTTACATTCTAAAAGTAAGTAAATATTGATATAAGTAATAATATCTATAATAACAAGTCAAAACACATTCAGTAAATAAAACAATTATTACCCAAAATGTTTTTTTAACATGGAATTGACAAATGAACAGGTAATATAAAGTCATAAGTGAATCATATATGGAATCATAAATATTATTATGGTTCTGTTACAAGTTAATAATATGTTTAAACTCATTATACAGGAGGTTCTGATACAAACGAATCATATCGTACCAAAGGTAAGGGATAATTACACAGTATCATTATTTTTCAAGATTGTTTATACCAAAGCATTTATTGGGGTATATTTATCATCCAAATCAATTTTACCAAAATATATAATATTATTTCTACCCTTATACTATTTTTTAAATTAAATTTTACCCATTGGTGAATTTTTATTCTACTGTAAGGAAGGAATATTTCTTTTACTTTCCATACGAGGTATTTTTTGACTTTTCTGGCAAGAGTATGACAAGAATGATTTTTTAACTTATATGCCATGAATGGATTTTTACATCTTCATAATGAGTTATTTACATGAAGCTTCCTCTAAATTATTTCAAGTTTATTTTCAACTAAATTATTTTCTTTTAAAATTGCATTGTATTTTGAGAATAGAAAAAAAATTGAAGAAGAAAGGATATTTTCCTCAGGAATTAAGATCAAGTGTTTTATCAAAATTGTTTTCCATCTAATATGACATAGGGTTATGTTTATATTACTATTATTACTTTAATTTTATTGTATTTATTTTGGAATTATACGTATGAAATTCATTTTTTTTATATGGATTATGATGGAATGATGCTTGAGAAACCCATTTTATTCATTGGGTTATGCTATGATGTATGTTTTATGTTTTTGTGGCACATGTAAGAATGATTTCATTATGAGATGGTTGGGACCTATATCTCCCTATAATTAATTGGGTAAATATTTATATCTCATGAGATAAACATGAATAGTATAAAAAGTAAATCTGGTTCAGTAATACTGAGCTGTAATGAAAAGTAAATCTGGTTCAGTAATACATGGCTAGAATGGCAAGTAAACCTGGTTCAGTAATGGACTTTGTCCACTATGATAGTCATGGAAGAAATGCCTTGTCTAATATGAAAATCATATTATGTGCTTATTTATTTTCCATAAATCCATGTTTTCTGTAAATGCTATTTTATCATGGTTAATGTTCCTTTATGATCTATGTCTTACGTATTGAGAAGATTTATTCCATTACTCATGATTTTTATATTCAAAATTTATGTTCATGTTTTCAAATTATTATAATTATGTTTTGTTTGATGTTCTTCATGTTTACCCTTACTGATCATTTGAGATCATCCTTTTTATGTTTTCCTTTCCCCGTGATATAAAGAAAGGTTTTAGGTAGGAAAACTAAAGTGGAATATCTTTGGGAGAGATATTTAAGATCTTTCACCAAGTTAGTTGATTATTTTCCATGTTTCCAAATACGCTAAACTAATATGGTCTTGGGGAATCTTTTTGTGTCATGTATTAAGTACTACACAAAATTAATGTAATTTTTGTGTAATTAAATATTGGTTCTCTATAATAATGTCAATTTTTTCAAAAAAAAATAAAGTTGTATCCTAATGTTTCGACCTTTTTTTACTTGTTTTACCCTTACTGAGTGACAAAACTTTACCATTATTACTATTAATAATGAAAAAAAAGAAAAGAGACCTTTTTAAAAAAATATCCAAATTATTCAAAATATGGAATCCATTTTTTATGATTTAATTTCTATAAGTTACATATTTATATTTTAAAATAAGTGCACTAAACGCAAAGAAATACGTTTTTAGAAAAAAAAATTAGCAAAAAACAGGATTTATTTTTTTATGCTTAGTAAAAACCATAAAACTAATGTGAAAGAATTTAATTAAATATATAATTTAAATATTTCATTAAAATCATTAATAAATAGTGATTTATTTAATTAAATAAGATAAAAACACATCGTTCATATAAAAATTGTCATTAGAAAAAATGTTTTTTAAGACCAAAAATGAACTTATACAGAAATCAAGTATAATATTTATTCCTATGTAATTAATTGGATTATATAAATTTAAATGATACATATTATACTTTATGATCAAATTAAAAAAAATAGTGGGACTTTTAAATTACTTGATTTAATGAAAACAAATTATAGATTTACAAAAATTGGTATTTTTCATTATTCACCCAAAAATATACTATAATTTAGAAAAATCCCAAAAAAAATCTAATGTAAATTTGATATTTTAAATAAAAAAATTATATCCATTTTGTTAAATACTTTTTTTTAAATTTAAATGAATTAATTGTAATATTCATACACAAAATTCGATAAAACAAATTTTTAAAGAAAACATATTACTGAAGCATAAAATAAATTTACTAAAAAATGAATACTTATATATTAGGAATTAATAAATAAATTTTAAGTAAAAAAATTATATATATATATATATATCATAATTTTGTTAATCCTATTCATATTTAATAATTTAATGATAATGTTATAATATATCACAGTTCATTCTAAGCTCGGTGTTGTGTGTCAAGTAAGCTATCAAACACTTAAAATTTATTGAAAGAGAGATATATTATAAAATATTGGTGTGTTAAAAATTAAAATTCATGGTTCACCAACCTATATTCTTGATTCATTTTATTTAACTTTCCAAAAATTTACTTATCGATGAAATTGTTATGGCCATGTACTTAATGAGACAATTTCATTCCAATCAATGGGAATATGATATCTACCTCTATTAACAAGGAAGAGAAAAATATTTTTTAACATATTCATTAATACCAAATTACTTGTGAAAAACTCAATATATCCTACTTATCCATGAGAATATGTCTGTATAGTTCTTTAAAATATATCTAAGTGTGTTATGCATGATATGTATTAATAATAACCTCAATTATAAGTACCAATAAAAACATTCATAGATATAAATATTCAATGACACATATAACATGTGGAGTTCCTGTAGGAAGTTCTTTTCTTATAACCTCCCCACTTGGAGATTTCTAAGTGAAAATTTCATGAGAAAAAGTCTTAATGATTTATTATCCCCCTACCTGTGATATCTAGTATCATCTATTCCTTGTCAAATGATTTCATCCAATCATAGAACATGTATTTATGAATACCATAATAGAACATAAAGATTATCATCGTAGTGAGTAACTTCTATCAAATTTTGATGTGAAAAATACTCTAAGGTCATTATCACATTAAAGTAATTCAGAATAATAAAAATCACATGATACAATATTTAATAATATTCAATACCATAAATATATAGGTAATTTAAAGTACAATGTTATTGGTTCAAGGGAACTAACTCTAAAATACTTAGACTAAATATAACTATTAATTACATTCATTCATCTAAATACCACATGATATTAATTACTTTTATAAGATAAGGCTTTACTCAATAGATCTTTCATGTTCTCAGTAATAGAAAATATATTTTCTATGTGATAAACCATATGAGAAAACTCTGTCTAGATGGAATACTTATAAATCATATGATTCAACTATTTATATGAAATTTTATCCTTAGAAAGGTTCATTAATATAGTATTATCATAATATAATGTGATAGGACCATTTGTACTAGGAATCACATCAAGAACCTCAATGAAGTTTTTTAGATGCATTAAAAGACACAATATACTCAGAAACTATTGTATAATTGGCATATGCCTGCTACTTTGAGATCTTATATCTCATAGATCCTCTATTGAGAGTGAATACATATCCGAAATTCAATTTCATGTCATCTTGATCTATCTAAAAAATAGAATGTATATATATATCCCTTGTTGACTATTTTTTCATCTCCTCTATAAACTAGGAACATATATTTAGTATGACTCAAATAATTTAGGATAGTCTTGACTACAATATAATGGAGGTCTCCAATATCTGATTGTTATTATCCTACCATGTTCAAGGTGTATTCCCTATCAATCCTGGTCAATAGCCTGGCATACATTACTGATCCTATGGAAGATGTGTAAGGAATCTTGTTCATACTATATCTTTCCTCTTGTACCTAAGAATACATTTTCTTAGAGATAAGTATGTCATGTGACATAGGTAATAATCCCCTCTTTGATTGTTCGATACTAAATCTCT
The DNA here is from genome assembly GCA_963277665.1 of Viscum album. Classification (NCBI taxonomy): domain Eukaryota; kingdom Viridiplantae; phylum Streptophyta; class Magnoliopsida; order Santalales; family Viscaceae; genus Viscum; species Viscum album. The sequence goes on from OY728127.1 coordinate 1,022,265,172, forward strand.
TTAGAATCATGTAATTATATATAACATGAATAAATCCAAGTAGCCTCATAGATATATCATTAATGATATTTATCCCAAGAATTTGGGACACTTCACCCAATTCCATTATGGAGAAGCATGTGTTCAACCAGGCCTTACCGGACTATAAGATAGGAATCTGATTTCCAAAAGGTGATATGTCATCAAAAATTAAAAATCGGTATGGTACTACTTGATCATCAATTGTATATACCATCATATATAATGTATGAATGTATCAAAAGATAAATTAATAATAATCATGCTAGTTCATCATCTACAAATTAGGCCACCAAGATACCTGAACTCACCTAATTCAACCAATGTCGGTGTAAAAGTAATCTCACAACTCAAATCAAACCCATGGCTCACTTCTTAGGGACGGTACATCCAATAAAGTCCCAACTGTTACCCTTTCACTATGGGTAGGGTCTCAACTAAGTCTTCATATTAAATCCAGTCTCATAATGTCACCCTATACCTCAGGTGAGGTTTTACACCATATCTAAAACCACATACCATCACATCACCCTCTAACTCAAGGTGAGATGTTATACCATAACTCATACCAAATATTTTATGCCACCCTCTCACTCAAGGTGAGGCCACATACATTATCTAATACCACATATTGTAAAAAACTCCTATCACTTAGGGAAAGGTCTCATACCACACCTCATACCATATATCATACCCCCTAACCTCTCACTATGGGTGAGAACTTATACTGCACCTCAAGCCATATCTCATACCACCAACCTCTCACTCGGGGTGAAGTCTCATACCACACCTTATACCACATATCATAACACCACCCTCTAACTTGGGTTAAGGTCTAATACCACATCTTATACTACATATTGAGAATAAAATACAACTATATAGTTCCCATAATGATCCCTAGTCAAAAGGTTATACTCAACACAAAAATCAACCCTTAGGGCACACCAATCCACACCATAACACTAAGCCTCTCTCAGGCCATGAAATACACCACAGGGCCTTAAGAAAACTCATACCAATATCTACCTCAATAACTAACATGACACTAGTACCCAACATTACCACAAGGATCCCTACATGGTGATCTAGGTTCCTTTCCAATATTTTTCTCTACACCAACTCTTCATAAGGACTAACCCAAACCCCAAATAGTCTACCCATATAAATAACCCTTTCTACACTATTCAAGACTCCTAAGGTTTTCTTCTAGATTTCCAAACTCATCACACAATCCATCTCATTCCCAAGGGGTACCATGCTTAATAGAGAACATTCCCCCACTTAATCATCTCCATGTGCTACTAGGCACACTCTAAAGAGTGGTTACTCACTCACAACATCAATTGGCATTGACCTTCCAATCCCTATAAACCCTTGTAAATTTATAGACCCATTCACACATCCTAGTCCTCCCACTCAAGTAGATACAAATTTCCAAGGTTGTTCCCATATCATTTACCATTTAATCCCTCATGTCTGACACCAACCTGGACCATTACTAATGTTCCATCCACTAAAAACCCCGAACCCAAACACTAGAGATAATTCTAGGTTATCAAACACTTATTCAATAATTTTGGGCCACTATAGAGTCCATTTAACATAACAATAGGTTTTACCCACTTGGTGGTTACCGACTAGGTATCTTTAAAATTCTCAAACCAAGTATGACACCACTAATTCATTAATAAAAGGTTTTAATATATACTATAACTTTAATATGGACTCACTCAGCCCCATTTTATATAATTACCAAATAAATATCATGGAACATGCTTGAAAACACATCCATACACACATATGGTTAAGTAATAAAGTGATGATCAACTTCATCATAGAAGTTTCCATGCATAATTCATGCTCTCTATCACCATACAAACCCATACCATGCATCTCCATGATTTTGATCCTCTGTATCATACCAAAATGATTTAAAAATTAATTATAAATAATTTATAAATAATTATCCAATTTATTTTAGAGAGGAATAATTATTAAGAACTCATCTAGAATCATCAAAACACAAAACTTGTAACCAACAACTTACAGAAGACTAAGGTCATTCCTTAAACACTCATGTAACCAAAATAAACATGAACTGAATCCTAATATATTTATAATTCCCAAAAAAATGGTATATTTTCAAGGAAAATTCATTGAGTGTATTATTTCCAAATAAATTGTGGGAAATAGGCAACATTACTTCCCTTTTAGTATCCTCAAACCAATGTACTTCAAATCCCCACCATATTGGGTGTATTTTACCATGCCTTTTTGAAACTCAACATAAATACTAGCCCAAAAAATAATAAATCAAGGGAGAAAAGAATAATAATGGGAGGTATTAACTTGATCTGGCATGGAAAAATGGCCTCCAATTGCCCACAACCAAAGTGGATATAAGGGGGGTCCAAAGAGTGAAGCTGATAAAGATAGAGTTGGCTGAATTACCTCTCCTAAGACCACCACTTTGATAAAGAAATAATGGATCCAACCTAAAAAATACATTTCTTCCCATATTAAAAATGTTAGAATCAAGGACTACTATGGTGTGACCCCTTAGGTCATAGAACAACACATTTGCATTACGGTATATCCTAATGGGTTACGGTGCATCCCCCATCCCTAGGAAAACACTATAAACATCTAATCCACACATTACAGCAATACTAATGCTACATAGTGTAACCAACCACCTAGGGGAAATCTAATATTCCTCCCCCATAAGCACCACTCAGGGAACAACCCTTTGGTTATGGAATGACACATTCCCCTCAACCAACCCTTATAGAAAAATGACTCATATATGGCATTGACTTACATTGCTAAATAAAATAATATTATATAGCATCTTCACCAAGTTATAGTATTCTCACAGTGATCTAATCTTACACCTTCACCCAAACCCACATCCAAAAAAAAATTGACTACATATGGTCTACACGTCTAAGGGGTAAGCACCCTCCTTTCCACACTACACCCCCTCCTATTGTGATGAGGGATTTGACCTATACTTAAACTAACTCCCAAAACTACTCCAACTCCCCAAAAATAAATTCCAAGACCCACCAAAAACATGAACTTATAAAAAACCATCTTCTAGAGATTCCAAAAATCCCAAAATTCAAATCTGAATCCCAATTATGAAAAACTCCTACTTTGGAACTCAAAATTAAAATTCCCCATGAATTTACCAGCCTATAATGATGCATTTCATTGAAAACTTCCCACTATAGGGATTATTTACCATGATAAGAATTTTGAGTGATCCCCCAATTATTAATCCAACCAACAAAATTTGATGCCATGACTCACCCTCAATTTGGATGGGTTATAGATCTTCAACACAGACACTTGATATATGTACAACCTCTGGTTTGAGGTATGTATACTTTATTATGAATTTTTATAGGTTTATAGTACTTATGATGAGTTGGGAAGAGGTTGGCTGAGTTTGGAGGGGTTTTGAATAAGTTTGGAGGTTTTTCTAAGGGCACACGGTTTGAGCACGGTTAGGGAAAACCATGCGGGTTCTTGAAGAAACTATGTAGGGAGAGACTGTTGGATTCATACATATTTCACATGGTTTTCCAAACCCTGCAAGGTAACTATGTGGACCCCTTCTCTAGAGACAGTGGCATGTGCATGGTTAGCGCACGGTTTGAAAAACCGTGCAGGCTAACCGTGTGGCCACTTAAAAAGAGGGTTTTCAAATATAGGTTCACTCGAGATTAACCTATTTCATTCAAAACTCTCTCCCAATCAATCCTAACTTGGTATTTTGGGTTATCAAAGGTTTTAGGTGCTCTCCCACACGTTTTAGAAGCAAATATATGGGGTTTCTTTGTGGATTGAAGGCAGTTCTTCTCGGGTAAGTCTTCCCTCATGGTTCTTTGTGGTTTCCTTTAGATCTACATCTTCCTCTCCCTCAGTTTTCAATATCTACACCCATTTTTTGTAGATATAGGGTTTTGGTTGCCTTTTGTGTTTATTTTAAGGCTTTTGGATGTTAGGTAAGGAGATCCAGATCGGTTTTTGTGGAGCATTTTCCCGATTTAGGGTGCGGTTGCTTGTGGGTCGAATTCGCCGGATCCCTAAATGTAGGTGGCTTATCACTCGACTCCACTTCATTAGAACTAGTGATATTGGTACAATTAATTTTTTTTTTCTTGAAATTAATTGTACCAATAGTGTGTGAATCTTGTTGGAAACTCAATTAGTGGTGATTTTGGGGATTTTGGGGAAAATGGGTTATTGTTATAAAAAGGCGCTTATTATGTGATTTTAAAATGTTGATTTTAAAATCGTTAGCGATTGATTTTGAAAAATGTTTTGAAAAATATGGTTTTCAATAAATATGGTGTTTATTGTAATGTGGTTGGGAAAGGATAATTGATTAAAGGTTGTTTTCAATAAATGGGGGATTTATTGAAGTGAATTGGCATGTGATGGGAATGACTGTGTGCTTCTGTGTGGCCTTGGTGCTTAGTGATTGTTGGTTGATTAATTTTTGTGGATTGTGTGGATTTTGTGGAAGTGGGAGGGAAGTAACACTATAAAAAAAAGATGGATAGTGGATGGAAGGTCCACCATAAAAGGATAAGTTGGTGGGAAGTACCACTAGTTGGAAATGTAGTGAACGGATTGGACGGAAGCTCCACCATTTTGGTTTCATTGTGTGTGTTTCTTTGAAAGATGGAATTTTTTGTGCTAATGTGAAATGGTGAAATGGATTGTTGCATGGATATTTTTATTTCTTGTGTCATTTGAGAATTAGGGTGGAAATGGCTTGGTAAAGTAGTGTTTTTCTTGTTTTATGTTGTTGCACTATTGAATGTTTTATATAAACTCTTTTATATAAATGTGTTAATGGTTTCATCCTAGTGGATTTTGTAGGGAAGTCATTTGGGGAAAACCTACTGAGTATTAGTAATCACCCCATACTTTGTCACTTTGGTGCTTTTGAAAACTTTTTATTCTGGGACATAGGTGAGAGTAAGGCATCTCATTTTTTTAGCGGTTCGGAATGATGCTTTGGTGACATTGTGGTGCTTGGAGAATGGATCTTGGTTTGGATCTATGGATGGTGTCCTAGTTCTTTGGGGTCTTATAATGTAGTATTTCACTTGGTACTCTGTTATTTGGCTTGGTTTTATTGGCATGTGGGATTGTTATGAATAGTTTGGTTTCCTTTTTGGCAATGTATGGATTTGGTTGTTTTTTCGACATGCATCATGTAGCTTGTTGATAGTGGATTGTTTGGTTGTTTTCTTTTATCTCAAGGGAAAATCATTCCCCAATTTATTCTTGAAGCCCTTGACATTTATTTCCAGCCTTTGGGCCTTGGGAACATCGCATAAGGTCAAGTAGCATTCCTCTGCCCTCTCAATCCAATGAGATGGGGCAGGATGTTACAAGTGGTATCAGTTTGTTCGGTCCTTTCCTTTCAAGTCAGAGTAGTTGTTCGATCCTTGGTGTTGATCGTTGGTCTTAGTGTTGACATTCGTTCTTAGCTTATTCCTTGATTTGGGATGGTAGCAAGACGTAGGATTTTCGGAACTTGGAATGTATAGAATAAAATGATGTAGCTAACCCTTTTATTCTTAACTTCACGTTACTAGGGAGTTGGGTACATAAGTGTTTAGAGACACTTATAGGCATTGGATATCTCATTGTTGTGGGTGTAACCAATGATATGTGCATGGCATGCACGGTAGAAATGAATTCCCACTAGGAATCATATTTCATTGGGGTATAATGATTTTTGATGTGATATGAATGTGTTCATTTTGAAAATATGTATTTGGTTTCAAAACGGAAGGATTTGAAACATTGAAACTTGTGGTATTTTGAAAATGGGTTGATTTTCAAAACATGGTGTATTTTTTAGAATACTGAAACATATGAAATGTGAACTTGTGGAAATCCTAGTTTTGATAGTTATTATGAGATTGAATTTTAAAATGTTATACCCTTTCTTGTTGAGGGATATATACTTATGGTTGTTTTGTGTTGATAGAAATGGAACAAGGTAGGCGTAGTAGAGACTAACCAGAGAAAGCTATTGAAAATGTGGTTGCACCTGAGCCTTAGGTGAACCAACAGCTAGTGCGGAGTATAGTGTATTATTTCCAAGATGTGGAAAGTGGGAATAAAGAGGATGAACCAAGGAATTTGGATCATGTGGTTCAGTTTCAAAGGAAGAATCCACCCATGTTTATGGGTGATTTAGAGCCAGAAAGGGTTGAAGCAAGGCCGAACAGAATGAATAGAATATTTTACTTCTTGGGAACACCGACAGAGTGGAAAGTGAAACTAGCCACGTATATGTTGGAAGATATTTCCCTCCAATGGTGGGAACTGGCGGTCCAAGCTAGGACGGACCAAAGTGTGACATGGGATGGGTTTTAGGAATTTTTTGAAAAAAAAATTCTACCCTCATACATTCAGAATTTAGCGTAAAATGGATTTCTTCAGTTGGAAGTAAGGGAACATGCTGGTGATGGAATATGAAGCTAAGTTTATGAACTTAGTGTCATTTTCACCCGATGTGGCGGGTAGTACATCATTGAAGGCACAAATTTTTTAACCTAGTTTGAATTATTAAATTCATTCTTTGATAGTGGTGTTGTGTATATATGATTACAAATAAATTGTGAATCAATCTACGATGGATGAGAAGGATCTTGTGGGGGATACAGGTAGGGGAATTATGTTGGTACCCATGGTAAATAGTGGAAACTCAAACACTAGGTTCAAGAGGAAGAGGGACACTTATTTCCAGGGTGGGAGTATGGATCATAATCTGACAGCAGGATCGGTGAATCTTCCTTTAAATCCTTAGAGAAATCTGGGATGTTTTCAAAGTGGTTCTACGAGCCAGATCAAGCAGGATTGTATGGCACAACCTTGATCATGTCATAATTGTATGTAGATGGTCAATCTACAGTGTTAGTGTCATAATGCTATGAGGTCGGGTGTATGTGACACTATTAAGGGGTTTCAGGGGTCATATGCCTTGATGGGATGGGGGTAGCAGCATACCCCATGGTAGAACACAAATATTAGTCATGGTGATTCGAGTAACACCATGAATCCTTGGCATGGTAATAATGTAGAGATCATGGAAAGAAATATGTTGTTTGGAGCTAAGTAGGTTGTGGTGTATGATCAGTAAATACCATCCATGGTGAAAGGTACGGTTCTTATAGATTCAACATTGATGCAATCTTTTTTTGATATAGGTGATTTTTGTTCTTTTATTTCTTCTCGCATCATTGATTTTTAGGGTTTACACATGGAAATGATGCCTTCTATTTTAAAACTACAAACTCCTCTGGGTCAAAGAGAGTGTTGAGCCTCCCTATGTTGAGCGTGTTTCTTAGTTGTGGATATCATTGATTGATGTGGGATTTCTCGGTGCTTGAGATGGATGCTAATGACATAATCCTGGGAATGGATTGGTCAAAAAAGTTTAAGGCCCAAATCGATTGATATGCCCAAATGGTTAATTTTGTGATGGCGGATGGTTCTAGACATCTCTTTAGAGGGGAGAAGAGTGAAAGGTTGGGTGCAACAGATTTTCTGGCACCAACTAGTGGCATAATCTCATAGCAGTTAGAGGCTTTGTCATTGGCATCGGTGGAAGGTGTTGATCACAGTGTTCTTATGGAAGTTGTGGATTAGTTTATGGATGTATTTTTTGAAGAATTCTCAGGATTTCCAACCATGAGATAAGTGGATTTTACTATTTATCTTATTATGGGGACCATTCCTATCTCACTTCCATCTTACCGAATAGCACCAGCGGAATTTTGGAAATTAAAGGTGTAGTTGGAAGAGTTAGAGAATGAAGGGTTCATCTGGCCTAGCATGTCTCTATAGGAAGCACCGGATTTGTTTGATAAAAAGGTTGATGGAACCTTAGGATCTGTGTGGATTATTATAGACTTAATCAAGTTACAATAAAGAATCGATATCCACTTCCAAGCATTGATGATTTTTTTGACCTGTTGAGGGGAGCTCAGTGGTTCTCCAAGATTTACTTGAGGTCAGGATATCATTAATTGTGGGTAAGGAAGGAAGATATCCCAAAAAAAGCATTCAAAAGAAGATATTTCCATTACAAGTATGTGGTTATACCCTTTGGTCTAACGAATGCACCAGCAGTGTTCATGGCATTGATGAAACAGATATTTCAGAGATATCTAGATTCTTTTGTGGTGGTATTTGTGGATAATATACTATTTTATTTGAGGACAAGGGTAGAGCATGAGCAGCACTTATCAATCGTGTTGGGGATCTTTAGGGATCATTGTTTGTATTCCAAATTATCAAAGTGTGACTTTTGGATACAGGAGGTCTGTTTCCTTGGCCAGGATATTTCTGAGAAGGGTGTTTCATTTGATCCAAAAAATATAGAGGTTGTTATCTCATGGCAACCACCATTGAACATTTTTGAGATATGTAGCTTCCTTGGTCTATTGGGGTATTATCGACGTTTTGATCATGGTTTCTCATGATTGGCTTCGCCAATGACATATTTGACAAAGAATAATATCCCATTTCAATGGGATGAGTAGTGTTAGAAATTTTTTGAAGAGTTAAAGGGTCACCTTATATCAGCACCAATCTTGGTTTTTCCTAAACTGGGGAAAGAGTACATGGTGTATTGTGACACATCAGGATCACAGTTGGGGTTTCTTCTCATGCAATGGAATCATGTGGTTGAATGTGGCTTACATAAGTTTAGGTTTCATGAGAAGAACTACCAAATACATGATTTGGAGTTGATAGAAGTGGTTCATGCTTTAAAAATGTGGCATCATTATCTCTTCAGTCAAAAATTTACAGTGTTTACTGATCACAAGAGCTTAAAGTGTATCTTCTCACAAAGAGATTTGAACCTGAGGAAAAGGAACTGGATGTAATATCTCTAGATATTTTATTTATACTTAATGTACACACAGGTTAAGAGAAATTCGGTGGTCGATGCATTAAGTAAGAAATCATATGCTCAAGTAGTGAAATAGGCATTGGATCAGGGGTAGTTGATGTCAGTCATAGCCGACATGCAGTTGGAATGTGAGGACCAGGGTGGAAGAGCGGTCTTCTTTCTAGTTTCGTTGGTTCCTGACTTGACTATTTTGGTTAAAGAGGTATAGGAATTTGATTCTGAATGTGTGGCGATGAGGTTTAAACTCAATGGTGGGGAGACCATTGAGGGCTGGGAATTGAATGGGAATTTAGTATTATGTTTTCTGAATTGGATGGTGGTACTAGTGGCATGTTGGGAGGAACTTCTCAAGTCTTGTCATCATTTTAGGTGGGCTTCCCATCTTGGAATTCAGAAAATGTATAAGGCGTTGAAAGTACATTTTTGGTGGGCTAGTATGAAAAGGGATGTGGCTGGGTTTGTCTCGAGGTTATTGACTTGTCATCATGTCAATGCAGAGCATCATTGCCCAAAATGCATGTTGTAGTCTTTACTTATCCCAGTGTGGAAATGGGAGCAGATAGAAATGGATTTTGTGATAGGTCTTATGAGAACAGTTAGAAAACACGATTTCATGTGAGTGATTGTGGATTGTCTCACAAATTCAAACCATTTCATCCTGATTTGTGAATCTAATACGATGGAAGATCTATCCAAAATCTATATCTGGGAGGTGGTAAAGAGGCATGGTGTTCTAGTTTTAATTGTATTAGATAGATATCTGAGGTTCAAATATTGTTTCTGGAAATCCTTGCAGAAATCCCTTGGGACAAAGTTGACGATGAGCACAGTGTATCATCCTCATATGGATGGCCAATCCAAGAGGATGATACAAACCTTGGAGGATATGTTAAGGGATTATGTGATGGATTTTTCTGGTTCATGGTAGGATCACTTACCATTGGTTGAGTTCTGATATAATAACAGTTATCAGGCATCGAAACATATAGCTTTGTTTGAGGCTTTGTATGGGTGTTTGTGTCATTCTCCGCTATGCTGGGTGGAAATGTGTGAGACTCTGATGATTGGACCGAGCCTTGTCCAAGAGACTATGAAAAAGATCAAGTTAATCATGAAGAGAATGGAAATGGATCTAAGTCATCAAAAATCATTTGCGGACCATTGTCGAAGACCGTTTTCTTTCAAGGTGGGTGATCATGTGTTTTTTAGAATCTCTCCTAGGTTGGGACATCATTGTTTTGGGAAGAAGGGTAAGTTATCTATGAGGTATATTAGGCCCTTTGAGATACTTGAGCAGATTAAAGAGGTGGATTATTGATTGGATTTTCTACCATGATTTAGTGTGGCGTACAATGTGTTTCATGTGTTGCATTTGAAAAAGAATCATCCAGATCGTTACCATGTGATTCGTTGGGATCATGTTGAGCTAGATCCAGATGCTTCGTTGTTGCACGTATAAAGACCTGGCCTTAAACATTACATAATATTGAATTAAGTTAATAGTTTACATTGAGTGTATTTTAAATTCTATAGTTTTAGATAATTAAGTCATAACATATACATAACAATTTGAATATTACATGTAGATACTTCTACTCAATATCCATTTTTTCATAAAATAAAACTATTTAAAAAAAGAGTCATGTCTAGTTCCATGTTTTAGACAGCATTAATTTTCTTTGATCCCATCCTTGACCCTACTCCACTTTATTTCCTATGAAAAACATTTCAAAAACTTGGTATGATCATAAAAAAGCTCAGTAAGGGATACACAAAGAAGGAAAACTGTTAGTCTTTCAAAACAATAAGTAAACCATGAATACGTTATCATAAGTAATAATTTTCACCTTTATAAAGTATTAAATATTCTTCACTGAATAAAAGATCATTTCTCACCCTTTTGGAATAGCCATATGGCCAACTTCTATACCCAATGCATTGGAGGTTATAACGTAACCACCTATCCTGGTTTATCACGGCACCACCTGTCATTTGGATTATCAAGTAACCACTCGTCAAATTTCCAAGTACCATTATAAAATCATAACACATTAAATATTGAAAATATAAACATTACACTAATAACATTTCATTTTCAATCACAAGAAATCATTTCAAGATATAGAAATAATAAATCCAATTCAAAAACTATTTTCAATATGAAAACACCTAAAAAGTAAATAAGGGGTTTCTTTTTCATGTTAAAAAACATTAAGTCTTATATTGGAATCCAAATAACAATTATGGCGGCGGATAGGTCATTATCACCACATAAGTTAAAAAAACATTCCTTTTTTTTTAGTAAAACTCTTCATAGAAAAAGATTCCATTTGAATGAAATGAAAATTCAATGGGGTTTATACACCGTAAAATAAAGTTGTGTATAAATCAAAATATGTCTCAATGAAAGGAGATTGAGACGAAGTCCATTACAAAGATTGTATCATGAGATTAAGGATAAATCAATAAAATAATTATGTGTGAAAAATATAAATACTCCAAATATAAGTGGATATTAATTGTAAAACATTCATAGTTCATTCACACATATTCATATCATGACATAATAAAGAATTATAATTTCAACCCAAAGAATGGAAATTGGGTGAAGAAGTCCCCTTACCTCTTGTCCGACTTGACCCATTCGTTATTTAATTTCCTGAATAATAAACTAAAGTTAATTTATACTTGATTAAGAAACTTTTTTAAGCTTATTATTACTTTTATATCGCTTATTACCTTGCTATAACAATTAGTTAATTATTTGAGTTTATATCGTACATTTTGTCGATATTCGGAACTTGAGTCAAAAATGAACTTGTTATAATTATAAATTATCCACATGGTCGAAATTAAATTATCTCCATAATTATATTCATGATTTATATATAATATATATCATATATATCCAGTATATATGTATTTATAATAGTCCATATCATTTGTATATATGAAAATGAAATGCACTGTTCATGGAGACGGTAAGCCGTATGTACACATAAACGCTACTTCCATTTCATTTTATTCATTTTAAAAGAAATCAAAACAAAATGATACCTTGGTATATTATTATTCCATTATAATATAATATTTTATATATGTTATGTAAGATCATTAAAACCATTCTTTATATGTTCCATGTATGGAATGAATGAGTCATATCACTTTGAGGGGCGGTAGTTCGCACTTCCTCAAATGAAATTATCATATATATACAACATGAAAAGCATAAATTTATGTTCTAAAGGATAATTACATAATCATATAGATAATATAAATATCATAAATATCATATATAATTACAGTTCCATCATAATGGCCTCCTTAAGAGGTGGTAGGAGAAGATTGAACAATCATCGTTTCGTGAGGCAGTAGTTCGCCGTCCAGAGAAACATTATGTTCTATACCCATTAGATGGAGGTGTGTGTAATTTTAGTTCGAATAATTCTGATAAAAACAACCTATTATATTTTGGATAGTGTTTTTTTATGTAAAAAAAGAATAAAAAGAGCATATGGAGTGAATAAGTAAAATAAAAGAAGAGATTTTGTGGGAAGATGTTACCTTTAAATCGGGTAACTCCCCTTGGTTTAAACCAAAAGGCTTTCTTGAAGTTATTTTTTCCTAAGTTAAGGCTTATAGAAGTAATATAGGGATGTTTAGGGCTTCTTGGAGTAGATTTTGTACAATTAAAGGGGCTTTATAGGTGTGAGTAATGGGCTAGAGGTGGTGTCCATTTATAAGTGGGAGGGGAGGCTCTTTAGTAAAGTTTGAAAATATTATTTTATTATAAACTTATTTTAGTTTTCAAAAGGTCCAAAACATATTTAATTCAAATATACAGTGAATATAAGTTGAAATAAAATCATCCAATAATAATTATACAGGTTTTGGATATTTTTTTAATCCTTACCTTTTTTATTTAACCCTTTGTTAACTTATTTAACTTTTACCATGTCCTCTTATATATCCATACTATATGGTCAATATAGTTACCATAAAATTACTATAAAACCACAACTATTTCATTAATGACATTATCAACCTTATCTATATAATTTGTCCGAATTTTAGATTTTTAGGATTATTATATCATTTAATAAAATATTGATTGATTTGAAAACTCTTTTATGTCATTTTTAATACTATTCATATCATGACTTTTTTAAAAAACCAAACCAACTTGGTTATTTCTAAAAACCTTAATTAATTAAAATATAAAAATTCATCCTAATCTATAAAATTATTTTGTGCCATAAAAGGTTCAAAATAAATTTATTTAAACATTTATAATCTAATTTATTTAAAATCTTCATTAATGAGGTAATAATTATATCATCATTGTGTCATAAATAAATTTATTTATTTGATGTCTAAAAAATATAAATAAAATATCATGATGTAGGAAATAATTTTATCTTTCAATTGAATATTTATAGTTGAAGGGATAACTTATATAACCCCATGTAAAAATTGTTTTACTAAAATATATATGTTTAAGTCATTTTTGTCTTTACTTTAAATTCATTAATATAAAGTGTAATTATCACTCCCAAGTGGCTTCATGGGGTCCCAAAATATAACCAAGGATGCCCATTTTTGGGAATTTATCAACGAATAGTATTATGACACATGTTAGGGTAATTTAATATTATTATAATAATATTTTTTTACCCTTATTTACTAGATTTACCTTTCTACCATGGTAAATAAAATATTTACTGAAGTAAATATTCATAATATATAAAAATAAAAGTTACCTATATACACAATTTTTACCTCCTGATTCCAAATGTGGAATTCATTTTTCCAAATTCAAAATACATAAGTGGTGGAAATTAACTTAAAATTAATTCCTCTTGTCAAAACAAAAAGCGTCTTTTTAAGAAATAATAAATATCAAAAGATTGAAACTTGTTTATGTCTAATTTAAGAGTGAAATTTTTTACAATAAACAAAATTGGATTAAATGGTAAAAATATAATCCAATTACACTTAAAAACCAATTAAAATAACAATATAACTATATAAATAAATTATATTAAAAGGCAGTTTTGAATTAAAATGCAGTATTTTTCACTATTCATTAAAAATGAAAATTATTAGAAAAATACCAATATTTCATCCAAAGTAAATATTGATGTCCCAATTATAAAGAAGAATATTATTTTTTTCAAATATAACATATAAAAGTGAAAAAAAACTAGATTTAAAAACGGTTCACCCTCAAAAGGAGGTAAATCGACCTTTTAAAGAATATTAGAGTGTTTATGCTTAAAATTGTATTCATTCAAATTTTAAGCCTATAAATTTTATTGGATAAATGTAAAAACATTTAATAAATGTGTGTAATCATATTTTAGTTAGTTCTGTTCGTTCTCGCCAATACAACGGCTATGCATTAACTACCATTTAAAATAATAATATTATATTATTATTTTTCAGTATAACTCAACATTGTGTGAAACATAATATTTAAAAGAAACCCATTGTTATGTATCGGGTATTCCATAGAACATAGAATTACCTTTTAAGTAAAATTAATATTTAATTCTCAAATATTAATAAATATGAAAATGTCTTACTCTTTATTTACCTGGGATGTTATAACATGTGTCGATGAGGATTGTGGATACGCAAGAGAAAGTCTTACATGGTAAAAGCATCGGTTTAGTTTGGATTTTGTGGAAGCATGGTAAGATTCAATAGGATACTTGGGAGGAGGAGAAATAAATGTTCTAGCAATGGCCTGAGCTCTTTCGACAACGATATGGTTCTCAACTTTCTGAGGACAGAAAGTCAAATAGTGGGAAGAATGTAACACCCACATTTTGTGTTATTTAGCCTTTTTATGCCTATTTATGTGTTTAAAGTGATTTGGATGAGTTGGTAAAGGTTAGGAGAATTTGGAAGGGTTTTTAATAAGTTTTTAGGTTTTTCTAAGGGTGCATGGTTTGAGCACAGTTAGGGAAAACCATGTGGGTTCTCTAGGAAACCGTGCAGGGGGAGATAGTGGGCTTCGCACGGCCTGCACTCAGTTTTCCAAACCACATGAGAAAACCATGTGGAACCCTTATCTCGAGATATTGGTGTGAACACGATTAGCGCATGGTTTGATAAACAGTGTGGGCTAACCATGCGGCCACTTAAAAATAGTGTTTTTAAATACAGGTTCACTCTGGCTTAACCAATTTCACTCCAAACTCTCTCCCACTCGGGCCTCCCTTGGGATTTTGGGTTCTCAAATGTTGGAGGTGCTCTCCCACAGATTTTTGAAGAAAAAATAAGGGTTTTCTTGGTGTATTGATGGTGGTTCTTCTCTGGTAAGTCTTCCCTCATGGTTCTTTGTGGTTTCCTTTAGATCTGCATCTCCCTCTCTCTCGGTTTTCTAGATATACACCCATTGTGTGTAGATCTAGGGTTGTGTTTTCCTTTGGTGTCAGTTTGAATTATTGTGTATGTTAGGTAAGGATATCTAGAGTGGTTTTCATGGAGCGTTTTCCCGTTTCGGGGTGTGGTTACTTGTGGGTCAAATTCACCAGAACCCTAAAGGTAGGTGCCTTCTCTCTCGAATCCACTTGGTTAAAACTAGTGGTATTTGTATAATTAATTTGTTTTTATTGAAATTAATTGTGATAATTATGTTTGAATCTTGTTTGAAACCCAATTGGTGGTGATTTGGTGGATTTTGGGGAAAATGGGTTATTGTTACAAAAGGGGCTTGTTGTGTGATTTTAAAATTTTGAATTTAAAATTGTTAGCAGTTGATTTTGAAAAATGTTTTGTGAAAGATAGTTTTCAATAAATATGTTTTTTATTGAAATTTGGTTTGGCATGGAAAATTATTTAAAGTTTTTTTCAATAAATGGGTGATTTATTGAAGTGAATTGGAATGTGAGGGGAATGATGGTGTGCTTTTGTGTGGTCTTAGTGCTTAGATATTTTTGGTTGATTAATTTCTTTTTCTTATGTGGATTGTGTGAAAGTGGGAAGGAAGTACCACTGTAAAAGTGGATGGATAGTGGATGGGAGGGCCACCATCAAATGATAAGTGGTTGGAAAATACCACTAGTTGGATGTAGTGAACGGTTTGGACGGAAGCTCCACCGTTTTGGTTTCATTTTGTGTGTTGCTTTTCAAGATGGAATTTATTATGCTAATGTGAAAAGTTGAAATGGATTGTGGCACGGTTTTTTGGATTTCCTGTTTGTTTTGAGCATTTGGGTGGAAATATCCTAGTAAAGGATTATTAGTACTCACCCCTGCTAGGAAATTCATTTGGGGAAAACCTAGTGGCCTGTGTAGGAAATTCATTTGTGAAAAAACATACTGAGTATTAGTACTAACCCTCTACTTTGGAACTTTGGTGCTTTTGCAGATGTTGTATTCTGGTTCATAGGTCATAGTAAGGCATCTCATTTTTCTAGTGGTTCCGTATGATGCTTTGGTGATGTTGTGGTGCTTGGAGGATGGAGCTTGGTGTGGAGCTATAGATGGTGTCCTAGTTCTTTGGGGTATTTTTGTGTAGTATTCCACTTGGTACTATGGTATTTTTCTTGGCTATATTTGGCATGTGGGATTGTTATGAATAGTTTGGTTTCATTTTTGATAATTTTTGTATTTAGTTGTCTTTTTGACATGCATCATGTAGTTTGTTAATAGTGGATTGTTTGGTTGGTTGGTTTTATCTCAAGGGAAAATCATTTACCAATTTATTCTCGAATACCTTGGCATTTATTGCCAGCCTTTGGAGCCTTAGGAACATTTCTTAAGGCTGGGTATCATTCCTCCGCCATCTCAAGCCAATGAGATGGGGCAGGATAATATAGCCTAACCATATTTTCCAAAAAAAAACTAGGTTCAACATCCCACATGAACCAATCACTACTCAAATGATGATTCTAATGATAAAACTATTTCTCCATTACAAATTACATGAAATAATAACCATTAAACTCTCTCATGAATTGACTTGATCAAAAATGATACCATCCCACTATGATACCAACTCCTCAATCCAAAACATAATGCCTCCACACAAATGACATTTTTTGACACTAACCTCAAACCAACCCATTCACCCATCTACCCTCTCTATCATGTGTTGAACTCATTGATACTTCTAACCACTATAAATGGATTGTTAAATTAGGTGTGTCCTTGAAACCATATATTCTTTAATGTATCTTTTCATAGAATCATTGAATTCATCTTCTTACCGGGTTCATCTGAAAATACACATCCCCATAATTGACCATCACCCACCTGATATGTGGATCACACACCAAGGATCGCTAGAATAGTTCTTATAAGGAAAAAGGACCAATTAAGTACCACTGAGAGGGGCGGGGTGAATCATTTGTGTTCTATTTTTATGAATTCATCTCCTCCTAATTTCAAACTCTTAAACATGTTTGAGTTATCGATCCACTTAGTAATTTCTCAAAAACTTACCTCATGTGCAATATAAATGAGAGAGAGATTAGTTATAGTATTTATAGGGTTTGCTATAAAATAATATTCCTTTACATGTCATTTATATTCTCTAACATGGTATCTATACTATAATCTTATTTTCAATTACAATGGTTTAGTCAACAACTAGTTAGACACCCTAGTAGTCGATCCTACAATTAGCCCTAGTTATATTTTCTAGATACCATTTCTTCAGCCTCAATTAGTTTAATACCCCAATTTTACATCTTCTATATGACTTGTTTGACACCCCACCCGTGACCCCCTTTAAAAACTAGTTATAAATCCAATTCATAAGCTCCTATTCTTTGTGTTGATCAAGTAGTAGAAAGATATCCTTATTCTTAATATGATCCTCCTATATGATACTGGGGACCAGAATTTATAATATACAACTTCAATATATTCAATAGATTCATAGAATAAATCTTTTGGTATAGAAACCCCTTTCATATTTGGTGTGATCTGGATCCTCCTAAACTTCTTTGAATACTCATATATGTCACCGTCAGGGAATCCTAGGTTTAACTCACCTTCTTATCTCATCAATACTGGATGTATAAAACTCTAAATATCACTTCACAAAAAATATGTGGGTTCTTAATTCTATTTCACTCATACACTTTCTTCTTTTATAACCTTTATATATTTATAATCATATGTAAATATTTAGTTTCCATCTATATTTGGAAAATCCTTGATCTTTTGTAGGTGTGATCTTCTTCCATTTAAAATGGTCAATATATTTCCCAATTTATTCCTCATTTGAATTCCCATTAAAATATTCTTTTAAACCTCCTGAAGACTAAATATTCATTCTTTCACATGATATATAAATATATACATCTTCAGCAACTCCTAAAATCTCACTATTTTTTAAGACCTGAAATACTTAATCTCTCATATATTATTATTCACTTAGTATTTTATTTACCATGGATTCTTCTCCTAAAATATAACTTCTAAAAAATCATCTGAGATCTCCACATGCATGGCCTCATGCATCTATTCCACATGGACATTCAATTTTCTATTATTTTGAATTATGAAAATTTTTCCCTATATGTAAGGATATAATTAGTTATGTCATTCTCAAATTCCTATATAAATTCTATTAGTGTATTGAGTTCTCTAATGTGATTCACTTTGGTTGTATCATAAAATTATCTTATATTAGCCCAAACCCCCTATGTGATTCTTGATTCAAATACATGGTTTCATTCATCTATGTGGATCTGCATATGTGATGGAATTTTAGCTACATCATAGAATTGGATACATATGAAATTTGGCTATGTTGCAGAATCTGATGCACTATAAATTCATCTACATTATAGAATCGACTTTGCTAGAAATAAGGCTACATTTCATAATCAACTATGTTGATCCAACAATGTTTTTATTTTATTCTTATGAATATCATAATTATATTTATCACAATTAAATTAATACCACTGTTTCTAATGATTCCCCACTCGAGTTCTTAAAGTTTTAGACTCATATTTCCTTTTTGTATATCATGGAAGTACATCAATCATTTTATGGACTTACATGGATAATGTATCAAGCATGAAACTCAATTCTTTTTTATGAATCTGTAACAATCCACTAAGAACCATCATACACTAATTAAACACATATTTAATTATTGACAACAAATACAATACCCACATGGGAACTTCAATCTACCCATTTAAATTTATTTTAAACACCATAAATCCTCAATTCCAATATGTGTGCTTGGATGAATTATTTATTCTACCCTTTATTGAAATCAAAATGAAAAGGAATAATATAGGGGACTTATCACCTCTTCATCTTCATTTCCCAACACTCATACTCTTCTCTTAGTTGAGAAAATTATGATACCACATAGTTATCTTAGAAAAAATCCTATGATTGTTATACTATAAGTCTAAATAAGGTATCCTGGTGATACAATAAAGGTTTTAGATGATGTCCATACACTACCATGCATGTGAAATCACACTTAGAATCTTCTCATATCTCAAATATGGTTAAATTATTTTAAAAGAAACATGTAACCTATATACATCCCAAAAACTATAAAAACATTTCATGAACAATTAATGTAACTCCCCCTTTTTTCATGCTTTTGTTAATAAATATTACCTTTTAATAAATGCATTTAATACAGTCCAGATCGTGGTTTGTGAGTGTAATTTTCTTACCTTAACCTTTAGTTTTTCAAATATATATGGAAATTAAAGATTTTATATAAATAATGGAAAGGAAGCTACCTTTTGGGTTTTTTTCCCCTAAATGGATACACTTATTTCCTTTCCTTAAGGGAAATTTTTCTTCATAATAACCCCATGAAAGAACTCATATTTCTTAATATCTTGAGGTGTCTGCATTCATATTTCTCTTTTTGTGTACAGTATGTTCAATACTCATTACACTCCTTCAATTCCCAGAATGTTAACCCATATATAAAGAAATATAAAAGGGAATTAGGAGGTACCTTATTTGTTACCTTAGAAGAAACACTATGTCTATAAATTTCTTCTTAACCTAGACTTCTTGGACCCACCAATATCATCACTATTCTCTTTATTGACATCCTATATTGATTACATGCTTGGTTTCTTCTTTTGAATTGGTTGTATGTGTACAATAGTTTTCTTCACCTTAGAAGTTAAGGAAACCTCATTATCTAATAATTTCTTCATCCTCCTCATACTTACTTATTTTTCTTGTAGAATATTCATATAGTCCTTTGTACCACACCCAACTTGCCTACATCTTTTACATGTATTATTTTAAATTTTTAAACTACCACATATTAATGAATCCTCAAATACTTTAACATTTTATTTAGTTAGAAACTAATTTCCTTTGGAATCAGTACTCACTTATGATTTCATAGAATTATCCATTTTCTTGGCCTTCTTTATTTGATTTGGCCATATAATAGGATAATTTTTATTGACTTTCTTGACTTCCTCATACTTTTCACATGACTTACCACTATTTTTATTTTGAAATCTATTACCTTTTACATAAAAGGGAACTTATCCTTTCAACCATTTAATGCATACCTTATCCTTTTGAACTTAAAAACTATGTATTTTATATACTTCTTTTATAACCTAAATTCTTTATATGTAGATAGCTTTTGTGTTTATCTAGTCACATATTGTCTCCAACGTTGTTTTGTTCTCAAATGATCATCGAAACTCCACTTTGGTTCTTTCATATTTCTTAGAAAATACATATTGAACCAAAATAATTGGATTTGTTTACATCCTTACCACAACACTAGAAAAACCCTTGAAACTTTAATCTCTTAGATTGGTTTCTAATCTTTCCCGATTTGTATCACTACTATCTTGTAGTAAAGTAAGCCTTATTTTTTATTGGGGGAATTTTTCCTCTTAAATCATATCTTCCTCCATTTTTTGTGGGATATTTCCACTCATTCTTCTTGATCTGAATCTCCTTAGTTGAATTTTTTTCACTAGCATTATTAGACAAAAAAAGATATGTTTTCAATTTGATGAAGTGCATATTTACCATTTTATTTTGAATATTTATTTTCGTATTTTTTATAAGTATTTACTTTGACCTCAAATTGTTTTTTAAAAGTAACACCCCTTGATTTTACTATAATCACTTGGGTTTTGACCTATAAGACTTTGGAATATTTCTAAGAATATTTTCAAAGCCAAGCGCGGAGTCGGCATGGGAATTTGGGGCCCAGGGAGCCTCAGTACGGTGGTATTAAAAATATTATATATATTTTGTCACATGCACACAGATTCTCTTAAAACATGGAATAACTCACGTGTAGAGTCTCAAATCAGAAATACAAGTATTTGGTTGGGTTTAGAATGTCGTGCTTACCCTAGGTGTGACATAAAGTTGTCTGCACTAAGAGTTTTGGTCATGGGTGAGTTGGCGGGGTGTTATGAGGTGTAATTAATAAAATAAATAAAACTTAATTAATTTGAAAAACCTAATCCACATCTCCCTCACGTTTTGTGTGAAAAAACACAAAGGATAGCCACACCTATCCTTCTTATCTCCTCTCCACTTTGGTGAAAAACGAACTGATGTCAAATTGATGCAACGAAGGGTCGTCGATCTAGGTTTCTGACACAGATTCTCATTAGATCCAAGAGCATCACGATCTGGGCATCATTATACAACAAAAGCTTTAGTGTTTCACCCTCAAGGTAGGAGGTTTTTGTGTTTTGGTCTTGATCCCATTTTTTAACCTTTTTAGGGTTATATATATCCCTATTAGGTATAATTTGAGTTTTGGGGAAAACTGGGGTAAATTAGTGTATTTTGCAGGTGATTACCAACTGAAATTACCATCTACATGGACGTAGTCTAGTGACACACATCATGTATCCCATACTATTTAGGGAATAATAAATTTGGGGACTACATGTTGTTTATCAGGGTTACACGCCTTGTAGTGATTCCAATTTGTGTGACCATGGGACATGTCTTGGGAATCCATGTGAAAACACATGGTCGTGTACAACCACACTGCCAAAGTACATAGACAAAAGGTTCAGAACACATGCATAGGAAAACCACATGGTCAGGTGGTTGTTTATCCCGAACACACTATGTAGTATGGGATGCATGGTGTCTAAGGGACATGGTCGTTCGGGCTATATGAAAGAGGAACATAACCATGAGATGGGTGAAGTAGGACATAGTGTGAACCATATTTAAATGTCATGTACCCCTACATGGCTTGGAAAAATATGTATATAGGATGAACGTCTAGGTGTTTGGGAGTGCTCGTTTTCTTAGTTTTCATGATTGGTTCCCTTCTATACGAGTATGGAAGTTCATATAAAATGGAAATAGAAATATGTAATTGAAGTAATAAGTTATTAATGAATATTCATAAGGTTAAATAATATTATAAATTATTTGATTATAAGGTATTAGGATGAATCATTAGATAAATAATTAATGATATTTTTTTAGGTTAATTTTGAGGTTTTTTTATCATCACAAACTAGTTTTACTTTATTAATTAACATCAAGTGTATATAATGGTACTAGAACATAAAATAGGCTATTGTCACACCCAAAATTTTAATATAATTTTTATTTTATTTTTTTATTGTTTTAGGGATCTCGCACCAAGGTCCAGGCTACATCCCGGCTTAAATTTTTTGTCGTTTAATATTTTTAGTGGGTTTTGGATCCATGCGTGGTCACTGCATGGCGGGCGGTAGCTGTGTGGTCATCATGGGTGCCCGTGAAAACGTTTAATGTTTAGAATAAATAAATATTTATGTAAATAAAGTGATTTAAATGTTTAAATTGTAATAATAAAAATATTATTACATTATTAATAATATTATTAATAATAAGTTGTTATTATTGATATTATTTTTATTTTTATTATTTTTGTTATTATCGTTTTTATTATTATAATTGTTATGGTTATTATTTTTATTATTATTGTATTATTGTTATTATTATTTATATTATTATTATTATTATTGGTTTTATTATTATTATTTTTATTATGATTTTTATTTTAATTATTATTATATTTATTTTGGTTTTATTATTATTAGTATTACTATTATAATAAAATGAAAAAAATAAAAAACCTAAGTCTACCCGCACCTCGACCCCCAGTTTTCCCCTATGTAGCGGTGGATTTTCCCCCCAGTCCCCCATTTCCTCATGTCGCCATCCACCCTCATTCCCCCAGCACCACCTCGCCCTCACGCTCCATACCTCGCTGCTCCTGACTGCCACCCTCCCCCTCCCGTGATCCAGCCTTCCACGCTTGCCCCTCCTGCATCCGCTTTGCTGCCCTCTCCTCACGCTCTACTCCCCACGCCCAGCACCCACTCCCTCGCACCTTTCCCTCATGCTCAACCTCTCCAGCAACCGCTGCACTCCGGACTTCGTGCTCCGCCCCTCTCGCACCCCATCGTTTCAATCGTCATCCTTCTACAGTGTTGCACCCAAACACCCAGCCGACCTCGCCCTCCTTCCAGCAGAGCAGCAGGCTTCCCCTTCTCCTTCCAGTGGTGTGGCACAGAAAAACTCATTAAGTTATCCTATTTGATAGTCTTCCCTCATCCTTCCTCCCTCCAAGACCCCGGATTTCCCTCCTTTCGACATTCTGGGCCTCCATGTCCATCCACTCCATCCCTCACTCTAGCCTTCATCCCCAGCGTCGACCGTCTTACTGACTGCCGACCACTCTGGCCTTTCCCATCAATACTGTCACTACACTTTTGGCCAGCACACCCCCGACTGAACTCCCCTCACCACCCTTTTCTCTAGCTGACCCCCCTGCTTTCTCTTACGACTCGCACCGGGAACCTGCTCCTCCCTGCTCAAGGCACCTACTCCTTATGTGCACCAAACCCCCTACTCTAGTAAATTTATTCATTTATCTATTTATTTATTTATTTATTTATTTATTTATTTATTTATTTATTTATTCACTTTTTCCATTTATTTTATCTTTGGGTGTTTTTATTTAATTTTAATAAATCCAAATATCATCGCGGGTTGTGTGTCGTATGTTTTTTTCACTGTTTAGCCCATGTGATTGGTGCACAGAGGAATTGTTCTTCCTTCCATCAAATTTTTGTCGTGTCTACACTTGATTTGAGGTAGTTGTTTCAGAGTTTCTCATTCCCAATTCTCTCCTCTGATTCTTTGCATTATAAATGAATTTATTAAGTTGATTTGTACCTCTATAACAACCTTGTTTAAAATATTACAGAAATTTTAAATTTATTTGATTTGTTTAAAATATATTTTAATTGAGTTTCTGTGTAAATTGACTGGTTTTATGATATCTAGGAAACATTTTTAATTTTACTTTTTTTCTTTAAGGAATAATTTTTCCTTCATGACATTAATCGCCATTATTATGTTGCAATTACATTGTTTATTATGGAACATGGCTTGGTTAATTTGTTAAAACATTTTTGTAAGGGTTTAATTGATTCAATGTTTTAGATGGTGTTCCTTTAAAATAATGTAGGGAAGTTTTCATTTTAGGGGCAAAGCTTTAAAATGTTTTTTTGGTGTAAATTTTATTTTAAAAGAATATTTTAGGTGTGTATGGATTTATATTGGTATAGCATGATAAACGTGTTCAATTGCTTTGGAAAAAAAAATTGATTTTAAGGAAATGGATTTGTGGTTTTAAAGTAATGAGTTTTGCTTTCAAAATGATGTGTGTGTGGTTGTAATTGATTGAAAGAAAATGGTTGTTTTTATAGATGGTTACAAATCTTTCTTTTTGAGCCTTGATGTTCCATTGGATGTTGGAACACCCATGGGTGCATGAGGTGCACACATGGATGTGCCCTCAAGTAAAGATGGTGCCTAGAAATGGTGTTTTCTTAAACCCTTTGTTTTTTATGGGTTTAGTTTCCAAAAAAAATTGGTTTTCTTATGGGATTTTGAATGAAAGTTTTAGATTAGTTTTATAAAATGATTCCTCATGCATTTTTAAAAGCTTGGTTTTGTTAAATCTGTTTCTCAAGGTTAGTAAGTTTGGCTTGAAAATATAAAAGTGGTGTTTGTTTAATAGTTGATGGTTTTTTTGGAAATGTAGTCTCAAAGGCCCGTTTTGCACTTTCAATTAAAAAGGGACGTTTTTATGGGATTTTAGAAAAGATTTTACCTTGACAGGTGTGTGTGTCCGGTTGGCAACCCAAAATGTTTTATTAAATATTTGAATGATTATATGGTATAGCTACCTAGTTGGCACCTTTGAAGATATGATTGTTGGAGTTGGTGGTCTAGAACCAACTACTTTGTACTTTATTCATTAAATAAAAGCCTTATCACATCTTGATTGTTCTTCTGTGTGACATGTCATGTGATAATGTCTTAAGGACAGCTGTTGCATTAAAGGGTCGTAGCGGATCCCTGCTATGATGAGAACCCGAAAGTGCCATAACACTGTTCTTGAATGTATGTTCTATGGCCGGATGATATTATTTAAGGGACACAAATAATACAGGTCATTAGGGGTGAGGACTCATAAAACTTTGAGGCACCTGCTCATGGTGTGCACCCTTGGTAATATCCAGGAGGATATTATGAGAACGAGACCCGCCAGTAGGAAATCCACATTTCATAGTGTCATTG
This sequence comes from Viscum album, assembly GCA_963277665.1. Classification (NCBI taxonomy): domain Eukaryota; kingdom Viridiplantae; phylum Streptophyta; class Magnoliopsida; order Santalales; family Viscaceae; genus Viscum; species Viscum album. The sequence continues at coordinate 1,022,290,754 of OY728127.1, forward strand.
GATGTTCCTATCTACGGACGTGTGTATTGATCCTTAGACTTTAAGATTATTATTAATGGGTATTACAACTCGCGCACTTAGATGTATTGAAGAAAACTGTGACGACACACTGTTCGCAGCGAGGTAGGATACGTTGGGTGCGTCACGAGTAATACCGCATTAATAGATAATGCGAGAAAGGATTTGTCCCTTCCGTTCCATAACAGAAGTAGATATCTCAGGCCCTTTGATGGAATTGATATAGCCTAAATAAATCCATGGCCATGGTAAGGTATGGGCAAGTTCAATTTCGGGAAGTCAAAGAAAGAATAATCAAGCACATGGGTTGATGGCACTAGCATGAAACCCGCTTGATTGGAGATATCGAGACAAAGGTATTATATTACACGGTAAGCGTCCGTAGGATGTGACACGTCATTGCGGCATTAACTTCTTTCCTATGGGTTCCTTGGCGTGTTGCTAGACGCTAACCTTGTACTTTAGGCAGGCTCAGCCTAATGCCACTGAGAAAGAGGCCTAGAGGGTCACACACTAAGTGTGTCCATGTATCTCAGTTAAATATTAATTTAACAAGTTAAATAAATATTATTCCCGACTGTGGTTTAATAATTATTTAAGGATATCTGATCGCATTTATTTTGACACTAGTTATTCGAGAGAATATATTGTGGATAAAATAATATATTTATTAGCGAGTAATGCAGTTACATTTATTTAAGAAATAAATAGTCATTACTCAAGGTCTAATAAATGTGGTGGAGAAAAATGGAAAATAAAAGTACACGCCGTGTATATTAAATATACACACTGTGTAGTTTTATGGAAAACAAGTACACGCCGTGTATTAATTATTACACGCCGTGTAGTTTTTCCAATTGGGATTTTGAGGATTTAATATTGTTTTATTAAATGATATTTATTATAATCAGCGTGGGCGCATGTAAAGGAATTAATAATTCGACATGGGGGTTTTCAATAAGAGTTAATGAAATAAATAAAATGCGTAACGCGTTTATTTATTGTCATAACTCTATTAAACTCAAACCTGATTATAAATATCCTCACAACCCCAACATTTTTTTAGAGCCATTGTTGTGCACAACGGATTTGGAAATACTCTCAAGCCAATAGAGAATTCCCTTTCCACCAAGAACGCCCTCAAGTTACGAGAGCAAGATCCTCCACCGAATCAAGGCAGTCGAAGGCAGACATCGCAAGCGAAGGTTCTTCTGTGCTAGCATCCGGAGATCTCTTTGGTGATGTCTGGAGATACGTGACACACGTGTGGATCACCACTAGAGGAATCCTACACTTGGATTCTATGACGCAATGACGGATCACCAAATCGTGACCGGACACATCAACAAAGAAAGAATTCCAACAAGGTAATTCTTATGCATTAATTAAATTAATTATAATCAACATATGATGATCCTCCTCCAGGGTTCCGGGACTCTTCTTTTCTTTTTGTTCTTTGTTCTATTCTGAAGATTCGGCGTTTTATATCATGACGGATCTCGGATTGAATATTGTTTAACGTTAAAATTAAAGTTGGGCAAACCCACCAACGCGCTTCCGATGCGCCCGGAACCTACAAGTGGTATCAGAGCGGTCATATCATTGGTTATAATTATTTAGTTTTTTGTTGGTGATTTACGCATTTAATAATTTATTTATTTCAATTCATGTTTAATCGTTCTGGAAATCTGAATATCGAGATCTGTTCCTCCTCTCTCGTTTCTCGTTAACCTCACAGAAACGGATTTTTCTTTTAATTTTGATTAAAATAAAATAGAGGAACTCATCCGGAGGAGCCAAATGTTTCTGGCCGTATAACACCAGAATACACGGCATGTATTCGGAAGTACACATCGTGTAGTCTAGGTTCAATGCATTAACTGATCCGCCAAATCAGGCCGTGTATTGGATTCTTTCTAAGAATTTAAGACACCGTGTGTTGACCAGAAACAGGTGGCACACGGTTTCCGGAATACGTGCCGTGTGGTCTAATGAACACGGCGTGTAGTCCCTTCGGGTTAGGGTTGGGTCGTGTACTCCGTACATAGCCTGCCCAGCTGGAAACCGTGTAACGTGGAAACTACACGGCGTGTGTCCCACTGTACACTTCGTGTACTCCGAAAATTTCCGAAGTACATTAACACGCCCTATCCCCGGGTGTGTACTTCGGATGGACGGTGAAGAAAAAGTACACGCCGTGTAGTCGGAACTACACGCCGTGTACTCACCCAAATTACGCATATTTATTAAAATTTATTATTATATTATAAAAACCCATGAGACGTGTACCATGGTGCAGGCGTAAATCTGAGGCAAAACACGTGATAGGGGTTTTATATATGTGTGTTTAATTTAACATCTGCATAATAAATGGGAATTTGTCGGGTTGCCTCCAAGGTACAAGTTGTGTACAAGGATAATTTTAAATGAATTTATTTGTTTAAAATTATGATGGATGAGAATCTCAAGGAAATTCAGAAAAGGGATTTAAGATAAAAGGATTGATTAATTAAAGATAATTAATTTATTCGAGCGTGATTTATCTTAAACAAGAACGATTAAAGAATTGAATGCTAGTTTTATTTATGCGTAAATATCGTTGCATGTATGGATGATCATGAGCTAGATCGAGACCTTTGTATGTGAATGGTTTCTTTTAATTTATTTATTTAAATTAAATTTGTTGGCCTGCGAGCCATCTCCTCATTAATATGTAGGGCAGGCACGCCCAATGATTATTTTATGTAAAAACCCCTTTTTCCCCTCACCTGCGTGTGAGATAAATGCATATGTAATTGATGGAGCTCCCAAGCTAGTGGAGGCGGCTCAAGTCAGGATCCAAGATGAAACCAATCCAAGGAGATACAAAGGTGGACAGGTGGAAAACTATAAACACGAACCCGAAAGGTTCAAGGTGTTTCTCCCCTAGGTCTTGGGTTAGTTTATCAACCTCTAGATAAACTAACCAATAGAAAAGATCATGATCATACCATTTATTTTATTTCTGTCAGTTGCAAGGTTTATTTATTGTGGGTGTGTTGTCATGATCACACAATTAATGAATTAAACGAGCATGCAAGATGGAACTAAAATAAAATTGGCTTATACGTAAATATTATCTTAGACATGGTTAATCACTTAAGTATATCCCACTTAATATTAACAAGCATGTAATCAAAGATAATAAAATGGAAATTTACATATAAGGATAAAATCCCTCAAAATAAATATCAAGTCGGCATAGCCTTCCATAATCTTGGTTAGAATCGAACCATAGTTCAAAGTGCTTGACCAACCCTAGTTGGGGTGCTTTCGATTATCGGGGAATTCTAATTCAAGGTTTTGGGTTGACTTGACTTGGTTCGCATCAAGGGTTGACTTCCACAGCAGGACTTGGTGTGACCAAGAGGAAAAGGTTGAGGAAATCCAAAAAGGACTTTAGGATTGGGGAGTCCACTCAGCGGATCAAGGAACTGCGAGTTAATGCAGTTGGCATTTGGAATGCCTACCTAAAACCCTTCAAGTTGCTTGACCAACCCTAGTTGGGGTAATACGAAGGGCAATATGGATCCTTGCCACTAGAATTTTTACGCAATAGAATATTCTGAAGTCAATGGTGAGGGCTATTGGATTTCGATAAAATAGTGGGAGACTAATAAGTATTAATTTATTTATTTGTCTCAATTTTTATAATAAAGTACTAAACCTTTGCTCATCTTAAATTGTAGAAACGGAAAGAAAATGACTTCAAACATATCATTGTGCACCATACTTGAAAAAGAAAACCTTCTCACCAGCACCAATTTCCATGAGTGGCAGAGGCGTTTACGCATCGTCCTTCACCACGAAAGGAAATTATATGTGCTGGAAGAGCCTATTCCAGTTACGCCTGGGAAAGAGTCTAGTGATGAGGAATTATCTCTCTACATGAAACACATGGATGATGCCACAGATGTCCAGTGTTTCATGCTATCGGCCATGTCTAATGAGCTCTTGAAGCAACATGAAAACATGGATGTGTATAGCGTGATGTCTCACCTTAAATATATCTACCAAGAGAAGGCGAGACAGGAGAGGTATGAGATCTCCAATGCTTTGTTTACCACGAAGCTTGGAGAGTCTGTGCCAGCTGGACCTCATGTGGTCAAGCTTATTGGATACATTGAACGCTTGGACATTTAGGGATTAAATTCTCAGATGAGTTGCATACAGATCTCATCCTATCATCATTGCCCAAGACCTTCTCTAGCTTCATTGTCAACTATAACATGAGCGGCAATGAGAAGAGTCTATCAGAGCTTATGAACTTGATTCTCCAGGTAGATAAGGACATGGGGCATGACAAACCTGTGGTCCTTATGGTGAACAAGAAAAGGAAGGACAAGGAAAAGGGGCCAAAGACTTATAAACGGTCTGAAGCCCCCGAGCACCGTCCCTCCAAGAAGGCGAAGATCCAGAGGCAGGGCAAGGAACGGGAAGCAGTGTGTTTTGCATGTGTCAAGTAGGGCCACTGGAAGAGTAACTACACCCAGAAGCGTGGGGACGCTAAAGGTGTGTTTGTTATCGAGTGAAATCTTCCTATTTCTACACATTGGGTATTAGATACAGCTTTTGGGGCTCACATATGTATTCAAATGCAGGAACCAAGTAGATTTAGAAAGATCGCCAGAGGAGAGGTGGATCTTCGAGCTACCAATGGCGCAAGGCTGGCTGCGTTGGCTATTGGCGACTATCACCTCTCATTGCCAACTGGCATGATTTTGGTTTTACAAAACTGTTATTTTGTGCCTAGTGTTACCAAGAACATAATTTCTGTATCTTGTTTGGATATGGATGGATTTATTTTCAAGTTTGGAAATAAGGGTTGCCTCTTTTATAAGAACAACGTATGTTATGGTATGGCACATTTGAATAATGGTTTGTATGTATTAAATTACGAAAACCAAGTGTTGGCAATCGATAACGAAACAAACTCACATGACTCATACATCACCCAGTTATGGAATCACTGCCTTGGTCATGTGAATGAGAAGCGCTTGACAAAGCTTTGCCAAGATGGCTTTTAAACTCTACTAAGCTAAAACCACTTGATAGATGTCATGCTTGTTTACAAGGAAAAATGACCAAGTCGCCTTTTTGTGGACAAGGTGAAAGGGCCACAGAGCTTCTAGGATTGGTACACACAGATGTGTGTGGACCATTTCCAGTAGAAGCTAGAGGTGGATATTCTTACTTTATTACTTTTACTGATGATTTGAGTAGATATGGCTATGTCTACTTAATGAGGTGTAAGTCAGAGTCCTTAGAGAAATTTAAGGAATTCAAGAATGAAGTAGAGAATAAACTTGGTAAGAAGATAAAGAAGCTTTGATCGGATCGAGGTGGAGAATATTTGAACCAAGAGTTCATCGATCTTCTACGGGAGTCTGGGATTCTATCTCAGCTCAATCCTCCTTATACACCACAGTGGAATGGTGTTAGTGAAAGGAGGAACTACACCTTGTTGGACATGGTGAGGTCGATGATGAGTCATGTGGATCTTCCATTATACTTATGGGGATATGCATTACAAACTACAGCATACACATTAAACCGAGTACCAACTAAGGCGGCAAATGGAATTCCATCCGAGTTATGGAATGGAAGGAAACCCACTTTGTCGCACACACGTGTATGGGGATGCGAGACGTTTGTTAAGGCCTTCTCAGGCAACAAACTAGCACCCCGGGGCACGAAGTGTAACGCCCCGACCCCAGTTACCCAGAGTCGGTGCATTAATTACATAACATTGGCATGATCACAAGAAAGATCAAATCTCGAAAGACCGATTGGTTTAGTAGCCTTGGAAACACTAGATATATTCATAAGTTTTACATTACATCATCAAAATAAAAAAAGAACTACTACAACAACATATTGTCTCCATAGTCCACACTATTAACCCCTCATAATATCCCTCCAAGTCATTCATAATTTACTTCTTCACATCCTGGGAAAATAAAACATAGAAAATGGGTGAGCTCAAATGCCCAGTAAGGATAACAATATAGCGGAAACTTTCATAAATAAGAATAAACATTTAAGGCAATGTATAACTAAAACAAAAGCCTTTTAAACTTTAACTTCAACATAGTATGGCATAAATAAAATGAAATAATGCCATTTACTTATTCACATGGATATTCTACTAATCGAATAATCACATGCAATATCAATAACCACTTTCATAATGATGGAATGCATAATGCCAGACTATCATAACCACATAGCCAAGGCCTCGTGCCAAGACTACAAATAAGATTTTGCCAAGGCCTTGAGCCAAGACACTAGTTTGTCTCATGAGACCTATCGATGCATCGAGAAGCTATAGCGGGCTCCACCTGTCACATATTAAGTCCAATGCATTCCCATATGAAAAGGTTTAAACATAACATAAACATTCGTATTAAAACTAGCATGCGAAATGTCAATACTTTCACCATAAACCATGAATGGTATATAAAAAAAATAGCACATCCACAGTCAAACATATCACAAAACCTTCAATACAATATAAAAGTTTTGTATCATAATATATCATCCTCAAATAAGCGTAAAATCCATTAAAGGATGTTGACATAGATGAAATCAAAACTCTTTTTAAAGAAATATCTCTTTCTATTTTGAAATCATTTAAGAGACATATATTTATAAAATAAAACATTTTCTTTGAAAATATTCTTATAAGCTTGTAAGGGAAGCTTTGACGATTTTATAACGACGGAAAATAACCGCACCCGCCGTATAGGTTAAAAAAACATTCTTATCTTAATTCTGTCGAAAAGGTTAAAAAGCACCTTGTTTGGAAAACGACGGAAAGATTCCCTTATAAACCTCTTATAAAAAGTCGAACAAGGGTATAAATGACTTTAACCCATATTCTTTTAAATATTAAAAATGTTTTGAAATACATTTTGAAGAAACATGGATGTGGATGATAACGAGATCCCAGTAGATTATTACGTATAAACAACCTCGGATAATGAAGAGATTGTGAAATAACCCTTACCTTGTACTTTTCCTTGGTTGGGGTAGGTTAAACTCCTGTATAATGGTGAAATAATTGTTATTAAATTATAAAAGAATCATATACATTAATATGATATCATATATGATCTTTTAATATTGATTTGATAATAATATCTTAGTATTATCGTTGTTTCGGGTATTAACTTACTTGTTTTATTTTATATGTTTTGTTACGTAAGCCGTGTTTGTAATGGATAGGTTGTATATTATTCATATCCAGAATGATATCAAGTCCTTAAACATCATTTTTAAATCATCAAATGTTAATTATACTTGAATGGATACGATGGAGAATGAATCTCATCGCGTTCGTGGAGACGGTAGTCCGTACGTACGCACGAGCGACAATATCATTCTTTTGATATTAAAATAATATATAAATGGATGTTATATTATATATACAGAATAATTAACATGTTATATTTATTATTTACATGAGTTTCACATCATTATTATACCCATCCAAAAAATAATATATTGAATAACAATTACACCACGACGTGGAGACGGTAAGCCGTATGTACGCACGTATGGTGACATGTTATTCAAAGGGTGGATAGAATACTGAATATGGTTGTACCATATTTATAATAACATCACAGTATATGTGAGATACTGGAGTTATTATTTTAGAATGGTAAGAACAAATAAAGAAGAAGTGGAAGAAGAAAGGAACTTGAAAAGGGGTGGTGAAAACATTACCTCTTCTTCGGGTTCTTCCTTTTGATTTGATCAAAAGGGCTCCTTAGGTTGGATTTCTGATCAAACTAAGGCCTCTAGGTTGTAGTGAGGGAAGTTGGGAGAGTATTTGGGTAGAGTTTTGCCGAACCAAAAGGCTTTGAAGGTGTGAAGAAATGAGAAGGATTGGTCTCTTTTTATAAGGGAGAGGAGGGGCTCTTTAGGAAATAGTGAAAGTATTACTTTATAATATAATTATATTCGGTTTATAATGGTCCAAAAATCATTGAGGTCGAAGATAAGATGACTCATATTCTAAATAACATCAACCAATAAGAATTTGACAGGTTTTAGATAATATATTAATCATTATAATCTTATTTATTTAAATGATTTATTAATGAGGTAAACATTGCATCATTATTATGACATTAATAATTTAAATTATTTGATGTCTAAAAATTATAAGTAAAATATAATTATGTAGGAAATCTTTTTATCTTTCTAATGAATATTTATAATTGAAAATCCAACATGTATAACCCTATGTAAAAATTGTTCTTCTAAAAGATGTAAGCTTACGCCATTTTTATTTTTATTTTAACTTTATTAATATAATGTGTCCCTACCACATACAAGTGGCTCTAAGGGGTCCCCAAATCGACCCAAGGATGCCCATGGTCGGTTATGTGTCCACCAATAAGGTTAGGATACGTTTTAGGGTAATTTTGTATTATTATAATATTATTTTTTAACCCTTATTTACCGGATTTACCCTTTAACCATGGTAAATAAAATATTTACCGCAGTAATTATTCAAAATGTGTAAAAATAAAAGTTACCTATTCACATAATTTGGACATCCTGATTCCAAATATGTAATCCATTTTTCAAAATTCAAAATACATAAGTGGCAGAAATTAATTTAAAATTAATTCCCGTTGTTAAAATAAAAAGCGTGTTTTTAAGAGATAATAACTATCAAAAGATTGACACTTGTTTATGTCTGGTTTAATTGTGAAATTATGTCCAATGACAAACATTAAATTAAATGGTAAAAATATATTCTAAATATACTTTAAAACCACTCAAATTCATAATTTATCAATATTAATTATTTTTATTAAAAAAGTTGATTTTAATTAAAATTTAGTAATTTTCACCATTCATCAAAATATAAAAGTTATCCGAAAAGTACCAAAATTTCACCCTAGGCTAATTTCAATATTCTGAATCCAAAAATGAAGTCCATTTTGAAATATAAAATATATATGATTTCAAAAAGTAGGTATTACTATTCACAACGGCTAGTTTAATTAGTTGTGGTGTGTGTTAGAACTCGAGGTTGCGTACAACACACGCTATCGCATTATTCAAAGAGAAGCGTACCGTAGAAGCTTGGGGTGTTACATTCTCCCCTCCTTCAAATAATTTCATCCTCGAAATTTCTACAATACTTATCACATGAAAAGACTCAGGTGGTTTTTCATCATAAGTTCCTTGGGTTCCCACGTTGCCTCTTCCATCTTATGATTTCTCCACAAAACTTTTACCAGACGCGTCGTCCGGTTTCTCAGTACTTGTTCTCTTGTATCAAGAATCCTGACAGGCTCTTCACAATAAGACAGATCGGGTTCCAGTTCTAATTCCTCATAGGTGAGTACATGCGTTGGGTCAGGCATGTATTTTCTCAACAGAGATACGTGGAACACATCGTGAACTTTGGAGAGACTCGGCGGCATTGCCAATCGGTAAGCTACAGCCCCAATTCGTTCTAGAATTTCGAAAGGTCCGATGTACCTGGGACTCAATTTACCTTTCTTACCAAAATGTATGACTCCCTTCCATGGAGATACCTTCAGGAAAACATGATCACCGACTTGAAATTCCAAATCCTTCCTTCGATTATCGGCATAGCTCTTCTGCCTACTTTGAGCTGCTTTGATGTGATTTTGGATTACCTTCACCTTTTCCACCATTTCCTCCACCAGTTCTGGGCCTACAAGTTTTCTTTCACCAACGTCTTCCCAACAGGTTGGTGTACGACATCTCTTTCCGTATAACGCTTCATATGGTGACATCTGTATACTCGAATGGAAGCTATTGTTATAGGAAAATTCTACCAGTGGTAAATATTGATCCCACATACCCTGAAAGTCAAGTGAGCAAGATCTCAACATGTATTCTAAGGTCTGAATAGTCCGTTCTGATTGTCCATCTGTCTGAGGGTGGTAAGAAGTGCTCAAATGAAGTTCAGTATCCAGAGATTTCTGAAGACTTTTCCAAAATCTTGAAGTAAAACGGGGATCACGATCAGAAACAATCAATAGGGGTACTCCATGAAGTCTCACAACTTCATTAATGTATAGTCTTGCTAGACGTTTCAGGGGTAGATCTTCTCTTATAGCAAGAAAATGTGCTGACTTGGAAAGACGATCAACAATAACCCATATTGCATCGTTCCTTCTAGGAGTCTTTGGTAGCCCCATGACAAAGTCCATCGTAATATTGTCCCATTTCCAATCCGGTATGGGAAGAGGTTGCATGACTCCTCCAGGCTGTTTCCTTCCAGCTTTCACTTGTTGACAAACCATACATCTTGACACAAAATCAGCAATCTCCCTCTTCATGTTGTCCCACCAAAAATGTTCCTTCAAATCTCTATACATTTTGGTGCTCCCAGGGTGTATAGAGAAATTGGAACTATGAGCATCATCCAGCAATTCCCTTTTCAGATCAGGTAAATCGAGAACACAAAGTCTCTTCCCGAATTTCAAAATTCCATCTTCATACACAAAGTCTGTCAATCTCCCATCATTTACAGCTTTAATCTTCTTCTGAAATTCTTCATCATCGGTCTGAGAACTCTTAATCCTTTCTAGTAAAGATGGTTTGGCAACCATTTGAAAAAAGCATTGATGTTTCACCTTCCCTGGTTATTCCCATGTCCATCTTCACTAGATCCATGAAAATTGGATCCCTTTCAATTCTCATCATGTTCAAAACTCCATGGTCTTTTCTGCTCAAAGAATCTGCCACCTTGTTTGCTTTCCCCGGGTGGTAGTGTATCGTGCAATCATAATCCTTGAGTAATTCAAGCCATCTCCTTTGCCTCATGTTGAGTTCTTTTTGTGAGAAAATATACTTCAAACTCTTTTGATCAGTATAAATCTCACATTTTTCGCCATAGAGGTAGTGTCTCCATATCTTCAAAGCAAAGATCACAGCTGCTAACTCAAGATCATGAGTAGGATAGTTTTGTTCATGAATTTTCAACTATCGTGATGCATAGGCAATAACTCTATCATTTTGCATAAGGACACAACCAAGTCCTTTCTTTGATGCATCACTATAAATAACGAACCCATCATTCTCCGATGGTAGAGTCAATATATGAGCATTGACTAATCTTCTCTTCAGTTATTCGAAACATTCTTCACACTCTTTTGTCCAAACAAATTTAACCCCTTTACGTGTGAGCTTCGTTAATGGGTTAGCCAATCAGGCAAAATTCTGGACGAAACGTCGATAATAACCTGCCAAACCAATAAAACTACGTACCTCAGTTATACTCGTAGGTGTTGGCCATTCTTGGATTGCCTTGGTCTTAGAAGGATCAACGGAGATTCCATCTTTAGAGACAATATGGCCAAGAAAAGAAATATCCTGAAGCCAGAATTCACACTTGCTAAACTTCCCATATAATTCATGCCTCCTCAGAGTCTTCAAGATAATGCGCAAGTGATTTTCATGATCTTCGTAGGTTTTGGAGTATACCAAGATATCATCAATAAATACCACCACAAATTCATCTAGATACTCCTTGAAAACTCTATTCATCAGATCCATGAATACAGATGGTGCATTAGTCAATCCAAACGGCATTACAGTAAACTCGTAATGCCCATACCTGGTTCGAAATGCTGTCTTCAGAATGTCTTCCTTCTTCACACACAACTGATGGTATCCAGATCGAAGGTCAATCTTTGAAAAGTATTGAGCTCCATGCAGTTGGTCAAATAAATCATCAATACGAGGTAGGGGATACTTATTCTTTATCGTTATAGCATTGATCTCCCAGTAGTCGATACATAACCTCATAGATCCATCTTTCTTTTTAACAAAAAGAACAGGGGCTCCCCATGGAGAAACACTAGGGCGAATAAATCCCTTATTACTAAATTCCTCTAGTTGTTTCTTTAGTTTAACTAATTCTATAGTGGCCATTCTATAAGGGGTCTTCGATATAGGCCTTGATCCAGGAATTAAATCAATGGAAAACTTAACTTCTCGTTCTGGAGGATGTCCAGGTAAATCTTCCGGAAATACATCTACAAATTCTTTCACAACAGGTACATCCTCTATTTGAACATTCCTTTCCTCACCGACAGTTATTTCATTCTCTTCCTCCCCAATAATTGAATTAAGTTGAGCTACTGGGGGTGGATCTAAATAAGAATTAGGTGGTGACGATTCTGCTCTAAAAATAAGGTGTTCCTTATCATTATCATCAAGAATCATAACCTCTTTCTTCTTACAATAAATCTTCGCATCATAGTCTGAAAGCCAGTCCATACCGAGGATTATATCAAACTCAATCATAGGTATGACGATGAGATCAGATGATAAAGAAAATTTATGTGCTCTAATGGGGACTGATTCACAAAACTTTGTTGCAATGATACTTCCCTTAGGAGTTTTAACTGACAACTCCCTTATTAAATCAAATTGGAAATATCTAATTTTCTTAGAAAACTGGGAAGATATGAAACAATGCGATGATCCAGAATCAAATAATGCATTTGCTAAACTTGAGGAAACCATTAAATTACCTGCCACCACGTCTTTCGGAGCTTCTACCTTAGTAGTAGTGATAGCATAAGCCTGGCCTTGATCCCTTGGCCTTTTCTGAGGTAAGTTCTCCTGACGCTTAGGACATTCATTTGCATATTGCCCCATCTCCCTGCAATTGTAGCAATGAACGTTGGTAGCTTCCTTCTTCCCCTTGCAATCACGAGCTTGGTGGCCTTTTTCACCACACTTGTAACAGACTCCCATTCCCTTCAAGCAAGCATCGGGGTGTTTCTTCCCACATTTACCACAGGATGGATATTCAACCTTTCCCTTCTTCCCCTTATTTCCATTCCTAGATTGATCAGCAGGTCTCTTCTTCTCTTGCTTTTCTTTAAAGTCATAAGACTTAGAGAATTCCTTTTCGGTCTTGATAGCACATGAGACAATGTCTTCGTACGATGAAAAGGATTGTGAGACTAATGCTCGACGGAGAAATGGTTTTAACCCATCAAAGAAACGATCAATCTTACTTATTTGGTTACGTATATAATCACCAGCGTACCTTGCTAACCTTGTAAAGTTAGCCTCATACTTTGCGACATTCTCATCCTCCTTCTGTCTTAGACTTAGAAATTGCCTTTCCATATCTGCTCGATGGTCGCGAGGAAAGTATTTTTCTAAAAACAGATCTTTGAACTCCCTCCATTCCATATTTGATACTTCATCATCTTCCTTCGTATTTTGAATCAATGACCACCATTGATCAGCATCTCCAGTGAGGCGGTAAACTGCCATGATAACTTTTTCCCTTTCACTGCTCCCCAAAGCTTGAAATATTTTCTCTAGGGAAAATATCCATTGCTCAGCTACTAAGGGATTTGTACTCCCATTGAACGTTGGTGGTTGTTGCCTCATGAATCGATCTAACATTGATCCTCCATGCTGCAGATCAGGGTGCTCCATACGAGTAAGGTTATTATTCATAACCTGAGTAAGTTGTCCCAGTATGGTGATTAGCTGATCGGAACCAGTTGCATCACCAGCCCCACTATAATTATCTTGAGCAGGAGGGCAATCCCTACATGGAGTGCGTGCATTGATACGGTTTCCATTTCTTCAACTAGGTGCCATTTCTAAACAATGGCATAAACTAGATTAGTTTATGAATCAAAATACATAATCTCATACTTATAAAACACTTAACATAAATTGAACTATTTATGGATATAATCCATAATCATAAAAATGTTTTCTTTGAGAAATTATATACTCATAAACCCTTCATAATGATTTGTAAAGAAAATGAGAGTTATCCTAAGAATATCCCCCGGGAGTGTCGTAACCAAGAGTGCAGCAAGGCCCGTTGTCGTGCACCAGTTCCCGTTCGAGTCTAGCTCAAAGCGGTGTTTTCGGGTTTTACCCCTAGGTACATCTGTGCCAGAGCCGCCTCTACCTGCTCGTATCCAGACAGGGATGTATTGCTCGGAAAACTCACAAAATCTCTACAATACCAAAATTCTAGGAAGTTCTTCTATACTAATCCTCAAAGTTCATCTTAGGTCTACGTGCTCTAATCAAGGTTTATCTAAATCTAGCTTCCAAGGTTTGTACTAAACTTCCTATGATACCAACTGTAACGCCCCGACCCCAGTTACCCAGAGTCGGTGCATTAATTACATAACATTGGCATGATCACAAGAAAGATCAAATCTCGAAAGACCGATTGGTTTAGTAGCCTTGGAAACACTAGATATATTCATAAGTTTTACATTACATCATCAAAATAAAAAAAGAACTACTACAACAACATATTGTCTCCATAGTCCACACTATTAACCCCTCATAATATCCTTCCAAGTCATTCATAATTTACTTCTTCAAATCCTGGGAAAATAAAACATAGAAAAGGGGTGAGCTCAAATGCCCAGTAAGGATAACAATATAGCGGAAACTTTCATAAATAAGAATAAACATTTAAGGCAATGTATAACTAAAACAAAAGCCTTTTAAACTTTAACTTCAACATAGTATGGCATAAATAAAATGAAATAATGCCATTTACTTATTCACATGGATATTCTACTAATCGAATAATCACATGCAATATCAATAACCACTTTCATAATGATGGAATGCATAATGCCAGACTATCATAACCACATAGCCAAGGCCTCGTGCCAAGAATACAAATAAGATTTTTCCAAGGCCTTGTGCCAAGACACTAGTTTGTCTCATGAGACCTACCGATGCATCGAGGAGCTATAGCGGGCTCCACCCGTCACATATTAAGTCCAATGCATTCCCATATGAAAAGGTTTAAACATAACATAAACATTCGTATTAAAACTAGCATACGAAATGTCAATACTTTCACCATAAACCATGAATGGTATATAAAAAAAATAGCACATCCACAGTCAAACATATCACAAAACCTTCAATCCAATATAAAAGTTTTGTATCATAATATATCATCCTCAAATAAGCGTAAAATCCATTAAAGGATGTTGACATAGATGAAATCAAAACTCTTTTTAAAGAAATATCTCTTTCTATTTTGAAATCATTTAAGAGACATATATTTATAAAATAAAACATTTTCTTTGAAAATATTCTTATAAGCTTGTAAGGGAAGCTTTGACGATTTTATAACGGCGGAAAATAACCGCACCCGCCGTATAAGTTAAAAAAACATTCTTATCTTAATTCTGTCGAAAAGGTTAAAAAGCACCTTGTTTGGAAAACGACGGAAAGATTCCCTTATAAACCTCTTATAAAAAGTCAAACAAGGGTATAAATGACTTTAACCCATATTCTTTTAAATATTAAAAATGTTTTGAAATACATTTTGAAAAACATGGATGTGGATGATAACGAGATCCCAGTAGATTATTACGTATAAACAACCTCGGATAATGAAGAGATTGTGAAATAACCCTTACCTTGTACTTTTCCTTGGTTGGGGTAGGTTAACCTCCTGTATAATGGTGAAATAATTGTTATTAAATTATAAAATAATCATATACATTAATATGATATCATATATGATCTTTTAATATTGATTTGATAATAATATCTTAGTATTATCGTTGTTTCGGGTATTAACTTACTTGTTTTATTTTATATGTTTTGTTACGTAAGCCATGTTTGTAATGGATAGGTTGTATATTATTCATATCCATAATGATATCAAGTCCTTAAAAATCATTTTTAAATCATCAAATGTTAATTATACTTGAATGGATACGATGGAGAATGAATCTCATCGCGTTCGGGGAGACGGTAGTCCGTACGTACGCACGAGCGACAATATCATTCTTTTGATATTAAAATAATATATAAATGGATGTTATATCATATATACAGAATAATTAACATGTTATATTTATTATTTACATGAGTTTCACATCATTATTATACCCATCCAAATAATAATATATTGAATAACAATTACACCACGACGTGGAGACGGTAAGCCGTACGTACGCACGTATGGTGACATGTTATTCAAAGGGTGGATAGAATACTGAATATGGTTGTACCATATTTATAATAACATCACAGTATATGTGAGATACTAGAGTTATTATTTTAGAATGGTAAGAACAAAGAAAGAATAAGTGGAAGAAGAAAGGAACTTGAAAAGGGGTGGTGAAAACATTACCTCTTCTTCGGGTTCTTCCTTTTGATTTGATCAAAAGGGATCCTTAGGTTGGCTTTATGATCAAACTAAGGCCTCTAGGTTGTAGTGAGGGAAGTTGGGAGAGTATTTGGGCAGATTTTGGCCGAAAAAAAAGGCTTTGAAGGTGTGAAGAAATGAGAAGGAGTGGTCTCCTTTTATAAGGGAGAGGAGGGGCTCTTTAGGAAAGAGTGAAAGTATTACTTTATAATATAATTATATTTGGTTTATAATGGTCCAAAAATCATTGAGGTCGAAGATAAGATGACTAATATTCTAAATAACATCAACCAATAAGAATTGGACAGGTTTTAGATAATATTTTAATCATTATAATCTTATTTATTTAAATGATTTATTAATGAGGTAAACATTGAATCATTATTGTGTCATTAATAATTTAAATTATTTGATGTTTAAAAATTATAAATAAAATATAATTATGTAGGAAATCTTTTTATCTTTCTAATTAATATTTATAATTGAAAATCCAACATGTATAACCCTATGTAAAAATTGTTCTTCTAAAAGATGTAAGCTTATGCCATTTTTATTTTTATTTTAACTTTATTAATATAATGTGTCCCTACCACATACAAGTGGCTCTAAGGGGTCCCCAAATCGACCCAAGGATGCCCATGGTCGGTTATGTGTCCACCAATAAGGTTAGGACACGTTTTATGGTAATTTTGTATTATTATAATATTATTTTTTAACCCTTATTTACCGGATTTACCCTTTAACCATGGTAAATAAAATATTTACCGCAGTAATTATTCAAAATGTGTAAAAATAAAAGTTACCTATTTACATAATTTGGACATCCTGATTCCAAATATGTAATTCATTTTTCCAAATTCAAAACACAGAATTGGCAGAAATTAATTTAAAATTAATTCCCGTTGTTAAAATAAAAAGCGTGTTTTTAAGAGATAATAACTATCAAAAGATTGACACTTGTTTATGTCTGGTTTAATTGTGAAATTATGTCCAATGACAAACATTAAATTAAATGGTAAAAATATATTCTAAATATAATTTAAAACCACTCAAATTCATAATTTATCAATATTAATTATTTTGATTAAAAAAGTTGATTTTAATTAAAATTTAGTAATTTTCACTATTCATCAAAATATAAAAGTTATCCGAAAAGTACCAAAATTTCACCCTAGGCTAATTTCAATATTCCGAATCCAAAAATGAAGTCCATTTTGAAATATAAAATATATATGATTTCAAAAATTAGGTATTACTATTCACAACGGCTAGTTTAATTAGTTGTGGTGTGTGTTAGAACTCGAGGTTGCGTACAACACACGCTATCGCATTATTCAAAGAGAAGCGTACCGTAGAAGCTTGGGGTGTTACACGAAGTGTATCTTTATAGGATATCCCAAGGAAACAAAAGGATATTACCTATATAACCCCCAAGACAAGAAAGTGATTGTCGCCAGACAAGCCATCTTTCTTGAGAGGGAGCACATCCTCAAGAAGGATAGTGGGAGCAAGATTGACTTCGACGAAGTTGATGCTCAAGATACAGAGGAGTTGGTACAGGGACAAGTTCCACAGGTCCCCGTGGAAGAGGTTCCAGAAACACAAGTACTACGTAGGAGCTCAAGAGAGGTAAGGGAACTAGAGAGATTTGGTTTCCTAGTCACCGAGGATGGTGAATCATTATTGTTGGGAAATGATGAACCTCTCTCCTACAAGGAAGCAGTAGAAAGCTCAGAATCTGCAAGATGGCTAGAAGCTATGAATTCTGAGATGGATTCCATGTATCATAACCAAGTTTGGGTTCTGGTCGATGAGCCAGTTGATGTAAAGCCTGTTGGATGCAAATGGGTATTCAAAAGAAAGCTGGACATGGAAGGTCAAGTTAGCACCTATAAAGCAAGGCTAGTGGCTAAAGGATTCAGACAGCGTCAAGGAATTGACTATGATGAAACCTTCTCGCTAGTTTCCATGTTTAAATCAATAAGAATCATACTTTCCATAACAGCTTACCATGACTACGAGATTTGGCAGATGGATGTCAAAACAGCATTCCTTAATGGGAACCTTCAGGAAGATGTCTATATGACACAACCAGAAGGGTTTGTGACACCAGGTGAAGCCAAAAGGGTTTGAAAGTTGTAGAAATCTATTTATGGATTAAAGCAAGCATCCAGGTCATGGAACATTCGATTTGATGAAGCCATAAAGGAATTTGGTTTCATTAAGAATGAATGTGAGCCATGTGTTTATAAGCGGTTTAATTGGAATGCGGTCGTCATCCTAGTGGTATATGTTGATGACATATTTCTTATTGGAAACAACGTACCAGCCTTACAGTCAGTTAAGGACTGGTTGAACAAGTGTTTCTCCATGAAGGACTTAGGAGAAGCAGCCTACATTCTAGGTATCAAGATCATTCGTGATAGATCCAAGAGGCTACTTGGACTAAGTCAGTGTACATACATTGACCAGATACTAAAGAGATTTAGTATGGAAAAATCCAAGAGGGGATTGGTTCCAGTGTCACATGGCTTACATATTTCTAAGAAAATGTGTCCCCAGACACAATAGGAGAAAGATAGGATGAGCAAGATCCCATACGCTTCGGCTATAGGATCCATCATGTATTCCATGTTATGTACCAGGCTTGATGTTGCCTATGCACTGAGCATGGTAGGCAGATATCAAGCAGATCCAGGAGAACAACATTGGACTACTGTTAAGACCATCCTTAAGTATCTAAGAAGAACTAAGGATATGTTCCTGGTGTATGGAGGAGACGAGGAGCTTGTCATCAGAGGGTATGCTAATACTGGTTTTCAAACAGATCAGAATGATCTGAAGTCGCAATCTGGATATGTTTTCTGTCTCAATGGAGGAGCTGTGAGCTGGAAGAGTTCAAAGCAGCCAGTTGTCGCCGATTCTACAGCGGAGTCCGAGTATATAGCGTCTTCTGATGCAGCCAAAGAATCCATTTGGATTCGGTACTTTTTCCAGGAGATTGATGTGGTGCCTAGAAGTAAAGATCCCATTACATTGTATTGTGATAATACTGCAGTGGTGGATCTTGCAAAAGAACCAAGGTCACATCAACGGACAAAGCACATACTCCGGAAGTATCACCTCTTGAGGGATTTCTATCAAAGGGGTGAAGTTGCAGTGAGCAGAGTGTCCACGGAAGAGAACGTGGCGGACCCCATGATTAAAGGCTTATCTCAGCAGAAGCATAAATATCATGTGAGAGCTAGCGGCTTAAAGGTTGTTAGCAGTTGGCTCTAGTCCAAGTGGGAGTCTGTTGGAGTTGGTGGTCTAGAACCAACTACTTTGTACTTTATTCATTAAATAAAAGCCTTATCACATCTTGATTGTTAGTCTGCGTGACATGTCATGTGATAATGTCCTAAGGACAGCTGTTTCATTAAAGGGTCGTAGCGGATCCCTGCTATGATGAGAACCCGAAAGTGCCATAACTCTATTCTTGAATGTATGTTCTATGGCCGGATGATATTATTTGAGGGACACAAATAATACAGGTCATTAAGGGTGAGGACTCATAAAACTTTGAGGCACCTTCTCATGGTGTGCCCCCTTGGTAATATCCAGGAGGACATTATGATAACGAGACCCGCCAGTAGGAAATCCACATTTCATAGTGTCATTGGATGTTCCTATCTACGGACGTGTGTATTGATCCTTAGACTTTAAGATTATTATTAATGGGTATTACAACTCGCGCACTTAGATGTATTGATGAAAACTGTGACAACACGCTGTTTGCAGCGAGGTAGGATACGTTGGGTGCGTCACGAGTAATACCGCATTAATAGATAATGCAAGAAAGGATTTGTCCTTTCCGTTCCATAAAGGAAGTAGATATCTCAGGCCCTTTGATGGAATTGATATAGCCTAAATAAATCCATGGCCATGGTAAGGTATGGGAAAGTTCAATTCCGGGAAGTCAAAGAATGAATAATCAAGCACATGGGTTGATGGAACTAGCATGCAACCCACTTGATTGGAGATATCGAGACAAAGGGATTATATTACACAGTAAGCGTTCGTAGGAGGTGACACGTCATTGCGGCGTTAAATTCTTTCTCTATGGGTGCCTTGACGTGTTGCTAGACGCTAACCTTGGACTTTAGGCAGGCTCAGCCTAATGCCACTGAGAAAGAGGCCTAGAGGGTCACACACTAAGTGTGTCCATGTATCTCAGTTAAATATTAATTTAACAAGTTAAATAAATATTATTCCCGATTGTGGTTTAATAATTATTTAAGGATGTCTGATCGCATTTATTTTGACACTAGTTATTCGAGAGAATATACTGTGGATAAAATAATATATTTATTAGCGAGTAATGCAGTTACATTTATTTAAGAAATAAATAGTCATTACTCAAGGTCTAATAAATGTGGTGGAGAAAAATGGAAAATAAAAGTACGCGCCGTGTATATTAAATATACACGCTGTGTAGTTTTATGGAAAACAAGTACATGTCGTGTATTAATTATTACACGCCGTGTAGTTTTTCCAATTGGGATTTTGAGGATTTAATATTGTTTTATTAAATGATATTTATTATAATCAGCGTGGGCGCATGTCAAGGAATTAATAATTCGACATGGGGGTTTTCAATAAGAGTTAATGAAATAAATAAAATGCGTAACGCGTTTATTTATTGTCATAACTCTATTAACCTCAAACCTGATTATAAATATCCTCGCAACCCCAACATTTTTTGAGAGCCATTGTTGTGCACAACGGATTTGTAAATACTCTCCATGTTTGGGGTCGGCAAGTGTGGTGAGATGAGTCACGCGTGCGAGGGCCTTCTACTTACACAGTATTATTATAACCACCATGGGTTCAGGGGCATCTTTTAGATGATCGAGTGATGGTTGATAATTAACCCTAATTAGACAGGTTGGTACCCCCTGGATTGGTTGTTAGGCTAGGTGGTCTTTGCCACTAGATTGGTCAGTTATAGGGCGGCCAGTTGGTTATAGATTGAGGAGCTTCACTATATGCCTCCAGGTGGTTCCAAAACCGAGTACCTCCAGGGGTCTTCTAGGGATGTTTTGGATCACCCATGGTTACTCATTTATTTACATTTATTTTTTACTTTCTATCGCACTAGTTTCTTTCCAACTTTCCTTATTTACCTATATTATTTCAACCCATATTTGGTATCATCTATTTCGAGTTTTTTTTGTAAAATGAAAAATGGTTTTATTGAAATCGCATGTAGTATCTGCTGGATTTATGAATGGTAAAAGTCGTGTTTCTTATTTTAAAATATGAAAACCCTACTTTTATAATTTTATTTAAAACTTTTATCATTGGATTGTTTTGGGAAGTGAGATTCTGGGATTCTGTGGCTTATCTTGGGAACTATATTGATCATTTTTAATGCTCACGCCAATTTTATCATTTCAATTGCAGGTTTCCTTCACTCAGGATTTTCTTATATGAGTTTCTCATTATTGGAGAAAGTTCGACCATTGGTTGGGAGGTGACCTAGAAGGTCATGTAGAGGTATATTGAGATGTTATGTTTATTTCTTTTTCACTACTAGAGTTTAGTTTTTATTTTTTTGTTTATTATTGCTTATTTATTTATCTTTTATTGGAAAAATCGTTCCCAGATATTAAATTTTGATGGCTGGAACTAGTTTTCACCCCATGGGGATAAGGAACGCCCTTCGGGCCATGTCACAGACTGGCTTGGGTGACTGGTTCAGGGTCGACCAAGGTTGGTTCATGAAAAAATGGCATTAGAGCCAGGTCCTTGTTATTTAGGGTGTTTGGTAAATGGAAATTAGGACTATCAGGACTCAAGTGGTAGGTTCAGGAAGTACGTAATGAACACTCGCCCATTCTGAACCTCGAGTTTCCATGGGTAGTCTGGGAATTGAGTTCTTGTCTCATTCTGGTTTGTTCTAGATTGAGGGATAACAATGGAGGAAAGACGATGTTACATCATGTTTTTAACATGTAGTAGTGACCCATGTGGAGTCTGATTACATAGTTTAAGTTCCTCATAGTTGTTGACGCTTACTTGGGGCATGGCCCACTAACATGTCGCTAAGTTAAGCATGAATACTAGTCCATCACTCTAGTATTTTGATGCAATTTGAGGGTTGTCTTGGTTCTGGTTGGTGTAATTGCATTTTTGAAAATGAAAAAGGGGTTTTGAAATGAAAATGATTTATTTTAAATGGATTTAAATTTGGAAAATGGGTTTTTAAACTAAAATATTTTGGTATAAACATCTGGTGTTTTCTTGAAATTGGTAGATAAATGGTTTGGGTGCAACCTCGGGTACTCTCTATGAACGTTTGCACATGTGATTGAATGCATGGGAAGTGAGTTTTGGTGTGTATTAATGAAATAGGATGAAGAAATATGCAACGGTTCATGGGATTACTTGGGTGCATACTTACAATTAAAGTCTTGACCTTGTTTTTCTAAAGTGATTTTAAAAGGGGAAATGATTTTGGAAATTGAATTTGGTTTGAAAAGTGGGTTTGTTTTTTTGAAAGTTCCCTTGAAAGAAGGCAGTTTTGAAATCTAAAATGAAAAGGTTTTTTTAAGATAATTTTGGGTGGTGTTTTTTTTTTGAGCTGGTCATTTTGGATCTGGATGTTACTTTTAATTATATTTTGATTTTATATCGGTTTCGGCTTTGTGTTTTATATGTTTTTCATAAAATGCAACCTAGAAAGGTCCCCAGGGTTTCTGATAAGTCATGCCCAGTTTTTGGTCCTTCTCGGACATTGTCTATCCTTCATGGTGATCACGGTCCATTAGAGGTAGCATAGTGACTTGTAGAGTTCGAGCACGTTTTCAGGGTATTGGGAACTCCTGAAGCTGTCAAAGTGTGTGACGTGTTGGGTCTGCTCGAAGGTTCAACTCTGGACGAATGGGAGTTTTTCTCCCCTCCATAAATGAAATTTGGGATGACATGGCATGTATTTAAATCCTTCTTCATCTGATGGTTTATACCTAAAGAGGTGAAGGTGAATAAAATAGAAGATCTCATGCATATTCAACAAGAACAACAGATGGTGAAGACATATGTTGACTGTTTCAAGGAACTTTTGTCCTTTTCATCGGAGGTAGCGTCACAGGATTATATGAAGACTTCTCTCTTCATCGAGGGTCTTTGTCCACAGATCAAGGTTCGAGTCCTCCCTTATAGGGTCTATCATTTTGAGAAGCTGGTATATGAGGCGGTCTTACCTGAGTTGGTCTCCAGAACACATATGGTTGAAAATCCAGCGTATCTAGTTTCTCATGAAGGTCCCCCATCTGGTGAGAAGAGTGTGCTAGATGGATCTATTTCTAAAGAGTCCACTGTAGTTGTTCTGGCTTCCAGTTCGTTAGACTGTTCAGTGGTGTGCCACCAGTGTGGCCGGTTCGGGCACATGAAGTCTTCATGTCGCACCCCTATGAAGACGTGCCATTGTTGCGGGTGTTTAGATCATCTAGATAATTTCTTCATGAATCATCACCTAAGAAGACACTATGACTGGAGGATTCCAGTGTCTGACTATAAGGCAGGAGATGATTCAGCCATCAGAGACCCAGTTATAGTTCTTGGGGTGAAGCTCGCACACAGTGAGGAGTTGTCGGAGGTGTGAAGCCCTGGTCTGGGTTTTGTGTTACATGTTGTTAATAGAACATTTAAAGTCCTTCTGTTCTTGTTTTTTTGCTGTTAAATTTTTTACATTGTTATAAGTTCATTGTTTTGTCATGAAGTTATGATAGACTCTTTCAATTATAATCCAAGCAGTCCTGTTTGTATGGACGTGGTTTTCAGAATCGTGCAATTTTCTTAAAAGTGTTATTGGCCCCTGTATTGGTTGATCTTGGTTTAGCGGTGTTCATTTGGAGATGCAAGTGCCTGTGAATGAGTCAAGTCTTGTAGTTAGGCTTGGGTTTAATGCTGGGATTATGTTCTTCTCATAGGTTTTTCTCTAGGGTTCATGGTTTTTGGTTTGGGTCTAGAGTTCCAAGTTTCAATGGAGGTGTTTTTTTCAAATGCTATATAAGTTAGTTTGGATCAGTTGGGAGTTCTCACGTACCCCATCCCCCTCCAGGGATGGTATGTTTGGGTGTTAAATTTTAGCCCTAGTTGAGTTCTTGTGGTGGGGAGAAACCTCTCGTGTTCTCATGTTCTCTTGTGTTGTGGTTTCTTTTGGTTTCATTTGGGCATGGGTTCTTGTTTTGTCTCTTGTTAGGTTGGGTGACTTTCTGGTGGCAGAAAGTGTCTTTGGTGGGGAGAATTGTCACACCCGACTTTCTAATATAATTTTTATTTTATTTTCTTTTCTTGGCTCCGAGTTCTCGCACCAAGGTCAAGGATGGTTCCTGGTTTAAAAATTTTGTCTTTTAATATTTTTAGTGGATTTCGGATCCGTGCACGGTCACTGCCCATTGGACAGTAGCCGCGCAGTCACCCCGGCTACCCACGAAAATGTCTAATGTTTGGAATAAATAAATATTTATGTAGATAAAGTGAGTTAAATGTTCAAATTGTAATAATAATAATATTATTACTAATCATCTGTTATTATTATTATTATTTTTATTTTTATTTTTATTTTTATTATCATTTTTATTATTATAATTTTTAGGGTTATTATTTTTATTGATATTGTATTAATACTACTATTTTTATTATTATTTATATTATTATTATCATTAATATTTCTAGTTTTATTATTATTAATATTTTTATGATTGTTATTTTCATTATTATTATTATTTTGGTTTTATTATTATTAGTATTACTATTATAATAAAATGAAAAAAAAACCCTAAGCCTACCGTGCCTCAACACCCCCCCCCCTGTTTTCCACTGTGCAATAGAGACTTTTCCCCCTATTTCCCCATGTCCTCATTCCACCCTCATCCCTCGTTCCCCCAGGATCGCCTCTCCCTCACACTCATCGCCTCACTACTCCCGATTGCTAACCATCGTCCTCCCGTGATCTGGTCTTCCACACTCACCCTGCATGCAGCAACTCCACCGCCCTCTCCTCATGCTCTACTCCCTGTGCTCAGCACCTAATCCCTCTCACCTCACCCTCACTCCCAGCTTCTCTAGTGACCACTGCACTTCATCCTCCGTGCTTTAGTCACCCTCCTTCTATGATGCTACACCCAAACCCCCAACTGGCCTCTCCCTCCTTCTAGTAGTGCAACAGTCCTCCCCTTCTCTTTCCAGTGGTGCGGAATAGAAAAACTCCCTATGTTATCCTATGTGGCGGCCTTCCATCGTATGTTTTCCCTCCAAGACCCCGCATCACACTCATTTTGGTGTTCCGGTCCTCTGCGTCCAGCTACCAGATCCCTCACAATAGCCTTCAACCCCACCGTCGCCCTTCTTCCCCACTGTCGGTCGCTCCGGCCTCACCCATCAGCACCATTGCCACACTCTCAGTTATCTAACCCCTATATGAACTCCCCTTTCTTCCCCACTTGGGTTTTGACCTATAAGACTTTGGAATATTTCTAAGAATATTTTCAAATCCAAGCATGGAGTTGGCATGAGAATTTGGGGCCCAGGGAGCCTCAGTACGGTGGTATTAAAAATATTATATATATTTTTTCACATGTACACAAATTCTCTTAAAACATGTAATAACCCTCATGTAGAGTCTCGAATCAGAAATACGAGTATTTGGTTGAGTTTAGAATGTCGTGTTTACACTAGGTGTGACATAAAGTGGTCTACACCAAGAGTTTTGGTCATGGGCGAGTTGGCGGGGTGTTATGAGGTGTAATTAATAAAATAAATAAAACTTAATTAATTTGATAAACCAAATCCACCTCTCCCTCATGTTTTGTGTGAAAAATAAAAAGGATAGTCACACCAATCCTTCTTATCTCCTCTTCACTTTGGTGAAAAACGAACTGATGTCAAATTGATGCAACGAAGGGTCATCAATCTTGGTTTCTGACACAAATTATCATTAGATTGAAGAGCAGCATGATTTGGGCATCATTATACAACTAAAGCTTCAGTGTTTCACCCTCAAGGTAGGAAGTTTTTTGTTTTGGTCTTGATCCCATTTGTTAAGATTTTTAGGGTTATAGATCCTAAATTCAATTTTTATAGATCCCTATTAGGTACATTTTTGAGTTTTGGGGAAAACTGGGGTGAATTAGGGTATTTTGTAGGTGATTACCAACTGAAATTACCTTCTACATGGTATGTAGTCTAGTGAGACATATCATGTATCCCTTACTATTTAGGGAATAATAAATTTGGGGACTACACGTTTTTTATCGAGGTTACACGCCTTGTAGTGACCCCAATTTGTGTGACCATGGGACATGTCTTGGGAATCCGTGTGAAAACACATGGTCATGTACAACCACACTGCCAAAGTACATAGACAAAAGGTTCAACACACATGCATAGGAAAACCACATGGTCAGGTGGTTGTTTATCCCAAACACACTATGTAGTATGGGATGCACGGTGTCTAAGGGACATGGTCGTTCGGGCTATGTGGAAGAGAAACATAACCATGGGATGGGTGAAGTAGGACATAGTGTGAACCATATTTAAATGTCGTGTGCCCCTACATGGTTTGGAAAACTATGTATATAGGATTAACGTCTAGGTTCTTGGGAGTGCTCGTGTTCTTATTTTTCATGATTGGTTCCCTTCTATATGAGTATGGAAGTTCATATAAAATGGAAATAGAAATACGTAATTGAAGTAATAAGTTATTAATGAACATTCATAAGGTTAAATAATCTTATAAATCATTTGATTATAAGGTATTAGGATGAATCATTAGATAAATAATTAATGATATTTGTTTAGGTTAATTTGGAGGGTTTTTTATCATCACAAACAAGTTTTATTTTATTAATTAACATCAAGTGTATATAATGGTACTAGAACATAAAATAGGATATTGTCACACCCAAAATTTTAATATAATTTTTATTTTATTTTTTTTCTTTTCTTAGAGTTCTCGCGCCAAGGTCCAGGCTACATCCTGGCTTAAATTTTTTGACTTTTAATATTTTTAGTCGGTTTCGGATCCATGCGCGCTCACCGCATGGTGGGCGGTAGCTGCGTGGTCACCACGGGTGCCCGTGCAAACGTTTAATGTTTAGAATAAATAAATATTTATGTAAATAAAGTGATTTAAATGTTTAAATTGTAATAATAAAAATATTATTACATAATTAATAATATTATTAATGATAAGGTGTTATTTTTGATATTATTTTTATTGTTATTATTTTTGTTATTATCATTTTTATTATTATAATTGTTATGGTTATTATTTTTATTATTATTGTATTATTATTATTGTATTATTATTATTGTATTATTATTATTCTTCTTTATATTATTATTATTATTATTGGTTTTATTATTATTATTATTATTATGATTTTTATTTTAATTATTATTATATTTATTTTGGTTTTATTATTATTAGTATTACTATTATAATAAAATGAAAAAAAATAAAAAACCTAAGTCTACCCACGCCTCGACCCCACCTGTTTTCCCCTATATAGCGGCAGATTTTCACCCCATTCCCCCATTTCCTCACATCGCCCTCCACCCTCATTCCCCCAGCACTACATCTCCCTCACGCTCCACGCCTCACTGCTCCTGAATGCCAACCCTCGCCCTCCCGTGATCCAGCCTTCCGCGCTTGCCCCTCCTGCAGCCGCTCTACTGCCCTCGCCTCACGCTCTGCTCCCCATGCCCAGCACCCACTCCCTCGCACCTTTCCCTCATGCTCAGCCTCTCCAGCAACCACTGAACTCTGGCCTCTGTGCTCCGACCCTCTTTCACCCCATCGTTTCAGTCGTGCTCCTTCTGTAGTGTTGCACCCAAACCCCCAGCTGACCTCACCCTCCTTCCAGCAGAGCAGCAGGCCTCCCCTTCTCCTTCCAGTGGTGTGGCACAAAAAAAAACTCTCTAATTTCTCCTATGTGATAGTCTTCCCTCATCCTTCCTCCCTCCAGGACCCCGGATCGCCCTCCTTTCGACATTCCGGACCTCCATGTCCAGCCGCCCCATCCCTCACTCTAGCCTTCATCCCCAGCGTCGACCTTCTTACCGGCTTCCAACCACTCCGTCCTTTCCCATCAGCACCGTCACCACACTTTCGGCCAGCTCACCCCCATCTGCTGGATTTCTGAATGGTAAAAGTCATGTTTCTTATTTTTAAATATGAAAACCCTACTTTTATAATTGTATTTAAAACATGTATCATTGGATTGTTTGTGGAAGTGAGATTCTGGGATTCGATGGCTTATCTTGGGAACTCTATTTAGCACTTTTAATGCTCACGCCTATTTTATCATTTCAATTGCAGGTTTCCTTCGCTCAAGATTTTCTTAGATGAGTTTCTCATTATTGGAGAAAGTTCGGACATTGGTTTGGAGGTGACATAGAAGGTCATGTGGAGGTATGTTGAGTTGTTATGTTTATTTATTTTTCACTGCTAGAGTTTAGTTTTTAATTTTTTTTATTTATTATTGCTTATTTATTTATCTTTTATTGGAAGAATAATTCCCAGATATTAAATTTTGATGCCTGAAACTGGTTTTCAGCCCGTCGGGATCGGGAATGCCCTTCGGGCCATGTCACATACCGGCTTGGGTGACTGTTTTAGGGTCGACCCAGGTTGGTTCATGAAAAAATGGTATTAGATCCAGGTCCTTGTTATTTAGGGTGTTCGGTAAATGGACATTAGGACTGTCCGGACTCAAGAGGTAGGTTCTGGAAGTATGTCATGGACACTCACCCATTCTAAACCTTGAGTTTCCAGGGGTAGTATAGGAATTGAGTTCTTGTCTCACTCTGGTTTGTTCTAGATTGAGGGATAACAATGGAGGCAAGACGATGTTACATCATGATTTAACATGGAGTAGTGACCCATGTGGAGTCTGATTACATAGTTTAAGTTCCTCATAGTTGTTGATTCTTACTTGGGGTATGACAACCCTGCTTTTATTACAAACTTAAACATGATTTATTACATAAAACTTCACTTGATACAACAAAGAAGATCGAGAGGTTTAGTGTATTTGGGGATTAGGATCATTACATAAAAACTTAAAACATTAAATACAACATCTTTATTGAAAACTTCCTTTACATGACCACTACATTCCTTCATTCTTAGCATTGCGTGGGATAACCTAAGGACATGCATAAGAAAAGGGTGAGCTATAAAGCCCAGTAAGGGAGTACACATGGAATAACATGAGGAGTACAATACATGTTAGACAATAGGTATATCAATAGGTCATAAGAAAAACATGATCATAAATGCATGATAAATCATGATAACCATAACATGGAAATGTGGCAACAACACTTAACATGGAATTAGCATGAGCCAAGGATCATTGCACATAGAGCCTGAGTAAATCCCCATTGCACATAAAGCACGAGTAAACCCTCATTGCACTTTAATTAGCATTATTCAACACTCATTGCACATGATGTATCATGATACTATACTTTAGCCAATGCATTGGAGCGCTATAAGGGTGCACCCTTCTTAAACATTTCATTTCATGCATAAGTGTGCCACGTGGATCATAAAACATGGATTCATAAAACATAATAATTTATTCTACGATAAAGGAATGTGGAATTCATACATGAAACTTTATAACCAATCAGTAAATGTGCATAAATTTGAATACCCTTGATGGAGAAATGGGCATGGTATTCACTACACAATGACATTGGCTTAGAAAATCGGTGCGATTTCGGTAGTGTAACGGCGTGACATAAGAATTCATAAAAATGGTTGGTGAGAGAGAAAGGGGTTCCTCATAATATTTACATGTAATTGAAAGTAAGGAGGTCATATATATACATGTCCCATCAATTGTAATGGAATTTAGATTCATGATACAAAAGTATTGCTTGAATGTAAATGAGGAGAGAGATGTTCCTTTCGGAATTTCGGCATGGTAACGGGTGTACATGGGATGAATCTAATGAGAGAGAAAGTGGTATCCCATCATTAAAACATAAAGAGGGAAGTATGAGGTAGGTTCAAAACCATACTCCAACATTCATAATTGAAATTAAAAGGACAAAACAACTTAAAGAAAATTGGACAAAATGAGAAAAGAAGAAAAAACCCTTACTTGGAAGTGTGCTATCAAAGGCTAGAGAGAGGCTTGTGAGAGGCTTCTTGGGAGCTTGGGGACCCTTGGGAGGATTCTAGAGAGAGTAGGGTAGAGGTTGGAATAACTCCAAAGGCTTTGAGTGAGGAGGGAGTGGGAGATTGGGTGGGTTTATATAGGAAAGGGGAGAGAATTCTTTATTATTTAGGTTTGGGACCCCTTATATTAAATTAATCCAAACCACAAACCATCCCATGGTTTTTGCCCATGGTTTTTGTAAAATGGATGAGGAAAAAATTATTTTATAAGGCCAAAGTCCGAACTTCTTAAAATATTAGGGTTGCTTATGTGGAGGTGAGTCACACTCCCGTGGAAATTAATTTAAAAAGACAACGTGTTTAATAAGTCTTGAGGGGTCCTTTAATGCTTTGAAAAGTAATCCAAACAAACCCAAAATCACATTATTTTAATGGTAAAACATATATTGGCCGAACATAAAGATTATAGTATTTATTACATCACTATTGGGTCATTATGATGTCATAAAACACCTTATATATTTAAATGGTATTTAATTTTTACTCAAAAATTTGACTGTCTCAGAAAATTATGAAAAATTCACTGTTGGATAATTTCGACGTCATGATTCCAAAAATAACATTTATTTTATCTAAATAATTTTCTAAATATTTTAATTTTCACTTTTAAAATAAAAACCGACATTTATCGAAAATTCACGGGTTTTGACAAAAATGGCTTTCAAACCTTAATAAAAATTATAATTGCATTCATACAATTACATGATCATTTATATATAATAAAATTAATCTAATAATAATAAAAATATTTTATTAAAATATTATTTAATTCAAAAATCCCTTAATTTAATAAAATAGATTTCTTAATTAAATAATAACTAAAACACTATTTGTACTTTAAAAACTATTTACAATGTATCAATAATGACAAGAAATTATATTCATTATTATATAAAAAAATGTACATGAACATAGTACTATCGATTAGTTACATAACCCCTTAAAACAGCCACATAAGACCTAAGGGTAAGGTGTGCGATGGTGAAGGACTCTTGGGGTGGCTCGGATAACATCGCTCGAGTGGTAATTTATATAAACTTCCACTTTTCCCATAGATGGTCCCGTTCGAGCATGACATGATGAAGCTCAACTTGGGCTTGGTCAAGAGTGAAGCCCAAGGATGCCACCTCTTTTCCAAGCTCCGAAAAATGGGTTTCATATGGAGCAATTCTACTGGATGAGGCCATCGCTTCTTTTTTCTGAGTAAATTTGGATTTGTTAAGGCCCTATATTTATACTAATCATGTGATCACTGTTCAATGTCTATATTAGAAACGGTCAAAATTCTTAACATAAAACCAATGAAGTTGAAATTTTATATAAACATAAGGAGACATTTAATTAGATCAAGATTTATTTTCATTAATGAAACTTTGGGTCATTAAAATATTCCCCCCTTAAGAAATTTCACCCTTGAAATTTTCCTTTTCCCATACTAAAACAGATGTGGGTACCTCAGCTTAATCACTTCCTCTGATTCCCAAGTCACTTCTTCAAACTTGTGGTTTCTCCACAACACCTTGACGAGGGGCATTGTCTTATTTCGTAGAACTTTTTCTCTACGATCTAAGATCTTCACGGGTTGCTCCTCATAAGAAAGATCATCTTCCAATTGTACCACCTCAGAAGAGAGTACATGTGAAGGGCCCGGTATGTACTTCCTTAAGAGGGATACATGAAAGACATCATGTACTTTGGCCATAGTAGGTGGAAGTGCTAGTCGATAGGCCACAGCCCCGACACGATCAAGAATCTCTAAGGGGTCGATGTACCTTGGACTTAACTTCACTTTCTTTCCAAACCTCATGACCTTCTTCCACGGAGATATGCGTAGAAAAACCATGTCTCCAACTTTTAACTCAAGGTCTCATTAACGATTATCTGCATAATTATTCTGTCGACTCTGGGCTGCCTTGATATGCTGCTGATTGTTTTTCACCTTCTCCACCATTTCCTCGACCATTTCTAGTCCAAGAAGCTTACGTTCACCAACTTTATCCCAACATGCCAGTGTTCTACACCTTTTCCCATACATGACTTCATATAGTGCCATTTGGATGCTCGAGAGGAAACTGTTATTATAAGAGAACTCAACCAGAGGAAGATGTTGATCCCATCCTCCTTTAAATTCCATTGAGAATGCTCTCAACATATCCTCAAGTGTTTGGATAGTCCTCTTAGATTGGCCATCAGTTTGAGGATTATAGGCCGTACTGAAGTTCAGTTCAATATTCAGATCATGTTTAAGACTCTTCCAAAACATAGAGGTGAATCTTGGATCTCGGTCAGACACAATAGATAGTGGTACTCCATGAAACCTTACCACTTCCCTGATATATATCTGTTCCAGTTGATCCAATGAGAAATCCTCCCGAATAGCAATGAAGTGTCCAGTAGTTGTAAGACGATCCACAACAACCTAGATTGCATTGTTGCCTTTAGATGTCCTTGGATGTCCAGTGACAAATTCCATGGTTATGTTCTCCCATTTCCATTCTGGTATGGGAAATGGTTGAATCATCCCCTTATACTTCTTCCTCTCTGCCTTCACTTTCTGACACACCAGGAACTTTGATGTATATTCAGTGATCTCCTTCTTCATATTATCCCACCAAAAGTTTTCTCAGAGATCTCGATAAATCTTTGTGCTCCTTGGGTGAATAGAGAAATTTGAACTATGTGCATCATTCAAAAGTTCCTTCTTCAGCTCCGGACTTGATGGAACACATAGTCTTTTCCCAAACCGCACAATTCCTTCTTCATTAACATTAAACTCGAAGGATTTCCCTTTTTCGATAGCTTCCACTTTTTCTTGAATTCCCATATAATCCTTTTGAGCATCCTTTAACCTTTCCAAAAGAGACGGTTGAGCAATAATTTGTGAAAGGATTGATGATGTTCCCTTCTCTATTATTCTCATGTCCATATTCATCAAGTCTAAGAAGATTGGATCCTTCTCAATTCTCATCATTGATAGAATCGCTGGATCCTTTCTACCTAGGGCATCTGCCACCTTGTTTGCTTTCACAGGGTGGTAATGGATTGAACATTCATAATCTTTGATGAGCTCTATCCATATTCTATGGCACATATTAAGCTCTTTCTGTGTGAATATATATATTTAAGACTCTTGTGGTCAGTATATATCTCACATTTCTACCCATAGAGATAATGCTGTCAGATTTTTAAGGCAAAGATCACCACTGCCAACTCCAGATCATGCGTCGTATAGTTTTGCTCATGGATTTTCAACTACCTTGAGGCATAGGATGTCACTTTATCATTCTACAACAGCACACAACCTAAGCCCTTCTTTGAAGCATCATTGAATACCACAAAAAGTTCCCCACTTGTGGGTAAAGTGAGCACGGGCGCAGTGATAAGCCTCCTTTTTAACTCCTTGAATCTTTCTTCGCATTCATCACTCCAACCAAACTTCACTCCCTTTCAAGTTAGCTTGGTAAGAGGGTTGGAAAATCGTGAGAAATTTCTCACAAATCGTCGATAATATCCAACTAACCCCAAGAATCTATGGATATCTGTTACTGATGTTGGCCTCGGCCATCCCTCAATTTAATCTGTTTTGGAGGGATCCACATATATCCCATTGATTGTGATGATATGGCCTAAGAATGAGACCTCCTTCAACCAGAACTCACACTTTCTGTACTTTTCATAGATCTTCTCTTTGCGCAAAGTCTCTAGTACAATTCTTAAATTCTCCTCATGATCCTCTTTGGTTTTGGAGTATATTATAATATCATCTATAAATACTACCACAAATTTGTCTAGGTAATCTCTAAAGACTCTATTCATCAAGTCCATGAATATTGCGGGAGCATTGGTGAGTCTGGAAGGAATTACTATGAATTCATAGTGCTCGTATCTTGTACGAAAAGCAGTCTTGGGGACATATTCCTTCTTAACCCTTACTTGATAATATCCCGACCGAAAATCTACCTTGGAGAAGTATTGTGATCCACGCAGCTGATCGAACAAGTCATCAATTCTTGGGAGAGGATACTTGTTCTTTATCGTGATTTTGTTAAGTTCACGATAATCGATGCAAAGTCGCATTGACCCATCCTTCTTCTTGATGAAGAGGACTGGTGCACCACATGGTGAAGCACTTGGGTGTATAAACCCTTTATCCAGATTCTCTTATAGTTGTTTCCTCAGCTCTTCAAGCTCTACAACATCCATTCTATATGGATTCTTGGATATTGGTAAAGCCCCGGGTATAAGTTCAATTGAGAATTCAACATCTCTTCTAGGAGGAAGACCAGGCAGTTCCTCGGGAAACACTTCAGCGAATTCCCTCACAATAGGCATTCCCTCAAGGATGGTTTCTTCCTTGGACTCAATCATCTGAGCCAGATATGCGTTCTCATAGGGAAGTAATATCTATGCTTGAGATTATGGAGCTAAAGGAGATTCATCTTCCTCATTACACTTGTAAATAATTGGGGTTCGATTCTCCATATGGGGTGTGATTTCCCTCTCCCGACAATTTATGTTGGCTTTATATAAGGAAATCCAATCCATGCCAAGAATTGCATCAAATTCCACCATAGGGAGTATGACGAGGTTCGATGGGAAATTAAATCCACATATTATAACAGGGGAGGACTTATATTCATGGGATGAAATGATTGCCCCATTTTCCGTACTTACTGACATCTTCACTTCCATGATTTGTGGTGGTGCTGGGATTATTCTACTAAACTTTAGAGATATAAAAGAATGTGTAGAACCTGAATCAAAAAGTATGTTTACTATTCTTGAATGAAAAACTAGCGTACCTGTCACCACTTCGCTGTCGGGGTTCACTTCGGTAGAATTGATGTCAAAAGCTCTTCCTTACTACCTTGGAGGTTGTTGGTTTCCTCTGAAAACCCTTGGATTAGGGCACTGATTTTAAAAATGACCCGGTTATTTTCATTTGTAGTATTGAACAATGCGTTGAGGTTCAAACGGAGCATTCCTATCCTCTGTCGCAGTCACGGGTCTTTCTTACCAATAGTTAATAGCTAGGTTCCCTTCCCTTCCACACTTGAAGCATTTCCTCGTCCCCTTAAGGCAATTTACAGGGTGCTTCTTTCCGCACTTTTGGCAAGTGGGGTGCTGGATCTTCTTAGCACTGTTGGATTTATCCATCGGCCCACCAGCAGTGAAGTCCACCTTACGCTTCTTATCCCCATGATACCCTTGTGATTCTCCAATATCCATTTCAACCTTGAGGGAACATCGGACAATTTCCTCATAGCTGTCGAAGTCACGGATCGCCAATGCTTTCTGCAGGCTAGGCTTCAGCCCACCAAAGAAGCGGTCAACATTGCATTCTGGGGTAACGACAAATCCGGAAGCGTATCGTGAAAGCCTTGTGAAGTTTTCCTCGTATGCTCCAACAGATTCTTCATATTTTTGCTTGAGGGAAAGGAAATCCCTTTTCATCTTAAGCCGGAGGGTGTGCGGAAAATATTTATCTAAAAATATCTTCTGGAAAGCCTTCCATTCCAATGCCTCGATCTCCTCCACAGGCTTTGTATTTTTTATCAACATCCACCATTGATCATCTTCACCCTCCATACGATAAGCCGCTAGGAGAACCTTCTCTTGTTCAGAACATTAAAGGATGAAGAAGATCTTTTAAATGGAGTTGATCCATTGTTCAGTGATCTTAGGATCAGATGATCCACTAAAAGTAGGAGGCCTATGTCTCATGAATCTCACGATAGCAACTTGTTCTTTCTTAGGGGGGTTTGGACGTTCCTCTTAACCCATGTTTCTATTCAATGCTTTAGTTAGCTGAGAGAGAAGTGTGACAAAGTTCGTGATTCCCGCTCCCATTAGATTGGGCATCTCATTAGTACAGTCATCACACTGATCTTCACATCGATTGTTAGCCCGATTCCTCCAATTACCGGCCATTGGCTGGAATAAAAGGAATGTTAGGGGGTAACACATAAAGGGTAATCCAAAGACAAAAGTTGATGACTTATAAATAAGCTTTCATTTCCTTAACTCATGAGTCTATAGGCTTCAATCTAGGCTTTTCATGGTCTACTTTCTAACATATATTCTTAGGGGCATTTTTTTAATTCCCTTAATAAGGGTTCATACTAAGATTGTGAATTTATCAAAACATATCCCCCGGGAGTGTCGTAACCAAGAGTGCAGCAAGGCCCGTTGTTGTGCACCAGTTCCCGTTCGAGTCTAACTCAAAGCGGTGTTTTTGGGTTTTACCCCTAGGATACATCTGTTCCAGAGTTGCCTCTACCTGCTCGTATCTAGATAGGGATGTATTTGTTTGATAATCCACTTACTCAGTACTTACCAAAACTTAGGGATGTTTTTATTATACTTAGTCTTGTCTCTAAGGCTTTACTAGGGTTTTCTAATCCTAATCCCAAAAATAACTAAACCTATCCTCTGATACCAACTATGACAACCCTGCTTTTATTACAAACTTAAAAATGATTTATTACATAAAACATCACTTGATACAACAAAGAAGATCGAAAGGTTTAGTGTCTTTGGGGATTAGGATCATTACATAAAAACTTAAAACATGAAATACAACATCTTTATTGAAAACTTCCTTTACATTACCACTACATTTCTTCGTTCTTAGCATTGCATGGGATAACCTGAGGACATGCATAAGAAAAGGGTGAGCTATAAATCCCAGTAAGTGAGTACACATGCAATAACATGAAGAGTAAAATACATGTTAGACAATAGGAATATCAATAGATCATTAGAAAAACATGAACATAAATGCATGATAAATCATGATAATCATAACATGGAAATGTGGCAACAACACTTAACATGGAATTATCATGAGGCAAGGTTCATTGCACATCGAGCATGAGTAAATCCTCATTGCACATAAAGCACGAGTAAACCCTCATTTCACTTGAATTAGCATGAGTCAACACACATTGCACATGACGTATCATGATACTATACGTTACCCAATGCATTGGAGCGCTATAAGGGTGAACCCTTCTTAAACATTTCATTTCATGCATAAGTGTGCCACATGGATCATAAAACATGGATTCATAAAATATAATCATTTATTCCACGATAAAGGAATGTGGAATTCATACATGAAACTTTATAACCAATAAGTAAATGTGCATAAAGGTGAATACCCTTGATGGAGAGATGGGTATGGTATTCACTACACAATGACATTCGATAATTTCGATGTCCTGATTCCAAAAATAACATTTATTTTATCTAAATAATTTTCTAAATATGTTAATTTTCACTTTTAAAATAAAAACCGACATTTATCGAAAATTCACGGGTTTTGACAAAAATGGCTTTCAAACCTTAATAAAAATTATAATTGCATTCATACAATTACATGATCATTTATATATAATAAAATTAATCTAATAATAATAATAATATTTTATTAAAATATTATTTA
This sequence comes from Viscum album, assembly GCA_963277665.1. Classification (NCBI taxonomy): domain Eukaryota; kingdom Viridiplantae; phylum Streptophyta; class Magnoliopsida; order Santalales; family Viscaceae; genus Viscum; species Viscum album. Next base: position 1,022,328,677 of record OY728127.1, read on the forward strand.
ATTCAAAAATCCCTTAATTTAATAAAATTGATTTCTAAATTAAATAATAACTAAAAACACCATTTGTACTTTAAAAATTATTTACAATTTATCAATAATAAAAGGAAATTATATTCATTATTATATAAAAAAATGCAAATGAACATAGTACTGTCGATTAGTTACATAACCCCTTAAAACAGCCGCATAGGACCTAAGGGTAAGGTATACGATGGTGATGGACTCTTGGGGTGACTCGGATAACATCGCTCGAGTGGTAATTTATATCAACTTCCACTTTTCCCGTAGATGATCCCATTCGAGCTTGACATGATGAAGCTCAGCTTGGGATTGGTCAAGAGCGAAGCCCAAGGACACCACCTCTTTTCCGAGCTCTGAAAAATGGGCTTCTTATGAAGCAATTCTACTGGATGAGGCCGTCTCTTCTTTTGTCTGAGTAAATTTGGATTTGTTAAGGCCCTATATTTATACTAATCATGTGATCACTATTCAACGGCTATATTAGCAACGGTCAAAATTCTTAACATAAAACCAATGAAGTTGAAATTTTATATAAACATAAAGATACATTTAATTAGATCAAGAGGGATTTCCATTAATGAAACTTTGGGTTGTTACATGGGGCATGGCCCACTACCATGTCTCTAAATTAAGAATGAATACTAGTCCCTCAATATGGTAGTTTGATGCAATTTGAGTTTCGTCTTGGTTCTGGTTGCTATAATTGCATTTTTGAAAATGAAAAATGGGTTTTGAAATGAAAATGATTTCTTTTAAATGGATTTAAATTTGTAAAATGGGTTTTTAAACTGAAATATTTTGGTCTAAAAATATGGTGTTTGCTTGAAATTGGTAGATAAATGGTTTGGGTGCAACCTCGGGTACTCTCTATGAACGTTTTCACATGTGATTGAATGCATGGGAAGTGATTTTTGGTGCATATTAATGAAATAGGATGAAGAAATATGCAACGGTTCATTGGATTACTTGGGTGTGTACTTAAAATTAAAGTCTTGACCTTGTTTTTCTAAAGTGATTTTAAAAGCGGAAATTATTTTGGAAATTGAATTTGGTTTGAAAAGTGGGTTTGTTTTTTAGAAAGTTCCCTTGAAAGAAGGAGGTTTTTAAATCTAAAATGAAAAGGTTTTTTTAAGATAATTTTGGGTGGTGTTTTTGTTTGAGCTGGTCATTTTGGATCTAGATGTTACTTTTAATTATATTTTGATTTGATATCAGTTTCGGCTTTGTGTTTTATATGTTTTTCATAAAATGCCACCCAGAAAGGTCCCCAGGGTTTCTGATAAATCATGCTCAGTGTTTGGTCCTTCTCGGACATTTTTTATCCTTCTTGGTGATCAGGGTCCATTAGAGGTAGTATAGTGACTTGTAGAGTTCAAGGGCATTTTCAGGGTATTGGAACCTCCTGAAGCTGTCAGTGTGTGTGTCGTGTTGGGTCTGCTCAAAGTTCCAAATCTGGACAAATGGGAGTTTTTCTCCCCTCCATAAATGCAAGTTGGGATGACATGGAATGTCTTTAAATCCTTCTTCATCTGATGGTTTATACCTAAAGAGGTGAAGGGGAATAAAATAGAAGAGCTCATGCATATTCAACAAGAACAATAGATGGTAAAGGCATATGTTGACCGTTTCAAGGAACTTGTGTCCTTTTCTTCGGAGGTATCATCACAGGATTTTATGAAGACTTCTCTCTTCATCAAGGGTATTTGTCCATAGATCAAGGTTCGGGTCCTCCCTTATAGGGTCTATCATTTTGAGAAGCAGGTATATGAGGCGGTCTTAGCTGAGTTGGTCTCCAGAACACATATGGTTGAAAATCCAGCGTATCTAGTTTCTCATGAAGGTCCCCCCATCTGGTGAGCATAGTGTTCTAGATGGATATGTTTCTAAAGAGTCTACTCTAGTTGTTCTGGCTTCCAGTTTGTTAGACTGTTCAGTGGTGTGCCACCAGTGTGGCCGATTCGGGCACATGAAGTCTTCATGTCGCACCCCTATGAAGACGTGCCATTGTTGCGGGTGTTTAGATCATCTAGATAATTTATTCATGAAGTGTCACCTAAGAAGACACTATGACCAGAGGATTCCATTGTCTGACTATGAGGTAGGAGATGCTTCAGCCCTCAGAGCCCCAGTTATAGTTCTTGGGGTGAAGCTCGCACACAGTGAGGAGTTTTCGGAGGTGTGAAGCCTTGGTCTGGGTTTTGTGTTACATGTTGTTAATAGAAAATTTAAATTCCTTTTGTTCTTGTTTTTTTTCTATAAAATTTTTTACATTGTTGTAAGTTCATTGTTTTGTCATGAAGTTATGATAGACTCGTTCAATTATAATCTAAGCAGTCCTGTTTGTGTGGACGTGGTTTTCAAAATCGTGCGCTTTTTTTAAAAGTGTTATTGGCCCCTCTATTGGTCGATCTTGGTTTAGCAGTGTTCATTTGGAGATGCAAGTGCCTATGAATGATTCAATTCTTGTAGTTAGGCTTGGGTTTAATGCTGGGATTATGTTATTCTCATAGGTTTTTCTCTAGTGTTCAGGGTTTTTGGTTTGGGTCAAGAGTTCCAAGTTTCAACGGAGGTGTTTTTTGCTAATTCTATATAAGTTAGTTTGGATCAGTTGGGATTTCTCACGTACCCCCCCCCTTCCAGGTATGGTAAGTTTGGGTGTTAAATTATAGCACTAGTTGAGTTCTTGTGGTGGGGAGAAACCTCTCGTGTTCTCATGTTCTCTTGTGTTGTGGTTTCTTTTGGTTTCATTTGGGCATGGGTTCTTTGTAACAGCCCGAGATTTTATAAAAAATATTATTTTTAATTTCATTAATGTCTTGTGTTGTATGCTACACCAAGATTACCTTGCACTATACGCAACACCGTATTAGCTTGTAGTATACACAACACTATTCTTGGATCGTGTTACACACAATTTTGATAATAGTTATTCTACGCAACATTGAGTATATATATATATATATATATATATTCAATGTATAAATGAAATATGGCTGGATTATGTTATACAAAACAATGAAGGATTCTTGTACAGCATGCAACCCTGACTTGGCTTGCATTACACGCAATCGCGACCTTCCCCGATAGCGTGTGTTGTACGCAATACCGGGTTTTACTAAACAACGATATATTATTAAAATATTATTAAAACTATCCGTTATGAATAGTATTAACTAAATTTTGAATTTTATAACATTATTATTCATCTTATACATTTTCTATAACGTGTTAAGAGAACAAAATAAATTTTTCGGGTAAAATAAGTATCTTTCAAAAATGCAGTTTTACCACCTTTTGATGGCGCACCCACATTAAATATAGTTTTTGACATGTTAATAAGTTCAATTTGACAAAATAAAATTCTTCCTTAGAATCAAGATATAAAAATTTACTTTGGATATATTTTTCATATTATTCTGATAACTTTCATATTTTAATGAATAGTAAAAACACGCTATATTTTAATTAAAAACAACTTTTTTCATCGTAATAAATTATGTGGTTAAATAATAATATTGAATGGTTTCAAAGTATAAATAGAATATATTTTTACCATTTAATATAATTTATGTCATTAGCCCTGATTTTACATTGAATTCGTAGGTTAAATAAATTCAATCTTTGGCAATGTTTTAACTTTTAAAACCTGTTTGCTTAAACAACGGGATTAATTTTAAATTAATTACTGCAACTTTTGTGTTTTGAATTTTGAAAAATGGATTCCATATTTGGAATCATTGGGTCAAAATTATGTTAATAGGTTACTTGTATTTTTTTTGATATTATGAATAGTAACTACGGTAATTTTTTTTACTTACTACGGTTAAAGGTAAATAGGGTAATTCAAGGTTAAAAGAATATTATAATAATTCAAAATTGCCTTGACACTTGTCCTAACCTTATTGGATGAGTAGTGGCCGACTATGGGCATCCTTGGGTCGATTTTGGGACCCCATGGAGCCACTTATGAAAGACAATGACACATTAGATTCATTAATTTAATGTAAAGACAAAATTGACTTTAACAAAACTCTTTTAGTAATTAATTTTTATAAGGGGTTATATAAGTTATATTTTCGTCTATAAATATTATTTGGAAATATAAAAAGATTCCCTACATCATGGTATTTTTTTCATAATTTTTAGACATCAAATGAATTAAATTATTTATAACACAATAATGATGTAGTGTTTAACTCATTAATAAATGATTTAAATAAATAAGATTAAAATGATTAAAATATCATTCAAAACCTGTCCAATTCCTATTGGATGATTTTATTTAGAATATGAGTCATCTTATCTTCTCCATTAATGTGTTTTTGACCTCTTGAAACCGAAGATAAGTTTATAATAAAATAATGTTTTCACACTTTCCTAAAGAGCCCCTCCACTCCCTTATAAAAGGAGACCACTTCTATGCAATTCCTCACACCTCTCCAGCATTTTGGCTCATCCAAACTCTGCCCAACTAATCTCCCTACATCCCTCTCCTCCCCCTTGAAGCCTTACATTAGGTAGAGGACTCTCCAAGAAGTCCTTTTGGTTCAAACCAAAGGAAGTTACCAAAATTAAAGGTAATAGTTTCTCTTAAGTTGTTTTCTTTTATTCTACTTCTCCAACCCCTAAACTCTTTTTAATCCTTCCTTTTGTAACAACACCAATATCATAAATATACTAGGATGTTTTTATGAGAATTATTCAAACTACACTTACACACACCTCCATCTAATGGATGAAGAACATAATGTTTCTGTTATGGCAAACTAACGCCTCACGAAACGATGATTGTTCGATTTTCTCCTACCGCCTCTCATGGTGGCCATTATGATGGCACTGTATTTATATATAATATATATTATGTTTATGATTTAATTATTCTTATTTACTACCTAATTATATCAAGCCTTTACAGTTTCCATAGTCGGTAAATACAATAATCTCATTTGAGGTAGTGCGGACTACCGCCCCCTCAAAGTGATGTGATTCGTTAATACCTTATGTGGGATGTATAAAGGATGTGGTTAATGATATTATATATGATATTATACTGGAATTATAATATACCTATGTATCATTATGTTTTAATTCCGTTAAAATAAGAAATAGAAATGAAAGTAGCGTTCATGTGTACGTACGGCTTACCGTCTCCATGAACAGTGCGTTTCATTTCTTACCTCCATATGTTATGTACTATTATAAATGATTGTATATTCTGGATATATAATTAATTTATTTGATATATAAATCATGGTTTACATTTTTGAGGTAATTAAATCATGATATAAGTAATAATAACATCAAGAACAACAAGTCCAAACACGTACGATAAATAAGATTATTTTACCCAAAACCCTACTTTAACATTAATTTACATAAGAATGGGTAATATAAAGTCATAAGTGAACCATATATTTGATATAATAACAATGAATATGATTCTTTAATAATTCAATGACATTATTTAAATCATTATACAGGAGGTTCGGACACTTACGAAGTAAATTGGACCTAAGGTAAGGGAAATATCACAATCTCATTTTTATCCGAGATTGTTTATACTTTGAAATTTATTGGGGTGTATTTTATCATCCACATCAATGTTTCCTCAATATGTAATATTTATATCCTTCTACAATAGTTTATATCCAATTTTACCCTTCGGTGAGTTTTTAGTAAAGGATATGAAAGGAATATTTTGTCGTTTTTCGTACGAGGTACTTTTTGACTTTTCTGACAAAAGTACGAAGAATGTTTTTTTTAAACTTATATGGCGTGAATGGATTTTTTAAAAATTATTTCCAAGAAGCTTCCTTTACAAGTTTTCAAGTTTATTTTTAATCAACTTATTTTAATTTAGAATTGTATGACATGTTAAGAAAGGAAAAGTGTTTTTGAAGTAGAAAGGATATTTTCCTCAAGAATGGAGTTCAAGAGTTTTATAAAAATTATTTTCCATATAAGATAATATAGGGTTATTTTTCTATCTCTATTATTACATTGATTTTATTATGTTGTGATGGAATTATTTTTATCTTATATGAATTGTTTTATGATGTCACGATGTTTAAGAATCCCATTTTTTTACATGGGTTATGCTATGATGTATGGTATATGATTTTGTGGCACACATAAGAATGGTATAATTATGAGATGGGTGGGACATATATCTCCCTCCAATGCATTGGGTAAAGATTTTATATCTCATGAGATAGACATGGCTGGAACGGTAGGTTATACCGGTTCAGTGAAACAGGACTGAAACGAGGAATGAACTCGGTTCAGAAATGGACTTTGTCCACTAAGATAGTCTTGGCAATGAGTCTTGACTAACAAGAAATGATTCTCTATGATTATGTGTGTATGCCACAAAGTTTCATGTTTTAAGTTATGATTATTGGGATTTCATTTCACTACTATGATTTATCCCATGTTATGAAATTATGCTCTCTTTTGCAGGTTAAGATTTCCAAAATGTTATGTTATTATGAATATGATGTGATTGATATTTCTTTTGTTTACCCTTACTGAGCATTTGAGCTCACCCTTTTATGTTTTCTTTTCCCCAGAATATAAAGAAAGGTTTTAGGTAAAAAAACGGAAGATCTTTATCGGAGATATTGAAGATCTTTCACCACGATTAGAAGATTATATTATGAGTTTCCAAAGACACTAAACTATTACGATCCTTGTGTGTGTGTATTTGTTATGTACTAAGTATTCCGCTAAAGTAATGTATTGTCCATGTACGTCAAGCTTCGGGTCTCTACATTCTTGATTTGTCTTTGTTCAGTTGGGTGACTTTCTGGTGGCAGAAAGTGTCTGTGGTGGGGAGAATTGTCACACCCAACTTTCTAATATAATTTTTAATTTCTTTTCTTTTCTTGGCTTCGAGTTCTCGCGCCAAGGTCAAGGATGGGTCCCAGCTTAAATTTTTTGTCTTTTAATATTTTTAGTGGATTTCGGATCCGTGCACGGTCACCGCCCATTGGACGGTACCCACGTAGTCACCCCGGGTGCCCACGCAAATGTCTAACGTTTAGAATAAATAAATATTTATGTAGATAAAGTGAGTTAAATGTTTAAATTGTAATAATAATATTATTATTACTTAATGAATAATATTATTACTAATCAGCTCTTATTATTGTTATTATTTTTGTTTTTATTATTATTTTTGTTATCATTTTTATTATTATAATTTTTAGGGTTATTATTTTTATTGATATTGTATTACTACTACTACTATTATTATTATTTATATTATTATTATCATTAATATTTCTGCTTTTATTAATATTAATATTTTTATTATTGTTATTTTCATTATTATTATTATTTTGGTTTTATTATTATTAGTATTACTATTATAATAAAATGAAAAAAAAAAACCCTAAGCCTACCGTGCCTCAACACCCCCCTGTTTTCCACTGCACAACAGTGGATTTTCCCCCTATTTCCCCCTCTCCTCATGCTTCCCTCATCCCTCGTTCCCCCAGCATCACCTCGCCCTCACACTCATTGCCTCACTGCTCCCGATTGCTGACCATCGTCCTCCCGTGATCTGGTCTTCCACACTCACCGCGCATGCAGCAGCTACATCGCCCTCTCCTCATGCTCTACTCCCCGTGCTTAGCACCTGCTGCATCACACCTCAGCCTCACTCCCAGCGTCTCCAGTGACCACTGCACTTCATCCTTCGTGCTCCAGTCTCCCTCCTTCTATGGCGCTACACCCAAACCCCCAACTGGCCTGTCCCTCCTTCCAGTAGCGCAACAGGCCTCCCCTCTCTTTCTAGCGGTGCGGCATAGAAAAACTCCCTCTGTTATTTTATGTGGAGGCCTTCCATTGTACTTCCTCCCTCCAAGACCCTGCCTCGCCCTCATTTTGGTGTTCCGGCCCTCCGCGTCCAGCTACCTGATCCCTCACTATAGCCTTCAACCCCAGCGTCGTCCTTATTCCCCACTGTCGGTCACTCCGGCCTCACCCATCAGCACCATATCTAGGAAACTTGTTTAATTTGCCTTTGTTTTTTTAAGGATTAATTTTTCCTTCATGAAATGTATCACCATTATTATGTTTCAATTAAATTGTTTATTAATGAACATGGATTGGTTAATTTGTTAAAACATTTTTGTAAGGGTTTAATGGATTCAATGTTTTCATTGGTGTTCCTTTAAAATAATGTGGGGAACTGGTGATATTAGGGGGAAGGATTTAAATTGTTTTTTTGGTGTTCATTTGATTTTAAAAAGATGATTTTTAGTGTGTATGGGTTTATATTGGTATAGCATGCTAAACGTGTTTAATTACTTTGGAAAGGCTTTATGATTTTAAGACAATGGTTTTTTTGTTTTAATGTAATGAGTTGTGCTTTATAAAGGATGTGTATGTGGTTGGACTTGATTAAAAGGAAATGGTGATTTTTATAGATGGTTAAAAATCTTTTATTTTTGAGCCTTGGAATGCCATTCGATGTTGGCACTCTCATGCATGCACGAGGTGCACCCATGGATGTGCCCTTAAGTGAAGATGGTGGATAGAAATGGTGTTTTCTTAAAAACTTTTTTTATGGGTTTAGTTTCCAAACAAAGTTGGTTTTATTTTGGGATTTTGAAAGAAAGTTTTAGGATATTTTTATAAAGTGTTTCCTCATGCATTTTGAAAGGCTTTGTTTTTTTAAAGGTGTTCTTCAAGGTTGGTCTAGTTGGATTAAAAATGTAAAAGTGGTGTTTGTTTAATAGTTTATGGTGTTTTTTTGGGAAATGTAAACTCAATGGCCCATTTGGAACTTTTATTTAAAAAGGGATGTTTGTATGGGATTTTAGAAAATATTGTACCTTGACAAGTGAGTGTGCATGGTTGGCAACCTGGAATTTCTTATAAAATATTTGAATGATTATATGGTATAGCAGCCCGATTATTACCTTTAAAGATATGATATATATATATATATATATATGGGTCACCTATATAGGGGGATATCCCTTTATGGTTTATCATATACAGTGTCCTTGTTTGGGTGGGAAAGTGCAGTGAGATGAGTCATGCATGCAAGGGCCTCCTACTTACACAGTATTATTATAACCACCATGGGTTCATGGGAATATTTTAGATGATTGAGTGATAGTTTCTGATCAACCTCAATTAGATGGGCTGGTACGCCCTAGATTGTTTGTTAGGCTAGGCAGGCTTCACCACTGGATTGGTTAGTTATAGGGCGGACAATTGGTTATAGACTTAGGAGCTTCACCATACGCCAGACGGTGGATCCAAAACTGAGTACATACAGGTGTATTATAGGGATGTTTAGGATCACCCATGGTTACTCATTTATTTACATTGCTTGTTTACTTTCTTTCACACTAGATTCTTTCCATCTTTCCTTGTTTACCTATATTATTTCAGCCCAGTTTTGTTATCTTTTGTATCAGGTTTTGTTTTTAAAATGAAAAATGGTTTTTTTGAAATAGCATCTAGCATCTACTGGATTTCTGAGTGGGAAAATTCATGTTGATTCTTTTAAAATATGAAAACCCAGATTTTATAATTGTATTTCAAACTTGTATCAATGTATTATTTTGGGAAGTGAGATTCTTGGATTTCACAGCTTATCTTGTCAACCCTACTGAGCATTTTTAATGTTCATGCCTATTTTATAATTTCATTTATAGGTTTCCTTTGCTCAGTTTTTTCTCAGCTGAGTTTCTCATTATTGGAGTAAGCTCGGCCTTTGGTTGGGAGGTGACCTAGAAGGTCATATGGAGGTATGTTGAGTTGTTCTGTTTATTTCTTTTTCACTGATAGAGACCAGTTTTTATTGTTTTTTATTCTTTTTTATTTATTTATATTTTATGGGACAAATAGTTCCCATCGATCAAATTTTGATGCTTGGCACTAGTTTCCAACCCGTGGGGATCGGGAACGCCCTTCAGGCCATGTCACATACCAGATCAGGTGACTGGTTCAGGGTCAACCTGGGTTGGTTCATGATAATTATAATAAGTATTTTGTAATTTTTTTAACCATAAAATGGTTTCATGATCATCCTTGAAGGTGTTAATCGAAAATAAATAAAAATTCGTCCTTGAAGGTGATACATTAACACCTCACAAACGACGTTTTCATTTATAGAATAAAAGTTAGAGGAGAAAGGGTTTTGATGATTGATTATTCCATTATCATAATAAAATTCTAGTATATTTAAGGTACTAAATTTATCATTCCATTTGGATGAGGGGAGGTGTGTCACGACCCGACCCAACCCGGGCTCGAGCCGCAACTACCTCAAGCCTACCTCCATAGGCCAGGGGCTGGCGACCAGTGCCGAAGGCACAACAACTCAGGGAGGCCTTTGTCTAATTACCTGTACACACACACGCAGCACACTCAATGAAAAAGTGCAGAGTAAAAGAAAGGACAAGCAGAGTAAAAGGGAAACTGCTATATATATATAAACCACAGATGTGCATCGACCTCTAAACAGTACAAAGTACAGGCTGAAGGTAAACTAAAAAGAAAAGGGGAAAAACACACACCCAACAAAAAAGTTCCACAACCCAGCAACAGGTAAAACAATAGTAAACATCTGGGAGCGTCCCACACCTGGAACCCAACAACGACCACCACACGCGGTCCAAGCTCCCGGCTCCTAATCTCCTCTGATGTCACGTCCAAACTGTTCGTCGTCTGCAAGGGCACACCAAGTGCGGGCAAAGCCCAAGCAGGGGTGAGTATAAAAATACTCAGTAGGATACCCTGAAGGCTCTAGGGAGTAACAAAGTAGGTACCGATGGGTGAGTAGTAGATTGAATAGGGAAAGTAGAAAGGTACAACCGAAAGTGAAGTAAAGAGTATAGCTCAACCCAACAAGTGGTAGGAAGTAGACTCGCCCAAATGCAAAGAGCTGGAAATGGTGAGAAGATGAACTTCTCATTGAGTCTTTGCTACCTATAGTAGGAGAGTAGACTCGTCCGACTACGAGAAGCTAGACACGGAAGTCGCATGGCATACCCTGCGCGTCTTCGCCTCTCCTGGAAGGAGAGTAACCAAACCCAAGAAGTGGGTACCGGAAAAAGGTATATACAAATCCATATGCTCTATCAAGAAGCCTGAACAAGACTGTAAGGGGATCTCCATCCCGTAGCTCAGCCCAAGAAATGTGAGTCGCCAACAGTCCTAGAAGTAAACACCATCGATGCCCACTATCCCACACGTCTACCCCGAACTGCAAGTCAAGGGGCTAAAATCACCGCACCTTGACACTATCCACTTTGGGCGGCACTGACTCGCCCGCACGGTTTTAGGTCACGTCGCAAGGACGCGTCTCGGTAGGGAAAGCGCCCCTCGTACCTGAGGGTTTCGGGGGAACGTCAAACCACACCTCGTCACTGCCCTGCATTCGAGAGGACTCCTCAAAGTCAAAGTTGTTCCATTACTGACCCGAACAAACAAGGGTCCCACTCTGGTAGTCACGGAGTAAATCCATAGACTAGCCTAGTGGAAAGGACAGAGTCTAAAATGTCAACGGGTAACCCACTGCCCAGCCCTATTGGAGGGTAAACCCTAACCAGATATCGGGTGACCCACTGCCCAGCCCTGCTGGAGGGTAAACTCTAACCAGATATCGGGTGACCCACTGCCCAACCCTTCTGGAGGGTAAACCCTAACCAAATATCAGGTGACCCACTGCCCAGCCCTGCTGGAGGGTAAACCCTAATACATCATCAGGAGACCCACTGCCCAGCCCTACTGGAGGGTAAACCTGTAATAAGTCGACAGGCGACCCACTGCCCAGCCTTGCTGGAGGGTAGACCTGGAACTAGATGACGGGGGACCCACTGCCCAGCCCTACTAAAGGGTATACCCTAAGAGGTCATCGGGTGACCCACTGCCCAGTCTCTGCTGGAGGGTAAACCCTAGAAGTCAGTGAGCAACCCACTGCCCAGTCTCTAATAAAGGGTAAACCCGAAGGAGTCGATGAGCAACCCACTACCCAGCCCTGCTGGAGGGTAAGCCTGGAACTTCTCTAGCCATCTCCACTGGATGGTACAATCACAGGCCAACAGAACTCGGAGTGGGTATCGCGCAACCACCCAACTCCAGAACAAAACTAGGGGAAACCAATCAACCCTGCTGGTCTAAATCATCGAGAACAAAGGGACCCTCTACGTCGCGAGAGGTCAAAGGTATGTAAATCAGAACAGGGCACAGGCATGGGGCCCACACGATGTGTGGCCCCAAGTCAAGCCCAACCAAGCGCACAAATGTTCTTGGGTACAAACAACCACATTTACCTCCAAGCGTTCTCGTATACTCCTAGAGTATACCACGTTTCCAGCCCAAAGGCTAACGTGAACACGGCACCCAACGTCAACGCGAAGGCATAACGTAACAACTCCAACTTGCCACCCCAAAGGCTGAGGCACGGCCAACCACATCTCTATAACCACCAACATCACTCTCCCAGGATTGCACGTGATCACACGCCACGGGTCCGCTACAAACACGGTAGAAGAAGCGCCACCAGGGCACCTTTCAAATTTCTACATTTAATAAGATCGTGTATGAGGCTCCGCTCACCTGAACAGATTACACTGTTGTAATCCTCACGGAAAGACATGCGAGATAGATTAATTAATCTCCTCAAAAGGACATCCGACGGAAAAGTCACCAACACTGCCTCACGCCCGAACGGCGTCCCGTGATCCCGAGCCTCGGCCCTGAAAACAGTCGGGCACATCGCACCATTGCGATACCTTTGGGAAAACACGTCAAAAGGACTGGTCACTTGAGCAGAATGGATATCCGGAGAAAAAGATGCATTCCGGCACACCACACACGAGCGGCTCTTCGTGGGACCTGCACCCCGGTCCCGAAGCACAATGAATAGATCAGACCGTTGCGATCCTCTCAAAAAGGTACACAAAATGGACTATTCACTTGTCTAAAACGGTTGCCCGGAGATAGAGATGGAAAATCACCCTCAACGCCCAAACGGTCCTCATGGGGCCCGCACCATCATGCCAAATTAGAGTGGGCAGATTGCACCATTGCAATCCCTTCGGAAAAACATCCAGAATCGACTGCTCGCATGCCCGGAACGGACGCCCGATGAGAAATCCATGAAACGTTGCACGCAGCTCGAAAGACGGGTTGTGGGGCCCACACCACAACTTCGGCCTCAACGCCTGAAACAACCCTGGAAAGCTCCACCTCGGTGCTAGGGTCCCAACACCACCGACGATGCTTAAAACGGATGTCGGACGCATCCGCACCGTCCAAAACAAGTATTCCTGGGAAGCCCGCTTAGCTGTTTTACGCACGTGTCGTGCCCCCGAGCCCCTCGTATCGGAATTTAAAACACCTGGAACCACCTCAAAGAGTCCGCCTCAACGTCAGGTCCGCGCTGCCAAAGACGGCGCACAAAACGGATGCTCGTAGCTCAAAATACGGGCGTCCAAAATTCTAAGGGAGATTACCCCTGGGCCGGACCGGCCCGGTCCGGCCGGTCCGCCCCGCTCGGGCCGACCCGCTGAACCGCGGCCCAGCAGCTGGGCCCGGTCCAGCTGGACCCGCGGGCCGCCGCACCGTGGCCCGCCTCCTCCTGTGAGGCCCGCGCGTCTGCGCGGCCTGCTCCTCCGACCGGCTAGCTGGCCGGTCGCGTCCACGCGGAGACCCGCCATCGGTGGGTCCTAGTCTCCCCGCGGGATCGCGCGCCCGCGACCCCGGTCGTCCCTCGCCGAAGCTCTCGTCCAGCTCCCTCACCGCCTGAGCCGCCCGCGCCGCCCGCGCCGCCTCGCTGAGGAGGCGTCGCCGCACCGTCGTCGAATGCCCGACGCCCAACCATGCCGGCCTGCTGCCACCGCCCGACCGCGACGCTGCCGCCTCCGCTGGAAGCCGCCGTCGCCCGGAGAAACCGTCGGACCGCCATCCTAGCTCGCCGGAACACCCAAAAACAGCCGGACGAACACCAAAACCCGTTGATCTTTGGCGGAGTGCTTCGGTCACCTCGGAGCTCAGATTTTTTATCAGAAACCGGTGACGGGAAGCTTAGAAAAACTACTATGCAACTATGGGCTTTGTTCGAAGATTAAACATCAATTTGAATCTGTAAATTGAGTTCGAAATGCGGGAAATCAAAAACAAAAACAAGATCCTACCTGCGAGGGCGCTGCCCGGCGCTTCGCGGAGAGTCCGCCGCCACGCCGCTGCCTTGCCGGAGTTACCTCACCGAAGTGGAGGAGGAGAGGGAGGGGGATTCCACTGTCCAGGCAAAGAAGAAGAATAAGCAGAGGGAGGGGTGGGTTAAGTGTTTAAATAGAAAACACTTAACCACCTGCCCGCCGGCCCAAACCTGAACTTCCGACGGGGTCCGGATTAAGCCTCCCCTACGCTAAAAACCATGCTCTGAATGCAACGGAGGTTTCGGAATTTCAATCCTAGGCCCCGTTCAAAAGTTATAAAACTGAATGCCCAAATCCGCCAAATTACGAAAATGCCCCTGGGGCCATTTTTCACAGACGGCCCGTGCCCGCGAAACTTACACCCCTCCTAGGGTAAACGGCATGCTCTGAACTCAACGGTGCCCTCTGTTTTCCAATATGAGCCACTGTTTAATAGATAGTTTAGTTAAGCCATTAAACTAATAAATTACTTATTTAATTTATCCATTTCACGATCTGAAAGCGAGCGAGGGGTCCAAACGTCCCACGCCGACATGTTTTATGTCATTCCTAGGGTAAACGCCCCATTCTGGACCCATCCGTACACTCAGATCTCTGCTCTGAAGCACCGTTTAGGATTTATCCCATTTATTTGGCGTTCCCAGTGTGAACGCACTAAAAACTTAATTCCGGGTACACTGGGGCTCGGAATCGCACGCCATCTGAAGGCACTGCTCTGGAATAACATCAAGAATATTCCAAAGTCTTTTATAGCCAAAAACTGGGTTCTTAAAAGGTGAGTAGAGAATATGAAAAGAAAATAACTTCAAATGAAAATAAAAGAAAAGGAAACATAAATTTACCTCTTGAATTTCTCCTCCTTGAGATCCTCCTTAGGGAAAAGGTTTTGGTCTTTTAATGATACCAAGAGATCCTAGATTTGGGGGAGTGGTTTGCGAAGATATTTGAGTATAATTTGGACAAGGTTCAAATCCTGAGAGGTGTGGGGAGAAGATATGGTGAGGGGTGGTATTTATAGGGGAGGGGTGTTGTGTTTTCTCATTAGATTATTATTTTTCCTCAATAAAAATAATCATTTGAGAATTATCACCAAATATATTAAAAACATTATGTGGATTTCTAGATTATGGTTATTACATCATCCAGGACTCAAGGAATAGTTTATTTGATTCATAATGTATAGATACCTTAAATTACCATATTTTACTATTCACCAAACATTCAAGTATTTCAGAAAAATCTCAAAAAATCACCCTAACCATTTTTTGACATTTAGAATGAAGGTTCCAGGTACAGCAGAAGTGTGGTTGGGATGGCACCTAACTTTGATTTTTACCATGATCAGTGATTATTCCATGATCAATACAATACTGAATGCCAGTCTCCATGGAATATAATTAAAGATTTATATAAAGAAGAAAGAAGCCTGAAACCTTTAGAGGGGATCTTTCACATCATTTTTATAATTCATTTAATTAATTTCATAAAGAAAAATAATAAATGGATATTTGGTATTTTTATTCATTGATGATGTTGATCATTCTGAATGACCCTTCCAAATTATCTCATAGCACTAGTAAGGATCCAAACTAGAATCCCTCTAGCAGTGATCCACACATGCTCCAATGGCCTCTGATAGACACCCCTCATTCTCTGGGTGCTAGTGTGATGAAGCAAGTGTATTTTGCTAGTGGTTCTTGATCTCTTATTCTTCGGCCTTGAAGAATGTATCTCATTCTTTAATGGCAATAGAAGAGGATTCGAGAGAGAAATTGATTGGCTCAACAATTCTCAAGTCACCAGGCGTGTGGTGTGGTGTGGTGTATGGCACAACAGGCGTACTTGCCTATTTATATACATGGAATTTCAGTTACAATATTTAATTTCATAGAAACAATTAAATACATTCCTGAAATTAGAGAAAACCCATTCATTTAATAATAATACCACGTCATTATTTATGGTGCGCTAACTTGTGCAAAATGGAATTATAAATAAAATTCCACATCACAAAATAATAGCATCATTATTTTAATTTGTGCCAACTAGTTAAATAATTATTTACCATCTTGAAAATAATTATTTTACTACCGGACAGACCTTGTTCCACTCGAACTCCACTTCCATTTATTGAACACCTGAATATATAAATAAATAATTTATTCTCTTAAATAAATATTTTATTTACAAACTAGAATATAAATATTTATTAAATGTTCAATAAAATAAATAGATATATTTTATTTAATTTATGCGTTCATTTTTACTTGAATAATATTATTCCATGGTCTTTAGAATAATATTTATTTCATTAATTAAATTAAAATATAATTTAACCGAGACCACCAAAAACACTTAGTGTGTGACCCTCTAGGATTCTTTCTTGTTGGCATTAGGTAGGCTTGCCTAAAGTCCAAGAGTACTATCCAGCAATGGGTTAAGGAACCCAAGAGAAAGAATGTAAAGTAACAAAAGCAGCATCCACATATGAACACTCACTGTGTATTATAATCCTTTATTCAAAATATCTCATCAAGAAGATTTCATGATTGTGTCATCAACTTTTATGCTTGATATGTCATTCTTTGACTACTTGAAATAAAATCGTTGTTACACCATTTCCATGGAATTTTGCGAGACGGTTCTATTTCAATCAAAGTTTCATGATATCATCTTCCATAAATGGAAGGGAAAAATCCTTCCTCGACTTATCAATTAATAAAATTTCACTCCTGACGCACCCAATGTACCCTACTTCTCGTCAACTGCCTGCGTGATGGTTTTCTTCAGTAAATCAAAGTGCGTTAGGCATGACACGTATTAATGATAATCTTAAAGTCTAAGGATCATTACACACGCTCGCATATATAAATATCTGATGACACTAAAACATGCGGAATTTCTACTAGCGGGTTTGTTCCCATAATCTCCAATCTTGGAGATTACCAAGTGAGAACATCATGAGAGGAAGTCTCATCTACTTACGAGTACTCGCACCTGGTGGTCTACATGCTATGTTTCCCATCATAGTATGCCATCTAACCACAGGACTATATTTAAGAATATTGTTATAGCATTTCAAGGTTCTCATCATAGTGGGGAACTTCCATTACCTTACCAGTACAACAAATACTCTAGGACATTATTACATCATTGTCATGAAGAATAATGAACAATATGTAATAATACATTAAATATCCATGTAATAAAAGAAAAACTAGTTGGTTCTAGGACACCAACTATTACAAACTCCGACTTGGACTAGATCCAACTACTTATGACTTTCAGTCTGCTAGACCTCACATGATGATCATGTTTCTATTGATTCAAGGCTTTAGTCAATGGTTCTACCACATTGTCTTCTGTGTAAATACTACTCACTGCAACTTCACCTATATGAGAAAAATCTCTCAAGATATGATAATTTTGAAGTATGTGATTCATCTACTGATGTGACCTTAGCTCTTTTGCGAGATCCACCACTGTAGTATTATCACAGTACAGTGTGATGGGATATTTACTGCTTGGTATCACATCTATCTCCTGGATGAAGATTTCCATCCAAACTGATTCTTTAGCTGCCTTAGAAGCTGTGATATACTCAGACTCTGCTATAGAATCTGCTACCAAACTCTTCTTTGAGATCTTCCAGCTCACTAAACCTCCATTCAAAGTGAGGATGTATCCCTTTTGTGACTTCATGTCATCTTGATCAATCTGGAAACTAGCATCTTCATATCCTCTAATGACTAGTTCCTCATCTCCTCCATAAATAAGGAACATATCCTGAGTACATCTCAGATACTTTAGGATAGTCTTGACTGCCATCCAATGGTGGTCACCTAGGTCAGCTTGATATCTACCTACTGCACTCAATGCGTTAGATACATCCATCCTAGTATATAGCATGACATACATGACTGACCAAATCGCTGATGTGTATGGATTCCTTGCCATTATCTTTATTTCCTCATGTTTTTGAGGACCCATTTTCTTTGAAAGATGAATTCCATGTGACTCTAGCAACAAACCCCTCTTGGATTTTTCCATACTGAATCTCTCCAGTATCTTATCAATGTATGTACTTTGACTTAGGCCCATCAATCTCTTAGATATATCACGATAAATCTTGATCCCAAGAATATAGGCTGCCTTGCCCAAGTCCTTTATGGAGAATCATTGATTCAACCATGCCTTAACAAACTTTAAGACTGGTATCTTGTTTCCAATAAGTAATATTTCATCAACATATACTATTAGGAAAACAACTGAATTCCTACTAAACTGTCTGTAGGAAAAAGGTACACATTCATTGTTGATAAAACCAAATTCTTTTATGGCTTCATCAAAACGAATTTTCCATGACCCGGATGCTTGATTTAATCCATAAATGGATTTCTGCATCTTTCATACCTTATAGGATTCCTTTGGAGTCACAAACCCTTCAGGTTGTGTCATTTAGACATCTTCCTGAAGGTTCTTGTTAAGGAATTCTGTTTTGACATCCATTTTCCAAATCTCATAGTCATGGTAATCCACAATGGAATGTATAATTCTGATGGATTTTAGCATTGCAATTGGTGAGAAGGTTTCATCATAGTCAATTATTTGACACTTTTTAAACCATTTTGCAACCAGTCATGCCTTATAGGTACTGAATTGTTCTTCCATGTCCATTTTATTATTGAATATCCATTTTTAACCAACAATATTTACATCAACTTCAGGATCTATCAAAATCCATACTTTGTTTTGGTACATGGAATCCATTTCAGAATTCGTGGCTTCTTGCCACTTGGAAATGTCTGTGCTACTTACTACTTCCTTTTAGGTTAGAGGATCATTTTTATCAACTAATAATGAGACACCATCCTTGGTAACTAGAAAACCGTACCATTCTGGTTCTCTAACCTCTCTAGTAATCCAACACAATACTTGTGTCTTTGGAACAGATTCTTCTTCCAAGGGGATTTTTGGAATCTGTTCCTCTACCAACTCTTGTGTATCTTGAGCCACGACTTCATCAAAGTCGATATTTCTCCCACTATCTCTTGTGGATATGTGCTCCCTCTCAAGGAATATGGCATGTCTTTCCACTATAACCTTTTTTCTAAGGTTTTGTATAGGTAATATCCCCTTGTTTCCTTGGGGTATCCTAGAAAGGCACACTTTGTGCCTTGGGGTGAAAGTTTGCTACCTAATTAGTACTTAAACGCTTCACTACCCCACACATGTAAATTTGAAAACATGTCTTTTCTTCCACTCAAGAACTCGTATGGAATACCATTTATTGATTTAGTTGGTACTTGGTTTAGTATTTTTGCCACTGTTTATAACTCATACCCCCAAAAGGATAATGGAAGACTTTCATGACTCGTCATTGATCTCACCATGTCCAACAAGGTGTGGTTCCTCCTTTCGATTACACTATTCCATTGAGATGTGTAAGGAGGAGTGAGTTGGGATAGGATCCCAAACTCTCATAAGTAATCAATGAAGTCCTGATTAAGATATTCCCCACCTTGGTCTAAGTGGAGTTTCTTAATCTTATTACCAAGCTGGTTCTCAAATTAATTCTTGTATTCCTTGAGATTATCAAAAGAATCCGACTTATACCTCATTAATTAGATATATACATATCTACTAAAATCATCAGTAAAAGTTATGAAGTAAGAGTACCCACCCCTTTCTTCTATTAGAAATGGTCCACACACATCGGTATGAACCAACTCAAGAATCTCTTTAGCCCTTTCACCTTTCCCACCAAATGGGGCTTTGGTCATTTTGTCTTGTAAACATGCATTACATACGCTAAGTGGTTTTAGTTAAAAAGAATCTAAATATCCATCTTCATGTAACTTTTTCAAGCGTTTCTCATTTACATGACCTAGTCGGTGATGCCAAAGTTGGGTGTGGTATGAGTCATGTGAAGTATCTTTGTCATCGATTTCCATTACTTGGTTTGTATAATCCAACACATAAAAACTATTGTATAAATGTGCCCTACCAAAAAAATGTTCTCTTTATAAAAGAAGCAACATTCATTTACAAACATGAAAACAAATCCATATATATCTTTTCTGGATATAGAAATTATGTTTTTGGTTATAGAAGGCACATAAAAAAACCCTTTAACACCAAGATCATTCTAGTTGGCGATGTGAGGTGGTAGTCCCCGACAGCTATAGCAGCAAGTCTGGCTCTGTTGGCAGCTCATAGATCTACCTCCCATCAATCAATCTTATTGAATCTACTTGGTTCTTATATTTGGATACATATATGAGCACCACAATCTATATCTAATACCCAATTTGTATAAATATATAGATTTCATTCGATAATAGATGCACCAGAAGCTTCCCCTTATTTCTTAGGTTGGGTGAAGTTCTTCTTCCAGTGGCCCTTATTTCCATATGAAAAACAAACTTCCTCATGTTCCCTTGCCTCCCCTTTGATATTCCTTTTCTTGGAAGGTCATGAAGAAGCTTTGGGCTTTAAGAACTTCACCTTCCCTTTCCTCTTATTCACCATAAGGACAGAAGTATTTTCACCCTTCATATCTTTGTCCACTTGGAAAATGAGAATAAGAATATCAGATAGAGACTTCTCAATGTTTTTCATATTAAAGTTGACCACAAAGTTAGAGAAGATCTGAGGGAGTGATGCGTGAATGAGATCGGTGACCAGTTCTTTGGGGATTTTAAACCCTAGATCATCTAGGCGCTCAATGTAGCCATTGAGCTTGACTACATGAGGCCCAGCTGGGGAACCTTCTCCAAGCTTACTCTGAAAGAGTGCCTTAGAGATATCAAACCTTTCCTGTCTTGGTCTCTCCTAGTAAAGACCATGGAGGTGATCGAGCATGCTATAAGAATACATGTTTTCATGAGACTTCATGAGCTCACTAGAAATTGATGGTAACATCTAACATTGAACGTCGACCGCATCATTCATATGTTTCTCATAGACCAGGAAATCCTCATCACTTGCCTCCTTGGCAGGCGGATCAGGTAATGATGACTCCATCACGTAAGACTTTCATTCATGGAATAGGATAACCCGAAGGCGTCTAAACCATTCTAGGAAGTTACTACCAATGAGGATGTTGTCTTTATCTATAATTGATCACAAGGATAGTGTAGTTGATGAGCTTGTAATTTTTATTCTATAATTAAAGGAGATTATCATTATTACTTTCTTGATTACATTTTATGAGAAATAATAAATTTTATTAAGTCTCACACTATTTTATCAAGTCCCAATGGACCTCACTATTGAACTCAGAATTTCTAGTTTCCATGATATTCTAGTGAAAAGGATCCATATTCCCATTCACATAACCCCAACAAGGGTTGGTCAAGCTATTAGAAGGTATTTAGGTAGGCGTGTCTTTTCCAACAGTGGGCTTGCAGTTCCTTGATCTGTTGAGTGGACTCCCCAGTCCTGAAATCATGAATTTGGATTTCCTAAACTCTTGCCTCTAATATTAAACCATGTCTAGAAAGGGATACTCATATTGATGTAATATGGTTAAGTCAACCCAAAACGTTTCATAAGGTCTTCCTGTATAAAAGTAATTGTCCCAACAAGGGTTGGTCAAACACATATTTTTATTGAGTTTTTCACTTAATCAAGTAACAAAAGGCTTGGTATGACTTAATATTTTATTTGAGTTGTTTTTATCTCTTATGTGTGAATTTATTATTATCACATGCTTGTTGATATTAAGTAGAACTTACTTAAGTGATTAACCATGTCTTGATAATCTTTATGCATAAATCTGGTTTATTTTAGTTACATCTTGCATTCTTGTTTAATTCATTAATTATGTGATCGTAACAACACATCCATAATGATAAACCATGAAAATGACAGAAATAAAATAAAGTAAATGGCATGATCATGAGATTTTCTAATGGTTAGTTTATCTAGTGGTTAATAAACTAACCCTGACCTAGGGGAGAAACACCTTGAAACTTTTGGGTTCATGTTAACAGCTTCAACCTGTCCACTTTTGTATCTCCTGGGATTGTTTTCATCTTGGATCCAGCTTGAACCACCTCCACTAACTTGGGAGTTCCATCCATTACATATGCCCTATTTTTAACTCACATGTAGGTGAGGGGTAAAAGGTGGTTTTACATAAAATAAACATTGGGAAGGCAGACCCTACATATTAATGAGGAGAAGGCTCATAGGCCAACAAATTTAATTCGAATAAATTAATTAAAAGGAACCATCCACATACAAAGGTCTTGGTCTAATTCATGATCATCCATAAATTCAATGACATTTACGCATAAATAAAACTAGAAATAAATTCTTTAATCATTCTTGTTTAAGATAAATCACACTTGAATCAATTAATTATCATCTTTAATTAATCAATCCTTTTATCTTAAACCCATTTCTGAATTTCCTTAATATTCTCATCCATCATAATTCTAAACAAATAAATTCATTTAAAATTATCTTTGTATGTAACTTGTACCTTGGAGGCAACCCGGTGAATTCCTATTCATAACTACCCAATGAGTAGAAATGAACATTACATAGATGTTAAATTAAAAAGATATATATATAACACCTATCACGTGTTGTTACCTAGCTTTACGCACGCATGATGGTACATGTATCAAGGTTTTTTATAATATAATAATCAATTTTAATAAATCTGTGTAATTTGGATGAGTACATGACGTGTAGATCCAACTACACGAGGTGTACTATTTTTCACCGTCTATCCGAAGTACACACCTGGGGAAATGGTGTGTGAGTGTACTTCGGAAATCTTTGGAGGAAACAGCATGTCCAGTGGGCCACATGCCGTGTAGTTCCTTGTTACACAGTCTCTAGACGGGAAATCCATGTATGGGGTACACGGTCCAAACCTAACCCAAAGGGACTATATGCCGGGTCCATTGGGCCACATGGAATGTAATCCGGAAACTACGTGCCACCAATTCCTGGTCAACACACGGAGTCATTTAAGACATATAAATAATCCAACACACTGCTTGGTTTGGTGGACTGGTCCGATGCATTGAATTTTGACTACACGGCGTGTACTGCCAAATACACGCCATGTGTTCTGGTGTTGTACGGCCAGGAATCTTTGGCACCTCCGGATGGGATCCTCTATTTTATTTTAATCAAAATTAATATAAAAGATCATAAGGTGAAAGAGAAATAAAAGAGGAAGAACAAATCTCGAGATTTAGATTTGAAAAATGATTAACTTGAATTGAAACAACTAAATTATTAAATACATAATTCATTAAAAAAGTATTTAAATAATTATAAAATATGATGCAACCGCTCTGATACCACTTGAAGGTTCTGGGCGCAGGGAAAGCGTGGTTGGGATGGAACCCAACTTTGATTTTTACCATGATCAGTGATTATTCCAGGATCAATATGATGATGAACTCCAGTATCCATGGAATATAATCAAAGATTTATATAAAGAAGAAAGAGGCTCAGAACCATTAGAGAGGATCTTGCAGATCATTTTTATAATTAATTTAATTAATTTCATAAAGAAAAATAATACCTGGATCTTTGGTATTTTTATTCTTTTATGATGTTGATCATTCGGAATGACCCTTACGAATTATCTTGTTCCGCTTGTAAGGATCCAAACTAGAATGCCTCTAGCGGTGACCCACATGTGCTCTGATGGCCTCCAATCGACATCGTTCGTTACTCAGGTCCTAGCGTGGAAAAGCGAGTGTCTTGTGTCGGTCGTTCTTGATCTCTTGTCATTCGGCCTTGAAGAACATCTCTCATTATTTGGAGAGGAGATGAGATGATTCGAGAGAGAAATTTTTGGCTCAACAGTTCTCAATTCACTAGGCGTGTGGTGTGGTGTGGTGTATGGAACAATAGGCAGACTTTCCTATTTATATAAATGGAATTTCAGTTAAAATATTTAATTACATAGAAAAAATTAAATAAATTAATGAACTTAGAGAAAACTCATGCATTTAATAATAATACTGTGTCATTATTTATTGTGCACCAACTTGTGAAAAAAGGAATTAAAAGTAAAATTATGCATCACAAAATAATAGTAGTGTTATTTTAATTTGTGCCAACTAGTTAAATAATTATTTACCATCTTGAAAATAATTATTTTACTACCAGACTGACTTTAGTCTACTCAAACTCCACTTCGATTTATTGAACACCCAAATGAATAAATAAATAATTTATTCTCTTAAATAAATATTTTATTTACAAACTAGTAAATAAATATTTATTAAATGTTCAATAAAATAAATATATATTTTTTATTTAATTTATGCGATCATTTTTACTTGAATAAAATTATTCCACAGTCTTGAGAATAATATTTATTTCATTAATTAAATTCAAATAGAATTTAATCGAGACCACCAAAAACACTTAGTGTGTGTCCCTCTAGGATTCTTTCTCATTGGCATTAGGCGGGCTTGCCTAAAGTCCAAAAGTATTTTCTGGAAATGGGTCAAGGAACCCAAGAGAAAGAACGTAAAGTCTCAACAATGACATCCACATATGAATGCTAAATATGTAATATAATCCCTTTCTTGCAATATCTCATCAAGCAGGTTTTATGATTGTGTCATCAACTTTTATGCTTGATACGTCATTCTTTGACTACCTGAAATAAACTCATCATTACACCATGGCCATGGAATTTCATGTGACGGTTCTATTTCAATAAAAAGGACAAGATATCATCTTCCATAAATGGAGGGTACAAATCCTTACTTGAATTATTCATTAATAACATGCCACTCGTGACGCACCCAATGTACCCTACCTCCCACCAACTTCCTGCGTGATGGTTTTTGTCAGTAAATCAAAGTGTGTGAGTCGTGACATGTATTAATGATAATCTTAATGTATAAGGATAATTACACATGATCACAGATAGAAATATCTAATGACACTAAAATATACATAATTCCTACTAGCGGGTCTGTTCTCATAATCTCCTATCTTGGAGATTACAAAATGCGAACTTCATGAGAGGAAGTCTCATCTACTTACGAGTACTCTCACCTGACAGTCTACATGCTATGTATCCCATCATAGTATGTCATCCAACCACAAAACTATATTTAAGAATATTTTTATATCATTTCAAGGTTCTCATCCTAGTGGGGAACTGCTATGACCTTATCAATGCAACAAATATTCTAGGACATTATTATATCATAGTCATGCAGAACAATGAACAATATTTAATAGTACATTAAATATCAATGTAATCAAAGTAAGACTAGTTAGTTCTAGGAAAACAACTCTTACATAGAATTCAAAAATGAACAAAATTTTATGAAAATAATTTTCTAAATATTATAAATTTAACTTTTAATTTAAATCATAATTTACTCAAAAAATGTATTTTTTAAAATTATAATTAATTTTATAACACTTTAAAAATTTAACTAAAGTCTCATAAAATTATCCTATAATCATAAGATAACAAATAATTAATTTATGAGTACATTTTATGGGAATAAATTTTCTTTTAAAACCTTATATTATTTATAAAACTAAAAATAAATACTTATGTTTTATCAAAATATCAATACTTTTTTAATAATTTCTAAAACATTTATTTATTTACTTATACTATGATAAAATTATATCTTATTATGATTTATAAGATGCCTAAATTTTATTTATAATTTCTCGGGTGAGGTTACTATTATATTGGATGGTTTACTATTCATAAGGTTCATATTAATATTCTAAAGGTCAAGTTACTATTCCTTCATTATGTGTTTCTTAACTTCTAAAATACCTATTATTTCATTATTTCTTCATTTATAATGTTTTTATTATATTATTTATGTGATTTTATGCAATTTATACTCTATAACATTATTATAAGACGGTAATTTAAATAGATAAAAATTTTGGTTCGTTATAGGCTCATACATTGTGTGGACCCCAGTGCACACCATGTACTCCTTGGGATATTCTTGAGATCTTCCACCTTCTATATCTTCTTCTCTAGGACTTGGATTTAGGATTGTGACCAGTCTATCCTAAGTGTTTTTCTACGTAAAACATGATGGCGGCCTCCATTTTGGATTATGAGATATGAGATGGCATATTTCAATCTTAACGTATGTGTAGTGGTGTTTGACCAATGCTGGAGATCGGTGTGGTGCATAAGAGAGATTTTGGGATTGGAACTCCCTTATGGAATCAAGGCATGAGTTTTCCTTTCCTCTCTTCTTTGGTAGAGGATGGACTCCCCATTGGGATTGGTACTCCACTAATGGGTTAGGGTGCGGCTTCCCTATGTCATATAAGTATTTGGAGTAAGTGTTCCCCTATTTTTCTAGGGTGTAGGCCCTCCATACTCATTGGCCAGATAGATTAGGTAATACCCTAATAGACTTCGGTGTGGGTCCTCTATCCATGTAGTTGTTACTCCCCTATCGTACCAGAGTGTGGTTCCTCCATATGTGACGTATTGGTAGAGTGTTTACTCCCCTATTAGGTTAAGTAATGGGTTATCTTTCCTTGGAGTTGAAACTTAGATATCGTTCTAGGGCACAGTTCCCCCATATGTGTTCTTCTAGCAGAGTTGGTACTCCCCTATCGTACTAGGGAGTGGGTCCTCTAGCCTGGTGTCGGTACTCCCCTGCCATTTGAAGGTGTGGGTCCCCCATAGTAATTGAGCTGGTAGGGCATTAATCCCCTATCATTCTAGGGGGTGGGTCCTCTAACCACATAATGGCACTCCCCATGTCATGGTCGCGGGTCCTCTATCTTTTGAGTAATACTCCCCTAGTGTTCCAGGGCATGGGTCCTCACTTATAGATTAGTACTCCCCCATCTCTTAGTAGCAGTGAGGAGCAGGCACTACTAGAAAATAGACCTTTACCCACGGTTTTGATTAAAACCGTGGGCATAGGTGTGCCTTATACCCACGGTTTTGGAAAACTGTGGGTATAGTTATAGTGTATGGACCTATACCCACGGTTTTTGGAAAAACAGTAGGTATAGATTTTTTTTGAGGACCTATACCCATGGTTTTCCTAAACCGTGGGTATAGGTGTTTCTTTCAAGGCCTATACCAAGAGTTTTATGAAAACCATGGGAATATGGATTTTTTTCGGAAGACCTATACCCACGGTTTTACAAAACCGTGGGTATAGCTTTGGAGGGGGGGAAAATCCGCGGGAAACAAAAAATATTTGGAAGATAAAAACCTATACCCAGGGTTTAAATTAATATATAAAAGATATAAAAACATTTAAACACATAAAATCTGTAGGCCGGTTGGTTAGGAGGTTTTTCTCTCTTCCCGCGGTCCAGGGATCGAATCCGGTAGAAGTTTTTTTTCTGATATAGCATAATATATTAATATATTAAAGTAAATTTAGCTTTATTTAAGACAAAGCTATATGTATTGGTTGGATAGTTGCGATTGAATTCACCAGAACGGCCAGGGATCGAATCCATAGGATTCTTTTTCACCTGATACGTTATTAATTAATATATTTAACGTAATAGTAATATAAATATTCAGAGGTATTGCAGGTTAGTGGTGCGGCGGGTCAGCTGTAAGGCGCGCAGTTCCCTGAAGACGTAGGTTCAACTCATGCTCTTCATAGTTTTGTATAATTAATAATACACACGGTAACCGTGGGTAAATATGTTGACAGCGTGGAAAGGGATATGAAGATTTTACAGCATGGAAAAAAAAGCTATATCGACGGTTTGTAAAACCATGGGTATAGGCTCGGGACCTATCCCAACGCCACTCTAGCCCATGGTTTACAAAACCGTGGGTATAGCCTATACCCATGGTTTTGGGGGCTATACCCACGATTTTGAACCGTGGGTATAGGTCAATTTTCCAGCAGTGAGGTCCTCTATTGGATTTGGATCTCCCTCAGCTATTGATTACAGTTATGAGGAGTGGGACCCTCCACTAGATTTGAAATATTCTAGGTTAGGATCTAGTACTCCCTTGACTGTAGGGCAGTAGTGAGGTTTGGGTCCCTTTGTTATCTCTCGTTAAATAGGTTGTATGTGGGGAATCATCTAGAGTATCCCTCCCTTAATTTTCTATAGTGTTGAGGGGTGGGCCTCTCTGCTTAGTTTTTCTTTATCCTTACGCAATGTGCAAGTCAGCAATGATAGGACCTCTGGTGCTGGGCACTAGAGATGGACCTGGTAGGTTATTCATATTTGATCACATTCTCTAAGATAGGTGTCATCTTGGAAGGTTGAGTTCGTGGAGTTTTTATCCAAACTTTGCGTTACCTTTGGAGCCTTTGAGTATAATCATGATAGTGGCTATGAGGTCGGAACCTCATAAGACATAAATTTTGAGTCATATATATTTGGGTGTTTTCTAGGGGTCCTTGTAATGTTGTCACATGTTAGTGTTGAAACCCCTTGTGTACTAAGATTAATTTTCATGTTTGTATGAGGATGGTTTGAGATGGAATTTCTCTCTCGATTGGGTTCCCTCTAGCTATGTTGAGCGGACTGTTTCTTTTTAGTTGCACCCTTTTCTTTTTGGGGTTTTTGGGAACCTACTGAGTATTTTTATACTCACCCCTGCAAGGGATTTTCCATCACATGTTGTGTCTTGTGCAGACCATAGTAATTTTGATGAATTCAATATAGGACCAATAATAGATGGATCTTAGTGAGCTATACCGATCAAGGTTTTTACCGGAGCTGGGCCGAGGATCTTATCAACATTTTCATTTGACACTCATCACCACCTTCTAAGCAGGTTGGATTCTTTTATAGTTTCCTTTTAGAGGGAATATTTTTTCCCTTTTTTATTTCAGTAATCCTATTTTACTCTAGTTTGGGATAGATGTATGCATGAATTTTAGTTTTTATCTTTTTATATCTTTTTACTGTTGCATCGAGTTGTTTGTGGGTGTGTGCGTATAGGTGCATTAGTATAATGTATCCCATCTGTTTGATATGACTACTCAGCACTAGTTTCCAACCCCTTTCTTATTGGATGATGGCTTGGGGAGTTGTGGTCCAGTCCTCATCGGGTCAGGTCATAACATTTCCTATATAATTTTCCTCTAAATAAACACTATATCTTTATCTTTCTTCACACATAACTCAAAACAAAAACAAATCATAAAAAAATATATAACCTTTAAAATATAACCATTAAATTGGTGTGTAAAAATAGAGGTTAACTCATTATTCAATACATCTAGAAATAAAATAAAATTCATTTTTAATACTAATGCAATGATAAAATTAATGTCGTTATATAACTAATAAGATCATTTTATGCTAGAAATATATTTTCTTCTAAAATTGGATCTTTATGCACTTTATTTTAAGAAAATAAATATATTATAGATAAGGAATGTGGTCTATAAGAATAAAATATATTTTTATATCAATAATTTATTAAAATTAAATTTATTTATAACAAATAAGAATAAGTATGGCTAACACTTTGAAAATGTATTTTCCAATATAAATGTTTTTTCATTTATTTTATGATTTTTTTAAAAGTTAAAATTTAAAATTTTAAAATTTTAATTTTAAAAAATGAACCACTTTTTTAGATTCATAAAAACCATATTATATTAGGATTTATTTTTGGTATTTTTCAAAAATAAATGATTTTTACATGAATATTGAAATTTGTGTTTTTTCCAAAACTGTAAGTTTATAAATATATATGAAAGACCTAGGAGTTTATAAATATTATAATTGATCAAATATTTTTTTAATAATTAAAAATATTTATTTTAAAAATACTATGTTTAATTTATAAAAAATAACATTAATATTTTATGAACTTAGGTAAAATGTTTCATTTAAAAACTATTTTTAGTATTTTCATCTAATAAAATGATATTTTTGGTAAAATTTGATTTTGTATTGATTTTAAAGCCACATAAATTTTATATATTTTATAATAAAATAATTTATATCATTAAAATATAATAAATTTCTAATTATACTATACATATAGATTTTAATCTTCAAAATATTATTTTTCAAAAAAGTGGGTTTTTACGTGTTACATGCACTAATGTTGAAATTGATTTTTATTTGAAAAATAAACTTTATCTGATAATTTTTTTTAATATTTATAATTATTGGGTCTTAATTATTTTATAATTTCTATTTTATTTTTAGGATTAAAAAAATATTTAGTTAGGTAAAGACTAGTTACCATGGTAAAACAAAAAATGGTTAAAGTTAAAATTCTAAGACTAAAGGACTTAATAACATGTATAAAAAATGTCTTCAAATTCATTTTGGAGGTATTATAGACCATATATCATACCCAAGTCTATGTTTTCCTTTTTTTGAGTAACTTAACATTTTAACCATGTGTTCCCTCTATATTTAGTGATTATAATTAAAAAAATGCCATTATCATTACTTATAAAAGGGGCCTCTCTCCACCCTTTAAAGACCAATTAAATAATTTATTTTCCACATGAAAATATTCAAATTTCCATCATTTATAATAATATTCCTTATTATTGATTTTTTTTCATAATAAATTTTCTTATGACATCCATTTTTTAGGATTCCTCTAAGGAAAATGCAAATATTTCAACATGAGTACTCATTTTTCCTAACTTCTTTTCCTTTCAATATTAATATTTTTAATTATAATTTTATCATTTATATATAATGACATAATTATTTTTTTATACTAAATTTTATTATGTTAATTTGATAACTATTAATCATATTTATTATTTTCTATTAATAAAAATGAAATCTTTATTTTTGTGTTATGCAGACTACCACCTCCACAAAGCGATGGCTTCTGTTTTTTTCACCTCCTCCTCTCTTCACTGGTTATAAGAGTGAAATTTAGGAATAAATTTTATTATATGAAATATAATTATTATTATGAAAATATAAAACATAATCCACTTTATTTCCCTCAATTTCATTGAGAAATAAAAATGTTAATCATGGGTTGTGCAGATTACCACCTCTATAAAGCAATATACTTCATTTTCCATATAATTTCATTATTATTTATTAAAATATCTTAAAATATAATTAAAACTATTAAAATTATCTAAATAATATCATTATTATTTAATAATATATTATTCCTAAATAAACCATTTTTAAAATCATAGTCATCCATTAATAGTGGTATATCCACTAATTGTGGAATATTCGTGTTTGTCTCCAATTTTATATATAAGAACCATAACCAAAAAACATAGAATAAAATTTTAACATTAAAATTATTATAAATAATAAATTAAAGTGTCTTTTATGATCTTATAATGATATAATTTGGTCAAATAATTAATAACAACGCTTATATTACAAAACTAGTTCAAAAAAATCAAGATTACTGACACCTAATATTGAAAAAAATATACCATCACTAACTAATATACAAGTAGATAATAATTGTGAGTGAAATTTATAAAAGTTTTTAGATATTAAATTGGTTTTGAAAATGGATATAAAAATATTTTTTTATAGGATATTTGAGTGATTTAGTGGAAGTTGTGAATTAATGTAAGTGTTTTTTATCTCAACTTTGTTTCATTAAGATATGATTCATATTCACTACTTGTTTCCTATTTTTGGTGTTTGTATTAGAAATGGATTTATTTTTTTCATAAATTTCATTAAATATAGGGTATTTAAAAATTTATTTCATGTTCCACCTTCCATGGATTTTTAATTTGAAATATTACAATAATGTAAGGGTTTTCTTTAACTCAATCCCCCTTTCTTTATGTTATTATTTTTCATCTTTAACTTCCTACATCTATGCTTGGTTTCTTCCATTATTAGATTTTATATTAAAATTTATATTAATATATGGGAAAAATGAATTTTTAAAATTCAAATATCTTTCCATTATAAATTTATTACTAAAAAATTATATAATTATTTAGAATTTGTCTCATCCTCTTTGATGAACATTTCCCCTCCTTGTCTATTATTCCCATTCCCATAAATTTTTTCATTTTAATTGGAAAAATAATTAAATTTTACCAAATATTAAATTGATATATGTTTTCCACTCTTTCAAATAAAGTTTTATTATCTTTTTTATGATTTTTTATTTCAATAGAGGTTTTTTAAAACAAAAAAAAAGATCTTCTAAAACCACCCTCATTACATTTGGGATATGAATTCACTTTATTTTTATCGCATATTCTCTATATTATTATCATTTATTTATTATATATAATTTATATATGTTCATTATATATACTTATTTTACTATAATTTTTTGGGGGGTTAATATATGTTTTATGTTCCCTTGGAAATTTTCAATTTTAAGTAACCAAAACTTAAGGGAACTTTGCAGTTTCTTATTTAATGAAAATTGTCACCTATATAAAATGATTTTCACTATGAATAGATTTTAAAAAACCTCATTGTTTTGTGAAAAAAAATCTTGGTTTAATTATATTATAAATTGAAATAATAAGATATTTATTTCCTTAAAATCTCTTATGATCATTTTGAAAAGCGTCACCTATGTGGTTCATTTTTATTCTTATTAATTCTTTATCTTTATTGAGAATTTTCATAAATTGGAACTAAATTATCAATTAATACATTTCATTATTAAAATATAAAAATACAAAATTATTGAATTCCTTTTTCTCTTGGGATTAATTATGATATGGCCATCAGTTAGCCTTTGATACAAGATTATGAAACCCACTTCTTTCTTGTTGGTTTTATCATACTTATGCTTTATGTAGGGTTTCTTTTCCTCATGTGGAACATGTATGTGTGTACATATTATGATTTTTTTATGTGATAGGTGGGATCAGAATTATATAAACATATAATTCATTGGTTAATTTTTTCATCTCATGAGATACCATGTGTGGTGAATGAGTGATTATCATAAGTACACCATATTATGTGATGGGTGGTCCTAAAATTATATATCCCTCCAATGAATTAGGTAAATATTTACATGTAGTGATATATAATTAAATGTAATGGGGAGTGAACCCTATCCACCATGGGACTATTTCCACTATGATAGTCTTGGTGGTGAGCCTTGACTTATGCTTATAATTTCATGTTTTATGTTGTTACCATGTATTTATGATTCTTTAAACTTATGATATCATTTTCTTATGTCATGTTTCGATGCTTATCTCACATTTTTATGTCATGGTACATGTTAATTATTTTTATATTACATGTCCTTCCTTCATGATTTATGGAAACATATTATTTTCTCATGTTTTTTTAATAAGAAACTTATCCCTCCTTATGTTTTCTCATATGATTATGATATAACTCCTGATGACATGTTGATTAGTTTTTTCCTTAGTGAGAATTTGATCTCACCTATTTTTTATGTTTATCTCACCTAGGTTATGAAAATAATTATCACTTATGATATGTCTAGAATGGGTCTAGAATAGTTATATTATATAAAAGTGTTCACAAGTTTTGTAAAATTTGTTTCCTATGTAACTTGTCCTTAAAGACACTAAACCCAAAGGTTCTTTGATCTGTTTAATATTTTTTTGATGTAATGTTTAAATATTGTTAATGATTTAAAATAAAGATATATTTATCTTGGGTTTCTATAGTTTTTATTAAAGGATGTTTTAGTTACTTTTGGGGATTAGTTTCGTTGTTTTGGGGATTAGGATCAGATAACATTAGTGAAAACCCTAGGGATAAGTTTAAGTAATATGTCTAATTATAGGATAACATCTTAAATTTTTGGTAAATTAGAGATTTTAGGGATTTCCTAGCAAAAAGATCTATATCTAGATACTATAAGTGGATGAATTCTCCAGCACATATATACCTAGGGTTAGAAACCCAAAAGGGGGTGTACCGGGTATTAACTCAA
This sequence comes from Viscum album, assembly GCA_963277665.1. NCBI lineage: Eukaryota > Viridiplantae > Streptophyta > Magnoliopsida > Santalales > Viscaceae > Viscum > Viscum album. Next base: position 1,022,362,730 of record OY728127.1, read on the forward strand.
TCGTGACCTAGTACATGAAAAAGAGACTAAATTTCACACCTAGTTTGACACTCCTAAGGGATATGCTTTGGGAAATAAAATTATCTTTACGATCCATTATGAATGATTTATTTTCTTAAGGAATTAGGATAAGAAGTATAATATATCCCAACCTAAAGAAATGTATATTGAACCAAGAGAGATTTTGGTTGAACTGAAAGAAAATGTGATTGTTTCAAAGAGTAATACATTTCAATATAGAGTTTTCATAAGACAATTTATGATAATTATATTATAATTTTAATTTATCATCACTAATATTAACCCATTTTTGTTTTAGTAATGCCAAAATCCTAAAGGAACCAAGTTAACAATGGATACCTTGGATAAATCTGAGATTATCCCAATGAGAAACCTAATGGGATAAGGTCTAGAGTGAGAAACCCTATGATTATTTAAAACTATCTATCAATAATTATGATTAACAATGTGGACTTTGTTTAGTTTCTAAACACACCAAATAAATATAGTATGGAGTCATTGAAGCTTAGGTAATGAATATGATGGAGAGAATATTCAATCTTCCTCATGTCAAAAATGTGGGAAGAGACACCTAGGGGAATGTCTCAAAGGAACTGGAAGATGTTTGATATGTGGTAAAGGAGGTCATAAACTAACAATATGATGAGTAAAAATAATATTTTGGTTAACATGATGTGGAAAAATAATGTTTTTCCTAAGGATCCACTAGTAATTCTATATTTTAGATGTGGGTAATTTGGGATCTATGCAAACCAGTGTGCTAATTCATGGGGTTAAGATAAAAATCATCACCAAAAATCTCCCAAACACTAGGAACAAGGAAAAGTGTATGAAATTAATACTATTGAAGTGGATAGTGGTAATTAAGTGGTTTGGGGTACACTTATTCATTACTTTATATTTACGAATGACTTATGTCATGTATGTTTTCACCAACTATTAGTTGTTGAATTAAAACAACCTGGTAGTAGATTTATTATATCCAAGGTCTGTGAATATTCTTCAAGGTTTCTGGGATAATGATTCAATAAATTGTTATTATCTTTCCTTTAAATAAATTTAAAGTGATTTTGGAAATGGATATGTTCTCTCTACTTATAAAAAAAATTTGTAATAAAGAAATCACATTTTATATAAATTTATAATATTTTAACAATTAAAGGATGATTATAAAAACCCTTTATAAGTAAACCATATAATATTGATCATGATACAATTTAAAAATAAACTCTTGTCTCAAATGGTTGGATAAAAAATTCAATATTAAGGATAATCCTAGTCAAAGGAAAAAAGATATGTTCTCTTAGTTTATAAGGTTAATATCTCTCAAAAAATTATATCTCGAACTATGTCTATCTTTTAAATACCCTTAGATATTTTAATTAGTAGGTAATAATAAAAATTAAGATAATGATTTTATTAAAGGGGGAGAATGTAAATCCCCAAGATTTTATTATATAATTTTCATTTAAATAAACATTGTATCGATACCTTTCTTCATAGGCAGCACAAAACAAAATGAACCATGAAACATTATATAACCGTTCAAATATAGCTATTAAATTAGAGAGTAAAAATAGGGGTGACTATATTAGGAAAAACTTTTAAAAATAAAATAAATTTCATTTTTAATACTAATGCATTGATAAAATTAATTTGGCTAAATAACAAAAAATATCATTTTATGATAGAAATACATTTTCTTCTAAAATTGGATTGTTATACACTTTATTTTAAGAAATTAAATATATTATAGATAATTTATATGGTTTATATTAATCATATATATTATTATATAAACAATATATTAACACTAATTTTATTATTTATTGATAGAAAATAAGAGTAATAAAGGATAACACTTTAAAATGTTATTTTCCTATAAAAATGATGTTTTATTATGTTTTATGATTTTATTTAAAAATTAAATTCTAAAATATAATAATTTAAATTTAATAAAGTGACCAAAATTCTTGTATTTAGAATGACCATATTATTTTAGGATATTTTTTTATATTTTTATAAAATAAATGATTTTCAGGTGAATAGTGAAAAAAATTGTTCTTATTAAATTTGTAACTTTATTATTATATATGAAAGACCTGGAAGTTTATAAACCATTTTATTTTTCAAATATTTGTTTAATAAGTAAAATTATTCCTATTAAAGATACTATGTCGAATTTATAAAAAACTATTATTAACATTTTAGGAACTTAGGTAATATTTTCTAATAAAAACTTTTTTGGTAGTTTCTTTTAAATAAATAATATATTGGAAAATTTTGGTTTTGACTTGATTTTAAATACAAATAAATTTTATTTGTTTTATAATAAAACAATATATATCATGAAAAAAACATAGATAATTTTACAGTACATATAAATTTTAATTTTAAAAATACACTTTTCCTAAAAATGGTTTTTTACGCGTTACATGCGCTAATGTTAAAATTAATTTTATTTTGCATAGAAATTTTATCTGATAAAATTTATTAAATATTTCTAACAGCTGGGTATAAATTATTTACCATGGTACATTTTATTTTTAGTCGTAAAAAATGATTTACTTCGATAAAAACTAGTTACCACGATAAAAACAAAAATGGTAAGATTTATTATTCTAAGACTAAAGGGCATAAAAACATGTGTAAAATTTGCATTCAGACGAATTTTTGAGGGATTATTGACCGTATCTCATCCCCTACTCTTTTATTGTCTATTTTTTTAATCCAATTTAAATTTTTATAATTTTATCCCATTATATTAAGTGGTTCTAATTACAAAAATGTCATTCTCACCACTTATAAAAGGGGCCTCTCACCACCCATTCAAGACCACTCAAATAATTCGATTTCAACATGAAAATATACCCATTTTATATCCTTTATAATCCTATACATTTTCCTTTGGCCTCTAATCGTAAAACATTTCCTTAGGACCTCTATTTTGAAGGAATACTTTAAGAAAAACACAAAGATTTCAATGTGAGTACTCATTTTTTCTAACTTGTTTTCCTTTCTATATTGTTATTTTAAATTATAATTTTACAATTAATATATAATTAAATTACTATTTTTTATACTAAATTTTATTATTTTAATGGAATAACAATTAACCAAATTTCCCCCTTTTTGTTAAGAAAAATTAAACCTACATTCATGTGTTGTGCAGACTACAACCTCTACAAAGTGACGAATTTTTTTTTCACCACCACCTATCTTAACTAATTATAAGGGTAAAATTGAATAATAAATGTGATTTTTATAATATAATTATGATTATTAAGATAAAAATAAAAATACACTTTCCTTTCTTCTCATTCATAGAGAAATGAATATGTTAAACATGCATTGTGCGGAATACTGCCTCCATCAAGTAACTTATCACATTTTTCATGTAGTTTATTTATTATTTATTAATATATCTTAAAATATGATTAAAAACCTTAAAATTATCTAAAAATTTTCATTATTCTTCTATAATAAAGATAATATTTCAAAATAGACAACTTTTATAATCAAAATCATCCATTAATTATTGTATGTTCATGTTTGGGTGAGTCTAACTAACCACTTGAATAATACTGCCATAGATGAGAATGGGAACTTAATTAATAATAATTTATGATATAATTAATAAAATAAATATTTTATTTTTGTTCTATAATGGTATCATTAATTTGAAACTCATAAATTAAGATACCACCGGCCATTTGTTAAAAAACACTGAAACGTGTTTTTCTTCAATTTCATCTATAAAAAACAAAAGTAAAAATACCATAGAATGAAATTATAACTTTAAAAATAATTATACATCACAATTTTTTGTGATATTTATAATCTATTAATGATAAAATTTTGGATAATAATGAAGAAAAATATTTCTATTATGAAACTAGTTCAAAACAATCAAGATTCATGAAAACTAATATTGAAAAGAAATATAATAACTAACTAATGTGAATACAGATAATAATTATAAATGAAGTTTATATAAGGATATAGAAATTAAAATTTTAAAAAATAGTATATTAATACATTTATTCTTTATATAGGATATTTGAGTATTTTAATGGATGTCATGAATTAAAAAAAGATTTTTTTATATTGATTTGGTTTCATTAATATATGATTAATATTCAATTATTTATTATTATTTATGTAGTATATATTATAAAAGGATTTATTTTTTTCATAAAATTCTTGAAATATAGTTTATTAAAAAATCCAACTCAATTTCTACCTTTCATGTATTTTTAATTTACAATATTACAACTTTTTAAGGGTTTTGTTTAACTCAACCCCATTTTCTATAAGTTATTATGTTTCATCTTGAACTTCCAACATATATAACTGTTTCTTCCAAACTAAGATATTATAATGAATTTTATCTTCCTCTCTAGGGAAAATTAAATTTTATAACTCAAAGATCTTACCATGATGAATTTATTCCTCAAAAATTATATATATATTTTTAAGGTAAATCTTTGGTCAAAGACCAAAGCACAATTTATTAATTAAAAAGGTTACAAGAGTCAGAAAGATGGGATTTTTTTACAATATCTATCGAAAAGATAAGATAAATCAGCTGGCAGAGTGTCTAGCCAAGTCATGATCTGATGAACTCCTTTGTTAGCAAGAGCATCAGCAACGGCATTTGCTTCACAGTAGGCATGAGTAGCAATGTAATCAATCCCATGGAGCATCTTCAAGCAATTCATCCAGCGTGTAGTGAGCGGCCAGGCCAAATGAATGATGCCATTCTAGATAGCATGAATGATGGAGGTAGAATCACTTTCAATCCAAAGATTTCTCCATCCTCTTTGAAGTGAAAAATCAACAGCGTGAATGACTCTAAGCATTTACACCTCCAGAGATGAAGAGTGACCACATCCAACATAGAAGCAACCCTGACACTGGCCAGCTGAGTCTCTCAAGATAGCACCACAACTGGAAGGGCCTGGATTGCCTTTAGAAGCACCATCAACATTCACTTTGATCCATCCCAGCATCAGATATTTCCAGAATACTTCAAAGGAGTGTTTGGGCGTAGGGTATGTTCCAGGAACACGGAGATAACGAAGGATCTCGAAGTCACCAACTGAGTTGTTGCAATCCTCAAGAATTATATCAATGGTGAGAATATTCCCCATTCTCATTAACAATGGTTTCCCCTCCTTGTCCATAATTTATATTCCCATCAATTTTATATTATTATTTCATGTTTCCTTTATATTTCCATTATATTCTTTCAAAACAAATATCATTTTATGATTTTGGATTTCAACATAAAACATAAAAATAGATCTTCTAAAACCACCCTCATTACATTTGGTTACCTATTATCTTTTTTATCAATTATTATCTATCTTATTCTCGTGTATTTTTTCCATATATTGTATATATTTTACTTATATATTTACATAGTTTACTATACATTTCTTTATTAAGGTTTAAATGTATTTTATGTTCCCTTCCAAATTCACACTTTTAAGTAAACTCCACTTATGAGAAAATTTTGATTTTTTATTTCATGAAAAGCTTCACCTCCATAAAATAATTTTCACCTTGAATAGATTTTGAAACCCCTCATTATTTTATATAAAATATTCCCAGTTAAATTATAGTATAAATGGAAATAATAATCTATTTCCTTCCTTAAAATATCCTACGTGCATTTCGAAAAGCATCACCTATGTAGTTCATTTTTTTCTCATTCTTGATCCTTATCATGTATATTGGAACTCAATGAACAAGACCTATGTTTCTTTATTAAAATATGAACCTAAAAAATTATTTAATTCTTTTTTCTATTAGTAATCGTTATGATATAGCCTTCAGTTATTATTTGAGATAATATTATAAAATATACTTCATTCTCATGGGTTTTATCATGATTATTATTTATGTATGGTTTATTTTACTCATGTGGAATAAGTATACAGGTACATATTTTGACTTTTATGATGTTATAGGTGGTCTATGAATTTTATATCCCTCCCATTAATTTATTAATTTTTACATCTCATAAGATACCATGTATGGTGCATGGGAAATTATCATAAGAACGCTATGATATGTGATGGGTTAGACCAAAATTATGTAGCCCTCTAATACATTTGTTAAATATTTAAATCTCATGAGACATTATGAAAGGGGGTGTAGAGTGAACACATTCCACCATGATACTATATCTACTATGATATTTTTTCTAATTTTCCTTTAATTATATTTATAATGCCATGTTTTATGTTGTTGCCACATATTTATGATTCTTTGAACTTATAATATCATTTTCTTATGTCATTTTTAATGATTATTTAAAACTTTTATGTCATGTCACATGTTTATTAATTTTATATTACATGTCCTTCCTTTAAATAGTTGGTTTGGGTTTATGATTGCATTGTATGAGGCCTTATTGAAACAGACTTGGTGCTCAGTGATGACTGGATAGGCATAAAGAGGAAATTACCACCAAGTGATGACTTGGTACAGAATGTATCTTCACTCATGAGAATTGGGAGATTTCATTCTTTATGAATTTGTATATTTTTTTATGACAGATAACCTGGTTGATTATTCTAAATTGGGAATTATGAGCAGCTTCTACTTTTTCAAGGAGGAACTGTTTTGGTAACTGCTTTTGGATAACCTGTTCATATGATATATTTTATATTGTGAAAATTGTTTACTACTTTTATATTATTCATGTATATTTTATATCCTATGTGGTAACCTATTTTTTATCTTAATGGAATGTGGTAATAATATTTTAGGTTACCTACTGGGTAAGATTACTCACCCCCTTTATATGCACTTTAGCATGTATGAAGATGTTTTCTCCATGATATAGGAAATAGACCGGTTTATTACTTCTCTATAGGCATTCCTTGATGTCATAGAAATATTTTGTATAGTTTATGTTTATATTTGTTCCATTTCCTAGTCAGGAGTGGTGACACCTTGGTACTCTGTTCTCTTCTACTTTGGAGTTTTAGTTTCTATCTCTTACTATTCTCATATTACTCATATATTGTTTTTATTTTATTTTTCATTATTGGATTGATCAATTTATTTGTAGTTGGGTTTTAGTTCATACATTATTGATGTAGATGTCCTTAGTTTTATATTATCTATATCCTATTATGTGTGTTTAATAATTATAAATCATTCCCCCATGTCACTTGTGTTTAAAACCTTGTAATTTATTACCAGCCTTTGGGGTCCACGGATTGTCACCTAAGTTCAGTACCACCTCTAGCTCTTCCTATGATAATGGTTTGGGGTGAAATGTTACAAATTGTATCATTATTGTTCATCCCTTTAATTGGTTAGGAATGTTATAACTTCAAATGTATATATTAAAAATAAATATCTAACCTTTTGATACTGAAATTCAAGTTACCAGGGTGGTTGGGTACAAAAGTGCTATAAGATACTTCTAGAAAAGTTTTCAAATCATCCTCATGGATTTATCCAAAGAGTATAATATATAATACATTAGTAAATATATTTTTCCCCCACGATTGAATTATTACATGGTTATTTGAATTTTATTTTGTGATATTGTAATTATTCTATTGATATATAAAATATAACCATGAAAACATGAATAGTAAAAAGTTCCAAATTGTTGATTTTTGAAATGGTTTATAAAATAAAAATTCTACCAATAAGAAGGATAATAAATCAGAAATAGGGGAAACTTAGAATTTGGTTTCACTATGACTAAAATTGAACTATTATTTAGTTCAGAGTATTTTTCAGGATTTTTAGGTTGTTGATAAGGGACCTAGGATGAAGGAACCATGTCGGGTAAATCACTCTGTAGACTTTATAAAGCATAATCCATTGGTGTTTCATGGTGATTCTTAACTTGAGAAAGGAGAGTTATGGCTGAGTAGGATGAACAAGATTTTTTAATTCATAAGAACTCCATATGATATGAATATCAAGCTATAAATGTATATGCCTGATTACCTGGCCCTATCATGGTGGGAATTAGTTTTCTAGGCTAAGTTAGAACAAAAACTCTCTTGGAAAGGATTTGTTTAATTTTTCAATAAAAATTTCATTCCATAAACCTTAAAGATAGTGAAGATGGTAGACTAATTTTTATTGTAATAATAAAGTGTGTCAATGACTGAATATAAAACTAAATTCACTCACCTTGTTCGTTTTGGACCATAGGTAGCTACTAGAGAATGACTCAAAGCTTAGATATTTGAGTCAGGTATATGACCTGAGGTTTTCTCAATGATAATAATGTTATGTATTACAAAAAATACAGAAATGTTGAATAAGGTACTATTGGTAGAAATAGATCTTCCCGGGATTCCTAGTGTAAGGGATACTTTTGTTCATTTGAGTGCTGGTGGGAGTTCCATCATGGGGAATAAATGAAAGAAAAGAAGTTACTCCCAAGGTAGTAGGGTAATATATAATTAATCCTTGGGGTCAGTATCTTATCCACTGTGTTGTAAAAATGAACTAGGTTATTTTTAGTGTTTTGTGCACTCATGTAGGAAGAAATAATGCATGACACCACCAAGTAATTTCCACTAATATGGCAAGAGAGGGAATCTCAATAAGTATTATCATAAAATTATGAGATCAATAAGTGGAACAGGATTGACTTGACCTTATGAATTTCATACTAGGAAGAAAAAAATAGTATCATACTAGTTCTCATCCAAAAACTCCAGTGAACCATGATACTTCAAGGAACAATTTAGTTATTTAGAAAGCATCTCAGTAGGGAAGAAATATCCATCATATGAAATCTGAACGACGACTTTATGAAGAAGAACAGGCTATCACAAGTGAGAAACTGGGTTCCTCTATGGTGGGAGGTTCCATTCTTATGAAATTGACTCTTATGAATGTATTATTTGATACTACCACATCGGAATATTTATTTGATTATTTTTTGTTTAAAAAATTGGGATTACATGTTGAAATGATGCCTCATATCATGAGTATCAAGACACCTCTTGGAAAGTGGGAGTTTAGAGGATTTAAATTCTTGGAATGTTCCATTACCATTGATGCATTACAGTTTTTATTAGAGTTTATGGTCTTATAAAATGTACACATTTTATGTAATATTTGGTAGGGATTGGCGGGTGGGATTTAAAGCCCATATAGACTGCTATTCTTATAAGGTGATGTTTATATCTCTAGATGGTTCACTTAAAGTATTCGAGGGGGATTATGATATAAATTTAGGTAGATAATGACCTTTAGTAATAATGGATAGAACCATATCTTTATAATTATTGGAAATGACCATTTCTGTTGTTGATGGTGCGGGAGATGGGACTCTTCCTACTATATTAGATAGATACCCAGATGTCTTTCCAAATGATTTCTATGGGTTACCAACCAAAAGGTAAATTGAATTTTCTATCAAGATACACCCAAAAAACAATTCCTATTTCACTACCCTATTATAGAATATATCTAATTGAGTTATGATAATTAAATCTTAATATAGAAGTGTTGGAAAGTGAGGGTTTCATCAGTTCTAGTACATCACCTTAGTCTACACCAATTTTATTTATAAATAAGGTAGAAAGTTCTCTTGGGTTATGTGTTTATTATCATATATTGAATCAAGTTAAAATTAAAAATAGATACCCTCCTCCTTAAATTGATGACATGATTTATCAATTAAGTGGAGCCAAATATTTCTCCAAAATTGATCTATAGTCAGGATATCATCAACTTAGAGTAATGAGAGAGGATATTCCAAAGAAAACATTATAGAGTAGATATGGACAATATGAATATTTCATAAAGTCATTTTTTTCTCATGAATTAACCAATATATTTCATGGAATTGATGAATAGTATCTTCTATAGATTCCTTGATTCTTTTTTCATGGTATTTTTTATGATTTTTTGGTTTACTCTCAAAGGAGTGACCATGAGGATCACTTGAAAATTATACTGAGCACTTTACGGGACCATTATTTTTATGATAAGTTTTCTACGTATGGATTCTGGATTCAAGAAGTTCATTTCCTCTGGGAACATAATATTTGAAGAAATAATATCAGTTGAACCTGGAAAAATAGAGGTAGTGGTCTCTTAGAAGCCACCAAATAATGTTTTTGAGATACATAGTTTTTTGGGATTTGTATGATATTATCATCACTTTATTCAGGATTTCTATAAACTTGATTCTCCCATGAATGATTTTAAAAATAAAGTAATTTCATTCATATGGGATGATATATACCACAAAATATTTCTAGATCTTAAAACTCATCTCATATCAGCACACATCCTAATATTTATAGAACCCGGTAAGGACTATGTGGTATATTGTGATGCATATGGATCTAGTCTTAGTTGTATTCTAATAGAGGTAGATCATGTTGTGGCCTATGTTTTTAGTAAATTGTGATCACATGGTTAAAATTATCCAACACATGATCTAGAATTAGCTGTATTTTTTCATCCATTAATTACATGGAGGCATTTTCTCTTTGGAGAAAAGTTCATAGTTTTCACTGACCATAAGATTTTGAAATATATCTTTTCTCATTGAAAATTTAACTTTAAGAAAGGAATATTTATGGATTAACTCAATATTTTTTATTTCAACTAGGTATAAACACCCAATAAAGGGAATTATGTGGAAGATTAATTGAGTCAGAAGTCATATAGAAAAGTGGTCAAACAAGCTCATGACCAACGGTGGATGATTAGTGTGATTGTTGACATGCATCAAGATTACATAGAATAGAATAAGCATGTATTTTTATTTAAATTTATCCTTGTTCCAAACTTTATGGATATTTTAAAAGATTCCCAGACCTAATATCTTGATTGTATCATCATTAGGTTAAACCTAAATGGTGGGAAGACTTCTGATAGTTGGAAAGAGTACACAAAATCAATGTTGTGATTTTAGAATTAAATTGAAGTTCCTTAATACTACTAAGAACATCTTTTTTATCCTATCATTATTAGAAATGGTTTATTCATCCAAGTATTTAGAAAATTAATTCGGTAATGAATGCACATTTTTAGTTTTCAGTCATGTGAAACAAGATAATAGAGTATATTATAAAATGTCTAGTGTGTCAGTATGTAAATGTTGAACATCAAAGACCGGATAGTATGTTTCAATACATGCCTATACTAGTATGGAAATGGGGAAAACTATAATGGAACTTTTCAAAATTCTACTGAGTATGTTACAAAATCCTGATATTGTTTGGATGATTATGGATTGACTCTCTAAGTCAGTACACTTTCTCGATATAAGAGAATCCAATTTAATAGATGATTTGAAAAAAAAATATATTCAATAAGTGATCAGGTAACATGGATTTTCAATTTCAATTGTTTCTAAACAATATCCTCACTTAACTTCTTGATTATAGTGGTGATTAAAATGGTCTCTCGGGATTCATTTGACAATGAGCATTGCATATCATCTGTAGACATATGGTCATGCAGAATGCACAATTAAGACATTAAAAGATATACTCAGAGCATATGTCATAGACTTTGGTACTTCATGGGATAACCATATTTCTTTGGTTGAATTATCCAATAATAAAATCTTTTATGTGACAATATAGATGGCATCGTTTGAGTCCATATTTGGATTTTTTTTTTCTTTCTCTGCTATGTTGGGTGGAAATAGGACAAACATAATTAATTAGACTGATTCTTGTTCATGAGACTACGGAAAAAGTCCATATGATCAAGAAGTAAATGGTTACGGCTTGAAGCTGATATAAATCCTATACAATTAATCATCACCAACCCTTAAATTTTTAAGTGATTAACCACATCTTTTAGAAATTGTCACCAATAATTGGTCACAGACACTTAAGGAAACAAGGGAAGTTAGCACCATGACATGTGGGGACTTTTAAATTGGTGGAACGGATTCGCGTGGTTGTGTTTTGATTATCCTTACACCCAATATTTAGTGTAGTTCATAATGTTTCCCATTCTTCTCAACTAAGTAAGTATTACCCATGTAACAACTCGAACTATTATAAATAAAATTACCATTGAAATTGAATTAAATGTATTATTATGTAATATGGTTATAAAAAACACATGCACTCCGTTTGTTTTATTATATCATATTGGATTAAAATTACCATTAAGAATCTTTACCATTGATAATATAGTCATTCAATAGTGATCACATGATAAGTATAAACATATGGTTTTAACAAATCCAATTGACATGGGTAAGGAAAGCAATTGCCTCAACCAATAGGATCATACCCTATAAAGTCCATTTATCGGAGCTTTTGAGTGAGAAAAAATCATAGGAATTTATCTTGACCAATTCCAAGATGAGATCCAACAACTTAATCATGAATTAAACTATTTATGCGATAAGTTCAAGCTCATCAAGATAACAACACAAACAAAGTTTGTCGAACCACCCCATGAAAGTCCCACTATCACGCACCTTACTCTTAGGGAGTTTTCTGGTGTATTAAAGATATATGTATCAAGACCCTATCAATGTGATTATGTAAATTATTTTTTATATAATAATTAATATATTTTCATCCTACTATTTTTACTTTATAAATGATTTTTGTTTTTAAAAAATAAAACAGAAATAGTATTATTATTTTTTGTTATTATTCAAATAAATAAAGGAATTTTTTTTGATGAATTAATGGATTTTTTAAATAAATAATATTTTAATAAAATATTATTATTAAATAATTATTATTAAATATGAATTATTATATAATTTTTATGAAGTAAAATGTAGTTTTTATGAGGGTTCGAAAACAGTTGTTGTCAAAAAACCAAGTATTTCTTCATAAATGTCAATTTTATTTTAAAACTAAAAATTCACATATTTATAAAATTATTTATATAAAATTAATAATATTTTTGGAACCATAATTTTTAAATTATCTAATGGTGAATTTTTCATAATTTTTTGAGATAGTCGAATTTTCAGGTAAACATTAATACTGTATAAATATACTTTTTGTATTATGACATCATAATGACCCAAAAGGGATGTAATAAATACTATAAAGGTTATCCATGACCAAATATATGTTTTCATCATTAAAATAATGTTATTTTATTTTTATTTTTATTTTATTAATTTTATAAATCCATTATGAATCCTCCAAAACCATTAATATATTTTAAAGTTTTAAAATCATTTCATTAAGAATATGACACACCTCCACATAATCAAGGGTATTATTTTAATAATTTAGGAACTTGAACCTTATAAAATAATTAAAACCACTCCCATTTGAAAGAAAACATGGTAAAACCATGGGAATGTTTATGGTTAATTTATTTTATTATATAGAGTCCAAAACCTAAGTTTGATAAATAATAAATAAATACCCACTCATTTCCTATATAAACTCAGCCAATATCCCATTTATCTTTACTAAAACTCATTTTAACACTTCCTTACACTTCAGTCCCCTCTTTAGAGTCCTCTCAGGGCTCTCTAAATATCTCAAGAAGTTCTTCCTATGCATTTGGAGTCACACACTCAAGTAAGGGATCTTTTCCTTTCTCCTCTTTATTCAAGTATATTTTTTACCTTATGTCCTTTATCTTCATTTTATTAAGGGGGTATATGTTATTAAATATCCACCATACTATTAAATTGATTTTAAGATGATGATATACCCCTTTATCTCTTATTAACCCACTTTTATGAATTTTTAAGCAACGTCTTTATGCTATCGAAATTTCATCGCCATTTTCCATGACAAAACAATTGTGTAGTGAATACCATAATCATTTACTATCAAGGGTATTAAACAGTATAAAACTATAATTATTTGAATTGATAATTAAATTTATTTATTCTACACTCCTTAATCAAGGAATAAAATATGATGATGAATTTATCCTTGTTGTATGATCTATGTGGAACACTTAAGCATGAGAATGAAATGAAAGTGACGGGTGCACCCGAAATTATATAGTGCTCCAATGAATTGGATAATGTTTAGTCTCATGAGAAATCATGTTGAGATAGGGAGTTAAACTGATTCATTCCTAGGAAAAAAATTCACTATATCTTCTAAGTTAACCTTGACTTATGTTTATGATACAGTGTTTTAAGTTGTTTCCATATTTCCCATGTTGCCTTTATGATTATCATGTTATATCATGGATTATTATTAATGTTCCTTTTATTAATTATTAATATTCCAATTTTATAACATTTATTATCTTATTAAATGCTTACTCCCTCACTAGTATTTATATCTCACCTCTTTCTTATGTGTGTCCTCTAGTTATCCCATACAGTTTCAAAAGCCATGGAATTTTAGAAGCACGTTAGGGAAGATTTTAATAATGTTTTTGTATCTCATGTTCAAGATGTTATGATATGTACCTAATTACCAAATACACCCTTTTAAATATTTTAAGTTGAATTGTGTGTAATTGTATGCAACAAAACATGAATTAATGTGAAATAAAGAGTGGGGGTTTTATGGTGGTTTCAAAGGAAAAGTTTAGTTATTTTTTGGAATAGGATTAGAAAACTCTAGAGAAATCCATAGAGATAAGACTAAGTATAAGAAAACATCCCTAAATATTAGTAAGTATGGAGTAAGTGGTTTATAAATCAAATACATCCCTGTATAGATATTACAAGTAGATGTGGTTCTAGCACATATGTACCTTGGGGTAATAACTCTGATAAGGTGTGTCTAGCCTGACTCGATGTAACCTGGTAAATGAAAAGAGGCCTTAATACGCACCTAGTTTGACACTACTAGGGGATATTATTTGGTAAATTCATAATCTCATTACTAACCATTATTAAGGGAATAAAAAATGACCATAAGAATATATGTTTGGAAATAGATCATGGATAACATAGATTGAAGCATAGAAATTCATAAGTTAAGAAATAATTGTTATCCCCTTAATGTCATTAGATTCTGACTTATGTGTTTAATAGTTTAAAATAACCATCCCTAATTTTTCTTTTATTATAAAAAATAACCATAAATATGAGGAATCAGGTAAACAATCAATGTGATGGGAAATGTGATGACTGCCCTAACAAGAAGCCCAACCCGATGGGATCAGGAATCATGAACTTTATGATGATACTCTCTCAGTTGACTTGGGCTCTAAATAGAAACCTAGATTAGGAGGAGAATCCAAATCCCCCAAATATAGAACAATTTTTTTATTGAGAACTTTATATGAAAAAGGCCTCTAACTTTCAATGGATCATATGGTCCTTTAATCATGGAATAATGGATCAAATTCATTGAGAAGATCTTCGTAATCCTTCAATGTTATGAGAAAGAGAAGGTTATACTAGATGTTTATTTTATGGACGTAAAATATGATTAGTGGTGGACCTTGATCAAGAATACAAAGCCTAAGGAAGAGATCGAAGTGATGTAGTGGGAGGAATTTCATGAAAAAATAAATAAATATTTTCCTCGCTCTCTCCATCATAAAATGGAAAGGGAATTACTTTCCCTCAAGGAAAAAGATGAAGAATCTATTGGGTGTATGAGTAAAAATTCACAATACTTTCACGATACACCTTCATCTTTTTCATTACCTCCAAATTCAAGGTATACTGATTCTTTGGTGAGCTAAAACCTAGTCTAAGAAAATCCCTAGTGATTCGTGACTTTGATAGATATGAGAAAATTTATTGATGTTCCCTCAAAGTATAAATGGATATTGGTGAGTCACAAGGGTATCACGAGGATAAGAAGTGCTAATTAGAGTATAATTCTAATGGTTTGATGGAGAAATTTAACGATTCCAATATATTTCAACATCCCACATGTCAAAGGTGTGGAAAGAAGCATGCTGGAAATTTCCTAAGGGGAATGAGGAAATGTTTTAGGTGTGGTAAGGAAGGACACCTAGATAATTACTACTAATAGGAGAAACTAGCTAATGTGATGTAGGAAATAAATTCTCTAGTCAACCCTCAGTGTGTTTTTCATTTCCTAAGCTATAAGGAACTAGGTAACTTTAAAAACCAATGCACAAAGCCAAGGGTTTTTGGATACAACCTACAACCTACAAGGCATTAAGGGTGATGTTTTGCCATCATAGTGGCTGAGGTCGATCCCGACAATGATGTGATGATAGGTACACTAGTTATTCCTTCAATAATAGCATATTCACTTTTTGATTCTTTTTATATGAATTTCTTCATATCATGAAATTTTAGTAGAACTATTCTAACATCACCATAAAGCATATAAGTAGAGTTATCAGTGAAAATAAAAAATAGGGAAATTATTGCATCCTATGTATATAATTCCTACCCTGTCACAATTTGTGGGTTAAAATTCCAAGTGAACCTTTTTATACTCCCTTTTTTGGAATTTGATGGAATTCTGGGCATGTATTGGTTATCCATATATAGACCCAACATAAATTTTGATGATAAGGAAATCACTCTCAATATCACAAATCAACACTTGATTATGTACAAGTGAAAGGAGGAAGATGAATCTTATTTAACACCAGCATCTCAAGAATATATATTATTTCCCTAAAAACAAGAGTATCTAGATAAAATGATTGATTATAAAAAAATAATCATCCTCATAGACATGCTTATTGTGATGGAATATGTTGATGTGTTTATGGAGGAATTTTATGGTCTTCCTCCTAGATGACAGGTTGAATTTTCCACCAAGATTATACCTGGGGTGTTACCATTATCCAAGACTCTATATGGAATGGTTGTTGTGGGAATTGAGGTGTTGAAGAAAGAACTATATGTGAATCTAGATAAAGGTCTCATACACCAAATGTTTCACCATGGGGTGCACCAGTCCTATTCATCAAGAAGAAGGATGGTTCAATGTGCCTTTGCATTGATTATCCTGAGATCAAAAATATCAAAATAAAGAACAAGAATCCTCTTCCATGTATTGATGAATTGTTTGATCAACTACATGGAGCACAGTACTTCTCCAAGGTGGATCTGTAGTCAGGATATTACCATGTTTGGGTGAAGAAGGAGGATATCCCTAAGACTGTTTTTCATACATGGTACGGGCACTATGATTTCATAGTGATGCTTTTTGAACTCAATAATTCTCAAGAAATATTCACAAACATGATGAATATAGTCTTTAGTGTTTATCTTGACAAATTTATGGTAGTCTTTATAGAAGATATTCTAATATACTCCAAAATAAAAATGAAGCATGATAAGTATTTGAGTACTGTGCTAAAGACTTTGAGAGAGGAGAATATTTATGTTAAGTATAACCAATGTGAGTTCTAGTTAAATGAATTATAATTATTAGGGAATATCATCACATGTAATGGGATATCTGTAGAACCTTTAAAGATATAAAAAAATAAAGGATGGCCATGTCACGACCTGTGCTCGGGACCCGTGTTGTGACTACCCCAAGCCTGCCTTCCATAGGCCAGGGGTTGGAGACTAGCACCAAAGGCGTAAATCCCTAAAATTGGTAAGGCATTGCCTTTATAAATTATAAACATACACAATAGAGTATAAGATGGAAGAAAAACACTATGTAAAACTGTATACAAAAGGAGTGCTGAAAAGTAAAGGGGCTGAAAATACAAGCCCAACTGTAAAGTAAAAGTACAACTGAAAAGGGACAAAAACAGTTGAAAGGTGTAAAGAAGCTCCTAGATCATCCACTATAGATCATACCTAAAGGGTAGGTAAAGATAGCCAACACATCACTCCACGTCTGTCTGTCTTCTCCGTGTAATGTCACACCGTATGGTCCACCTCCGGGTACCATCCAGCCCTGGTCCACTCAGCCTCGGTCAGTACTGAGCACGAATACTGGTTGAGCTGAGTCAGTAACTTTTTTGTTTACCTGATTATTGATATGGATTACTTGATAACTTAGGAATGTGTTTGGGAATATACCAAAGTGAGTTTATCTGTTTATTTTATACCTTGTGATTTATCCTTGTTGGATTTTGTGAGACATTGTGGGTCTCAGGGTCCCTACTGAGTATCGTTATACTCACCGTTGCACGGGTTATGCCCACACCTCTTTGTGTTGGTTGCAGACGATGAACAGCACTGACCGAGGCTGAGTGGACCAGGACTGGATGGTACCCGGAGGTGGACCACCTGGTGTGACGGTACACGGAGGAGACGGATGGACGTGGAGTGTTGTGGAGGCTATTTGTACCTACCCTTCATGTAGGAGCTGTGGCAGACGATCCCGGAGCTGCTTTAAACTTTTCAGCTATTTTTGTCCCTTTTAAGTTGTACTTATACTTTACAGTTAGTCTTGTATTTCCGGACCCTTTACTTTTCAGCACTCCTTTTGTATACAGTTTTACTTAGTGTTTTGCTTCCAGCTTATACTCTGTTTTTTGTGTTTATAATTTATAAAGGCAATGTCTTCCCAGTTTTAGGAATTTTCACCTTTGGTGCTAGTCACCAGCCCCTGGCCTATAGAAGGCGGGCTTGGGGCAGTCATGGCACGGGTCCCGAGGATGGGTTGTGAAAAAATGGAATCAAAGGGAGGTTTTAACTAATAAAATAAAATAAGACATGCGCTTATTTGATTTTATTATTCCACATAAAACCCAAAAACTATCTTAAATTCATGACTCACTATCGTTGAAGTAAAAGTCTCCTCAAGCGAATACCGGTGCTGCGACTTCAACGGTGCCCTTGTATTTCAATTCCGAGCACCGGTTCAAAAGTTATCAAAACCCACTCATACTTTTACTGAATGTACCCAAACAAAAACTTCATAAATTGATTTCGATCACATCGGGCCTCGGAATCAATCGCTGTAAATTTTCACAGACTCGTAAAATTCCCATGTATTAAAAAATAAATCCACAGGATTTCTTGGTATTTACATTCTCCCCACCTCAGGGATTTATGTCCTCGTAAGCTACAACTCAAACTAAGGGGGGAAAGGGGGTACTGAGCACGCATTTGAGCCTCCCGCTCCCATGTGCTCTCTTAGAGGTTCCTGTGCTGCCAGCGTACGTGCTCCAGAGGTATTAACCATCCACGTAGGACTCGCTCTTGTAGATCCTCAATCTCTAATGGGACCTCCATAAAAGTCCCCCCATCGTCGATGTCCAGCTCTTTGTGGTCGATGATGTGAGAAGGGTCGTGCACATATATCCTTAGCTGAGATACATGGAAGACATCGTGCACCCGGTGCAATTGAGGTAGAATAGCTAAGCAGTAATCCACCTCGTCAACTCTACTAAGGACCTAAAATTGTCCGATGAATCTTGGAGATAACTTTCCACCTCAGCCAAATATCTATAGACCTCGTTGAGGTGAGACCCGTAGAAAGACATGGTCGCCATCCTCGAACTCCATAGGCCTCCGTCTCCTATCAGCATATGACTTCTCCCTACTCTGTGCAGTCTTCATCCTCTCCTAGATGATCTGCACCTTCTTTGTGGTAGCCCCTACCATCTCTGGTCCCACCAGTGCTGACTCTCCTGGGTCTGTCCAGCATAACGGTGATCTGTAAGGTCTCCCGTACTACACCTAGAAAGGGGCCATCCCTATGGTGGATTGATAGCTGTTGTTGAAGGAAAACTCCACCAAAGGTAAGTGATCCTCCCAGTTATGACTGAAGTCGAGGACACAAGCATGTAGAATGTCCTTGAGTGTCTGAATGGTTCGCTCAGTCTGACCATCTGTCTGAGGATGGAAGGCGGTGCTCAAGAGAAGTTGTGTCCTGAAAGCCTCCTACAACCCCTTACATAGCTAGGAAGTAAATCATGCATCACGATCGGAGACAATAGAATAAGGTACTCCATGTAGTCGTACAATCTCCTGCACATAGAGGTGTCCCAATCTCTCTAATGATCTCTACTCTCTGATCGGTAGGAAGTGTGCCGACTTGGTGATTCGGTCGATGATCACCCAAATCGAGTTGTGACCCCTGGATGTATGTGGAAGACCCATCACAAAGTTCAGGGATATCCCATCCCACTTCCACTCTAGGACCTCTAAGGGCTGAACCAAGCCTGTTGGTACCTGGTGCTCCGCCTTCACTTGCTGACAAGTGAGGCATCATGAGACAAACTCCGCTATTGCATTCTTCATACCTAGCCACCAATGTTGTCGTCGAAGGTCCGGGTACATCTTCGCCACTCCTGGATGTACCGCTAGAGGAGATGTGTGGAACTCCCTCAACACTTCCTCCTGAAGTGAAACTGGTACCATGGTACATCCTATGAAGAAGATGATGTACCCCCCACCTTTAGAAAATCCATCAGGTGCCTGCCCTGTGGATATCTGTGCACGTCATGTCTCGCAGTCAACATCTCCATGTTGCGCCTCCCTGACTCGCTGAAGAAGTGGGGGAGTGACTGTAAGAGACTGAAGGAAGGCTGCTCCATCTCTATTTACAAAGGATATTTGTAAAGAATCCAGATGCTCTATCACCTCTCCTAGAATCCGTATACCAGACCACCTACTGAGTGAATCTACAACAACGTTCCCCTTCCCAAGAGTATAGACCATCTCAAAGTCATATTCCTAGAGGAACTCAACCCAACGCCGTTGTCTCAGGTGCAGGTCCTTCTGAGAGAAGATATACCTAAGACTCTTGTGATCAGAGTACATGGTAAATCGTTCACCCATCAGATAGTGTTTCTACATCTTCAAGGAGAAGACCACTGCTACTAACTCCAGGTCATGGGTAACGTAGTTCTGCTCATGTTGTCTCAGATGCTGAGAACCATATGCGATCACTACTCACTTCTGCATCAGGACACACCTAAGTCTGGTCCCTGATGTGTCGCAGTAGACTAAATACCCTACGCCTTCCTCTGTAGGCCTCAAAATGGGGACACTAGTCATCCTCTACCTCAGCTCATGAAAGCTCTACTGGCATCTCTCCGACCACACGAAGGGTTTACCCTTCTTCGTCAAGGCTTATAGTGGTGTTGTAACTCTGGAGAAGTCTGGTATGAACCTCCGATAGTAACCAGCCAAAACCAGGAAACTCGGTACCTTCATCACACTCCTGGGTGGCTCCCAAGCAAGTACTGCCTCAATCTTCGCTGGATCCACTGCAACTCCTGCCTCTGAGATGACATGTCCCAAAAAGTGAACCTATCAGATCAAGAACTGGCACTTCGAGAGCTTACCAAAAAGCTGGTTCCCTCGAAGTGTGTCCAGTACTACTCGAAAATGGCAGGCATTCTCCTCCTCAGTAGTCGAGTAGATCAGTATGCCGTCGATGAAGACTACGAAAAAGTGATCGAGGTTTGCTGGAATATCCTATTCATGAGACCCATGAACACTGTTGGAGTGTTGGTTACACCAAAGAGCATAACCAAGAACTCGTAGTGGTCATACCGACACCTGAAGTCCATCTTCTACACATCCTCATCTCAAACTCTGAGCTGGTGATAGCCTGGTGTGAGGTCTATCTTCGAGAACCATTTTGCTCCCTTCAACAGATCAAAGAGGTCGTCAATCCTTGAAAGTGGGTACTTGTTCTTCATGGTCACCTGGTTTAGGCGATTGTAGTTGACACAAATCCACAAGATTCCATCCTCCTTCTTGGTGAACAGAATCGAGGCTGCCTAGGGAGAAACATTGGGCTAGAAGAATCCTTTCCCCTACAAGTCCTCCAGCTATACTCGCAGCTCATGAAGCTCAGCGGGATCCATACGATATGCTGGAGTAGATATCGGTGTCATCCCGGGGTACAGGTTAATGTAGAAGTCCACCTCTCTGTAAGGAGGTAGTCCAAGAACATCGTCAGGGAAAACATCTGTGTACTGGTCTAGCACTATAGGATAGCTCGGACTCTCCACATCAACTACTCTGTGGGTAATTTAGGCCAACTGATGAGTGACTAGTTGCACCCTCCTCTGAGTAAGTCTGTCCTGCGCTGCAAAGGATCCCTTCTTACCGGTGAAGGTGAACCTTGTCCCATCCGTGCAGACACACTGCACTTTATTCCTAATACAGTCGATATGAGAATGGAATGTAGATAACCATTCCATACCCAAGATGATATCGTAAGGCCTCGACACCACTATGATGAGATCCCAGCCGAATCTCTCGCCCTCTAGAGTAAGCTATCACTACCGGCACCAGTGAATAATCGTCGAGTCTGCTCCTGTAGGAGTTTCTAGCCATAAGGATCGAGCCAATGGCTCCGTCGGAATCTATGAGCTCTGAACGAGGGCAGTGGCAATGAAAGAGTGACTGGAACGTGTGTCTATAAGAACTATGGATATGGTGGAGTAGACACATATCCTACCTAGAATCATCTTCAGAGCACCATGATTGCAAGCCTCAGTTGCCTGGAGTTGAGCTCTCCCCTATCCACATGTTCCTTGTGGTCGGGGTGGACCTCCTGGCGGTGGTGGCGGTAACACATTGAATTGTCGCCCACCGCCTGCTGCATGACCAGCTCCTCAGCCACGTCCACCTTCTCCCTACGGAGAGCATCGATCAAATCTCTATCTCTTCAGGGGCGGTCCTTCGACCGTCTGCTGATCATCCAAATGGCGGGTCAGACAGTTATGAGCCATGTGACCAAGCCCGCCGCATGAGTAACATTGTCTGATCTTGGCATGTTTGGCTCTATCTCCACTCTGGGTGCCCCGCACAACTGATCCTGATTTGTGTGGTCATCCACCTGTAGGTTTGGTCCTCTTGGACCTCTACGACATCTATCTACTATCATCTACAGAAGACTCCTCTGCATGTAGACTAGTGGTGGGTCTCACTGCTAGAGACTGCTCAGCAAGGAAGCTCTCTACTAAGAGGGCTCTCTCCAACACCCATGTCTGCGTTGGGATGTTAAGGGAGATCATCGAAGCCCTTATCTCTCACCTGAGTCCCTGCTCGAAGGTCTGGGCCCTGAAGAATGAGTCCCGTACCATATCAGTGGAGTAGCGCGAGAGGTCTATGAACCTCACTGAGTACTGAGCTACAGTCATGCTACCCTACTGTAGACACAGTATCTCCTATATCTGCACCGCCCATAGCGTATCTGGGACAAACTTTGCCCGAAATAGGCTCTCAAAGTCATCCCAGAGTAACGTCATCTCGTTGTACACCTGGAGCATCAGGCTCCACCATCTGACTGCTGCTTCTAGAAGGAGACTCGTAGTAAGGATCACCATAATTTCGGCTGGTGTCCCTACCAGTCTGAATACTCTTACCACAGCCTCCATCCAATCCTCATTTACCTATGGGTCTATCTCTCCCCTGAACCTGGGCGGCCTCTGGCGCTGGAACTCATGAAATGCGCTCAAGCGGTGCTCATCATCTGCTACTAGGGCTGGTGGCATCGGTGGCCCAATGGGTAGTGGTATCGCTGGTGCCTCCACTGGAAGAGATCCCTGCACCGAGGCCTCGTCGCTCGGTGGGCTATATGTGCGTACAACTATCGAGGCTCTAGCCAGTCATCCGTGGGGAGGCATCCTAAAAGAAATAGATGCAACGCGGTCAAAAGATTTATACCTAGTGAGCTGACCTGGTTGAGCTGACTTAAAGAAAACTTTTGAAAACACACACACACGCAATCAGTGTTTTCATGCACTGAGTCAAAAATCAGTAGTCAGGGTCCTGGTGTTTGAATATGTTGGTCTCTGCACCAGCACTGGACTCCCTGAACTGAAAACCACACTTAGTACCCTTAACACTATTTCTTCACAGAAAACAAAGATCATAGCCCTAAGTTTTATCATAGAACCGACTCCTCTGATACCAAATGTGACAGTTGGGTCCCAGTGACAGCAGAGACACCTCATCTTAACATGATCGTCGGGTCCTGGCCCACCAGGTACCACCAGTTTCCCCGTAGGCATATGGGTGGACCCTAGGGTGGGGACCACGTGCCTGCGGGGCAATTGGTGGTACCTAGCGGGCCAGGACCCGATGGCCATGTTAAGATGGGGTGTCTATGCTATCACCGGGACCCAGTTATCCCAGGCCATGGCCAACATTTATGTCAGATGTCCATATTTTCCTTAGAGTAGGTGAGTACTATCGTGAATTTGTGAAAATATTATCATGATTTTCAAACCCTCTAACTAAGATAACTCGGAAGATAGTCATGTTTTCTTGGAATTATTAATGTAAATATATATTCAAGGAGTTAAGGCTTATCACTACCCCATTTCTCACACTACCTACAAGTGGATAACTTTTCATAGTATTCAATGATTCTTAGAAGAAGGGATTGAGCTGTATGTTAATATAAAAATAAAAAATTCATATCATATTCTTCAAAGAAGTTGAAAGTTCATGAACAGAACTACCTAACACATGATCTAGAGTAAGATTCAATATTCTTGGTGTTGAAAATATGGCAGCATTATATCTTTGAGGATAAGTGTGAAATATATACGGATCACAAAATCCTCAATTATATATTCACAAAGAAAGATAAAAATATGCACCAATAATGATTTTTAGAGATGAACAAGGACTTTGACTACTCAATTCACTACCATCCTAATAAGGAAAATAAAGTGCAAAATGATATAAGTGGAAAAGATCTAGAAATTCTATCATTTTTTAAAATTTAAAGGGATTTGATCTTCATGGTATCTAAGAGGATGGGAAAAGTAATCATAAAGGAATGAACGTCATCAATCCTTTCACAAATTATTTCTCAAATATCTCTTTTTGAAAGAATAAAGGGTGCTCAAAGAGATGATGTGGGAATTTAAAAGAAAGTGGAAACTATAATAAAAGGGAAATTCATGGAGTTCAATGATAATGAAGAAAGTGTTTTAATATTTGGATCAAGACAATATGGACTGTAAAATCTTGAGTTAAATAAGGAGTTATTGGATGATGCACATATCTTAACCTTATATATCCATCTTGCAAGCACAATGATGTATCAAGATCTTCTAGAACACTATTACTGGGATAATATAAAGAAAGAGATTGTGAAGTATACATCAAGATGTCTTGTATGTCAGCAAGTGAAGGCAGAAATAAAAAAATCTAAGGGGATGATGAAACCATTACCCATAGCTATATATAAATGGGAAAAATCACCATGGACTTTTTCACTGGTCTTATGAAGACATCGAGAGGGAATAATGTTATATGTGTTATGGTGTTTCATCTTACAAAGACTTAAAAATTCATTTCTATTTGAGATGATTTATCACTAGATCAACTTTTATGGATATACATTAGAGAAGTGGTGAGGTTGTATGGAGTACCACTATCAATTTTATCCGGTCGAGATCTGAGATTTACCTCTAAGTTCTTGAAGAGTCTCCAACATTCTCAAAACACTGAGCTGAACTTCAGTTTGTATTATCACCCCCAAAATGATTTAAAATCTGAGAGAACTATCTACACATTTGAGGACATATTATGATAATAATCAATTGACTTTAAAGGAGGATAGGATCAACATCTTCCTCTAGTTGATTTATCTTCCAACAACAGTTTCTACTCAAGCATCCAAATGTATCCCTATGAAACCCTTTGTGGGAAGAGGTGTAGAGCACATACATTCTGGGATGAAGTAAGGGAACAAAAACTTCTAGGCCCTAAAATGGTCGAGTAAATGGTGTACAAGGTTAAGACCATTCATCATCACATCAAGGCAGCTCAGATTTTATATAAGATCTATACTAAAAATCATTAATGAGGCCTAGAGTTTGAAGTTGGAGACATGGTTTTCCTTTGTATATCTTCATAAAATAAAGTTATTAGATTTGGGAAGAAAGGAAATCTTAGTCCAAGATACATAGGGCCCTTTGAGATCCTTGATTGCATCGAAACAGTGGCCTATCAACTAGCACTCCCACAAAACCTATCTAAATTCCATGATGTATTACATTTATCCCTATTAAGGAAGTACATACTAGACCCCCACCCCCACCCTACCCACATATACTCAATACATAGGTGTACCATTGGATAATGATCCTTAATTAGAAGAGTGTCTCATGAAAATATTAAATCACAGAGACAAATTTCTATGTAATAATACAATTCACCTTGTCAAAGCGTTGTGGAGAAACAAAAAGTTTGAAGAAGCAACATGGGAACTAGAGGAGGTGATGAAATAGAGTTACCCTCATTTTTTTAGTGTGGGGAATCAAAATTTTGAGGGAAAAATATCATAAGGGGGAAGATTTTAACGACCCAAACTATTATAGATAAAATTCCCCTTGAAATTTTAATCAAATGTATTATTATATAATATGGTTATAGAAAGAAAATGCACTCCTTTGGTTTCCTTATATCCTATTGGATTTAAATGACCGTTAATAATCTTTACCATTGATAATATATCCATTTAATAATGATCACATGGTTATTATAAATATAGGGTTTTAAAAAATCCAATTGATACGGGTGAAGGAAGTGATGGCCTCCACCAGTATAGGATCATACCCTATAAATCCCAATTATTAGAGCTTCTGAGGAAGATAGCATCACAAGATTTTCCCTTGACCAAGACCAAGATAATATCAAACAACTTAAGTATGAACAAAACTTTTTATGGGAGAAGTTCAATCTCATCGATAGCATGACCCAAAACATGTTCATTGAACAACCGTATGAAAGACTCACCATCACACACCTTACTCTTAGGGCGTTTTCTGGTGTATTAAAGGGATACGTGTCAAGACCCTATCCATATGAGTATGTGCATTATTTTTTATAGAATAATGAATATATTTTCATCCTACTTTCTTAAATTATATTTATTTTTAAACAATAAAATATAAATAGTATTTTTTTTGTTATTATTTAAATTCAATTAAGAAAATTATTTTGAAAAATTAATGGATTTTTTCAATAAATATTATTTTAATAAAATATTATTATTAAATAACTATTATTAAATATGAATGTTCATATAATTTTTATGGAGTCAATTGTAATTTTTATAAGGGTTTGAAAACTGTTATTGTCAAAAAAACTCGGCATTTCTTAATAGATGTTGATTTTATTTTTAAAGTGAAAATTACAATATTTAGAAAATTATTTAGATAAAATTAATATTTTTTTGTAATCATAATGGAAAAATTATCCAATGGTTAATTTTTCATAATTTTCAGAGACAGACAATTTTTCGAATAAAAATTAAATATTATTTAAATATACTTTTTGTATTTTGGCATCATAATGAACCAAAAGTGATGTAATAAATACTATAATGGGTATAAACGTAGAAATATATTATTTACCTTTAAAATAATTTTATTTTATTTTTATTTTATTAATTTTATAAAACCATTATGAATCATCCAAAACCATTAATATGTTTTAAGGTTTAAAAATAATTTATTTAAAAGTATGACTCACCACCACATAAGAAAGGGAATTATTTTACTAAGTTAGCCCCTTGGCATTATAAAATAATTAAAAACACTCCCATTTGGATTAAACCATGGTAAAACCCATGGTAAGGTTTGTGGTTTTGGTTATTTAATTATATAGAGTCCAAAACCTAAGTTTGAGAAATAATAAATAAATCTCCACTCATTTCCTATATAAACTCACCCAAGCTCCCATTTATCTTCACTCAAAATCCTTGGTTCAAATCCTCACTCTTAGCTCCCCTATTTATAGTCCTCCCAAGGTTCCCCCAATCTCTCAATAATTTCCGCCCAAGATTTTTGAGTCACACACTCATGTAAGGGAACTTTTCTTTTCTCCTCTTTATTCAAGTATCTACTTTACCTTATGTCATTTATCTTCATTTCAATATGGTGAGATATGTTATTAAAGATTCCCCATACTGTAAAATTTTTTTGCAAATGATTATATACCCATTTCACTCTCATCAACCCACTTTTATGAATTTTTAAGTGGCATTGTTATGCTGCCAAAATTTCCCAATGATTTTCCATGATAAAATAATTGTGTAGTAAATACCATACCCATTTCCTATCAAGGGTATTCACCATTATAAACCCATAATTATTTTAATTGGTACTTATATTTAATTATTCCCCACTCATTAATCATTTAATAAAATATTATTATGAATTTATTCATGATGTATGATCTATATGGAGCACTTAATCATGGGAATGAAATGAAAGTGAAGGGTGTGCCCAGAATTATAGAGCGCTCCAATGAATTGGGTAATTTTTAGTTTCAAGATACATCATATTGGGACGTGGATTAAACCTGATTCCTTTATGTTAATTTTCCATCATTATGTCTTAGAATTTATCCTTGAATTATATCAATGATGTGTTGTTTTAAGTTGTTTCCACATTTCCCATGTTGCCTTTATGATTATCATGCAATATCATGCCTTATTATCCTCATTCCTTTTATTCCTGATTGATATTACTATTTTATAACATGTATTACCATATTCCATTCTTGTTCCCTTACTGGGATTTATAGCTCACCCATTTCTTATGTATGTCCCTAGGTTATCCCATACAGTTTTAAAAGTCACGGAATTTTAGAAGCATGTTAAGGAATTTTTTAATAATGTTGTTGTATCCCATGTTCAAGATGTTATTTTAGGTACCTAATTCTCAAATTAAATAGACTTCTTGATCTTATGGGTTGTATTATGTATAATTTTATGTAATAAATAAAGAATTAATGTGAAACAAATAGCATGGTTGTTGTAATCCATATCCTTGTCACATGATCAGTTGGGATCATATTACTATTAAGCCTGATGTGAGTTTTATCCAAGAACCAGTTGGGTTTTGGCCAGATAGGGAAAGACCCTACATGGGAGATCTATTTCCTTGGTGTGAGTGTTATGATAGTGTGTCCAGGTTTAAGAGGAAAATTGGGACTGGGAATGTCTATGTTAGAGCAATGTCCTAAGCTTTTCGAGGAAAATGTGTATATACAGCTTTTTGAGGACCTAAATCCCAATGGTTGGGATAATGTAGCACCCCCAGTTTGAGGTATATCATCATTTCATGCTTTTTTTACATTTGAAATCATTTTAATGCCTTGATGGAATAATATAGTGTAATAAATATAAGATAGTCTAGAAATGGTATTATCTAATTCTATAAGAAAAATTCACATCATAAATTAAGATTTTCTGATATAAATGTTATGGGGAAGATGTTTTTGATAAGGCAGTTTAGATGAAAAATAAATTTACATCATAAATTTTTTTTCTGAGATTTATCTTATCGGTGATATGTTTTTTGGTTAAAGTCACCCCTAAAGGTATTTACGATGTAAATACTTGATTTTCACTATAAATATGGCCATTCCCAACCAATTTTGCCTAGAAACTGGTTTTAACTCCTCATTCGGTTCCTTCTTTTATCTCTTGAACTCCATGGATACCTTAGATGACTTCTAGCAATCTTTTACATCTCTAATCCATTAAAAATGAATCTTTTGAGAATATTTTTTATAGAAATAAAATTTTGGGGTATCATTATTTATTCTTATGTTAGATATCCTCTGTTTCTCTTGAATGGAACCATAGATCGATGAGTTAAATTCAAATCTATGGGTTTAGATTTGTGTCGAATTGATATTATGGGGTTCTAATAGAGGAGTATAAGGAATAGGTATGAATAATGGAATCATCTTTGATATCATGTTCCAATTTTCTTAAGGTGGTTATTTTTTCCCTATTTTCACTTTTATTGGAACTTGAAGTATTTTAGGTTTCTAAAAAATTTCTTCTCTTTTTTCAATGGTTTTTTCTTGGTAAAACTTTGGTGACAACTCTCTTACTGATTGGATTTGAAATCAGATTGTTTGTGTCACCACAATGGACTTGATAAAATGATTAAAATATATTTATTTAATGAGAAAGGGTTTTTATATATAAACATATAATATCTAGGTATTAAACACCATCTGGGAAGGCACACAGTTGGTGTGGGTTCATGATTTCATTGTATGAGGCCTTGTTGAAACAAAATTGGTGCTTGGTGCCGACTAGAAAGGAAAAAAGGATGAAATTTACACCAAGATATGGCTTGGTCATAGAAGTACATTAACTCATGAGCTTAGGGATATGTCATTTGGAATGCATTTTTGTGTGTGTGTGGGAACCCGGTTGATTATTAAAAATTGGGAATGATAAAATTCTCTTCTTTTTATAAGAGAAACTATTTTAGTAACATCTTTCAAAAAACTTGTTCATCTGATATATTTTATATTATAAAAAAATTTACAACTTTGATATTCTTCTTTACTATTTTATATTTAATGAGTGGACATATTTCTAGTATTAGTAGAATGTGGGAAAAATATAGTGGGTTACCTACTAGTTATGAATACTTATTCCATGTATATACACTTTGGTATGTATGTAGATGTTTTTTCAATGATATAGGAAAGGGACTGGTTCCTTAATTATTTGGTAGAATTCCTTGATTCCACAGACATAATTAGTGTTGGATCATTATAGATAGAAAATATGACTAGAGTGAGGGTGAATAGATTTTTTAAAAATTAAATAAAAAATAATTATAGTTTATAAAATATTAAACAGTAGTGTGTTCAGTGTTCTTGAGTTATTATGCAATGGAAATAAAAATTAAAGAACACAAGATTTATAGTGGTTCAGAACAAAAACATCCTAGTCCACTCTTCAATATCCTCTACTCCTCTAGGAGACTGGTACTCATTATTAAATTCACTTTTAAAGGTGTGAGAACCATGTTCACAGACCCTACCTTTTAAAAAACTTGAAGGCACAACCTCGTCTTGATATAGGAGACCAACCTAGTGTGTTTAGACCTAAAATTTTATTAAGAGTCACAAACCTCATTTCCATTTTGAAGTTTGAATAACCAGATAAAGATAAAGACATTATTTTTATGGGAAAATCATAATCTAGACATGAATAATTTATGAACATAAAGAAAAAAGATTACATAAATAAAAAAATACAAGGAATATAGCAAATGATCAAAATATTGAAGAATTATAAGATTGTTATTCATTTATCACTTGGAAGGAACTAATGTTGAATATGGATTCCTTAAGTGATCATAGTAGGATTTTAGAAGTCGCATAAGATCATTTCCAATTGAGAGCAGCAGAATGTTGAAGATGTATCACATGAGATCTCTATTGAATGATCTCCACTGGTATAAGTTTTATATCTTGAAGAGATCTTCCATATCAATAAAACAATATCCTCTAGTATTGGGTCTATGTACAATGTCTTCATGGAACTTGTTAGTTCATAAGAGTATAATAATATGACTCTTGTATTTTTTTATTAAATATGTGATTGAATAACATAAAATACATTCAGGATTTAAATTTCTTCATCAAATATTAATTTTAAAAAATTAATATATTAACTAAAAAAATTGTAACAAATTCCCAATTATAAAAAATTTAAATAAAACTATAATACTTTAAAATAACCATTCATCAAAAATGCATAAAAAATATAGCATCGTATAGACTTTAAATTTCAAGAAAGATTGTACATAAAATAATATTAAATTTTAATATTTAACACTCTAAATCTTTTTCTCAGTATAAAATAATAATACTATGATCAAAAGAATTTATTTCAATAACAATGAATGAAATAAGAAATAACATTTTTTTTAAAAAATTAACTAATGGTGACTCATGACCCACCATTGGGTTCCAATGGTGGCTAGACATAGCATAACCAACCATTTCAATTTTAATAAAAAAAAATATTTTATCAAAACTAAGTTTATTACCTGAAATTTATCATTCAAAAACTTGATATGAACCAATAAAAAAATTCTATCATTGGAAGTCCAATGGTGACTCATGACCCTCCACTACATGAAGTCAATGGTGGCTCATGACCCAACTTTGGAAATTCCCAATGGTGGAATATTGAAAAAAAATACTATACATCAAGGAATAAACAGTATATAAATAAACCAACAAATAAAAATATTAAAACACTTAAAACATAAAGAATAAAAAATTACTTCAAACTAAATAAACAATATATCTAAAGCTTGAAGAAGCTTCTTCTAGGACAGAGAATAGTAAGCACAAAATAAAATTACTTCAAGTAGAAATAATAAACCTACTACAAGTTAAATAAGAAATTAAAATAAAACAAAATCAACTAGAAGAAAAACAACTATAATCATAATTCTTATTAACTTGATAATATAATAAAACATATAAACCTACAGCACATGATCGAACAAGGGAAGAAAATTTTCTTCCAAGCTCTCTACAGAAAAACACAAAAAAGAAATAAAATATATTCTTCTAAAAAATAAACAAAATAAAATCTATACAGAATCCGAATGAAGGAGGTGAAAAACTCCTACCATGAGTTAGCACGAAAAAGGGAAGACACCACTAGTTGGGAAAAAATAACCTATCATTGATGTTCAATGGTGGGTAAAATGACCCACCTTTGATGTCTAATAGAGGGTAAAAAGACCAATTGTTGATGTTTAAAGGTGGTTAAATAGACCCACCATTGAAAAAAAATCAATGGAGACCCAACACCCACTTTTGTTATTTTCCAACAATGACTCATCGGACAACCAACAGGGAGAATAAACTTCAAACCAGAAGAGAAAAAAGAGTAAGCAGAGGAGGTGAGCAAGTTGGTTTGAGGGTATCTTCAATATAAATATCTTCAAGAAAGAAAATAAAGAGGACTAAGCACTGAACCTCATCCAGATAAATATATATTGTGTCATGAGTTCAAAAATATCTCATAATTGAAGAAAATTATAGTAGAAGTTGAATGGAAGATATGCACTGGTTCACATATGCTGCTGAACTGGAGAATCGAAGGAAATCTGAGGAAGATGAGCACCAGTGTGCAAGTGTTTAATTTTGATCATGTGGGAGCAATAAATAAAATAAAATGAATGGTATTAAAACAAAACTAATGGCCGAGATTTAACTTGGGTGAATGGTAGAAAAAAAAACTTGTCCCATATCGAATCAAACACTAGGAGGACTAGTGGTATAAAAATTATGAAGAACAGGTCATCGTTTTAGAATAAAACATAAGCGTATACATAGCCGGTGACCATCCCAATCCATGTGCCTCCAGTCGCACACTATGGGGCCTTATACATAGGCCCCAAACGTGACTAGCACGCATTATGCACAACAAAAACCTTCCTCCTTGTGAGGCTTCCTATAGTCGGCCTTCCCACAAGGTTGACCCGTAAGGGTCCCATATGTGGTGGATAGGCTAGCCATGGTCCTTCACAAGGATGGCTTAAATTTTTTTAAAAAAAATATTAAAACTTAAGAAAAATATAACATGGATTATCATTAAATCAATAATAATAAAAATTAACACTTAGTAAATATGTAACAAAAAAGTGTTAATTTAAAACACATAAAATTTAATAGATTTGTGAATTTAATAAAATACTGATAAAGAGTAATTTATAAAAAATAAAATAAAATTGATAAAATATTTAATAACATTCAAATACAAAAAACCCCTTTTGTAAATTAAAAAATAAAACATTTATTAAATTTTCAACAAAAATATCCACCTTTTGAAATTTATCAAAAAATTAATTAAAATTAATATATAAAATAGACTCCATTTTAATCAAAATGAATTTCTTAAAAATAAAGAGAGTAAATAAATAGATACAATTTTCAAACAAATTATAATTAAAATGGTATTAGTTTTTAACAACGTGTTATTAAATAGAGTGAAATAAGTATTATTTAATCTGAGCATAAAATTACATTTTCAATTATAGAACATATGTAAAAATATTTTTAAGAAAAATTATCAAACTAAAAAATATTTTAAGATTCTAACATACCCTATTCAAATTTTATCTTCTCAAATTTAATTGACTTTAAGGGTTTTGTAAATATTTCGGCTATCTTTTCCTAAGTGGGAAAAAATTCCATTCATATATCACCTTTATTTACATTATCCTTTAGAAATTTAAATCTAAAAACTATATGTTTTGTTCTATAATGTTGAAGAGGATTTTTATAAATTGAAATAGCACTATAGTTATGACAGTAAATAGGACTTTACCAAAACTAATATTGAAATCATACAGGGTTTGTTTAATCCAAATTCTTTGTGAAGAGAAACTAAAAGCAACAACATATTCAGCCTCATCTGTTGATAGTTCTACTGATAGTTATTTCTTAGAGCTCTATGAAATTAAAATTTTTCCTAAAAAATGACACATACCTATAGTGATTTTTTAGTCAAGTCTGTAAACTCCAAAGTTAGAATCAGAGTAATATAATAAATCAAAATTGTTCTCGTTAGAATATAATAGTGTAGTACATATAGTACCCTTAATGTATCTAATTAATCTTTTAATTATTTAAGGTTACTTTCTTTAAGGTTATATAGAAACCCAACACACAAGAAAACTGATAACATGATGTATGGTCTTAATAAAGCGATATACAAAAGGCTGCCTATAGAATCAATATATATATCTTTATAATAATTATATCACTTAAAACCATTTTCATAAACAATGTTGGATCAACCTTACATTTAAAAAATTATTTTTGTAATAAAAACATTATAAGTCTTTCAAACCAAGCTCTTAGACATTTTTTAAGACCATATAAGGCTTTATTAAGTTTAAAAACATGATCTGGAAAATTTTCATTTTCAAATACATGGGTTTGTCATACATAGACATCCTATTAAATAATTCCATTTAAAAAGGAACTTTTTACATCTATTTGAAATAATTTGATGTTTTGAAAACTAGAAAAGGATAATAAAATTATAATTACTTCCATCATTACAATAGGAGAAAAAAGAATCTTCAAATTCAATTCCCTTTTCCTGGGAATAACCTTGAGCTTCTAGTCTTTCTTTATTTTTAACTTTGTTTCCAGCTGCATCGAGTTTATTTCTAAAATTCCATTTAGTTCCAATAAAAGGTTTAAATTTTGGAAAAGAAAATAAATATAATACTTTATTCCTTTTAAATTTATTTTATTTATCACACATAGAATTAATCTGATTTGAATCAATTAAATCATTTTCAACATTGATAGAAATAAAGTCAACAGCAAAAGAATAATTGGTACAGTAAAGCAAAATAGATTTTCTAGTTTGAATTCTAGATTCTACATTTCCAATTATTTTTTCAATAGGGTGGTCTTTAAGAGTTTTCCATTCCTTTGGATTAGTTTGAGAAGAGATATACTCCCCCTCAACTAATGCAATATCATTTTTTTGGTCATTTTCGTCACTAAAGTTAAATTCTCTAAACTTATCATTTTCTTTGAAAGATTCAGAATCTTTTTTTAGGATTGTTTTAATTAAACAGAACATGCATAGATTCTTCAAATACTAAAATTTTCTTATTTAAATATCTATAGGATTTACTATCACTGGAATACCCTAAAAATATCACTTCATATGATTTAGAGTCAAATTTTTCTAAATTATATTTTTGTCATTAAGATGATCACTTTACATCCAAATACCTTGAAATACCCAAATTTAGGTTTATATGATTTTAAAACTTCATAAGTGGTATTATTTATAAAAGGTATAATTTAATTACTAATTAAAATATGGAAATATATATTTACTGCTTCTTTCCAAAAGTATTTAGGAATGTTAAATTCTACTAGAATAGACCTATCCATTTCTTGAATTGATCTATTCTTTCTTTCTACCACATCATTTAGTTGTGGGGTCCTAGGGGCTGAGAAAAAGTGTCTATATCCATTGATTCAAAAAAAATTATTAAACTCTAAATTTGTAAACTCACCACCTCTATCA
The DNA here is from genome assembly GCA_963277665.1 of Viscum album. Lineage (NCBI taxonomy): Eukaryota > Viridiplantae > Streptophyta > Magnoliopsida > Santalales > Viscaceae > Viscum > Viscum album. The sequence goes on from OY728127.1 coordinate 1,022,398,411, forward strand.
CTTCTGATATATATTATTGTTGTATTTCTGAAATTTTGAATAAGTTTACAAAAAGGACAAAATTTGGACAAAGTTTAATTTTTATGAATTATGAAATAGATCCATAAGAATCTACTATAATAATCTAAAATTACAAAAAAATAAATTTTAACACCAAAACTAGTAGGTTCCATAGGTCCAAAAAATTCAAGATGTAACAATTATAAACATCTATTAGTACTAACATCATTAATTTATTTAAATATTTGTTTGTGTTTTTTACCTTTTAGACAATAATCATGCATGAACTATTTACTTTTATGCAAATTGGAAAGTTACAGAACCTGTTCATTCTTTAACAATTTGTGAAACAATCTGATATTTGCATTCCCAAGCCTCCTATGCCATATAATTTCATCTGGTTCAATAGCTTTGACACACTTAAACTTTTTTTTGGTTAGATTATAAAAATAAATAGTATATATATTTTCTTTTATATTTGAAGAAAATAAATCTAATTTAATTTTCAGAATATTACACTTATCATTTTCAAAAATAACATTTAATGCGTCATCACATAACTGTGATATAATTAAAATATTATCACAATTAAATGATAAAAACCCTAAAATATCACCTTTCATGTTCCTGGAGTAACCATTATCTAAGTACCATGATTCGTTGAGACTTATAACATATATTTTCTAAATTTAAAAAATTAAGCAGTCTATTTTGGTACCCATTCCGACTTGGGTCCAACTGGATTAGTATCAGATAACTAAGGCACCCATATAGATCTAAATAATTTATTAATGGACTGTTTGGAAATTAAATCATTATTAATGAAAGTTCTATTATTCCCAAAATATTTTTTAAATCTATGTGAACACTCATTAGCATAATTCCCTTTCATTATGCATTTAAAACATGTTACACTTGAAATAATTCCTTTTGATATTTTGTCAAAGTTATTTTTATTTAAACTTGAAGTTGTGATACTATATACAAAGACATTTTTATTGATGTTTAGTTTTATTAAAGTCATCATATTATCATATTTTAGTTTTCCTTTTACAAAAATATATAATTCCGCTTTAAGATTTTTCAAATCCATATTCTCATTTGGTATAGTTTCTAAATCTATAAATACCTTTTCATTGGATCCAGAAGCTGTGTTTCTTAATTTTTTATTCTCTTTACTTAATTTCTTACATTCATTTTCTAATTTAGTTTAATAATCAAAAACTAAATTAAATATCATATCTTTAACTTTATCATTTACATCTATAAATTTTTAAATTATTTCATTTTCATATTTTAGTTTTTGCAATTCATAATTACATTCCTATTTAGTTTTATCATTCTAGGAAACACAAGTTTTCAAATTATTACATTCCATTTTCATTTTCTAATTTTACTTGATAAACTTATTATTTTTTATTTTCAATTACATATACTTTCCAATTATCTTGACTTTTTCATTTTTTTATTCTTTATTTTCTTTGAGTACTTTATTAAGTTTAGAATTTACAGAATCAGTATCAAAACAAGAATCAGAAACAATTTTAGTTTCATTTATAGATAAAGCATTATGATCAACATTTTCATTATTTATTAACTAATTAAAAATAGAATCATTTACCTCATATGTAAAACCCATTAGGTAAATATTCTATGTCTCTTTTTTACTCCCAAAATCACTACTAAAGTCCTAACCAGCTGAGCAATCCCAACCTCCAAACAAAGATTATTTTTCCTTAATTTTTTTATATTTTTATTTCTTTGGATTTTTGAGTTTAGGGTTGTTAGTCCTTATGTGGTATTTATTCCCGCACTCATAACAAGTTAATTTTTAAACATCATTATTTTTATAAGCATTACCTTTCTTATAGTCATTTCTATACTTCCTCTTAAACTTACACTTTTCACCGTTGTTTTTCATTCACTTGAAAAAAATATTACTGAAGTGAGTTATCTCCTTGTAACTTTCCTAACACATAAATTTAGAGGTATTATAAGTATCAACAATATTGGATTTAAAATCAATAATTTTTCTTTTAGTATACTTCTCATCAGCAATATTCTCCAGCTCTGACTCATACTACAGCAAAGGGCATATGAGTTCATCTAATGTAAACTCTATAAAATTATTACTCTCATCAGTGGACACTTTCTTTTCATTTCATCTCATTAGAAGAGATATTGGTACTCTTTCCACTTGATTAGTGTTGTCCAAGACTTCTCCAAGAGCACTCGTACCATTGGTGATGCAGGTGAACCGATGGAACATCAGATTTACAGATTCTTCATCTCCCATCTTGAAGTCCTTGTATTATACTCTAAGAATTCCTAGCTTGGTTCTTTTTATCTTTTTACTGCATTAATGAGTCACTTATAGTATTCTCCATATGTCATGGGCTGTCTTACAAGTTGAAACAAGGCTATAGAAACTTCTACTTATAGCACAGTATAAAATATATTTAACTTTGTAATTAAAAACATATTTTACCAATTCCTTACCAACCAAGGTCTCCAGATCAACCTTAGGTAGCTCATATGTCTTTTCCATGATGGTCCAGTGATCCACACTTAGTTGTTTCAAGTAGGCTTCCATTCTATCTTGTTAATAGTCAAATTCACTCCAATCAAAGAATGGGGGTTTTGTGGTAACCATCCAACATTGGAATTGACACCTATCAAGTTAAAATAAAACTTATATTTTATTCCTTAAAATATTAGGTATAGGATATTAGATTATCACAAAAGTTAAAAATAATTAGCATAAATATTATTCTCAAAGATTAATACAGATAAAGATGAAAACTAATCATATTCATGGATATGATACTAATTGTTGGATCATTATAGATGGTAAATATGACTAGAGGGGGTGAGTAGTCATTTTAAAAATTAAATACAAAACAATTAGAGTTTATAAAATATTAAATAGTACTAGGTGAATTGTTCTTGATTTATAATTAAAAATAAATAAAAATGAAAGAACACAAGATATATAGTGATTTAGATCACAAATATCCTTCTCCACTCCTCAATATCCTCTAATCCTTGAGGAGAATGGTACCCACTAAGAAACTCATTTTTAATGGTGTAAAAACCTTGTTTACAGAACCTGCCTTTTGAACAAACCAGAGGTACAACCTAATCTTGATAAAAGAGACTAACCTAGTCTACTTAGACATGACTTTTGATCAAGAGTCTCAACCCTAAATTCCTTTTAGAAGGTAGAATAACTAGAGAAATAGAAATAAAATTTTTTTATGAGAAAACCATAAACCAGACAAGAAGAAATTAAAAACATAAAGAAACAATATTGAATGAATAAAACAAATACAATAAATGTAGCATATGGTCGGGATGTTGAATAATTTTAAGACCAATGATTATTGATCACTTGGAAGGAGAAAATTTTGAAGATGGATTCCTTTGGTGATCACAGTAAGAATGTAGAAGTCACAAAATATCTGACTAATTGAGAGTAGTAGAATGTGGAAAATTTGTTACACGAGATCTCTGTTGAATAATTTTCACAGTTATATGTTTTATATCTTGAATAGGCATCTCAGATCACTAAAACAAGATCATCTAGGGTTGGGTCTGTGTCCAATGTTTGCATGAAACTTGTTAGTACATAAAAATATAATAATATAACTATTGTCTTTGTTTGTTAAAGTCACACTTGAATAACATAGAATAAATTTGGGATTTACATTTCATTATGAAATATTAATATAAAAAATATATATTAAGTAAAATAATTGTAACTAATTTTACCTTATAAAACAATTGAAATAAAAATATAATCCTTTAAAATAAACATTTAGTAAAAATGTAGTAAAAATAGAGCATCGTATAAACTTTAAACTATAAGAAAGTGTGTACATAAAATAATGTTAAATTTTAATTTTTAACACTCTAAAAAATTATTTAAAAATAAAATAATAATACTAAGATCAAAATAATTTACTTTAATAACAACAGATGAAATGAGAAATAAAATTTTAGAAAAATAAAATTTTAACTAATGGTGAATCATGACCCACCATTGTGTTCTAACGAAGGAAAATAAAGAATAATCTACCATTTAAATTTTAATAAAAAAATATAATGATTTAATCAAAACTATGTTTATTCCATGAAAGTTATCTGTCAAAGGCATCATATGAAGCAATAAAAATTTTCCTACCATTGGAAGTCCAACAGTGACTCATGACCCACTTCTGCATGAAGCCAACAACGGATCATGACCTACCATTGGAAATTTCCAATGGTGGCTCATTGATAAAAACTACCAATCATCAAGAATAAATAGAAGATAAATAAATAAACTAATAAAAATATAAAAACACTTCAAACAGAAAGAATAAAAAACTATTACAAACCAAATAAATAAGGAAGTTGAAGCTTAAAGAATCTTCATCCAATATAAAGAATAGCAGCCACAAAATAAAATAACTTCAAGAAGTATAAATAAATATAATGAAATTTAAATAAGAAATCAAAATAAAACAATATCATCCAGAATAAAAAAAACTCCACTCAAAATGTTAAATAAATTAATAATATGATAAAAAATAAAGTTTTAGCACGTGATCAAAGGAGGGAATAAAATATTCTTCTAGGATATCTATAGTAAAAATAAAAAACAACATAAAATATATTCTTCTAAAAAAACAGAAAGAAAACTATAATAAAATTGAAAAAAGGAGGATGGAAAACTACTTCCATGTGTTGGCACAGCAAAGGGAAGACACCGCTAGTGGGTAAGAAATAACATACCATTGATGTACAACTGTGGGTAGAATGGCCCAAATTTTATGTCAAATGGTGGGTAAAAATACCCACCATTGATGTACAACAGTTGATAAAAAGACCCACCATTGGAAACATCCAATGGAGACTCAACAACCACTGTTGGTTTTTTATAACGGTGACTCATCATCCAACTAATAGGGAGAAGAAACTTCTAACTAGAAGAGAAAAATGAGGAAGTAAATAAAGTGAGTAAGTTGGCTCGAGGTTATCTTAGAGATAAAAATCCACAAGAAACAAAAGGAAATGGAAAAGGAAATGTGCATTTTCTAAATAAATAAAACTTGTTCCATGAATTCAAAAAGATCTCATAATAGAAGAAAATTATAGAAGAAGCCGAATGGAATAGATGCACTAGTTCACATATACTAGTGAACTAGAGAATCAAGGGAAATTCAAGGAAGAGGATCACTGATGCACAAGAGTTCAAATTTGAGCGCACAAGTGGAATAAATAAAATCAAAAATATGACATTAAAACAGATCTTAAAGCTGGTTTTTAACTCAGGTGAAAAGTAAACAAAAAAACTTGTCCCACATAGAATTAGACATTGGGAATTCAAGCGGTATAATGATGATGAATCGTGGATCCTTAGTTCAGAATAAAACATAACCACACACATAGTTAGTGGCCATCCAAATCCATACACCAGTGGGTGCGCACTAAGTGGGCTTATACAAGGGTCCTGCATGCGACTAGAATTCACTATGCATAAAAACCCTGTTGAGACCTGGTTTTTTCCATGTAAGACTTTGGAATATTCCTATGAATAATTTCAGAGTTAGGCGCGAAGACAGCATGCGATTCCGAGGCCCGGTGTGCTCAGAATTAATTTTATAAAAATATTAAGTATTTTTATACTATGCACGTGGAGGGGTTGTGTTTTCCCTCAAAAGGTAGCTCGGATCAGAAATCTGAGGGTACGGTTGTGTCCGAAGTGTGCTGTTTACCCTATGCGGGGTGTAAAAGTTGCAGGCATGGGCCTTCTGCGAGAGATTTCACCCAGGGGAAAAATCATCATTTCGAAATGACCACTTAGTGATTTTTATCACTGGAGTTATTTTTGAACAAATTATGAATGAAGTATCTAAATGGAAATCCGAGACTTCGTTTGAGTTTGAAATGGGGTGTTTTTCCTAGGTGTGGTATAAAATAGGTGGGCATGGAGGTTTCGGAATTCTCGCCCAACGATAGAGTTTCAGAGTGAGTTTATAAATTAACTTTAAGTGTTGGATTTAAGGGAAAGCCATAATTTTCCCTTCTATCTCCCTCTCTCTCTCTCTCTCTCTCCTTTTCTTCAGTGTTCTTCTCTGTTCTTCGCCGGATTGAGGAGTGAACTCTAGCAGATCGAAGTGGGATCGTAACGGGTGTGTCGCCAACAACGAACGACCGGATCGAGGTAGGCTTTTGGTTGATTTTCTACCCCTTTGTCAATTTGATGGGTTTTTTTTCAATCAGTCATTTTAATTCTATACCTTTAGAATTGGGACGATGTCCAAACGAACACGGACACCATTCGAGTCCCATTTTAAATCCCATGTTCAACATGTTCTTCGTTCTTCTTCATCCGAATTTTTGGATGCGCCAATCGACCATCGGATCGTTGATCAGGGGCAGGCACTGCGAAGGCCTCGTCCCGAGATTTCCAAATCCGCCTTCAATTTTGAAATCGGGCCACCGGAGTAGTTGGGGCAGCCGATGGAATCCCCAGATTTGGAAAGGGCGGTGGTAGGAGATTGGGGTGGCGCAGCGATGGAGCCGGTCGGAGGCGTTCGGTGCGACGCGGTAGGCCGAGGTGGAGCTCAGAGGGTAGCATGCGGCGGCCGGAGAACGAGTAGAGGCTAGAGTTATTTGGTCATAGGGCGGAGAGGCGGCAGGGGCGGCCGGTGTGCGGCGGCATCAGGTGTTGCCGGAGCTGCGGGCTCGGGTGCAACCAGGCAGAGCCGGCTGTCCCAGCGGCAGCATGGCGTAGCGAGGAGCGGAGGACCCGGGATGTCGCGGCAGCAAAGCAGGGAGCCCAGGTGGATGCGGCGTGGGCGGCCGATCATGGCGGTGCACTCGGTCGGCGTGAGGGTGTCACCCTCGGGCTTTTGCGGTCGGGAGGAACCCTGAGGCGCTGACCACGGGGGAGTCGCGGACAAGGACCCGCAACTCGTGGGTCCTGATGGTGCGGCGCGCAGACAAAGCGACCGGCAGCTCGGCTGGTCAGTGGAAGAACCAGACCCTAGGGGTCTGGTGGTTTCGAACGGGACTCGGCTAGCGGGCCGCGGCGAGCTGAGTCGGACCCACGGTTGGGCCGCAGGCCGGTGTTCTGGACCGGCCCATTTTGGGCCCCCTTAGTTCAATGGGGCGTATCTCCTAAACGGCGTGTTCGTTTAACATGTCGTTGACGGCCTAGGGTTCTTCTCAGCGAGGCGGAATTTTTGAGGTGGGTTTCAAAAATTTTGAGTTTGAATCCCAAATTTGGGTGACCCGAAACTCTTTAAGTTAATAATAATAAATTATTATTAAAGTTTACAGCTGACGTATTCGCGAGCCGGACGTTCGTTTGACGCGCCGTCAGAGGTGTTGTGGCCCTGGAGTTGATAGGGTCCTTCCAAAGTTGGTTCAGAACCTTTGCAGTTTGGTTTTTTTGCTCGGTGGCACGAAACGCTTAGTGCGATTAATTAATTAATTATTTAATTAATTATTCTTGCATCAGACCTAACTCCTGTTTGGGATGTCTGATTGATGGACCGTTAGCGGCAGCGTGACCCCAGTTCTCGTGCAGACTTTTTGAGATGCTTTCTGAAGCATTCGGGTTGAAGACAAGGTGCAGGCCCCACAGGGCCTGGTTCACACATTTTACGATGAAATGTCACTTTTTCACCCGACATCCATTTGGGGTGTTTGAGAACTCGTTTCTGAGTTTTCTTCATATGTGATTGCGACATCGCAATCCACCCACCTAAATTCAGGCCCGAGGCATGGGCCCTACGAGGCGGCTTTCAGACGTATGATGTGTTTTTACGACTTATGCTTCATAAGTCTGTTCAGGGTTAATGAATATTCTATGCCTCATGGTTATTTTAAAGGAACGCAATGGTACGATCTGTGTTACGTGTTTCGGGGTCGAGGTGTGGGCCCCACAAGGCCCCGTTTGCATAACGCGGGGAGTTGCAGCTTCTGCGTCCAGAGTCTGTTTTAGGCACCGTCAGTGGTGTTGGGACCCTGGAATTGAGATGAAGTTGACCAGGTTGATTTCAGGCGTTGAATTTGGAGTTGAGGTGTGGGCCCCACGGTCCGTCTTTTAAGCTGTGTGTAGCATACTGCGACGTTTTCTTTAGACATCCGGTCGGGGCGAGTAAATAGTCTATCTTGCGTGTTTTTTTGTGAGGATTGCAACGGTGTAATATATTTTGGGGTGAGGAGCCTCCTTATAGATATATTTAAATGTGTAAACATGAAAGGGCAATGGTCAGAGGTCCCTTTGATGCAATCCAAACCAACGTACGGTATCGATGTTAGTGACACCCAGTAAAGGCACGGGCAGTGCGGAGTTATCGGACCAGTTTAGGGTTTACCCTCTAGCAGGGATGGGTAGTGTGTAACCCAATAACCTTAGGGTTTACCCTCCATCAGGGCTGGGTAGTGGGTTACTCGTTCCTCTTAGGGTTTACCCTCCAGCGGCGCTGGGCAGTGGGTTACCCGACAACCTCTTAGGGTTTACCCTCCAGCGGGGCTGGGCAGTGGGTTACCCGATGACTTCTTTCAGACGCAGCCCTCTCTATGAGGCTAGTCAGTGACTTTTCTCCATCGTTACCAAAGCAGGACACTTGGTTGTACGGTTTAGCATTGAGACAACTCTGTAGTACGGGACTGTTGGGCATCAGTAATGGATATCCTTTGAACTGTTGGTGACTTTTCCTGGGCTAATCTTGGAGATGGAGATCCCCTCACACACTTTTTCGGGTTTCTTGTTGAGCATATATATATATATATATATATATATATATATACACCCTACTTTTTTCCCCACTCCTTGGGTTTAGTTACTTTCCTTCTAGGAGGGGCGAAGACGCACAGGGTATGCCACGTGCTTCTGTTTCTAACTCCTCTTTGTTGGACGAGTCCACTTCCTTCCTTCTATTGGCTTGACCTACACTCTCTCTATTATACTCTCACATTTTTCTTTGTTCTGTCTTCAGCTCACCATTTTAGTATCTCCTTTTTTGCTCCCTCGATCTTTTGGGGCATCCTACGGAGTATATTTATACTCACCCCTGCTTGGGATTTTCCCGCACTTGGTGTGCCCTTGTAGATGATGGACAGGTCGATCAAGACTATGGAGGAGCATAGAGGACACAGTACCTTGGGCTGAATTCAATGGTCGTAGTGGGATTTTCAGGTGTGAGACTCACCAGCTGTTTACTTTCGTTTACCTGTTGTCAGTTTGTGGCACCTTTCTAGTTGGGCACGTGTTTTGAGCTTTTTTGCTCAGTTTACTAGTCAGTCTACTTTTCAGCACTTTACTTGTTCTATTTAGAAGTTTATGCATCACAGTGTTTGGGTTATAGTTGGTTGTCCTTTGGTTTTCTTTTTACTCTGCACTTCTGCATCGAGTGGGCTATGTGTGTGTGTACAGGTACTTAGGCGAAGGCCTCCCCGAGATCATTACGCCTTTGGTGCTTGTCGCCAGCCCCTGGCCTATAGAGGTGGGCCTGGGATAGTTGCGGCTCGAGACTGGTTGGCTCGGGTCATGACAAAGTGGTATCAAAGGTGTTTGGTTCCTTGGGGCGTCGTTCGGACGTCCCTAAAAAAGAATTGGTTAAGTTTTGGGTAAATAGTGTCAACATGTTTCGAGAGCAGCTCTCAGCTCAGGGAGTCTAGTGATGGTGTGGTGGCCGACGTATCTATTCACAAGCACCTTAATTACCCGTTTGTCGACTCAGTGTGCTGAGACACTTATTTCAGAGAACATTGGTCCGTGCATCATATAGGATTGAGTCTTTGACTGTCCTTCTTGATTCATCTCCCCATCATTGTTGATATATATATTCTCATTTGATCGCGGTACTCTTTGATCAGATTAAGGATGTCTCCGTGATGATAGTCAGCTAGGATACTAGCTCTGGTTCGTGATGATGATTCCATGAGCAATGAGGCCTCAGTTCAAGATCCATCATACGATTACCCTTTCTCCAGGAGGACAGGCACCAGAACCTCCACCTTTGGAGTAACAGATAGTACCGGTAGTAAAGGTTGATGTCGAGGGGTTACTGAGGGTGACACAGGGCGTCGATGTAACCCTATGTTGGTGTTGTCCGTTGTAGCTTTGAATGCATAGGAAAGAGTGGTTCTTTCCCCACTAAGATGCATTTTTGTGATGCGATCAAAATCATGCGGGAGAGTCAGTACCACCCAAAGCGGATAGTATTGAGGAGTGTTGGATGAGTCCCTCTAACATTTTTAATCATGTCGGGGTTGTGCGGTGCAGTGTCAGAGTAGGTTCTGGATTTTCCAGTGGGGTTTTTCTTCTTGACCTCCCTTTGCTTGAGGTGCCACTAGTGGGTATGGAAGAGTGCCTATTTTGGGGATCACTCTCCTTCCAATGGGGGCAAAGACACGTGGGGGTATGCCACGTGCTTTTTATGTCTAGCCTCTAGCAGTTGGATGAGTTTTCTCACCTGCCCTATTCATTGGTACCTTGCATTCTCAACGTCAATCTTGATATCGTTATCAAGTACTGGTCGAGGTGATGGACACCCCATAAATAGAACTACGTGATTCACTATGTGGTGCTAGTAGTGGTAGTATTTGCCTAGAGAATGTGGAGATGCTATCTTCTAGGAGAGAACTTTGTAGTTTGCTCAGACCATTAGTGTCTCAGCTGCATCCTCACCTAGAGAGACTTGAACCTGATATGGTGGTGCGGGTTGAAATGTATGCAGGACTATGATTTCAAGGTAGTCTATTTTCCAGAAAAATGACATTACTGTAGCAGGTTCCCTTAGCAGAAAGTCCTAGACTCATCAGGTGTTGTAAGTTTCATGGTAGTTAGCTTCCCTGAAGTCGACACTGTTGGGCCAGGAGGGTGCAACTTTTCTTTAGTTGATGGTCTTGACTCATCCACTTCTTGAGTGTGTAAGAGAGTCTCGGTGGTGATACACCGACTTTGAAAACTTGTGTGACTAGATATCCTTGGGTGTTTCACTAGATGGGTATTCGGAAGGAGGGAATCACGAGACCATGTTTCAGGAACAAACCGTGATTTAGGTCATGATGTGGAAAGTAGAGGTTCGGCTGAGGAAGTCCCCCGAGTTTCTTTGGGTCGTTCGGGAATTTTAAAAGAGATGGAGAGGTTTCCTACCGTCTTTCCCTACCCTCCTAATAGTAGGATTGGGCACACAACATCTTCCATGTGTCACATCAGATGAGGTGTGTGTGTATTCCTACACATTTCATCGAAAGTAGAAGACCTTATGAGTACTAACCATCCCTTTGGTTCACGTGTTGTGCCCGAATGGTGTTGTGAAAGTTTTCTGGGGAGCAGGAGAGTTGGGTGTGAGCTCTTTATCCTAAGTTATTTTTCCTAGTTTTTCTTTTCAGGGATGAAAATCTTGAAGGAGGGAATGATATAGAGACCCTGTTTTTTCTCTTTCAGACTTTGGAATATTCCTATGAATAATTCCATAGCTAGGGACGAAGACGGCGTGCGATTCCGAGGCCCGGTGTGCCCGAAATTAATTTTATAAAAATATTAAGTATTTTTATACTATGCACGTGGCGGGGTTCTGTTTTATATTAAACAGTAGATCGGATCGGAAATCATAGGGTACAGTTGCGTCTGAAGTGTGCTGTTTACCCTAGGCGGGGTGTAAAAGTTGCGGGCGCGGGCCTGCTGTGAGACATGTCACCTAGGGGAAAAATCGTCATTTCAAAATGACCACTTAGTGATTTTTATCACTGGAATTATTTTTGAATAACTTTAAAATGAAGTCATGAAATGGAAATCCAAGACTTCTATTGAGTTTAAAATGGGGTGTTTTTCCTAGGCGTGGTATAAAATAGGCGAGCGCGGAGGTTTCGGAATTCTCACCCGACAGTAGAGTTTCAGAGAGAATTTATAAATTCACTTAAGTGTTGGATTCAAGCGAAATCCATAATTTTCCCTTCTATATTTCTCTCTTGTTATTCATCATTATTCGTTGTTCTTCGCCGGATTGAGGAGCTAACTCCGGCGGATCGAAGTGGGATCGCAGCGTGTGCGTCGCCAACGACGAACGACCGGATCGAGGTAGGATTTCTGTTGATTTTCCACCCCTTTGTCAATTTCTTGGTTTTTTTTTCAATCCTTAATTTTAATTATATACCCGTATAATTGGGACGATGGATGAATGAACACGGCCAACATCCGAGTCCCATTTTAAATCCCATGTTCAATGTGTTCTTAGTTGTTCTTCGTCTGAATTTTCAGATGTGCCAATCGACCGTTGGATCATTGATCGGGGGAAGGCGCTGCGAAGGCCTCGTCCTGAGGTTTCCAAATCCGCCTTTGGTTTCAAAATCGGGCCACCGGAGTAGTTGTGGCGGCCGAAGGAATCCCTGGCTCCGGCAAGGGCAATGGCCAGAGATCGGGGTGGCACAGCGGTGGAGCCGGCCAGAGGCGTTCGGTGCAGTGTTGTAGGCCGAGGTGGAGCTCAGCGGGCAGCATGCGGCGGCTAACGGATGGGCAGAGGCTGGAGGTGTTCGAGCTTCGGGAGGAGAGGCGGCACGGTCATCCGGTATGTGGCGGCATCAGGTGTGGTCAGATCTGTGAGCTCGGGTGCGGCCGGACAGAGTCGGCTGTCCCGGCGGCGGCGTAGCGTAGTGGGGAGCGAAGGACTCGGGCTGTCCTGGCGGCGGAGCGGGGAGCCCAGGAGGTCGCGGCGCGGGCGGCTGGTCGCGGCGGTGCACTTGTCCGACATGAGGGTGTCGCCCTCAGGCTGTCGTGGTCGGGAGGAACTATGAGGCGGTGACCTCGGGGGAGCTGCAGACAAGGACCCACAACTCGTGGGTCTTGCTGGTGTGGCGCGCGACCAAAGTGACCGGCCGCTCGGCCGGTCGGTGCAAGAACCGGACCCTAGGTGTCTGGTGGTTTCGAACGAGCCGTGGTGAGCTGGGTCAAACCCGCGGCTGGGCCACGGGCCGGTGGTCTGGACTGGGTCGGCCAGTCTAGACCGTCCCATTTTGGTCCCCCATTGTTCAAAGTGATGTATCTCCTAAACGGCACATCTGTCTGATGCACCGTCGATGGCCTTGGGTTTGTCTCAGCGATGCGGACTTTTTGAAGTGGGTTTTGGAAATTTTGAGTTCAAATCCCAAAGGTGGGTGACCCGAAACTCTTTAAGTTAATAATAATAAATTATTATTAAAGTTTACAACGGACGTATTCACAATTCGGACGTCCATTTGACGCGCCATCAGAGACGTTGTGGCCCTGGAGTTAAGATGGTCCTTCCAAAGTTGTTTCGGAACCTTTTCGGTTTGGTTTCATTGCTCGGTGGCACAAAACGCTTAATGCGAATAATTAATTAATTATTTCTGCGTCGGACCTAACTCCTGTTTGGGATATCTGATTGACACGCCGTCAGCGGTAGCATGACCCCAGTTCTCGTGCGGACTTTTTGAGACACTTTCCGAAGCGTTCAGGTTGGAGACAAGGTGTAGTCCCTACAGGGCCTGGTTCACACATTTTATGGTAAAACGCCACTTTTTCACCCGACATCTGTTTGGGGTGTTTGAGTACTCCTTTTTGAGTGTTCTTCCGAGGGGATTGCAATGGCGCAATCAGCCCACCTAAATCCAGGCCCGAGGCGTGGGCCCCACGAGGTGGATTTTGGACGTATGCTGCGTTTTTATGACTTATGCTTCATAAGTCCATTCAGGGAAAATGAATAGCCTGCACCTCATGGTTATCTGCAAGGAACGCAATGGTACGATTTGCATGACGTGTTTCGAGGTCGAAGTGTGGGCCCTACAGGGGCCCGTTTTCATAACGCAGGGAGTTTCAACTTCTGCATCCGGAGTCCGTTTTAGGCGCCGTCAGTAGCGTTGTGACCCTGGCATCGAGACTAAGTTGACCAGGGTAGTTTCAAGTGTTGAAGTCGGAGTTGAGGTGTGAGCCCCACAGGCTATCTTTTAAGCTATGTGCAGCGTACTGTGACTTTTCCTTCAGACATCTGTCCGGGGTGAGTAAATAGTCTATCTTGTGTGTTTTTTCAAGAGGATTACAACGGTGTAATATTTTTGGGCATGAGGAGCCACTTCAAAGTTCTAATTAAATGTGGAAACATGAAAGATCATTGGTCGGAGGTCCCTTTGATGCACTCCGAACCAATGCACGGTAGTGATGTTAGTGACACCAAGTGATGGCACGGGCAGTGCGGAGTTATCGGACCAGTTCCGGGTTTACCCTCTCGTGGGGTTGGGCAGTGGGTTATCTTTTAACCTTAGGATTTACCCTCCATTAGGGCTGGACAGTGGGTTACCCATTCCTCTTAGGGTTTACCCTCCAGCGGGGCTGGGCAGTGGGTTACTTGACGACCTCTTAGGGTTTACCCTCCAGCGGGGCTGGGTAGTGGGTTACCTGACGACTTCTTTCAGACTTAGCCCTATCTATGAGGCTAGTCAGTGACTTTTCTCTGTGGTTACTAGATAGGGACCCTTGGTTGTATGGTTTAGAGATGAGACAGCTTTGTCGTACGAGACTATTGGGCATCAGTGATGGATATCCTTTGAACTGTTGGCGACTTTTCCTGGGATGAGATTAGAGATAGAGATCCCCTCACACACTCATTCGGGTTTCTTATTGAGAATATATATATATATATATACACACTACTTTTGTTCCCACTCCTTGGGTTTAGTTACTTTCCTTCTGGGAGGGGCGAAGACGCGTGGGGTATGCCATGTGCTTCTGTGTCTAGCTCCTCTTGGTTGGACGAGTCCACTTCCTTCCTTCTGTTGGGTTGATCTGCACTCTCTCTATTGTACTCTCACACTGCTCTTTGTTTAGTATTCTTCTCACCATTTTAGAATCTCTTTTGTTGCTCCCTCGAGCTATCAGGGCATCCTACGGAGTATCTTTATACTCACCCCTGCTTGGGCTTTGCCCACACTTGGTGTTCCCTTGCAGACGATGGACAGGTCGATCGTGACTATGGTGGAGTGTAGAGGACACAGGATCTTGGGATGTATTCAGTGGTCATAGTAGGATTTTTAGGTGTGATACTCACCAGCTATTTACTTTCATTTACCTGTTGTCGGGTTGTGGCACCTTTCTAGTTGGGCGCATGTTTTTCCCTTTTCTGCTCAATTTACTGGTCAGTCTACTTTTCAGCACTTTACTTGTTCTATGTAGAAGTTGATGCATTACTTTGGTTGGTTTATAGTTGGTTGTCCTTTGGTTTTTAATTTAGTCTACACTTCTTCATCGAGTGGGTTGTGTGTGTGTGTATAGGTACTTAGTTGAAGGCCTCCCCGAGATCGTTACGCCTTCAGCGCTTGTCTCCAGTCTCTGGCCTATGGAGGCGGGCTTGGGGTAGTTGCTACTCAAGACTGGTAGGGTCAGGTCGTGAAAAACCCAGCCTCCTTGTGGGGTTTCCTATGTTTGGAATTCCCTTGAGATTGACCCTCAGGGGTCCCCTATGTGGTCAATAGGATATCCGAGGTCCTTCACAAGGATGGCATAAATGTTTTTATAAAAAAATAAAACTTAATAAAAAATAACATGAAGTATAATTAAATCAATAACAATAACAATTAAAATTTATTAAACATGTAATTCAAAGAAGTATTAATTAAAAACAATTAAAATTTTAATTGATTTTAGAATTTAATAAAATTTTAATAGAGTTTAATTTATGAAAACAAAATAAAAGTGATAGAAAATTTAAGAAATTTCAAACACTAATAGTTGGTAGAGTTGGATCATGGATTTAGTCCATATATTGGTTAGGAGAGGTTCCACCTTGGTTCCCAAGTCTTTGATGCTTTAGAGTTTTAGTTTCTATCTCTTACTATTACATTGTTACTCTGATATTGTTTCTATTTTATTGATCATTATTGGATTGATCACTTTATTTGTAGTTGGGTTTCAGTGCATCCATAATTTATGTAGATGACCTTAGTTTTACATTATCTATATCATGGTATATGTGTATTTGTTAAAGTTTAAATATTTCCCCCATTTCTATTTTGTTTAAACCCTTGGAATTTATTTTTAGCCTTTGGTGTTTGGGTAATTTCACCTATGATTAGTAGCACCTCTACCTCTTCCCAATACAATGGGTTAGGGAGGGATGTACATTAGTTATCGGTACACTTAATTTAATGTGTATTGATATATACATTGATGTAGCCAATGTGAAAGAATTATAAAATGAATATTTCATTTTATATGATACATTATATATTATTAACTCTTTTAATAATACTTAAAAACACAACATAATTTCCTATATATGATATCATATATGATAGACTGCTAGTTCACCCTAATGTATGCTGAACTTTCGAGGGTTTTATTAACTCATTACATCTGTATATAACTCTTTCAAAATATTTATGAAACCATATGGTAAAACCTTCCCACTAAATATTTTTAGTGAGTGACATCAAGTAAGAAAGAAATTTTGAGTGACAGTGAGGTTTAGAAATCATATTCCTAATATTCAACTCCTTGAACACAATAAAAAAATCCATTACTTCATTCCATAAAATGTTATAATTTCAACTTATGTTTTCTACTTATAACTCCTACTAAGTTTAATATCATCCTTGGAACCCTTTAAGATAGTTTTTTTCATTGAAATATTTTTGGGAATAATGTAACTATTTACATTTTTACTTTACCAACATGCCATAAAAAATTTTAGGATAAAGTAATATCCACTCTTTTACCATAACTAAATGTAACTCTTTAAATTTCTAATTACATCCATACCCTAAAACTCTTTTAGTATATCAAGTGTAATTAATTTTTTATTTTTTTAATAGGAATAATTATTTATAAAATAATGAAATTCACTTTCTCATGATAACTAAATGTAACTATTTACATTTTTCTTTAATATCACATCTCCTAAACTCTTTAGGATATTAAGTAAATAATAATTTTAATATTTATACTCGTATAACATTTTATTTGATAACTTTAAACTTATCAAGTCCAAACATACTCCCACTATCCTCTTATAAAATATATTTTTTTCAAAATATATAGGTAAGAAACACAAACTACTTTGGGTTTAGGAAATAACACCCATTTCGTTTTAGTGGGAATATTTAACAAATAAACTATTGTTTCATATCATACATGGTAATCTATGTTTTTATGGAATTTTTATCTAATATAATACTATACATAAAAATATACCAATGATGGGTAATTAGAACATATCCACTTGTATTTTAGAAAAATATCTATATAAACACTTTATCCAATATAAAACATTTTTATTCTTTCCTTATTCTTTAAAAATGTTATATAATCTGATGAATCCTAAAACATGTGAATACAATTAATCATTTCATTTTTTTTCAAAAAAACTCTTTTTTAACAAACAAATTCTTATCATATAATAGAAATAAGATAAAGATACACATCATTTACTTAGATTCATATGTTCTTGATACATTTCTTTACATTAAAATATTTGATGTAGAAACTATTTTTATTCATCACTTGAATGAAAAATATAAACTCTATTAAATTTTCCCTTGTTTTTTAACTCAAGTATGTTTAAAATATTTTTTAAATATACATTCATAATCGTGTACCCTTCAAAATTGAAGAATAAATTTCTATAACACCAATACCTAACATTGAAAATCCATGGAATATATCAACCTTCTTCAGGTATCCCAAAAAATTCCATCTTATGGAATCATTACTCCTCCCTCCCAATAAAATTTAGGTTTCAATAACCTTGACGAAATACTTGAAGAAACATTATAGGACTCACCAACTAAATTTTTTTCTTCTGATTTACACATTTACCCACTGGTGTTGTATATACAACACCATAATATAGACATTATATGCCAATTTTTTTATCCTTGAATCTTTGAGAAAATTTAGTAAATATTTCATGAACTCATTCACATTGTATGAACCTGTCCATGGATGAAAATAGGAAGAATTCCCTAACCAAATCAAACCTTATAATAAATCTTCAATATCCCTAATTCGTTAGTATATTCAATCATATTGAATATCATTGACATAACAAAACATTTTGAGTATATGAGACTAAAATTATTTAGTTTATTATATATATAAAATGCCTTTAAAACCTTAAATAAATCATTTTATGCTTCTAATGATCATCAAGAAGGCGATTCACTAACACATAGAATATTTTATTTACTTAAAAACATTTTTAAGTTACCAATATTGATATTTTATTACGTTAGCCTTTTCTATCCAAGGATTGTTTTCAAATTTAGGTTTGATGA
Organism: Viscum album; assembly: GCA_963277665.1. Taxonomy (NCBI): domain Eukaryota; kingdom Viridiplantae; phylum Streptophyta; class Magnoliopsida; order Santalales; family Viscaceae; genus Viscum; species Viscum album. The sequence continues at coordinate 1,022,416,699 of OY728127.1, forward strand.
TGATGATTTCATTTATATACAATATAATATTTTATTAGATTATTATCATGTTTCATTAATATTTAATAAATACTTTTATTAAATGGGATCCCACTAAAATAATGACCCCTTTTAAATTCATCACATTTAGTAGTAGGCCAAGATCCATATTTCACTAAGAAAATATTTCACTTTTACATTAACCTCACCACTTATCTACTTAGGTAGGGAATCATATAAATCATATCACGTATGAATCTTATATATTCAAGTATAAAACTCCTTGTCTAATCCATTTTATGGATAAATCCAACTCTATTCCTCTAGTATCCATCTTAAGGGTTTTCCAGCTAAGTGTGACCTAAAGAAAAAACAAATAATATGCTAACAAAATACAATACAAGGGAACCCTACTTTGTAAAAACCTACCCAAGGATGATCCAATGTCACCCAATACTTTTTTTCTTACACAGGATAATCTAGGGGCACCCTTCTTTTTCAGAAATTTCCTGGTTGAATGATTGAGGTCTTGAAAAGTGCTAATTTGGAAGGAATATAACACTTAGTATTTTTAGGGGATTTAATCTAAGCATCATATCTCATGATATTTTGTAACACCTTGAAATTTTTATGAAATATTTCTCTTTAAATAATTTTTTTCTTTGATAGCTTGTGTCACATGCAACAATAAGTTTTCATGAACGACGTAACATTATTAAAATATTATGTGTTTGTTATCACCCATCCATTGGATTAGTGGGTATAAATAGTAATAAATAAATTATGAAAAACATATGGTCTAAATATTTATAAAAATAATTTATTACTTATCAAATTATTATAATTAAAAACAAAAATTATTATAAAATAAAAGTGATGTTTTTTCTGAAAAATTGTTTGTATGCACGCAATGTACTTTATATTAATAAATTAAATTAATCCCTATTTGTGAATAGTTTTATTGAAATTAATATATTATTTACTTTATCAAATGTTTTATAAATTCAAAAAATATTTTCCTATTCATGGGATAAGAATAAATCCAATATTATGCTTAAAAATGTATTTTTCTAAAAAGAAGCTTTTATCGCATTTTGTGCACTTACTTTAAAATCAATTTCTTATATTTATAGGTATTGAATTAGATTAAATAAATTACATATTTATAATCATGAGGTTTAAATTTGGTAAATAGTCACCTTTTATTTTTGGTAAATATGAATAGTAACTGTGGTAAAATTCATCCCATTGGTAAAGGGTAAATGAGGTTAATCTTGAATAAAAAAAAGTGATAAGGCCATAATTTTTCATCTTATTTATTATTGGATGAATAAAATTCGACCCATATCACCTTATAATAGAAATATAGTTGTTTAATAGACAATGTTTCATAAATGTTACTTATATATTATTTAAATCAAAGAAAGTTACAAAATATCACTCTTAGTTTTAAATATCCTTTATCCCTTCACATAAGTAAATAAAACTAGTTATGAGTGAATATTAATATTAATTTTGTTCATAATGAAATTATATTCATGGTGGTAATTTATTTATAATTTTTAGTTATTATATAATTAACTTAAATGCTTACACAACACCAAAACAGTATTTATTCAATTAATGGGAAAATGAAATAAATTATATTAAAAATATTAAAAGTAATACAATTTGAGTACATTATTTTTTTCCATGAATTTTATAGGTGAATATTACATATTACTATTGTGTTATAAGATTATATTTGAATTAAATTTTTTATTTATTTCTTTTAATTCAAATTAAAATAATAGTATCAAAATTGAAAATGATGATATTATATCAAAATAATATTTTATTAAATTATTTAAAAATAATAAAAATATTAAAATAATACAAGGTGGATATTTAATGGTTTTAAATTTCATAAATTTTCCATTTATGGTCCAATTTTCACCTTATCTTTAAAAATTACAACCCTTTAATATTGAAAAAGTTGTTACCATAGTTAAAATTTAAATTAGTTAACTATGGGTTAATGAAAATGATAAGGTTTAAAATGACATAAGAACTTGTCTAAATTTTATTGGTTTATGGAATTAAAACCCTATCCTAGATTATCTTCTGATACCTATTCATTTGTATACATTTTTCTTGAGAATGAATTTATTATAATTTAATCTTTTGATAAATTATAAAAGTGCCCCTCACCTCAATTATAAAAGGGAACCTCCTCTATCACTTCTTTATAGCACTTTGAGCCTTCTATCTATACTAAAATCTACCAATTTCTCTTATAAAATTCCCTATCCACATTATATAGGTTCTTTTATTTCCAAAAGACCAACCCTAGATCCCTTTAGAGGATATCTAAAGGATTAGTTTCAAAGAAGATGTAATATCTTTAACTGATTACATTCCTTTATACTGTTAATTAAATCCTATAAAACTATGATATTTATCATAAATTAATAAATAAATTATAATAAATATGCATAAATTTTATTATTATTATTTAATCACCATTATACACCCTCATTCCCATAAAATGATAAGGGAAAGTATCGCTCGTGTATATGTATGGATTACCATCTCCACGTAGTGAAACAATTAATTTTTCAGCATCATATTTTATGGATGGGTTTAATTTTTATATATAATATTTATGAAATAATTATACTTTTTTAATTATTATATCACATCTAATTACTTACCCTCTAATCCTTTGGGAAACAATAATGTTGGTCATGCGTACGTGTGGGTTACCACCTCCACGAAGTAATGTGATTCATTTTTAATTTTTATTTTACTAGTATTGTAATGAGGAAGAAATTAATAAATATATATTATATATATTATATAATAATGATATTTTAAAGGTGAATTAATATTTACCTATCTTTTTTTCTATCTGTTGAAAAATGAAAAACAACTTTCATGCGTACGTACATCTAACCTTCTTCATGAATAGTGTAATTAATTTTTCTATCTATAACTTTTATGAATGACTCTAAATATGTATATAATTAATATATATGATATTTATATCATAATTATTATTATATATGTCATGTGACTGTAACAACCCTGGTATTTAAAGAATAATACTTTTTCATTTCTATTAATATTTATGAATAAGATATTATTTTTACATTAAAGGGGATGTTTTTTCCGATAGAGTACTTAACATGAAACAACAGGTTTATCTAAAATCTTACTTTGCACACAAATTTGAGTTATACCGAAAAATAATATAATAATATTATTATTTTAAATGGTAGTTAACGTCTAGCCATTGTATTGGTGTGAATGAACAGAATTAACTAAAATATGATTATATATGTTTGTTAAATGTCTTTAAATTTATCCAATAAATTTTAGAGGCTTTAAATAAGAATGAATTTGATTTTAAGCATGAAAAAATCTAATATTTTTAAAAGGTTGGTTTACCACCTTTTGATGGAGAACCATTTTTAAATATAGTTTTTATCACTTTTATGTGTTTTATTTGAAAAAATAAACTTCTTATATATAATTGGAACATCAAACTTTACTTTGGATTAAATTTCGGTATTTTTCTGATAAGGTTCATTTTTTATATGAATAGTGAAAAATACCACATTTTAAGTCAGAACTATCTTTTAATCTAATTTATTTATATAGTTATATTGTAATTTTAATTGGTTTTAAAGTGTAATTGGATTTTATTTTTATCTTTTAATCCAATTTTGTTTATTGGAAGTAATTTCACTTTGAAATTGGACATAAACACATGTCAATCTTTTGATAGTTTTCACTTCATTAAAACACGCTTTTTGGTTTTGACAACAGGAATCAATTTTAAATTAATTTTTGCAACTTCTGTGTTTTGAATTTGGAAAAATGGATTACATATTTAAAATCAGAAGTTCCAAATTTTGTAAATGGGTATCTTTTATTTTTATACATTATGAATAGTAACTTCACTAATTATTTTATTTATCATGGTTACAAGGTAAATCTGGTAAATAAGGGTAAAAAATAATATTATAAAACTAATAAACTACTCTAACATGTGTCCCAGTCCTGTTGGATGAGATATGTCCGACCATGGGAATCCTTGGGTCAATTTTGGGACCCCATGAATCCACTTGGATGTGAAAATTACATTTTATAAGAATTAATTTAAAGTAAAGAAAAATATAACATAAACATATATCCTTTATTAAAAAAATTATATGGGATTATATAAGTGATATTTTTTACTATAAATAGTCATTATAAATATAAAAACATTTCCTACATCATTTTATTTTATTTATAATTTTTAGACGTCAAATAAATAAATTTATTTATGACACAATGATGATGTAGTGATTACCTTATTAATTAATGATTTAAATAAATGAGATTATAAATATTAAAATAAATTTATTCTAAAACTTTTTATGTCATCCAAGAATTTTATGGATGAGTATGACTTGTTATATTTTAATTAATGATGTTTTTTCTAAATATTCAAGTTATGGATTTTTTAAAAGTCATGATATGAATAGTATAAAAATTGATATAAATTAGTTTTTAAAACAAACACTATTTTATTAAATGATATAATAGTCATAAAAATATAATATTCATAAAATTGACTTAAATAGTGTCTAAATTTAATTAATTAATCACTTTAGGTTAGATTTTCATTTTATAGTAACTCTATTAACCATATGGTATGAATAAACAAGAAGACGTTGTAAGAGTTAAATTAGTTAACTAAGGGTTAAAGCTAAAAGATAAGGTTAAATTTGTGACCTATACTTGTCTAAAAACTATTGGTTGAGCGTTTTTAAACCCAAAATCATCTTATATTTTAAATAAATTACTTTGGGACCATTTTAAATAGAAAATCATTTTATAATAAAATAATACTTTCAAACTTTCCTAAAGTGTCCCTCCTCCCTCTTATAAAAGGGAATCACCTCTACCCATTTAATCACACTCTCAATCCCCTTGGATCATCCAAACTCTACCCAAATATGCTCCTAACATCCCTATATTACTTCTAGAATCCTTACCTTATGCAGAAGGCAATTTAAGAAATCCTTTTGGCTCAAATCAAAGGGAGTTACTCGTTTTAAGAGGTAGTGTCTTCTCTAAAGTTACTTTCCATTATTTTAAATATACACTCCCAATTATATTATTATTATTTGATTACATAACAAAACAAGTATCCTAAATATACTAGTATTTTTTATGAGAAGTATTCTAACTACACTTACACACATCTCCATCTAATGGATACGAACACACTGTTTCTGTGGACGGTGAACTACTGCCTCACGAAATGATGATTGTTCAATTTTCTCCTACCACCTCTCATGGTGGCCATTATGATGGAACTATATTTATATATGATATATATTATATTTATATTGTCTCTATGATTCTGTTTTTTTATTTAAATCATACCTTTATGCTTTCCATAATGTGTAAATATGATAATTTCATTTGAGGAAGTGCGGACTACCGCCCCCTCCAAGTGATATGACTCGTTCATGCCATACATGGAACGTATAAAGGCTGGTATTAATAAACTTATGTAATGTATATAAAATATTATATTATATTTTGATTATAATATACCTATGTATCATCTATTTTTCATTCCTTTAAATATGAAAAATAAATAAAAGTAGCTTTCATGCGTACGTACGGCTTATCGTCTCCATGAACGGTGCATTTCATTTATTATATTCAAATGTTATGAAATATTATAAATACATATATATACTGGATATATATGATATTAAAATCATTAATACTATTCTAGAGATAATTTACTTTTGACCACATGGACAATTTGTAATTATATCAAGTTCATTTTTTGATTCTAGTACCGAATATCGACAAAACAACCGATATGAACTTAAATAATTATGTAATTTTTATAACATGAAGATAAGTAATATAAAATGAATAAAAAACTTGAATTTTTTTTTGAAGAAAGTATAAATTAACCTAAGTTTATTATTCAGGAATATAAAGAATAAACGAGACAAGTCAGACTCAAGGTAAGGGAACCTTTCGTCCTCTTATTTTAGTCAAATAATTATTTAATGTTATGTCTTTTAATTTTCCATTTTTCTTATGTTTGGATATGTTATTCTATATAATTATTACTATAAATTTTATTTCCAAGTGATGAGAAACCATTTTCTCTCTCATCAACTCATTTTATGAATTTTTAAGTGACATCGTTAGGCTGCCGAATTTTTGTAAGGGAACTTCTTAACCCAATTTCCATTCTTTAGGTTGATCTTATACTTATTGATTATGTCATGCTATGATTATGTGAGAAATAAATTTTGATGTCCTGTATTTTATTTATGCTTGATTTATGTGTATTTATAGTGAATACACATAATTGATCTATTTTATTACCAAAATAAACTTTGTAAGGGAATTTCTAAACTCAATTTCTACTCATTGGGTTTTACACTTACTTCGTTGATTATATTATGACAAGATTATATGTGGAATAATTGTTTGTTTGTTTATTTTGTAATTTCCACTTCTGTTTGTGTGGATATACTATTTCTACACATAATCATCCCATTGATAAATTCTTACATCATTGATACAATCTTTGTAATTTACTTCATCTCAATCTCATTTCATTAAGGCATATCTTGATGTTGCGCACCTTTATTATCCATTAAGGTGTATATATGAACATTTTGACATGTTATATCATGAATTACTATATTCAAATGATATTTCAAGTTTTTTTTAATGTTCTTAATTAATTATATTCAAGTGTTTCTCAAGTGGTAAGGGACTCTTCAACTAAAACATCATTTTTAATGATGTAAATATTTATTCATTTAAAACCTTATATTTCATTTCCATGTTTTAAAAATTGTTTTTTAAGAATTTATTTATATGTACATGGTTGTTTTAAAATGATAATTTATTTCAAAAGTTTCAAAGTGGTATGGGACACTTTGATTCAAAATTATCTTTATTAAATGTTTTAAATGGTTTTGGAAATGGATTGAATATTTCAATATATTGAATTGATTTATTGTGAATGATGATTGAAATTTTGATAATTTCAATATCTTATTTGTTATGATTATGTAATGGTACTTGTATATTTGACGGGTGGTTACGCGATAAACCAAATATAGGTGGTTACGTGATGAGCCAAATACATGTGGTTCCATGATAAACCAAGGACTGGTGAGCCTGAGATAGCTCTCCAATGCATTGGGTAATGTGACAGAGATAAATGTTAATGTTTCTCCTAATATATTTAGGTAAATACTATGATGGGTATTCCAAATGTAACTTCCTATGTAGCTGTCAAAGCTACAATGTAAGTATGTTATGGATTTCACAAGTTGCCTTTATGATTTATTATTCCTATGTTTTATTCATAAATCTTATGATTTCGTGAGGTATGTTAAAGAGATCATGTTTTATGAGTGAAAAGTATGATTTCATTGATTTTCATGTATTGATGGACTAATGTTTTCTTTCATTATTTTATAACCCTTACTGAGCTTTTTATGCACATCTCAAGTTTTTGAAATGTTTTTTATAGGGTATAAGGAAGGGTAAGAGAAAGGAATAATTCCGGAATATTTATATAAAGAAAATAATTCTTGTTTATTTAAGTATTTTTATTTTTGTGAAAAAAATTGGATGGAGTAGAAGAGTCTAATTTGTAAGTTTTTGAGATGTAATGTATTAGTTATGGCCTAATTCTATAAAAAACTAAACCTAAAAATATCCTCAATGTCGAATTCTTTACTTAACACAAGATTATGTAATGTTTAAGTATGGGGCCCTATAGTAACTAAGATAAATTTACATGTATTGGAACTACTAAACTGAAATACTCATGATAAACAAAACAGTTAACACCTAGAAATGACGATTTTATTAAGGAATTATTGATAAAAGGGGGTATTAAAATGTTATAAATGGATAATATATGATATTATAAGTATAAAAATTACTCTATTATAGAATTATAATAAATTTAAATTTATTATACATGAGGTTTTAGTTCTTTCTAATTAAGGCGAACTTGAGTTAAGGTTTTTATGTTACAATCTCATTGTTTATGGGGGTTGTTTATGATTAAGTTATAATGATGAAATACTACAATCATGAATTTATTATAATATGGTTATTTATTTAAAATAAATTCAATGACTCTTATTTGTACATGATTAGTTTAGAATGTTATATGAATTATTTTTGGATCCAGGCACTGAGACGGCGTGAGATTCTGAGACCCGATGAGTCTGAAATTCATATTTGAAAAATATTAAAAATATTAATATCAGAGACATAAATTTTTCCTAAAAAGGTGGAATAACTCTTAAAAAGTGGATTATATTATAAATATGAGGTCTTCGTTCTATTAAAAGTGTGGGATTTACCCTAGGCATGACATAATATTTCTCAGTTTTGGGTGTTTCAGTAAAGTGTAGTTGCGGGTGAAATTAATACAAATAAATTTATTTATTTATTTATAATGATGTGGTGACCCATTCCACCAATAAATAAATAGGTATTACTTAATCTATAGGGTTAGACACATAACCTAGATATTGTGAGGAGTCATTGTAGGATCATTGGCATATGACATCGAATCAAGATTAGATTGAGGATCATGCACCAATAGAGTTTATGGATCTCTCTAATCATGAAAACGCAGGACCGTTCTTTGTCCTTGATAGATCCAAACTCCGAGTAGGGTTTTTGATTTATGTGATTCCATATCATTTTTTATTCCATTCAAATGTAGATCAATTCCATAAACAAGAATTTATTCTCATATTGACGGTTGATTTATTTTACGACTGATTTATTTTGTTTATTGAATTATTTCCCTCTTCATTTGACTAATTCTTCGATAGCGGATCAAGGAAAAAAACAAAGGCAAAGGTTTCTTCCTCACATTTTATGGATTGTGGTTTTCTCCCCTATTTCTTCACTCGATCATCGTTGGTATTTTCTTTGTCCAATGGTTCGATGGATACCGAGTATTCGATCGTTGTGCGACCCTTATTCAGCGTAATGAATCATTATAGTGGGTATGTCTTGCGATGGAGTATGAATTTTAGGATTGATGATGATGGTGGGTGATTCAAGGAGAAAATATATCAAACTGGAGGTATTTTGTTTTCTTGAGTGGCGCACAACAACATGGATGTTGGAGATGGGTTTCCAATTCATTTTGGTGGCCGAAATCTGGTGAGAATGCAACAATGAGTCCAGTTAACCCTAGATCTGATGTTTTTGGGAACAATTAATGGAGAAGGCAGTGGATTTGAGAAACATGTGAATCAGGTATAGGTTTCTAGAAAATCCTGTGTTACATGGTGTAATCTGGGACTACACGTTGTGTGAGACCCCCTGTGTGGCACTAGGGTTTCCATGGTGAAGATAAAGATCACACACTGTGTGGTACCTACCAAATTTCATGTGACTTTCCCCTAGTAGCTCGACACGTAACCTCATATGTATGGGAAGTTACATAGACAAGTACATGGGGTGGTACAAGGAGAGTCCAAGAGTACACGGACATGGACAGGTGACACAAACAGGGTGTTGGAAGACCTCTACATTCCCTATACCCTATACCCTTTATTACACACTGTATATATAGATTTATATATGTCATGTGGGACATCACCACACTGGCATACTAGGGGTTGGATTGACACACTGTGTGCCCTCATTATACGTCGTGTATCCCCTTTGAGGGTGTTTGGAGCCCTTTGTTTCTTCAGTATTGGACCAGTATCAGTTGAGTGCATTCCCTATAAGAACTTGGTTCTTCTTTTGAGGTATGGATATTTCCTTTTCAGTTTGTACTTAAGAAAATGGGGGGAAAGAGGTCTAGGGTATGGTTTTAGGCATGTTACATGATGTGACTGAGAACTACACGTTGTGTACTTATAAGTTCATGTCGTGTATGGAAGGCTACATGCCATGTAATCCCGGTACATGGCCACGTAAAGTTCAGGCCAGAAAACTGTATGGACATGGCATGTAATCTCAAGTAAACATTGTGTAATTTTTTTAAATGATTAAATCGGGTAGTAGTATTTTTTTTGTTAGATGAATAAAAGGCTCATCTGGGGTCACTAATAGTAGTACTGAGAGACGTTTTCCTTCTTGATTGATCATCTGAACCCTGATTCCTTTGTCATCGGTTGCATTCAAACCCGATCGTTGAGATCTCTATTCCTCTTGATACTTTCTTCCTCATTTATTCTCTCAATCTAGTTATTTGTGGTCAATAATTTATACTCATTTTGTAGATCAGGTGAATCAAATCCTAACGCTAGACAAGGAGAGTCTTACTACGACGAGGTTTGTGGTCTTGGTCCTTTCGCTCAATGTTGAGTTGTTAATATGTATCGTATTGCCATTCACTCATCTTTAGGTTGTAACCTTGAAGGTAAATTGACCCTTTTTGTTTCCTAATGATGATTAGGCCATGAATTAAATTAAATTAAGCATGGTTGATCTTATTGGTTTGATTAAGGGAAATATTGTGGGTGTGTTCCCTTGGAATGACCGTTTATGGCCATTTAGTTGAGGTTTCCTATGATGCATGCCTTGAGTTACCTTATTGGGTTGTTAAGTATGAATTACATTCATAATTTAATTGAAATTTTGGAAAATTGTGATTCATTTGTTAAGCCTTGTGATAGTTTAATTCACTTATTTATTGATATTTATGATTCCCATGTGAGTTGTTATATGTTAACCATGTAATAGTGTAATTTACATGTGTTGTTTAATATGATGAAATGCTGATATACTAGGATTTCCCCTAATTGATTTCTTATGCCTGTGGGTGAGAATTTGTTAGGCCTGTGGGAAAGGATTTTTTATGCCTGTGGGCGATGATTTTTTATGACTTTGGGAGAGTATTTTTTATGCCTGTGGTCAAGGAATTATTAGACCTGAGAGTGATAGATTTGGTTATTCCTACAGGCTGGGTTTTTTTTATGCCTGCGAGTAAGATGTTGAATAGATTATTGAAATGGAATGACATATAACGCATCTTACAAGCCAAATAACAAGCTTGGATTTGGTCTTCACTTTATTTGATTAGATATCCTTCTAAGGTATCTTTTGAGTATTCTTTATACAGGGGATTTGCGGGCTTAGTTTGGATCTCAAGACTTATATAATTCAATGTAATTAAATGGTTGAACTGAACATAATGAATGAAAATGGAAAAATGGACTTGTATGATTGTTTACTTTTGAGTGCTTCCTAGTTTACTGTTTTTCCTTTCTGTACACTACTTATTGCATATACTCACTGAAAAATAGGCACTAATATTTGGTGGTTTCTTACTGGGATTTATTTCTCTCACCCTGTTTGGATCATGATTTTTGACCCAAATAGATTATATTATTGTAGGTGTTGATAAGGGAAAGCACCCTTCTACATGTACTTGATATGTTGTTTAGGAGATGAAGACCATGGGACCGAGCCAAGGCTTGTGATGATTCCTAGTCTCTTTTTGTTTCTTTTGTGATTTTAAAACATATATTGTGTATTACTACAATGTACTTGTTTGGATTCATTCCTCGAACATGTGACATGTTGTATCATATTTGTATTGAATGATTCTTAGTTATTTATCTTATTAGTCTTCTGCTATTTATTTCAGTTATATGATGTTTACTACTTCTACTATTGTATATTATTATTATGTTGTGTTACACTCTGACAATGAGGGCATATTTTCCCCATTATCACACCCTAGTCCCTCTCTGTTAGTCGGCAGCCTCTGGAGTTTGGTGAAATGCACTTGAGGTCATGTGGCCAACTGGGTACGGGGCAGCAGTTGAGTGGCATCTAGATTTTGGATGTATCAAAGTGGTATCATAGGAGTTTTCTTTTCTGGTTTGTCTTACTATTTAGAGACATTAGAAAGGATAGGAAGGAAATGGAGTTTGGTAATTAGTTGTGCCTGGGAGTAGTTACCCCATGTACAGGGAAAATCCAAACTACCTCGAACTGAATTGTGATTTTTGGATTTTGAGCTATTACAATTTATTCGATTTCACCATTGGGTGACACAATTGTTTTGGTCTATTATTATTGATATAATTACGGTTCTATTTTGTTGCAACCCAACGAGATGAGGGTATTCCATCTCATGAAACATATAGGAACTTGTTAGAAATTACATTCCATGCATTTTGTCCATGCCATTTAAAGAGAATTACTGATTGCATGTTGTTTTAATATATGTCATGTTATATATGCATGATGTTGTGATAGGTACCATAATAGTTATGCCTACTGTTGTGATAGGTTCATTGGTACGTGTTATGGTTGAATTGGATGGACACCAAACTTTGGTCCCTGAGGATATGGGCCCTCTTGGATTGGAATTTGGTGTATCATGTTCCGTCCATGTGATATAAATTGTGTTGTTATGTGTTATATGTGGATGCCAAGATTTTATTCTCAGGGATTATGGGCTCTCACAGATCGTAATTTGGCACATCATTGCTTTGTTTTTAAAAAAAGGGTTCTGGGGAAGTTTTTGAGGCTTACTGTCTGGAAGCCCAGACAACATGGTGTGTGGTCCTATGAAGACATGCCATGGGTTCTTCTATTCGAGAAGAAAATAACTTTTCCATGTACACACTGTGTACTCAAAGTACATGTCGTGTGATATATGACCATGTCACCGGATGTGTGATAGAAAACACGGGTTGTTGAGTTTTGATCAGAACACACCACCTACCTTATGTACACCCCATGTAGTTTTACATAAGCAGACCCATGTAGCTCTGGCCTTGTAAAAGTACATGGCTAGGAGGAAATACTTGAGTACAAACCATGTGTTAACCCAAAACATTGTGTATCTAGAAAATTTAGATGGCCAAGGTAGGTGTATTTACACACCCATGTGAGAGTTTAAGGGGAAACGCCATGTATAGTACCTGCATGCCATGTACCGGGGGTGTTTACAGGCCCAGGCCAATAGGAGTACATGACCATGTAAGGGATTAAGCACACATGCCTTGTATGGTTTCTACACACCTTGTACACATATTTTATGAACTTTTGAGGATTTTCTTCTCCTATTTAGTTCATGTGTTCTTGAACTACATACCTTGATGAATAAGCTTATAAGTAGGTGTATATGCTGGACTTTACAGAGTAATTCCACCACAACAACATCCAGCTGTATTCCAAGATAGTGTCAATGAGCATACCCCGGTGGTGGTAGGACATGGGATACCAGTAGATCCCCTACATGTGATAGTTTTTATACTAGATGTTATACCAAACATAGGTTTAGATGCACAGTTATGTGAAGGCTTCATGAGGTTTATACAAAACTTCCTAGGAGTACCTCAGCTTGCCATGTCTATGGCAGAACTGATGTGATTATTCCGGTAGCATCATCCACCTACGTTCTCAAGGTATGGTGGAACACAGGCTACATAGTCATGGCTGGAGTCCATGCTTATAATCTTTGAGCATCTGGAGACGTTTCTAGAGAGAAGGGTTAAGCTCACAACTTATATGTTGTGTGATTCTTCCAAGAGGTAGTGGGATGTTATCACATAGACAGAACATCATCAGAACATGAAATGGGGATATTTTCATATGGTCTTCTATGAATACTATTTCCTTGAGATGTTGAGGGCCGATAGTGCCTGGGAGTTCATGCATTTAGAGAAGGGTTCTATGTCAGTGATGGACTACTCTGGCCATTTTATAGAGCTTCAGATATTCCCAACTATTATGATGGGTGATGAGACATTGAGGGATAGGAGATTCGATTATGGTATCAGATACGACATCCGATCACAGGTGAATGTTTTTAAGTTTCCTTTTGTATATTCCATCTTGAATCAGGTACTGATTACTGAGTGTAATCTGTGGGAAGCTGGAGGTGAAAACTATGGCGGTTTGGCACTAAGATCTGGTACTGTCTTGACTGGGAGAAATAAGCGTCATTTGTTTCTTTCTTGTGGTGATATGAGTAGCCATAATGTTTCTTCTGGTAGTCAGGAGAGGTGCTATCAGTGTGAAAGAGTTGGGTATATGAGACCACAGTTCCCTATGGACCCAGGTGAGTGCTGAGATTGCAGTAGTATGGGCCATCTACAATGTTATTGTAGGGTTTTTCCACCATAATCTAGTGAGAGAGGTTCTTCACTGACTCCAAATTCAGGAGCAGAATCAGCATCTTCTCACTAATCAGGGAATTGGAATACTTCAGGACACTTAGGTTGAGGTGGTGGTCGTGGATGAGGTAGCCAGACTTTATTTTTTTAGAGACAATACAGTGGATCATCTTAGGGTATCCAGGTAGTGTCACAAGGTCGTGGGATAGGCTAAAACTTTTTAGTGCAGCAGACCCATCAAGAGCAGGATTCCAGACCTTCTACTATCAGAGGTACTATTCTAGTCGCCTCCATTTTATCTTATACACTCTTTAATACAGGGTTTTCACATAGTTTTATATTTGGGACTGTTATAAAGAGCCCCGGGATCTGTGTATTCTCTTTTGATGATTTTATGACTCTAGACAGTCTATTAAAGATAAGGATGGAAAGTGTGCATTAGTGTAATAATTTCCCCCTTGAGTTTGGTGGGTGTCACTTCTTTTAGGATCTCTATGTCTTAGAGATGACAGGATTTGATGTCATACTCAGAATTGACTGGTTAGTCTCCTTTAAATCCCTTGTTGATTGATATCTCCACAGGGTGAGTTTTATGTCACCAAGAGGCAGATCATTTCTATACAAGGGAGAGTGGGATGTCTAGGCAAGCTGATCTGGACCCGAGTAACAGGGGTTGAGTGGGATGGCAGCACAGATTTCTAGTTTATATTTGGATGACTAGGTAACCCATCAGATAAATTTCCCTCTAGTGGTTGACCATTTTAGGGATGTTTTCCTAGACTAATTTTTAGGGTTACCTCTAGAGAGAGAGGTGTATTTCATGATCGAGCTAGTGCTAGAAGTTGCACCTGTATCCATTCCTACTTATAGGATGGATACGACAGAGTTGTAGGATCTCAATAGGTAGCTAGAGGATTTAGAGGGAAAGTTTTTTATTTGACCCAGTACTTCTCCATGGGGTTTTATAGTCCTTTTGAAAAAAAGTTGGATGGTACCCTCAAGCTATGCATGGACTATCAGAAACTAAACCAACTAATAGTTAAAAAGAAATATCCCTTTCTATGGATAGATAGCCTATTTTATCATCTCTGAGGATACTAGGTGTTCTTTAAAATCAACTTGAGTTCAGGATATCACCAGGTATGTGTTCGACCTTCAGACATACCTTGCACCATGTTTCGTATCAGGTATGGTCTATATGAGTATATGGTTATATATTTCGGTCTCACGAATGCACCATCGGTTTTCATGGAACTAATGAACTGATTGTTCCATCCTTATATGGATTATTTTGTGGTGGTTTTTTTGGATGATATCTTGGTATATTCTCACAATATAAACGACCATGAAAAACATATTGAGATCGTTTTAAAGACCCTAAGAGAGAATCATTTATATAATAAGATCTCAAAGTTTCACTTTTGTATGGATCATATTCACTTACTAGGTCATGTCATCTCGGAGACAGGAGTATCAGTGGATCTAGAGAAGGTGTGATAAATAGTTACCTGGGAGAAACCCAAGAATGTCTTTCAGGTGCAGATTTTTCTAGGGCTGGTTGGTTACTACAG
Organism: Viscum album; assembly: GCA_963277665.1. Taxonomy (NCBI): domain Eukaryota; kingdom Viridiplantae; phylum Streptophyta; class Magnoliopsida; order Santalales; family Viscaceae; genus Viscum; species Viscum album. Next base: position 1,022,432,399 of record OY728127.1, read on the forward strand.
TCATTTCATACAGGACTTCTCACACTTAGCAATGTTGATTACGGGCTTGAAAAAGAAGGGTGTGAAGTACATCTGGTCAGTTTCTTATGATACAACCTTTCAGGAGCTAAAAGGGAGATGAATGTCATCACCAATACTGATTTTTCTAGATCCAGGAAGGAGTTACACTATGTACTACGATGCATCAAGTATCGGGCTGGGAGTAGTGCTTATGCAGGGGGGTAGAGTTATTATGTATGGGTCTCATTACTTGAGGCCACATGAGAGTAACTATCCGACACATAATCTCAAGTTATCCATAGTTTTTCACGCCTTATGCTATTGGAGACATTACTTATTGGGGGAGCATTTTTTGGTGTACACGGACCACAAATGTCTCAAGTAAATCTTTACTCAGCGTGATCTAAATTTGAGGAAACGAAAGTGGGTGGAATACCTTCATTCTTTAGACTTTGATCTTACCTACATTCCTGGAAAAGGAAATGTAGTGGATGATTCACTGAGCAGGAGGAATCAGATACAGGAAGTGAAAGAATCTAGTAGTGAGTAGAAGCTTATGGAATTATTCTCTGAGATGCACTTGTAGGTGTATGATAGTCAGGGATAGACTTTACTTTCATCTTTAGCTATGAATTCTACCCTCCTAGACATAGTTAGGATGAGACAGCTATCATATTCTGAAGGCCTAGTCTTGTGGGAGAGTGTAGTAAGTGAGGATCCACCTCCTAGTTGGATGGTAGGTGATGATGAGATCTTGCAGATCCATGGATGTGTTTGGGTTCTAGTGGAAATACGTGAGGATTTGATGTGTGAGTTTCATGCTTCAACTTGGGAAGTGCATCCCAAAGTTTCCAAGATGTACCGTGACTTACGCTATTAGTACCGGTGGCTGAGTATGAAGAGAGTGGTGGCTGGTTTTGTTACGAGGTGTTCCACCATTCAGCAGGTGAAGGCAGAACATCAACGGCCAGCTCGGCTTTTATAGTAGTTACCTTTTCTAGAGTGGAAATGGGATGATATAGTGATGGATTTCATGATGGGTTTATCGAGGTTTCCCTAAGGTAATGATTCAGTGTGGGTGGTGGTTGAGAGACTTATGAAGGTCGTTCACTTATTTATGATCAAGGAGACCATTGGTGTTGATGAGCTTGGGAAGATTTATATTCGTGAGGTGGTACGACTTCATGGGTTACCTTGTTCTATCATTTTAGATAGGGACGCCCACTTTACATCTCATTTCTGGAAGAGTTTTTAGAGAGTGATGGGTACATAGGTTCTTCTGAGCATGGAATACCACCCTCATACTGATGTCCAGTCAGAGCGTATGATACAGGTGCTGGAGGACATGTTGTTAACATGCGTCCTAAACATTGGTGGATCTTGGAAGAAGTATATTACCCTAGTTTAATTTTCCTAAAATAACAATTTTCAGGTGACTATATAGATTCCACCTTATGAGGCTTTGTATGGTAGGTTATGCTGATCACCCTTGTGCTGGCTGGAGGTAGGTGGGGCAGCTTTACTAGGACCACGTCTTGTGTAGGAGACTTCTGAGCAGGTCCAGTTGATTAAGAAACCAATGGCTACTACACAGTCTCATTAGAAATATTATGCCGATCACTACAGATGACCACTATAGTTCAAGGAAAGGGATCAATTTTTCTTGTGTGTTGCACCGAGGTTGGGACACAAGAGAATTCAGAGACAAGGTAATCTTTTGCTGAGATACATCAGTCCTTTAGAGATTTTGGAGAGGGCCGGGCCGATTGACTATCGATTGAAATTACCTTATAGGTATGGATATATGCACGATGTATTCCATGTTTCTCAGTTGCGATAGTACTTTTCAGACCCGTATCACACCTTTCAACCTGAGGAAGTGGAGTTGTAGGAAGATGCACCCTTTGAGGGGCATCTGATTCATAATATGGATCGTAACACGAAGGTTCTCCATGGACGATCTGTTCCTTTGGTACATGTGATATGGCATCATAGACAAGTGTATGAAGAGACTTGGGAGAGGGAGATCGACGTATGATCATAGCGTTCAGAGTTCTAAGATGTTTCTTCACCACCCTTGGAAGGGAAATTCAGGGATGAATTGCTTTAGGGGGGAGTTTTTTAAGAACCTAGTTCTTCTTTTGAGGTATGGATCTTTCCTTTTAATTTTTTACTTAAGAAAATGGGGGAAAAGAGGTCGAGGGGCTAGCTACAAGCATGTTATATGAAGTGACTGGGAACTATACGTCGTGTACTTATAGGTACACACCATGTATGGAAGGATACATGCCATGTAATCTCAGTACATGTCCATTTAATGGTCAGGACAGAAAATTATACGGACACGACATGTAATCTCAAGTACATTTTGTGTACTTTTTTAATGATCAAATCAGGCATTAGCATCATTTTTCATTAGATGAACATAGGGCTCATCTAGGGTCTCAAACAGTAGTGTCGAGAGTCGTTTTCCTTCTTTATTCATCATACGAACCCCAATTCCTTCACCGTTAGTTGCATTCTAAACCAATCAGTGAGATCTCAATTCCTCCTGAGCCTTTCTTCCTAATTTATTCTCTTGATCTATTTATTTAAGGTCGAGTGTTTATACTCATTTTGTACATCTACTCCATTCTAGGGAGAATCAAAGCCCGACACTGGATGAGTAGAGTCGTACTATGACGAGGTAGGTGTTCTTGTGCCTTTCGATCAGTGTTGAGTTGTTTATATGTTTCGTATTTCCATTCTCCCATGATTAGGGTGTAACCTTGAAGGAAAATTGACCCTTTTGTTGCCTAATGATTATTAGGCCATGAATTAAATTAAATTAATCATGGTTGAGCTTTTTAGTTTGATTAAGGGCCACCTCGTGGGTGCGTTCCCTTGGAATTATTATTTATGGCCATTTGGATGAGGTTTCCTATGAGGAATGCCTTTCTTTCCCTTATTGGGTTGTTAAGTACGAATTACATTCATAATGGAATTAAAATTGTGGTAAATTGTGATTGATTTGTTAAGCCTTGTTATAGTTTAATTCAATTGTTACTGGATATGTATGATTACCAGGTGAGTTGTTATATGTTAACCATGTAATAGTGTAATTTACATGTGTTGTTTAATATGATGAAATGATGATATATCATGATTTCCCCTAATTTATTTTTTATGCCTGTGAGATATAATTTGTTAGGCTTATGGGAAATGATTTGTTATTCCTGTGGTTAAGGATTTGTTATACCTTTGGGCGAGGATTTTTCATGATTGTGGGAAAGGAATTATTAGACCTGAGGGTGATAGATTTGGTTATGCCTATGCATAGGGTTTTTATATGTCTGTGGGCAATATGTTGAGTAGATTATTGAAATAGAATGACATATAATGCGTCTTACAAGACAAAGAACAAGTTTGGATTCAATCTTTATTTTATTAGTTTAGATAGCCTTATGAGGTACCTATTGAGTAATCTTTATACGGGGGATTGGAAGGCTTAGGCCAGATCTTAGGAATTATATAATTAAATGTAATTGAATGTTTAAACTAAACATAATGAATGAAAATGGAAAACACGACTTGAAGGATTTTTTTACTTTTGAGTTCTTCCTAGTTTACTGCTTTTCTTTTTTCTACACTACTTTTTTCATATACTCACTGACAGGTAGGCACTGATCTTTGGTCATAGACTTCTAGGATTTATTTCTCACACCTTTTTTAGATCATGCTTTTGGACCCAAACATATTATATTGTTGCAAGTGTTGATTAGGGAAAGCACCCTTCTATAGGTACTTGAGATATTGTTTAGGAGCCGAAGAGCATGGGACCGAGCAGAGGCTTGCGATGATTTCTAGTCTCTTTTTGTTTCTTTTATGATTTTGAGACATATATTGTGTATTACTACAGTGTACTTATTTGGATACTTTCTTAGAACATGTGACATGCTACATAATATTTTTATTTAATGATGCTCAGTTATTTTCCTTATTAGTCTTCCATTTTTTATTTCAGTTAGATGTTTTTTACTACTTCTGCTATTGTATATTATTATTTTTCTATGTTACACTATGCCAATGTAGGAATAGTTTCCCCACTATCACACCCTATTCCCTCACTTCTAGTCAGAAGCCTTTGGAGTTTGGGGAAATTTTCTTGAGTCTTTGTGGACAAACAGGTACGGGGAACCAGTTCAATGGCATATGTATCCAGTACATTGCATTCACTTTGTCCATACCCTCAAGGGTATAATGTGAAATTACATCTATAGCTCTGGATTGTGATCCCCTCTGGAGGATGAGTCTCTGAGAGAGTTTTTGGTGTCCCTCTGTGAGACCTAAGTGTGATCCTTTACCATTCCTTATTATACCCTATGTGGTGTTCGTGGAATCATTGTGACCTCCTTGATTAGGGCATTGATCCTCTTTCTAGTAGGTCATTTTAGTTTGGTTCATGATATCAATGGAATATGATCCCCTACATAGCAGGTTGGTTTATATTGGGTTTGTGGCGCCCCCCAGTGATTTTGGGTGTTATCCCACATCTGAGTACCAAGGTTTTCAGAGACCATTGATTTTTCTTAAGTGGGTCCCAATGATCACGACATCTTGGATGAGTGTCTCTAATGAAATCATGGATCATGGAGTGGGTTATAAAAAAACAATAATTTTCTATAAGCTTCAAGTAGAATCATGTGGTTGGTAGTTGGTTGAGATAGTCTGGAGGTGTGGTGTCCTTCATGAGTATATATGGGTTTTCCCTTTGATTTATTTATCTATTTTATAAGCTGAATATTATTGATTATATGTGTTTAGTGTTTTTATGGTGTCTTTTTGGGAATTGTTATACTTACCTCGTCTTGGAATATGCCCCCAAATTTTGTGTCCTGTGCAGATGAAGACCCATTTGATGGTGTCTTGGGAGGACAGGGATCCGATGGAGAAAATATTAAGATAGACAGACCGATTTTTTTTCCAGGTGATTGCATTTGATAGTATTCCTCACCTTATGAACAGGTTGGACTCTCTACAGTTTTGTTTGAGCTAGTATTTGGCCCCTTTATCTCTTTCAGTACTTTACTTTCATACTATGATTATAGGATTATAGATCAATGTCTGAGTTTGTTTCAGTTGTTTTACATTTTAGTATTTTATAGGATTAGAGAAGTGTGTGTGTGTGTGTGTGTGTGTGTGTGTGTGTTTGTGTTTGTATAGGTACAATAGGAAAATGCCTACCATGTGTGTGATATGCCTACTCAGTAATGTTCATCATCCCCTAACCTATTGGTGGTGGGATTGGGGTAGTCTTGGTTTAGGACCCCTCAGTTTGGGTTGTGAAAAAGTTGTATTAGAGGAGTCAGTTCTACCTTAGAACTGAAGTCTGTGATATTGGATTGGGTTTTGAGGAAACAATGTTAAGTGTTTCAAGTTTTTTCTTTCAGTATAAGGACTCAAATGTTGGTGTGGCGACCGATGTATCTATACACCGGGACTCTGATCGCCTACCTTTCAACTCGATACATGTAGAAATTGGTTAGAGAGAAATTATTAGTACATGAATCATATATGAATGGGTTGTGGATTCCATGTCCTTCTTAAGTCAACTCCCTAGATATACTCTTTGACTATAGTATTTTTTTTTTTCAGGATGCCTCTGTGAGTAATGCCATCCAGGATTCCACTACGTGATCATGAGGATAATCCTCTAAGTGATAAGGATTTAGTACAGAGGATTGTATCGAAGACAGTACCTTTGGGTCGTTTACCTGCTATACCACCACCCATTGAGAAGCAGTTAGCACTGGAAGTGCATATTGAAGATGCATGCAGGATGAGTACACTAAATGAGCTCTAAAGGAAGTAACCTCCTAGGTTTTAGGTCAAGCTTGACCCCTAGGTGGCTAAATAATGGATAGAGGCATACACTTGAGTTTTCCACCTTGTGAGGGTTCCTAAAGATCAAATGGAATCCCTTATAGCGAGTCTTCTGTAGGGTTATGTTGGTAAATGGTAGAGTCCGGTGACTCAGTCACATGAGGAGACAACTCTCTCCCTGTCTAACTTCAAGCATCTCTTCAGATAATAGTTTTATCTATCCATACTGGGACCAGTGTGCATCCAAGATATTCTGCATCTACAGTACGGTAGTATGACCATGGAGGAGTATTTGGTGAGGCTTACTTATATCTCATGATACTACATGGATATGGTGTGGGATCTGTTCTTCAAGGAAAATACCTTTGATATAGTATTAAATTGACATATTATGGATTGATTGGTATCTATTTTAATTCTAACTTATGATGGTTCACTGGAACGGATCTTAGTGGTAGAGAGATTTTTAGCAGAGCAGGCACCAACAGTGGGTACCGGTAGTGGTAACCCAATAGTTGAGACCTTAGTAGCAGGTAGTCGATGATAGTTTTAAAAATCCAAGCATGTCTGGTTCTTTAAGATATGATTCTAGGATAGAGGTTCAATGGTGCAGGGGTCTCATGATGGATCGAATCAGTTAAGGGAGAGGCGATGTTTCTCCAAAAATGGTCAGGGACATCTTGTACGATATTTTCAGACCCTTTGTATAGATTATCAGGATACAGTTGATGGAGCATCCAGATAGAGATAGATTTAGGAGAATGGAGTCCCTCTGGGGGTGGACATGTAAGAGGTTAAGGTATAGTAGAAGGAGGTGGTCGGAGGTTTGACCAATTACCACCACCACCCCCAGGTGGTCTACACCGGGCTCAGGGAGCTGGTAGTCAGGGACAAGGACAACTTCAGGCTATAGAGGCATTTGACCCTGATTCTTGAGGTATGATATGAGGTATGATCCATTTCCTTTATACATTAGTTGTACTATTGATTGACACAGGTGCAAGTCATTAATTTCTTGCTACTTCTTTGTTTTGGAACTTAGAGATTTTTATTGAGCCTTTGGATTAACTATGGCACTTAAAGACTCCAATGGGATGTGACTTGGAAATTTAACACTTTTTTCAAAAGTGTGATTTTATTCTTAGAGGTGAGAACTTCATATGGGATCTCTTTGCATCATTGATGAGGCCATATGACATCATCGTAGGTCAAGAATGGCTATCCACATTTCATGACTAGATTGACTATTTTAGATGGATGATGCGGTGTGTTTATAGTGATAGGATGAGATTTTTTTTTTGAATGAAAAGGAATCCTTTTTAGAGAAAGATGAGATTATTAATATGAGAGTGTAGTCAATTACTCACTATATGGATAGCATTAATCTTGGAGTAGTGGATGTTATGATCTACCAGTTCCCTGTGGTGGTGGCAGAGTATGAGAACTTCTTTCCTGAAAATGTGTCTGGATTAACTCCCCACTAAGATCTAGACATCTAAATTGACTTACACCCAAATATGGAACCAATATATTTATTGGATATTATAAGGATCCCACAAAGAATTATGATCTATGGGTGCTATTAGAGGACCTGTGGGAGAAGGAATTCATAAGATCCAGAGTTTCCCCTTGGTTAGTCCCAATCATTTTCACCAAGAAGGAGGACGGGAGAATGAGGTTGTGTGTGGATTACCAATGCTTGAACCAGGTGAATATGAAGAATAAGTATCCACTAACAATGATCAATAACCTCTTAGATTAGTTGAGTGGGATATTATGGTTCTTGAAGATTGACCTCATATCAAGCTATCACCATCTACGATTACGGGATGAGGATATACCAAAGATGATATTTATATGTCACTAAGGTCACTATGAGTACTCTATGATTCATTTCAACATGATGAAAACCCTAGAAGTGTTCACAGAAATCATGAACTGGATCTTTCATCCTTAAAATGATTTTTGGTGGTCTTCATAAATGATATCCTATTGTAATTGGAATTCGAGGAGAAAACGAGACACATGAGGATGATCCTGGACACACTCTAAGAGAAATGGATTTAAGGGAATCTATTAAAGTTTTAGTTTTATATTAAAGAGGTCCAATTCCTAGGACACTTTATCTCAGAGTCAAGAGTGGAATTGTTCTAGGAAAAGGTTTAGGTAGTGCTAGATTGGGATCCACCAAAGAGTGTTACTAAGGTGTAGAGTCTCCTTGGATTGGAAGGGTACTATTGGAGGTTTTTACCTGATTTCTCCAGAGTGGCAGTAACCTTAACATTTTTTAATCAAAATGGGAAGCCATTTGTGTAGAATAAAAGGTTCCAATAGTGTTTTTAATAGTTAAGTTAGAGGTTTATAAGCGCCCCCATCATGATATTTCCATAGGATGTTATCAAGTATGTAGTTTTATGTGATGCCTCAAGAACTAGACTTGGTTATGTTATGATGTTGATGCATACAGTGATTTCCCATTGGTCTAGGTAGTTAATACTAAATGGGAATAACTATATGACCCACAATCTTGAGAAAGAATTCGTAGTCTTCACCCTAAAGATGTGGCGACACTACCTGATGGGAGAGCAGTTTATCGTATATAATGACCATAATAGTCTCAAGTATATCTTATTTTAGAAGGATATTGACTTGAGACAGAGGTGATGGCTAGAGTTCCTCCAAGACTATAACATTGATATTTCCTATACTTCTAGTAAGGGTAACATAGTGGAAGACACTCTCAGCAGGAGATATTGTTCTCGGTTGTTGGATGAGGTGTTAGAGAAGTTAGCCTTATTGCAGTTCTCCATAGTGGACAAGGATAATGCTTCATATCTTTAGTCTATGGTTGTTACCCCATCTATTTTACAACGTGTTAGGGAAGCTCAATATGGATATATCGACTATGATACCTTATGTATCAATATATCCACTGGACATGATCCGGATGGATTTTATGAAGGTGGGGAGCACACTATCTTTTTTAGAGGACGGACAATGGTACCAGTGATGTTGTGGGAGGAGGTAGTGAGAGAGTTTCATACATCCCATTTTGTGGTAAATCCAAGTGTTTCAAATATATATCAGGACTTCCAATGTTATTTTTGGGGTCCAAAAATGAAGATATGTGTTTCATACTTTGTCTCTCGATGCCTCACTTTTCAGTAAGTGAAGGATGAGCACCAAGTTCCAACAGGATTAGATTAACACCTTAAGGTTCTAGAGTGGAAGTGTGATGGGATATCCATATACTTTTTGATGAGGTTACCACATAATTCTAGGGGAAATGATCCATCTAAGTTATTTTATATTGACTTACCAAGTCATACCACTTCTTAGCTATTTGGGAGTAGAGTTCAGCAGAGAGATTGGGACTCTTGTACATGTAGGAGATAGTTAATGATCATTTCAAACCATGAGGATTGATTCGCATCATGATTATAGAGAGGATTGAAAGAGACTATTGGGACTCAGTTGTGTTTGAGCATGGTGTTTCACCCCCAGACAGATGGCCAGACAGAGCAGACCATTCAAGTCTTGGAGGACATGCAACAAGCTTTCTAGTTGGATTTTGGATGTAGTTGGTAGGATCACCTACCCTTGGTGGAGTTTTCATATAATTGTAGAGCCCTGGTCTGTATTAGGTTCCACTAAGAGGGGGTTTAATCAATAGTACACTCATTTTTTTCAAATTCATTTTTTACTTTTAATTCAACCTATGGAACTTTTTAAGGTTCTCAATCCAATCTATAATTATCTCTCAATCTCACTTCATGTGTAATAATAAAATAATAGAGGGTAGTGCACAATGTTTACAAAGATTGGAAATGAAATGCCTAATCCTTTACATGTTGGTCAGACACCCCAACATGGATTGTCTTTACTATCTCCAAAAGTGAATAAAATTTATTTCATCTCCAACTGAAAGACTTCTATTCTGGCTCAAACCAAGGGACTTCATTTTATTTTGGATCCAACCAAAATACTTCTTACTCCATCTCCAACTGATAAATTCCTTATACTCCTGGCTCCAACCAGAAGACTTCAACTTCTCCTGGCCCCAATTGGAAGGCTCCACCTTTATTAAAGGCTTTGATCCACTGTAGGTTTATCTTTGATATTCCTCCACATGATTGTAGGATTTTACTTTATCATGTACTTCCTTGAGAACTTCACTAGTTCTTATCTAGAGACTCCTTCCATATTTGGTGTAGTCTAGATTCTATTATTCAAATCCAAGGGTATATGAAATTTCCTTCTTCAAGAATTGACCAGCTTTAGCTCACTCTTAAAATTCTTCTTGCATAATGGATTCAAGGTGTCTCAAAATTATCCTAAAATTATATATATTTCTCATCACCTACATGTACATATTTATACATAAAAACACGGTGCATGGAAATATCAATTAATTCCATGATTTAAAAAAAAATTAATTTCCTTCAATCATTAATACCTAAATTAAATTTTTAGGTATTATTTTTTATGATCAATATAAATACCCCAATAAAATGGGTATTTATTTCTTCATGAATACTTATTTGAAATGCCCAAATGAGTTTGTCGGTATTTCATTATTTAATGATCATTTAAAATACCCCCAGTTGGGTATTTACTTATCATATTTGAATACCCAAATGGGTTGGGTATCCTTTTTCTCCTCATACAGTGTATATTAAAATTCCAGAGGGGTGCACTATATCTCAATTAAATGAATACCCAATAAGGGTATCCTCTTATTCTCACAAGGCATTGATTAAGTCGTGGCTTATCAACCATGCATGAATTATACATGCACATGCTACTTCATCATTCAAAATTCCCAAAGGTCTTGGGATTCCTATTTACTCACACATGTGGTTTACCATATTTTCATGGTTCTTCGTTTAAAATATCCAAGGAGATCAGATAAATTGTTATTCTCATGCGGGTAACAATCTCTACAACTCATCATGCATGTATGAGACTCATATAAAATACCTGAAGGATTTTGTGACTTTTTAATTCAAAAAGATTATTTAGTTTTGAACACCCATGGATCCACATCATGTGGAATCATCACATTCAATTGAGATAATCGGGTTCCTTATTAAAATTCCTTCATACGATGCATGCAAGTGAAACTGCATGCATTTTTTATTATACCAATGCATTAATCCAAGAATTTATCTCATCTAGGATATTAGATTCATAAATGGTGTACATCATCATTTGGGTACCTTATTTTCATGAATGTCTATGAATATTATCTCCTATTAAATGCCTTATACTCGCTTAGAACTCAGGAGTTCACTATGGCCTTCGTTTTGATTCTTAGATGAATAATCGTGGGATATGCAGCTCATCAATGGTAGAAATATATCACTACAAACTCCTTCAAACACAGGAGGAGGAAGACGAAACCTCCCTCTTATTTGGATGACCATGATCGGCCATATCCAACGGCCCATGTTCTGCCCAACTTTTAAGTGATGGAGGAATAGTATGAAGAACTTAGATGTCCCACATCAAATCTTCCATACATCTGGGGTATGGTATATAAATCAACACATTCCATATTCTCTCCAAATATTCTAAACCCCACCTGGAACCACCCCGTTCCATCTATCCCTTCTATTGTGCTTCCCCACATAGTTGCACCATAATTTCTCTCATGTGCTTTGTGAATGCATGCTCTACTCTACATGCCTTATACATAGGCCCACTTCTCTGCCACCCATGGGATTTCTGGGAAAGTTCCCATGGGCATGGTTGACCTCCTAGTCCTACATGAGCCCTTGGTCAAGCTATCCTTGGTTGTCATGTGTGTTGGACTTGGTTTTTTTAATAAGGCCTCCATTATATTACTTATAGAATTCCTCTATAATAAATAAACTTCCAAGCCAATTATCAAATAAAATTACAAGACAACTTCTTTGTACTCACTTATTCTTCAAGAAAAACATATATGAACTTCTATTTTTGTATAGACGCCATCAATTCAACATCCTAATGCATTTATTCTTTAATATTATTGCATGGACTTCAATAATGATGTATCTAATGTGAAAAATCTTTAGCACATGTGTTTAAACATTGAATATTAGTTGAAAAATTGTCAGAGTTAACATAGATAATTTTCTAGGCATGACATCAAATGCCATAATATGAATCCATAAAAATTTTCTAGGCATCACTACTTTACCCAAACTCACCAAACACATATTAAAATATCAATGATAAAAAATGAATCACTTGGACCAAAAATCTCCCCCTTTGTATTTTTTTTGTCAATATATCTTCACGCATTAAAAAGTCAATATGTGTGCTCAAATATTTGGGCCCCTTTGAAAATAAAATGAAAAGGATAAGTGAGATTATTCCCATATCATATTTTTCTAAAAAACATGATCTTATACTTATATGAAAATTTCTTGATCACTTTAAAGTGAGGGATGATCTCACATGTTTTTCTTAGCAAAGAGAATTTAGTTAATCAACTCTAAGTCTACATGGGAAAACCTGGTGTAGAAAACAAGAGATATACAAGCAAGGTTGTCTAAGTTGTCCATAAAATATCATGAATGTAAAATCATGCTTATAAATTCTCAATTCTCATTAGAGGAGTTGGAAATGATCAGATCTATCAATGTAATGCTAAATTTTGTACACATATCCAAAAACACAATAGAAGGTTAAAGTGAAAAGGATATATATCCCCCTTTTTCTCATATTAACATTAATCAAACACGTCCCCTTGATTGATATGACTAATAAAATTATGAATAAGGGATGAAACTGTGATTGGCATACCTCAACTTTATCTTTGAATCTATCCCTTGGTTTTTATATTCATTCTCAAGGTTTCTTCCCATTAAGGGATGCACATTTCCATTTCATGGAAGTTGGTGGACTCCATGAAGTAGTATCTATTTATGTTGTTAAGTGATTATAGCCTCAAAAATATCCTTTAATTCCCTACATGTTAGCTTAAAAACATAAAATGATAGGGAATAAAGAGGAACCTTTTTTTCATCAGGAGTAAAATTCTATATGAGAAATTTCTCTCGACCTAGTCCATTATTTTCTCCTAATCTTAGTCAACTTATCATTGTTCTTCTTATTAAAATGTTTTTTAACAATCTTCTTATTTTGTTCACATACCAAGGTTGACTTGTTACCATCTTTTCTTGTGGATTTTTTTCAGATTTTATCCTCTTAAATGTAGGCCTCATATTGGTATTATGAATTGACATGATATATAACATTCTAATTCCTTATTCCCAAACTTCCAAAAACGCCAAAAATATCCTGTAAAATTTTTTCTATTTATTTTTTGGTGTAATCTATTAATTTTTCATATATTGTAAACCTTGTTGCTTTTGAGTGGCACCAACACTCTTTGGGACACTTCTTTCAGAATAGTTCTTAACACTTATTTTCTCATCCACCATTTATGTGATGGGATCATAAACATTTTTCACCATTAATACTTTCCTAGTGTTTGGTTTAAAACTTTTACCCGCACTTGAAACAAAATTTGTACACAATATAGTTTCAAGTTTATAGGATACCTTTTTCTTGGAGGATATTTCCATCTAATTAGATAATGATCTGAAGCTCTTCTTCAAGTCATGATATTTAAAGAACACTTGTGTAGAAACATTTCATTTTCCATAAATTTGGAATTTTCTATCTTGTGGTGATTTTTTATTCTTCAATTTTACCTCTAGCTATAAACACTTCATGTTGAGGGAGTTTTTATCATCCTCAACTAATCTTGGTTTGTCTTCCCAATCCTCTTTCGATTTCTTCATTTGTTCTTCATGAATTTTTCTTGAATATTTAAAATAGTTGTCAAGATACTTTATTATTTTATCTTTATATTTTAATTTATAATATTTTACAACCATATAAACTTTTTGAAAATTTTCAAATGCATGGAAACCTTCAAAAAATAAAATCTCAAAGAAATCATTCTCATAAATAGTTCTTTACAATTATTTAATTTCTTTATCATATCTTTCATTGAAAAGAGATATAATTTCATATTTTTCTTTCAAAAGTTTTTTGAGAGTGTTGGAAATTTCAACCTTCTTAAGTAATGCATCTTCCATAGCATCAGTTTATTCTTCAAGCTGTAATTTTTCATTTTAAAGACCCTTTATAAATAACAATATTTTTTATCACTTCTTTAGGGATACTGTTCAGATTTTTTGGAATATATAAGGAAGATCAATAAGTGATCCATCATGATTACAACTTTTCCAGGATTTGTAAAAAGAATTATAATCAAAATAATTATTGCAACATACACCATTTTTATTTCCTTTAGTTGATAGTACCTTATCCTTTACTGTAGGATTATTCTTCATTTTCATTTCCTATCTATCATTTCTATTCTTATGAGTCTTGGAAGAAATATTCATATATGGTAGATCATTCATTTCCAGAATTATGCACTTCATAAAGAATCACTTGGATATTTAGAGTTGACCTATGCTCTAATACCACTTGTAGATACCCAGGCTGGATTTGGTTCCACTGAGAGGGGGTGAATTAGTGGTACACTCATTTTTTCAAATTCCTTTATTACTATTAATTCAACCTATTTAACTTGTTAAGGTTCTTGATCCACTCTATAATTATTGCTTTATCTAACTTCATGTGTAGTAATAAAATAATTGAGGGCATCACATGGTATTTTTCATGGTTTGGTAATGAAAGGCCTACTCCTTTCCATGTTGGTTATACACCCCAACATGGATTGTCTTCACTATATCCACAATTTAATAAAATTTATTTCATCTCCAATTGAAAGACTTATGTTATGCATTCAATTGAGAGAATATATTTGCTTTTGGCTCCAACCAAAAGGCTTCTTGCTCCAACTCCAATAAAGAGACTCCTTCTACTCCTAATTCCAACCAGAAGACTTCAACTATTACTAGAACCAACTAAAAGTATTCACCTTTATTCAAGTATTTGATCCAGTATAGTTTGATTCCTACATAAGATTATAGGATCTGACTTTCTCATGTACTTCCTCAAAAACTTAGCAGTGTTGGTCTGAATACTCCTTCAAGATTTGGTGCATTATATATTTTCTTCTTCAAATGTTTGGGTGTATGCAATTTCATTATTTAAGAATTACTCATCTTTGGATCACTCTTAAAATTCTTATTGCACAATGGATTCATGGTTTCTCAAAATGATCTTGAAATTCTATATATTTCTCATCACCTTACTGCACATATTTAGACACAAAAAATGCAGTACATGGAAATATCAATAAATTCCATGATTTAAATTCTAATTTAAATCCTCAATTAAATTTGTTAAGAATTAAACATGCTTAATTTAATTAAAACATTAATTCCTAAATTAAACTTTTAGGTATTATGTTTTAAAGTCAATTTAAATACCCCAATAAAAATTGGGTATTTATTTCTCCATGAATACTTATTTGGAATACCCAAATGAGTTTGTGGGTATTTATTTATTTCATGCTTATTCAAATTACCCATGGTTGGGTATTTATTTCTCATCTTTGAATACCTGAATGGGTTGGGTATACTTTTTCTACTCATGAAGTGCATATTAAAATGCTTGAGGGGTGAACTGCATCTCAATTAAATGAATACCTAAGAAGGGTATCATCTTCTCTCATGTAGCTTTGATTAAGTTATAGCTCATCAACCATGCATGCATTATACATGGACATGATACTTTATCATTTGAAATTCTTGAAGGTATCAGGCTTCTTATTTCCTTGCATGCGTGGATTTACTTATTTGCAAGGTTCTTCATTTCAAATACCTGAGGATATTGGGTAACCTATTCTTCTCACGTGGGTAATAATCTCCATGGATCATCATGCATTCATTCATGAATGAGCCTCATTTAAAACCCCTAAAGGATTTGAGGTATCTATTATTCACACTAAGTATTCATTTTTTAACACCCATGGCTCCACATCACCTAAACTCGTCACATTCACCCGAGATAATCAGGTTCTTCATTAAAACTCCTTCATACAGTGCATGCTAGTGAAATTGCATGAATTTTCAATCATACCTATACATTAATCTAATCATTTATCTTGTCTATGCAGTAAAATTCATTAATCGTAGACATCACCATTTGGGTACCTTATGTTCATGCATGTCCATTAATATTGTTTTTAATTAAATGACTTAGAATTTCCTAGATCTCAGGAGTTCTCTATGGCCTTCGGTTTGATTCTTGGACAAATAGCCATGAGATCGATAGCTCACTGATGGTAGAAATACCATGTTACAAACTTCTTCGAATGCAAGAGTGGGAAGATGAAACTGTAACGACCCAATGTTTTATCAATGGAAATTCCTTTATTATAATTATGTCATATAATCACATGAAATCACAACATAATGAACTATTAAGTACTATGTGACCTTTAAACATAATTTTTACACTTCTGTGATTTGAATTTTGAAAATATGACATACACGGTTGTGATCAATAAGATGTTTGGAGTTCGATAAGACAAACTTAATTTAGGTGAATAGTAACTGAGCCTTATGAATGGTAACATTACCCTTATGAATATTAATATGAACCTTATAAATAGTAAATCAAACAAAAGAATAGTAACCTCACCCTTGAATGTATAAATAAAATTTATGAATCTTATAAGTGATAACATGATCAAAATAGAAGTATTGGTGTTTTTGTAAGTCATAAATAATTAATTATAATTAATTAATTAATTTAGAAGAAAATTTATTTTTCCTAAAATTTGTTCATAAATTAACAATTTTTTGTCTTCTGGTTTTAATATAATTTTATAAGACCTTATGTAATTTTTGAAAGCATTATAAAATCAGTTATAGTTTCAAAATATATATTTTTCAAGTAAATTGTGATTTTAATTAAAAATTAAATTAATCATATTTAAAAAAATATTTTTGAAAAAATGGAGTTTATTTTTGGATTACACAAGTTGAAAAATGGTTACGGTGAATTTTTTGGATTTTTCTAAAATACTTGAATTTTTATGAATGGTGAAATATGGTAATTTACTGTCTATATACATTATAAGCTAAATGGACTAATACGAGCATCATGTATGATGTAAGAAACCTTATTTTTAATTCACATGAACTTATTACTATTTTTGGTCATGGAATCATCACTATTTCTGGTCTTGATGGAAATTAATAAACTAAGGAATTAAATATTAAAAAACCCTCCTCCCCACCACTATAAAAACCACCCACACTCCCCTCTTCTCTTCACTCCTCTCAAGCCTTGTGACTTCCCTAAATTATGCCCAAATATCTCCCCAATCTCCTACCCCATTTCCAGTAGCCTTTGGTCTCCTCAAAAGACCAAATCCTATCCCCTTAAGAGGATCTCAAGGAAGATTGAATCAAGAGGTAAATTCCTCTTTTCTTTTCATTCATTTTCTTTACATGTTCCTTTGTTTTTTTTTTTGTTTTATAACCTATCATCATCAAAATTTTATGAAAAATACAGTACCATACATGTATTGGAATTATTTATGCTAATGGTATAATTCATTATCATATCCCCTTTACCTCCTTTTATACCAAAGAAATGAAAACAACGTCTGAGATGTGTTCATTTATCACATTCAAGGATGACGGTTTATCAATTTATTTTACCATATTCAATTCTATTCATGAAAACATTTTTATGGTTAAACCAAACTATTAAATATGTATTTGATCTTATGTGTTGTTCTGAAATAATTTTCACACATAATGTAAAATAATAATACAAAACAAGTTAATTATGAGAAAAATCGCCTAATTAATCCAAACGTTTATCATTAATATTTTATATCTTGTTTCACCTTCACTCCATGTAACCAGATTAAATTTACAACCATGTAACCTTTTTTATGTTCAATAATAAAATATAACTCCAATACTAGACAACCATCCCCGTGTTACAGGATTCTTTGTTCATGAAAATAAGTAAACTGATCGTAAAAACCAATAAAACAAACGGACCCAAACAATGAAATTAAACCACTTAACCCATAAAAAGGTCATGAATGAACATAATAATGTTTTAATAAATATTTTACATATAGAATAGGTCCTATAATTATTAATTAATGAACCTAATTTTATTATTCATGTCATTAATATCAATCGAATAACACAATTAGGCTTAAGGTAAGGGATCCTGTCTATTTCACTTTTATTCATAAATCTCCTCTATGTCATGCCCTTATATGTGTAATTACTAATGATGGGGTATAATTTATCACCTCCCACTTACTTCCCTCATTATGTATAAAATATTATAAACCCCTTTATTTCACATTAATCCCTCCTAAGTACACCAGATACCATGTTGATATTCTATAAGGGATTCTACCCGAACCGCCTTTATTCCTTCAAGTTTCTCTATCATTCTTTTTACCCAAATGAATTTGTCTATTAATTTTATTTAAAACTTATACAGACTTTTTATATGATTCAAAATCATGTTTTAAGATCCATTCCTCATTCTCTTTCAGGGATATGCATTCTTTCAAGTGATTCCTTCCTCGATACTTCCCAATAAGCAAACTCGTTTTGAGGGAACTTCCCAAATTCTTGCCCAATTTAAAGTACACTCTATCTTATTTTTTAATCCACCATTGTCTTTATAAAATCAGTATTTTAAATTATGAAACCTTATTCGTTAACTTCTAGCTTTATATAAAGAATTATTCCATTTTCTATTTTAAAGTATCTATAGTATTTTCCTTAAAACCGCACAAAATGTTTTAATGCTAAAAATTATTAAATAATCTTTTCACATGTTGTCACTTCTGTTTGACATCCCTTACCGTGATATATGCATATTTTACCTTATTAATTTATATGTATTTTTTATTGGAGTTGGTGGCCTAGAACCAAATAATTTGTACTTTATTCATTAATGAATACTTTATCACATCTTGATTGTTCTTTTACGTGAAAATGCATGTGATAATGTCCTAAGGATAGTTATTGCATTAAAAGGTCATAGCAGACCCCTACTATGATGAGAACTCGGAAGTTCCATAACACTTTTCTTGAATATATGTTCTATGGCTGTATGATGTTATTTGAGGGACACAAATAATATAGGACATTAGGGGTGAGGACTCATAAAACTTTGAGGCACTTTCTCATGGTGTGCGCCCTTATTAATATACAGGAGGATATTATGAGAATGAGACCCGCCAGTAGGAAATCCACATTTCATAGTTTCATTGGATGTTCCTATCTGCAGACATGTGTATTGGTCCTTAGACATTAATATTGTTATTAATGGGTATTACAACTCGTGCACTTAGATGTATTGACAAAAACTGTGATGACACACTGTTCGCAGTGAGGTAGGATACGTTGGGTGTGTCACGAGTGATAATACATTAATATATAATGCGAGAAAGGCTTGTCCCTTATGTTCCATAATGGAAGTAGATATCCCAGGCCCTTTGATGAAATTGATATAGCCTAAATAAATCCATGGCCATGGTGAGAAATGGGCAAGTTCAATTTCAGAAATTCAAAGAAAGAATAATTGAGCACATGGGTTGATGGAACTAGCATGCAACCCGCTTGATTCGAGATATTGAGACAAAGGGATTAAATTACACGGTAAGTGTTCATATGAGGTGACACGTCAATGCGGCGTCAACTTCTTTTTGTTGGGTGACTTGACCTGCTGCTAGACAGTAATCTTGGACTTTAGGCAAGCCTGCCTAATGCCAACGAGAAAGAGGCCTAGAGGGTCACACACTAAGTGTATCCAAGTATCTCAAGTATAATAAAGATTATTCTCGTATGTGGTTTAATAATTATTCAAGGAATCCTAAATAATTTTAATGTTGGAGGAATAAGAAAATGAAAACAAGATATACATGTCGTGTACATTGAATGTACACACCGTGTAGTTTTCATATTGGAAAGAAAATGAAAACAAGATATACACACTGTGTACATTAAATGTAGACGCCGTGTATTTTTCATTTTGGAACGGAAATGAAAAATGAGTACACACCATGTATTAATGATTACACTCTATGAAGTTTTTCTAGTCATGATTTTGAGGAAATAATATTGTTTTATTAAAATGATATTTATTATAATCAGTATGGGTGCATTTCAAGGAATTAATGATTCAACATGGGGGTTTTCAATAAGAGTTAATTAAATAAATAAAATGTGTAACACATTTATTTATTGTCATGACTCTATAACCTCAAACCCGATTATAAATATCCTCACAACCCCAAAACTTTTCCTTAATCATTGTGCACAAAAATTCTGGAGAATTCTATAAAGACCGAAAGAACTCATTCCTTCAATAATGCTCTCAGGACTGAGAGAGGTCCTCCTCCATCGGATCAAGGCAATCTAAGGTGGACAATGCAAGAAAAGGCTTCTTTACACTAGCACACATAGATTCCTTTGGTGACATCTATAGATACGTGGAGCATGTGTGGATCACCACTAGAGGAATCCTACACTTGGATTCTACGACGCAACGATGGATCACGTTGGATCATGACCAGAGACATAAAAGGAGAAAGAATTCCATCAAGGTAATTCTTGTCAATTAATTAATTTAATTATAACCAACATATGATGATCCTCCTTTGTGGTTCCGAGACTATTCTTATTTGTCTATTTCTGTGATTCGATCTGTGGAGTCTAGCATTTATCATCGTATTGATCCCAGATTGATCATTACTAATGAAAAAAGGTCAAGTGGGCACATCTACCCACGAGCTTCGGTTGCACCCAAAACCTACAAGTGGTATTAGAGGGAGTCATATTCTTGATTATAATTATTTAGTTTTTCATTGGTTATTTATACATTTAATAATATAGTATCTTAAATTCAAGTTAAGCATTCTTTAAATATGAATCTTGAGATCTATTCCTCCTCTCTCGTTTCTTGTTCACCTTACAGAAACTAATTTTTCTTTTATTTTTATTAAAATAAAATAGAGGATCTCATCCGGAGGTGTCGAACGTTCCTAACCATACAACACCAGAATACACGGCATGTATTCGGAAGTACACGTCATGTAGTCTAGGTTTAATGCATTGGACGTATCTTCCAAATTAGGTTGTGTAAATAGATCCTACCTAAGTCATAAATGACACTGTGTGTTTACTAGGAATAAGTGGCACACGGTTTCCGGATTACATGCCGTGTGGTCCACTGAATACGGCGTGTAGTCCCTTCGGGTTAGGGTTGGACCGTGTACCTTGTACACAGCTTGCCCGGCCAGAAACTGTGTAATGCGGACACTACACAGCATGTGTCCCACTAAACACGCCGTGTACTCCGAAAATTTCTGAAGTACAAAAACACGCCATGTCCTCGGGCGTGTACTTAGGATGGACGGTGAACAAAAGTACACACTATGTAGTCGGAACTACACGTTGTGTACTCATCCAAATTATGCAGATTTATTAAAATTTATTATTATATTATAAAAACCCTTGAGATGTGTACCATAGTGCAGGCATAAATTTGAGGCACAACACATGATAGGTGTTTTATATATGTATCTTTAATTTAATATCTGCGTAAATGGGAATTCACCAGGTTGCCTCCAAGGTACAAGTTACGTACAAAGATAATTTTAAATGAATTTATTTGTTTAAAATTATTGCGGATGAAAATCTCAAGGAAATTTAGAAAAAATATTTAAGATAAAAGGATTGATTAATTAAAGATAATTAATTGATTAGAGCATGATTTATCTTAAACAAGAACGATTAAATAATTGAATGATAGTTTTATTTATGCATAAATATCATTGCATGTATGGATGATCATGAGCTAGACCAAGACCTTTGTATGTGAATGGTTTCTTTTAATTTATTTATTTAAATTTGTTGTCATGTGAGCTTTCTCCTCATTAATATGTAGGGCCTACAAGCACAAGGTTACTTTTATGTAAAACCCCTTTTTTACCCCTCACCTGCGTGTGAGATAAATGCATATGTAATGGATAGAGCTCCCAAACTAGTGGAGGTGGCTCAAGTCAGGCGCCAAGGTGAAACCAATCCAAGGAGATACAAAGGTGGACAGGTGGAAAGCTGTAAACATGAACCTGAAAGGTTCAAGGTGTTTCTCCCCTAGGTATTGGGTTAGTTTATCAACCTCTAGATAAACTAACCAATAGAACAAGCTCATGATCATACCATTTATTTTATTTCTGTCAGTTGCATGGTTTATTTATTGTGGGTGTGTTGTCACGATCACATAATTAATGAATTAAACAAGCATGCAAGATGGAACTAAAATAAGACCAGCTTATGCATAAAATATTATCTCAGACATGGTTAATCACTTAAGTATATCCCATTTAATATTAACAAGCATGTAATCAAAGATAATAAAATGGAAATTTAGGTATAAGGATAAAATCCCTCAAAGAAAAATTAAGTCGGTATAGTCATCCATAATCTTAGTTAGAATCGAACCATAGTTCAAAGTGTTTGACTAACCCTAGTTGGGGTGATTTCAATTATAGAGGAATTCTAATTCAAGGTTTTGGGTTGACTTGACTTGGTCTGCATCAAGGGTTGACTGCCACAGCAGGACTTGGTGTGACCAAGAGGCAAAGGTTGAGGAAATACAAAATAAAAGGATTTCAGGATTGGGGAGTCCACTCAACGGATCAAGGATCTCCGAGTTAATGCAGTTGGAATTTTGAATGCCTACCTAAAACCCTTCAAGTTTCTTTACCAACCCTAGTTGGTGTAATGTGAAGTTCAATATGGATCTTTGTTACTAGAATATTCAGGCAACATAATATTCCGAAGTCAATGGTGAGGGCTATTAGAATTCAATAAAATAGTGGGAGACTAATAAATATTAATTTATTTGTTTGTCTCGGTTTTATCATAATAAAGTACTAAACCTTTTCTAATCATAATTTGTAGAAAATGGAAAGAAAATGACTTCAAACATATCATTGTGAACCATAATCGAGAAAAAAAACCTTCTCACCGGCACCAATTTCTAAGAGTGGACGAGGCATTTATGCGTCATCCTTCGCCATGAGAGGAAATTATATGTGCTGGAAGAGCCTGCTTCAGTTGTGCCTGGGAAAGAGGCCAGTGATGAGGAATTATCTCTCTATATGAAACACATGGATGATGCCATAGATTTCCAGTGTTTCATGCTATCGGCCATGTCTAATGAGCTCTTGAAGCAACATGAAACCATGGACGCGTATAGCATGATGTCTCACCTTAAGGATCTCTACCAAGAGAAGGCGAGATAGGAGATATATGAGATCTCCAATGATTTGTTTACAACTAATCTTGGAGAGTCTATGCCGGTTGGGCCTCATGTAGTCAAGATTATTGGCTACATTGAAAGCTTGGACATCTTAGGGATTAAGTTCCTAGATGAGTTGCATACAAATATAATCCTATCATCATTTCCCAAGACCTTATCTAGCTTTATTATCAACTACAACATGAGAAACCATGAGAAGAGTCTATCAGAACTTCTGACCTTAATTCGCCAGGTAGATAAGGACATGGGGTGTGACAAACCCACAGTCCTTATGATGAATAAGAAAAGGAAGGACAAGGAAAAGGGGTCAAAGACTTATAAACGGTCTGAATCCCCTGAGCATCATCCCTCTAAGAAGGGGAAGATACAGAGGCAGGGTAAGGAATAGGAGGCAGTATGTTTTTCATGTGGCAAGTAAGACTACTGGAAGAGGAACTGCCCCCAGAAGCGTGGGGATGCTAAAGGTGCGTTCTTTATCGAGTGTAATCTTTCTATTTCTACACATAGGGTATTAGATATAACTTGTGGGGCTCACATATGTATTCAAATGCAGGAACCAAGTAGATTTAGAAATATTTACAGAGGATAGGTGGATCTTCGAGTTTCCAATGGTGAGAGGCCGGTTGCCTTAGACATTGGTGATTACCACCTCTCATTGCTGACTGGGATGATTTTGGTTTTACATAACTATTATTATGTGCCTACTGTTACCAAGAACATAATTTCTGTATCTTGTTTGGATATGGATAGATTTATTTTCAAGTTTGGAAATAAGGGTTGTCTCTTTTATAAGAACAACATATGTTATGGTATGGAGAATTTAAATAATGGTTTGTATGTATTAAATTACGAAAACCAAGTATTGGCAATCAATAATGAAATAGACTCACATGAATCATACATCACCAAGTTGTGGCATCACCATCTAGGTCATGTAAATGAGAAGCGCTTGAAAAAGCTCTGCCAAGATGGATATTTAGACTCTACTGAGCTAAAAACACTTGATAGATGTCACGCTTGTTTATAAGGAAAAATGACCAAGCTGCCTTTTGGTGGACAAGGTGAAAGGGACACAGAGATTCTAGGATTGGTGCACATAGATGTGTGTGGACCATTTCCAATAGAATCTAGAGGTGTATATTTTAACTTCATAACTTTTATTGATGATTTGAGTAGATATGGTAATGTCTACTTAATGAGGTATAAGTCATAAGCCTTAGAGAAATTTAAGGAATTCAAGAATTAAGTAGAGGATCATCTTGGTAAGAAGGTAAAGAAGCTTCGATCGGATCAAGGTGGAGAATATCTGAACCAAGAGTTCATCAATCTTCTACGGGAGTCTGGGATTCTATATCATCTCACTCCTCCTTATACACTATAGTGGAATGGTGTTAGTGAAAGGAGGAAACGCACCTTGTTGGACATGGTGAGGTCAATGATGAGTCATGCAGATCTTCCATTATCCTTTTGGGGATATGAATTACAACCTGAAGCATACACATTAAACTGAGTGTCATCTAAGGTGGAAAATGGAATTCCCTTCGAGTTATGGAATGGAAAGAAACCCATTTTGTCACACACATGTGTATGGGGATGTGAGGCGTTTTTTAAGGCCTTCTCAGGCAACAAACTAGCACCCTGGGGCACGAGGTGTATCTTTATAGGATATCCTAAGGAAATGAAAGGATATTACCTATATAACCCTTAAGACAAGAAAGTGAATGTCGCAAGACAAGCCGTCTGTCTTGAAAGGGATCACATCCTCAAAGAGGATAGTGGGAGAAATATTGACTTTGATGAATTTAATGCTCAGGATACACAGGAGTTGGTACAGGAACAAGTTCCACAGGTCCCCGTGGAAGAGGTTCCAGAAACACAAGTACTGCGTAGGAGCTCAAGAGAGGTAAGGGAACCAGAAAGATTTGGCTTCCTAGTCACTGAGGATGGTGAATCATTATTGTTGGAAAATGATGAACCTCTCTCCTACAAGGAAGTAGTATAAATATTAGAAGCTTCAAGATGGATAGAATCTATGAATTCTGAGATAGATTCCATGTATCAGAACCAAGTCTGGGTTCTGGTTGATGAGCCAGTTGATGTAAATATTATTGGATGCAAATGGGTATTCAAGAGAAAACTGGACATGGAAGGTCAAGTTAGCACCTATAAAGCAAGGCTAGTGGATAAAGTATTCAGAAAGCGTCAAGGAATTGACTATGATAAAACCTTCTCGCCATTTTCCATGTTTAAATCCAAAAGAATCATACTTTCCATAGCAGCTTACCATGACTACGAGATTTGGAAAATGGATGTAAAAATAGCATTCCTTAACAGGAACCTTCAGGAAGATGCCTATATGACACAAATAGAAGGATTTGTGACACCAGGTGAAGCCAAACAGGTTTTCAAGTTGCAGAAATCCATTTATGGATTAAAGAAAGAATCCAGGTCATAGAACATACGATTTGATGAAGCCATAAAGGAATTTGGTTTCATTAAGAACGAATGTGAGCCATGTGTTTATAAGAAGTTTAATGGGAATTCGGTCATTATCCTAGTAGTATATGTTGATGAAATATTGCTTATTGGAAACGATGTACCAGTCTTACAGTCAGTTAAGGACTGGTTGAACAAGTGTTTATCTATGAAGGACTTGGGTGAAGCAGCCTACATTCTAGGGATAAAAATCATTAGTGATAGATCCAAGAGGATTCTTGGACTATGTTAGGGTGCATACATTGACCAGATACTAAAGATATTTAGTATGGAACAATCCAAGATAGGATTGGTTCCAGTGTCACATGGCCTACATCTTTCTAAGAAAATGTGTCCTCAGACACAACAAGAGAAAGATAGAATGAGTAAGATCTCATACACTTCAGCTATAGGATCCATCATGTATGCCATGTTATGTACCAGGCTTGGTGTTGCCTATGCACTGAGCATGGTAGATAGATATCAAGAAGATCCAGGAGAACATCATTGGACTGTTGTTAAGACTATCCTTAAGTATCTGAAAAGAACTAAGGATAAGTTCCTGGTGTATGGAGGAGACGATGAGCTTGTCATTAGAGGGTATGTTGATGCTGGCTTTCAGACAGATCAGAATGATCTGAAGTCTCAATCTGGATATGTTTTCTGTCTCAATGGAAGAGCTCTGAGTTAGAAGAGTTCAAAGAATACAGTTGTCGCCGATTCTATAGTGGATTATAAATATATAGAGGCTTCTAATGCAGCCAAGGAAGCCGTCTGGATTCGGAACATTGTCCAGGAGCTTGATGTGGTGCCTAGCAGTAAAGATCCTATCACATTGTATTATGATAATATTGTAGTGGTGGCTCTTGCAAAAGAAAAAAGGCCACATCAATGGAAAAATAATATACTCTGGAAGTATCACCTCTTGAGGTATTTATATCAAAGGGGAGAAGTTGTAGTGGGTAGAGTGTCCATGGAAGAGAACATGGCGTACCCCATGACTAAAGTCCTGTCTCAGCAGAAGCATGAATGTCATGTGGGAGCTAGTGGGTTAAAGGTTGTTAGCAGTTGTCTCTAGTCCAAGTGGGAGTCTGTTGGAGTTGGTGGCCTAGAACCAACTACTTTGTACTTTATTCATTAATGAATACTTTATCACATCTTGATTTTTCTTCTGTGTGAAAATGCATGTGATAATTTCCTAAGGATAGTTGTTGCATTAAAGGGTCATAGAGGATCCCTGCTATGATGAGAACCCAGAAGTTCCATAACATTGTTCTTGAATATATGTTCTATGGCCGGATGATGTTTTTTTAGGGACACAAATAATACAGGCCATTAGGGGTGAGGACTCATAAAATATTGAGGCACCTTCTCATGGTGTGCGCCCTTGGTAATACCCAGGAGGATATTATGAGAATGAGACCCACCAGTAGGAAATCCACATTTCATAGTGTCATTGGATGTTCCTATCTGCGGATGTGTGTATTGGTCCTTAGACTTTAAGATTATTATTAATGGGTATTACAACTCTCGCACTTAGATGTATTGAAGAAAACTGTGAAGACACACTATTCACAGCGAGGTAGGATACGTTGGGTGCGTCACGAGTGATACTACATTAATAATAATACAAGAAAGGATTTTTTCCTTTTGTTCCATAACTGTAACGACCCAAAGTTTTTCAATGGAAATTCCCATCTTATAATTATGTCATAAAATCACATGAAAACAAAAAATAATGAACTACTAAGTGCTAAGTGACCTTTAAACATAAGTTTGTCACTTCTGTATTGGGAATTTGGGAAATCTGATATACACAGTTGTGTTCAAAATGACTTTTGGAGTCTAATAAAACAGAAATAATTTTTGTTGAATAGTAGCATACCCTTATGAATAGTAACATACCCTTATGAATATTGATATACCCTAATGAATAGTAACATTACCTATGATAGTATAAAAAAAATATTCAAGTGAAAGTATGATGTACCTATATTCTAGAATAGGTAAATGAATGTTTTAAAACTAGTTTTTTAATAATAAATTATGATTTTAATTAAATATTAAATTAAACATATTTAGAAAATTATTTTTAAAAAATGGACTTCATTTTTGGATTCTACACGTCAGAAAATGGTTGGGGTAAATTTTTGGGATTTTTCTGAAATACTTAAATTTTTTATGAATAGTGAAATACTATAATTTACAAAATAAGCTAAATAAGCTAGTTATAGGGTCATGTGTGATGTTCTGTTGATGTAAGCCCACTTGTTTTGGGATTAAATTATAAAATTACTATTATTGGTCATGCAAGACTCACTATTCCTTGTCTTGTGGGGAAATAATAAACTAATGAATTTTATATTAAGGAAACCCCTCTCCCCTCCACTATAAATACCACCTTTCACACCCTCATTTCCTCACACCTCACAAGCTTTAAGCCTTGTCTAAAATCTGCCCAAGAATCCTTCCTAGCCCCTCCCCCACATCCAAGAGCTCTTGGTCTCATCAAAAGACCAAGCTTAGGCCCCTTAAGGATGATCTCAATAGGAGGATTCAAGAGTTAATTTCTCTCCCTCTTCTCCTTTAATTCCATTTCAATTTCAAGTTATTTTCTTATTCTCTCCCCACCTATCTTTGTCCAAATGGTATGGTAACTCCATTAAAATACACATAATGGAATTTTATGATACTAATGGGATATTATATCATCCAATCCATTTCCCTCTTCCTTTTATTTTATTAAAGAGAACGTTGTTCGTGAGGTGTTAATTTATCACCTTTAAGAATGACATGTTTTCTTTTTCCATTTCTACCTACAGATCTGGTCATGAAACCATTTTTATGGTTTAAATATAATATTTTATATTTATTATGTCCTATTTTGAGTTCTGGAACTAACTTATGTACATATTACTAAGTGATTAATTAAAACAAGTTCGTTGTGATCGAAAAACCACCCAAATTAACCCAAACAATCATCATTTAATTTTTATCTAATGATTCATCCACATGGTATATAATATAACTCATTATAAGATCATTTTAAATTCTGGAATGTCATTAATAACATTTAATATCAGTTCTATATGTTTACCCATGTTCTACCCGAACTTCAATTTATGAATACAAGTGAACCACCCAAGAAAAACCATAAAAACGAGCATCCCCGAACAATGTTCTTAAACTCTATAAGTCATCCAAAGGAACATAAAATGAAATAATGAAACCATAATGAACTATATTCATGTATAAAATGTTATGTAATTTATAAATAATGAATATAATGTCATTATACAGGACATTAAATATAAGGAAGCGTTCAGATACAAGGTAAGGGAAAATCTCGAACCCAATTTTCTTTCTTCGGGTTATCCCTCTTCCACTCTATTTTTGATATGGTAACTCCTAAAAAATAATTTTTTCATCATTGTATTTTCTTTTATGGGATATAAATGTTTATCACAATTTTTTTGTCAAACAAAATTTTTTCCAAAAGAACTCTTCTTTTAAGAACTCGCCTTTTACTTCTCATTCAAGGTTGATGGTTCTTGAATCAAGTATGTTATTCCCTCTTTGTTTTGGGAACCCAAAGTTTATGAATGTGTTCTTATGAGATAAAAACCATTCCTTTCCGTGGGTTTTTTATGGTAATTATTTTTATATTTTCTATGTGTCATGAATGATGATGATAATATTATGATGTGACGGGTGCGCCTGGAATTATATAGCGCAATATGAATGTTTGAATGTGACGGGTGTGCCCGGAATTATATAGCGCTCCAATGCATTGGGTAAAGTGATTAATCTCATGAGTAAATGTGTAATGATGTGGAAAATATTCTATATTTGTTCATAATTATGTGTGGTAGTTAACCACTAAAACATGATGTTTCATTTTTATGCATTTCCACACTTCAAGTCTTTTATTTATGCTTCCTCTCATGTTCATGATCTTTTTCCCATGTTATGATTATGCTCACCCCATGATATATCGTTCTTATCTCTCCTATTACTGGTCTTTTATATCACCCATTTTTATTTATATCCTCAGGTGGCTATATGTACTAAGGATAGGTCAAGTGACAATAAGAAGCTAGAGAAGAAGGAATTAAATAAATGTTTATGCTTGATGATGTAATTTCTATGTATGGTCCTAGTTTTCCCAAGACACTAAACATTTGGATCCTCTATTTGTAATACTATTATGTTTTTTATCTTAAAATAATGTAATAGTAATGTAAGAAAATGTTGGATCGCTATAGTTGGTATCAGAGGCAAGGTTTAGTTAATTTGGGAATTAGGATTGGTGAACCCTAGAGAAAACCACTAGCATGAGACTAAGTACAAATATGCACACAAGAATCTCTACATAGGGATCCCATATTTTATGCTTTTAGTGTAAATTGTGAAAATTAATAAGTTATGTATTCATGAATTGTTGACTTATGTTTTGTTATAACCTTTTCTATTTTAGAAAATGGTGGGAACCAGGAGAAACCAGGCTAAAAACTCCTGTGAGGGCCAATGCAACGATTGCCCGAACGACATCCCCAATGATTTTGGAGGTGGAGTTCAGAATTTCATGGTGATTCTTACCCAATTATCTAAGGTTATGAAAAATAACCATAATAATGGGGAACATCATCCTTCACCAAAGAGGGTGTAATTGGCTATCGAATGTTTTATGCATCAACGACCACTAATGTTTAGTGGATCTTCTGATCCACTAGTTGCGGAACAGTGAGTCAACTCCATGGAGAAGATATTTTTTGTGATTCTCTGTTCTGATATGGATAAGGTGACTCTATCTATTTATCATCTAGATGGAGAGGTTGACCAATGGTGGGATTTGATTAAGAACACCAAGCCAAGGGAGGAAATTGAAGAGATGGAATGGGAAGACTTTAAGATCATGTTTCTTAACAAGTATTTCCCACAAACTCTTTTCAAAAAGGTGGAGAGAGAATTCATAGAGCTTAATCAAAAAGAATGATAATTTGTCACAACCTATGAAGAGAATTTCACAAGTCTTGCAAGGTATGCTTCGGGTTTTGTTATCAACAATGATAGAAAAATTGATAGATTATTTAGTGGATTAAAACCACACCTTCGAAAGGCTCTTGAAATTAGAGACTTTGGGAGTTATGAATAAGTTGTTCAATGTGATCTCAAAGTAGAGATGGAGTTTGTAGAATGGTCACATGGATATGGTGATAAGAAACGAAAGATGGAGTTTCAAGTCAGTGGATCTAATGATAAAGGTGGGAAGAAAACTCAACGACCCACATACCAAAAATGTGGGAAGTTGCACCATGGGAACTTCCTTAAAGGGATGGGGAAATGATTCAAGTGTGGGAAAGAAGGAAATCATGCTCAAGAGTGTTGAAAAGACACGAAAAGGAAGGATAATGTAGTCGATGAAAGGAGAGAACCACTCATGGTTCAATGCTACAATTGTAGAGAGCTAGGGCACTATGTAAGTCGGTGCACTAAACCTAGAGTTCTCAAGGATAATCAGCGTCAGCAGCCACCAAATCCAAAGGAACAAGTGAAGTCTTATTTCATCACTACTGTGGAAGTGGAGCAAGATAATTAAGTCATACAAGATACACTTCCTATTTAATCAAGAATAGAAAAAGTATTATTTGATTCTGGTTCTACACATTCCTTTATATCTTGTAAGTTTTCTAGAACTATAGAATAGAATCCCCGAAACCTTGAAGTAGATATATCTGTAAAAACACCAAGAGGTGCAATAATTGCAACCCAAGTGTTTGAAACTTATCCTGTTAGCGTATGTGGGAAGATTCTTCCAACGAATCTCGTAATACTTCCCTTGGTGTAATTCAACGCTATAATGCGAATGGATTGGATCTTATTATATAGATCACATATCAACTGTTGGGAAAAAGAAATATCTTTTCATATTCTGAACCATCCCATGCTCCTCTACAAATGAAAGTAATATCATGAATCTCCTTTGAAAAATCCTTCAATGGTGTGGGTGTTGATTCCCTATAAATAAGCATACCTCCCAGATGGTTGAGTCAAAGGAAGGTGCCAACCTTGCCGAAATTCCCATCGTGAGGGAATACGGTGATGTATTTCCCAAAGAGTTACCCAGAATTCCCCCGAATCGTGAGGTAGAGTTCTTAATAGAACTCATACCCAGAGCTACTCCTATATCAAAGTGTCCTTATAGGATGGCTCCTGTCTAACTGGAGGAGTTAAAGAAACAGCTACAAGAGCATCTGGACAAAGGGTTCATATGCCCTAGTGCATCACCTTGGGGTGCACCAGTGCTCTTTGTGAAGAAGAATGTTGGAACAATGCGGTTGTGTATCAATTATCGGGAACTCGACAAGATCACCATAAAGAACAAGTATCCTCTCCCTAGGATTGATGACTTGTTCGATTAGTTAAGAGGAGCTAAATACTTCTCAAAGGTGTATCTTCGTTCTGGATATCATTAGGTAAAGGTGGATAAGGAAGATATTCAGAAGAATGCCTTTCGTACAAGGTATGAGCACTATGAGTTCTTGGCGATGCCCTTCAGACTTACTAATTCCCCTGCAATCTTCATGGATTTGATAAATAGAGTCTTTAGATATTACCTCAACAAATTTGTGTATTTATTGATTATATTATCATCTACTCCAAGAGTACGGAGGAACATGAAGAATACCTAAGACATGTGTTGGCGACATTGAAAAAGGAGAATTTGTATGCCAAGTTCAGCAAGTGTGACTTTTGGATGAAGCAAGTCATGTTCTTGGGGCATGTGATCACAAGTGAGGGAATTTCTGTGGATCCTTTAAAGACAAAGGCGATTGAGGAATGGCCCATGCCCTCTAATTTCATAGAAATATTTAGTTTTCTTGGATTAGCTGGGTACTACTGACATTTTGTGAGAAACTTCTCACGATTGTCAAGCCTACTAACTAAGTTAACAAGGAAAGGGGTAAAGTATGTCTGGATAGAATAATGTGAGAGAAACTTCAAGGAGATAAAGATAAGGTTGATCACTACACCTGTACTCACACTACCAAAAAGTGGAGAATGTTTTTTGATATATAGTGATGCTTCAAAGAAAGGCTTGGGTTGCGTACTCATGAAAAATGAAAATGTGATAGCCTACACCTCACGACAGTTGAAGATCCATGAGAATAACTACCCGATGCATGATCTAGATCTGGAAGCCGGGATTTTTTCCTTGAAAATCTGGTGACACTACCTTTATGGTGAGAAGTGTGACATATACACCGACCACAAGAGCCTAAAGTATATATTCACACAAAAGGAGCTCAACATGCGTCAAAGGAGATGGTTAGAGCTAATCAAGTATTACGATTGCTCTATTCACTACCATAATAGAAAGGCGAACAAGGTAGCAGATGCTCTAAGCAGAAAATAACCCACTACTCTATCCATGTTACGGATTGAGAAATACCTTATCTTCTTAGATATGCAAAGGATGGATTTGGAAATCATAAGGGAAGGGGATACATCCTACCTTTCCCAAATGATTGCACAACCATCCATCCAAGAGAAGACTAAGGAATCACAAAGGGATGATGTGGATATACAAAAGAGGGTGAATGTAGTAAAGGAAGGGAAGCTGCAAGATTTCCATATCGACGATGATGGTGTGATTCGGTTTGGAACGCGGCTTTGTGTGCCTTCATCACCCGGGATAAATAAGTAGCTATTGGACAATGCACATAGCTCAACTTTCTCTATCCATCCTGGGAGTACGAAGATGTACTGTGATCTCTGAGAACACTTCTGGTGGGATAACATGAAGAAGGAGATCACAGAATATATATCAAGGTGCTTAGTATGTCATCAAGTTAAAGCAGAGCGATAAAAGTCCAAAGGGATGATGCAATCATTACCTATACCCATGTGGAAATGGTAAAATGTTACTATGGACTTTATCATGGGTCTCCCGAAGTCGTCGAAGGGAAATAATGTGATATGGGTTTTGGTTGACCGACTCACCAAGATTACCCATTTTATCGCTATTCGGGAAGATCTCTCGCTTGAACAAATTGCAAAGATATATGTGAAGGAAGTGATGAGACTGCACGGTGTTCCACTCTCAATTGTCTCTGACCGTGATCTAAGGTTCACATCTAAGTTATGGAGGATCCTTCAACATGCTTTGAGTGATGAATTAAATTTCAGCATGGCCTATCATCCCCAAACTGATGGCCAGTCTGAAAGGACTATTCAGATGCTTGAAGATATGCTAAGAGCCTTCTCTCTATAATTCAAAGGTGGATGGGATCAGAATCTCCCATTGGTTGAGTTCTCATACAACAATAGATTCCACTTGAGTATTCAGATGGCTTCATATGAAGCTCTATATGGAAAGCGGTGTAGAGCTCCAACCTGTTGGGATGAAGTTGGAGAAAGAAAGATACTTGGACTCAATCTTTTTCAAGAGATGATAGAGAAGGTTCTAGTCATCCAGAAACACATCAAAGCTGCTCAGAGTCAGAAAAAGAGCTATGCTGAAAACCGTTGTAGGGACTTGGAGTTCGACGTTGGAGATAAAGTCTTCCTACGAATATCACCATGGAAGAGATTCATGTGGTTTGGAAAGAAAGGGAAGCTAAGCCCAATGTACATTGGCCCCTTTGAGATCCTTGACCGCATAGCAGTCATGGCCTATCAACTTTCACTTCCATCGAATATGGATCAAGTTCATGATGTGTTTCGTGTATCACTCCTGAGGAAGTACATACCAGACCCCTCACATGTACTAAACTCAGAGGTGGTACAGCTAGAAGATGATCTCCCTTATGAGGAGCAGCCAGTAGAGATTCTGGATCTGAGAGATATGGTTCTGCGCAACAAGACAACTCATCTTGTTAAAGTGTTGTGGAAGAACCATAAGTTTGAGGAAGTAACTTGGGAACCAGAATAGGCAATGAAGGAGAAGTACCCCCACCTGTTTGTGTAAAGTGAAATTTCGGGGGTGAAATTTCTTAAGGGGGGAGAAGGTAACGACCCAAAGTTTTTCAATGGAAATTCCATTCTTATAATTATGTCATAAAATCACATGAAAACACAACATAATGAATTACTAAGTTCTAAGTGACCTTTAAACATAAGTTTTTCACTTCTATATTGGGAATTTGGGAAATCTGGCATATACGGTTGTGTTCAAGATGATTTTTGGAGTCTAATAAAACAAAAATAATTTTTGGTGAATAGTAACATACCCTTATGAATAGTAACATACTCTTATGAATAGTTATATAACCTAATGAATATTAACCTTAACTATGATAGTATAAAAATAATATTCAATTGAAAGTATGATGAACCTATATTCTAGAATAGGTAAATGAATGTTTTAAAACTGGTTTTTTAATAATAAATTATGATTTTAATTAAATATTAAATTAAACATATTTAGAAAATTATTTTTGAAAAATGGAATTCATTTTTGGATTCTACACATCGAAAAATGGTTGGGGTAAATTTTTGGGATTTTTCTGAAATACTTGAATTTTTTATGAATAGTGACATACCATAATTTACAAAATAAGCTAAATAAACTAATTATAGGGTCATGTGTGATGTTCTGCTGATGTAATCCCACTTGGTTCGGGATTATATTATAAAATTACTATTCTTGGTCATGAAAGACTCGCTATTCCTTGTTTTGTGGGGAAATAATAAACTAATGAATTTTATATTAAGGAAACCCCTCTCCCCTGCACTATAAATACCAGCCTTCACACCCTCATTTCCTAACACCTCCCAAGATTGAAGACTTGTATAAACTCTGCCCAAGAATCTTCCCTAGCCCCTATCCCACATCCAAGATCTCTTGGACTGATCAAAATACCAAGCTTAGGCCCCTTAAGGAGGATCTCAAGAGGACGATTCAAGAGGTAATTTCTCTCCCTCTTCTCTTTTAATTCCCTTTCAATTTCAAGTTGTTTTCTTATTCTCTCCCCACCCATATTTTTACAAATGTTATGGTAACTCCAATGAAATAAATATACTGGAATTTTATGATACTAATGGGATATTATATCATCCAACCCATTTCCCTCTTCCTTTTATTTTATTAAAGAGAACGTTGTTCGTGATGTGTTAATTTATCACCTTCAAGAACGACATGTTTTCTTTTTCCATTTCTACCTACAGATCTGGTCATGAAATCATTTTTATGGTTTAAATATAATATTTTATATTTATTATGTCCTATTTTGAGTTCTAGAACTAACTTATGTACATATTACTAAGTGATAAATTAAAACAAGTTTGTTGTGATCGAAAAACCACCCAAATTAACCCAAACAATCATCATTTAATTTTTATCTAATGATTCATCCACATGGTATATAATATAACTCATTATAAGATCATTTTAAATTCTGGAATGTCATTAATAACATGTAATATTAGTTCTGTATGTTTACCCATGTTCTACCCGAACTTCAATTTATGAATACAAGTGAACCACCCAAGAAAAACCATAAAAACGAGCATCCCCGAACAATGTTCTTAAACTCTATAAGTCATCCAAAGAAACATAAAATGAAATAATGAAACCATAATGAACTATATTCATGTATAAAAGGTTATGTAATTTATAAATAATGAATATAATGTCATTATACAGGACATTAAATAGAAGGAAGCATTCAGATACAAGGTAAGGGAAAATATCGAACCCAATTTTCTTTCTTCGGGTTATCCCTCTTCCACTCCATTTTTGATATGGTTACTCCTAAAAAATAATTTTTTCATCATTGTATTTTCTTTTCTGGGATATAAATGTTTATCACAATTTTTTTTTCAAACAAAATTTTTTCCAAAAGAACTCTTCTTTTAAGAACTCGTCTTTTACTTCTCATTCAAGGTTGATGGTTCTTGAATCAAGTATGTTATTCCCTCTTTGTTTTGGGAACCCAAAGTTTATGAATGTGTTCTTATGAGATAAAACCCATTCCTTTACATGGGTTTGTTATGCTCATTATTTGTATATGTTCTATGTGTCATGAATGCTGATGATAATATTATGATGTGACGGGTGCGCCTGGAATTATATAGCGCAATATGAATGTTTGAATGTGACGGGTGTGCCCGGAATTATATAGCGCTCCAATGCATTGGGTAAAGTGATGAATCTCATGAGTAAATGTGGAATGATGTGGAAAAGATTCTATATTTGTTCATAATTATGTGTGGTAGTTAACCACTAAGACATGATGTTTCATTTTTATGCATTTCCACACTTCAAGTCTTTTATTTATGCTTCCTCTCATGTTCATGATCTTTTTCCCATGTTATGATTATGCTCACCCCATGATATATCGTTCTTATCTCTCCTCTTACTGGTCTTTTATATCACCCATTTTTATTTATATCCTCAGGTGGCTATATGTACTAAGGATAGGTCAAGTGCCAATAAGAAGCTAGAGAAGAAGAAATTAAATAAATGTTTATGCTTGATGATGTAATTTCTATGTATGGTCCTAGTTTTCCCAAGACACTAAGCATTTGGATCCTCTATTTGTAATACTATTATGTTTTTTATCTTAAAATAATTTAATAGTAATGTAAGAAAATGTTGGATCACTATAGTTGGTATCAGAGGCAAGGTTTAGTTTATTTGGGAATTAGGATTGGTGAACCCTAGAGAAAACCACTAGCATGAGACTAAGTACAAATATACACACAAGAATCTCTACATAGGGATCCCATATTTTATGCTTTTAGTATAAATTGTTAAAATTAATAATTTATGTATTAATGACTTGTTGACTTATGTTTTGTTCTAACCTTTTCTATTTTAGAAAATGGTGGGAACTAGGAGAAACCAGGCTAAAAACTCGTGTGAGGGCCAATGCAACGATTGCCCGAACGACATCCCCAATGATTTTGGAGGTGGAGTTCAGAATTTCATGGTGATGCTTACCCAATTATCTAAGGTTATGAAAAATAACCATAATAATGGGGAACATCATCCTTCACCAAAGAGGGTGCAATTGGCTATCGAATGTTTTATGCATCAACGACCACCAATGTTTAGTGGATCTTCCGATCCACTAGTTGCGGAACAGTGGGTCAACTCCATGGAGAAGATCTTTTTTTCGATTCACTGTTCTGATATGGAGAAGGTGAATCTATCTATTTATCATCTAGATGTTTACCCATGTTCTGCCTGAACTTCAATTTATGAATACAAGTGAACCACCCAAGAAAAACCATAAAAACGAACATCCCCGAACAATGTTTTTAAACTCTATAAGTCATCCAAAGGAACATAAAATGACATAATGAAACCATAATGAACCCTATTCATGTATAAAAGGTTATTTAATTTATAATTAATGAATATAATGTCATTATACAGGACATTAAAGAGAAGGAAGCGTTCGGATACAAGGTAAGGGAAAATCTCGAACCTAATTTTTTTTCTTCGGGTTCTCCCTCTTCCACTCCATTTTTGATATGGTTACTCCTAAAAATCATTTTTTCATAATTTTCTTTTCTTTTTTGGGATATACATGTTTATCGCTATTGTTTTTGTCAAACAAAATGTTTTCCAAAAGAACTCTTCTTTTAATAACTCACCTTTTACTTCTCATTCAAGGTTGATGGTTCTTGAATCAAGTATGTTATTCCCTCTTTGTTTTGGGAACCCAAAGTTTATGAATGTGTTCTTATGAGATTAAACCCATTCCTTTACATGTTTTTTTATTTTCATTATTTTTATATGTTCTATGTGGCATGCATGATGATGATAATATTATGATGTGACAGGTGCGCCCGAAATTATATAACGCAATATGAATGTTTGAATGTGACAGGTGCACCTGGAATTATACAGCGCTCCAATGCATTGGGTAAAGTGATGGATCTCATGAGTAAATGTGAAATGATGTGGACAAGATGCTAGATTTGTTCACAATTATGTGTGGAAGTTAACCACTAAGACATGATTTTTCGTTTTTATGCATTGCCACACTTCAAGTCATTTATTTATGCTTCCTCTCATGTTCATGATCTTTTTCCCATGTTATGATTATGCTCACCCCATGCTATATCGTTCTTATATATCCTCTTACTGGGATTTTAGCTCACCCATTTTTATGTATATCCTCAGGTGGCTATATGTACTAAGGAGAGATCAAGTGCCAATAATAATCTATAGAAGAAGAAAATAAATAAATGTTTATTCTTGATGATGTAATTGTTATGTATGGTCCTAGTTTTCCCAAGACACTAAACCTTTGGATCCTCTATTTGTAATACTATTATGTTGTTTATCTTAAAATAATGTAATAGTAATGTAAGAAAAGGTTGGGTCACTATAATAATGGAAGTAGATATCTCAGGCCCTTTTATGGAATTGATATAGCCTAAATAAATCCATGGCCATGGTGAGGAATGAGAAAGTTCAATTCCATAAAGTCAAAGAAAGAATAATCGAGCACATGGGTTGATGGCACTAGCATGAAACCCAATTGATTTGAGATATTGAGACAAAGGGATTAAATTACATGTTAAGCATTCATATGAGGTGATATGTCAATGTGGCATCAACTTATTTCTCTTGGGTTCCTTGACCCATTGCTAGACAGTAATCTTGGACTTTAGGCAAGCCCGCCTAATGCCAGCGAGAAATAGTCTTAGAGGGTCACACACTAAGTGTATCCAAGTATCTCAAGTAGAATAAATATTATTCCTGTATGTGGTTTAATAATTATTCAAGTATTCCTAAATCGTTTTAATGTTGGAGGAAGAAAAAAATGAAAACAAGATATACACATCATGTACATTGAATGTACACGCCGTGTTGTTTTCATTTTGGAAAGAAAATGAAAACAAGATATACCCGTCGTGTACATTGAATGTATGCATCGTGTAGTTTTTATTTTGTAAAGAAAATAAAAACAAGATATACACACCATGTACATTAAATGTACACGCCATGTAGTTTTCATTTTGGAAAGGAAATGAAAAACAAGTACACGTCGTGTATTAATGATTACATGCTGTGTAGTTTTCCCAGTTGGGATTTTGAGGAAATAATATCGTTTTATTAAAATGATATTTATTATAATCATCGTGGGTGAATTTCAAATAATTAATGATTCGATGTGGGGGTTTTCAATAAGAGTTAATGAAATAAATAAAATGTGTAACGCATTTATTTATTGTCATAACTCTATAACCTCAGACCTGATTATAAATATCCTCACAACCCCAACACTTTTCCTTAATCGTTGTGCACAAAAATTCTGGAGAATTATCTCAAGACCAAAAGAACTCCTTCCTCCAAGAACGCTCTCAAGACTGAGAGAGATCCTCCTCCATCGGATCAAGGTGATCTAAGGCGGACAATGCAAGCAAAGGCTTCTCCACACTAGCACCTGGAGATTCCTTTGGCAACGTCCAGAGATATGTGGATCACGTGTGGATCACCACTAGATGAATCCTACAATTGGATTCTACGACACAATGATAGATCATGTCGTATCATGACCAGAGACATCAACAGAGAAAGAATTCCATCAAGGTAATTCTTTTCAATTAATTAAATTAATTATAACCAACATATGATGATCCTCCTTTGTGGTTTCGGGACTATTCTTCTTTGTCTATTTCTATGATTCGATCCGTGGAGTTTGTAATTTATCATCATATTGATCTTGGATTGATCATTACTAATGAAAAAAGGTCAAGTGGTAACATCCACCCACGAGCTTCCACTGCGCCCAGAACCTACATGTTCTAATTCCTTTCTTTCATGGACACTTTTATGATATGCCCATTTGTTATGTCATGATTGTGCTACCCAATTCTTTCCATGGGTAACCCTTATGTTTATGTAAGATTGATTATGTATGATTCTTTATATGAAAAAAATATTCATGAAAAGTTAATATGGGTGCGCCCATATAGCGCTCCAATGCATTGGGTAAAGTTGAGTCTTGTGAGATTTATGTACGACGGTCATGGCGGTTAGCCTTGGCTTGTGCTACCATGTGCGACGGTGTTGGAGGTTAGCCTTGGCTTGTGATACCATGTGCAACGGTCTTGAAGGTTAGCCTCAACTCATGCTAAAGTCATGTTTTATATTACTAACACATTTCAATGATTCAATGTTTATATGATCCCATGTTTATATGTTATGATTCTATATGCAATTTTTTATCATTATGTCATGATCTTTAACCCATGTTCTAAAGACTTATTCTTATGTTTATTCCCTTACTGGGCTATTTTTCTCATCCCTTTGTTCATGTGATCCCCAAGGTACCCTATGCATATGTAAGGGCTCAAAGGAAGTAAGGATCTCTTTATGAAGATTAAATAAATTTTTTATTTAGTTCCATGTTTTCAGTTTTATGTACCTAGTCCTCCAAGACACTAGACTTCAGAATCCTTGGATTGTACTCTGATGTATAATTATTCTTAAAATCATGTAATGTTATGTTTAAAATGATAAGGTTTCTATAGAAACCTCCTACTGAATCGAATGGTTGAGATTAGCCGCATCTGATAGCTTGTGTTCTGTCTGAATTTTAAGTGATGGAGGAACAGTAAGAAACGACATCCCACGTCGAATCTAACATACATCTCGGGTGTTACATATCAATCAACATGTTCCATCAGCTCTACAAAAGTATCGAACCCCCGTTGACACCACCCCGTTCCATATCTCCCTAACATTGTGTCTCCACACACAATGGCATTGTCGCTACTCCCATATTCTTTGTATGGGTTCACTCTCCTCTACGGGCCTTATACACAATCCCGCTTCTCTACTTCCCATGGGATTTTCTAGGCTGGTTCACTTGGGCACAGTTGACCTCCTAGTCCCACATGATCCCTTGGTTGATCTGGCCTTGGATTTCATGTGGGTTGGCCTTGATTTTTTTAATAAAGACACCACTATATTACTTAGAAAATCCTTAAGTACTAAATAGACTTCCAATCCAATTATCAAATAAAATTCTAAAATGACTTCTTCTTACTCAATTATTCTTCATGAAAAATATATATGAACTTATATTTTTTCATGGACACCATAAATTCAGCATCCTCATTCATTTATTATTCAATATTATTGCATGGAATTCATCAATGATGTATCCAATGTGAAAACTCCTTAACACATGTGTTTAAACATTGAAGACCAATTCAACAATCGTCAGAGTTAACAAGGAGAATTATTCAAGCATGACATCCAGTTCCATAATATGAATCTATAACAATTATCCAAGAATCACCGCTTCATCCAAACTCACCAAAAACATATTGACATATCATTGAAAAAAATGCAACATTGATCCCAAGAACAACAGATACCAATCCACCATCATTATGGAACCATTTGAGGCCTTGTATGGGCAACCCTATAGGCCACCGCATTGTTGGACTGATCTGGTTGAGTCGGAACTCATGGGCCCAAAGTTGGTGTGATCTACAACAGAGAAGGTATGTTTCATCCAAGATAGGATGAGGACCACACAAAGTCATCAGAAGTCCTGTGCGAACAGACGATGGAGGCCACAGGTGATTGAGGAGGGAGACCATGTGTTCCTAAAGGTCTCACCTCAATGTGGATTATAAATATTTTTTAGGGGCGGTAATATATCTTTGAGATTAATTATCCCTTTGTAGATATCGTGTATAGTTGGCACGGTGGTATACTTATTAGCTCTACCACTATAGTTAGACCGGGTACATAACGTCATCCACGTGTCATATCTGAGGAGGTATGTTCACAGCACATCGTATGTTATCCACTGGGTGAGATGGACATCAAGGATAGGGATGGATACATTTTTTGAGTACCCAGTGGAGATCAAGGATCGATAGGATAGGATCCTTCATGGGAATTTGATTCCCCTAGTGCATGTTCAGTAGAAGAAAAGGAATCTTCAGGAGAGGACTTAGGAGCAGGAGACCCAGATGCAAGCCCAATACCCTCATCTTTTTTAGTAGGTTTTTTTCTTTTTGGGATGAAAATCCTTAAGGTGGGGAGAATGTAACAACTCTAATTTTTTCATGTATTACTTCAGAATATTATATGGATTATTTTTAGGGCCAAGCACTGAGAGGTGTGAGATTTCAAGGCCTAGTGAACCCGAAATTGATATTTGGAAAATATTAATAATATCAATATCATGTGAGCACAGTTTTCTTAAAAATGTGTAATAAATCTTAATTGGATGCTCGAATCATAAATTTTAGGTCTTTTTTGAGTTTATAACATGGGATTTACCCTAGTCACTACATAATCTTTGCCGACATCGAGTGTTTCAGTAAAGTGCATTTGCGGGCGAAATTTAAAAAATATACAAATTTATTTATTTATTTTATTAGATTAACATAGATACCCATTTACTCTATAAATAAAAGGCTATTCAAAAATCCCTAGGGTTAGCCACATAACCTAGATATTGAGAGGATCCATTGGAGGATTGTTAGAAGACAACATCAGATCGAGGATCATGCACCGATGGAGTTCATGGATCTTTCCAACAAAATAAACACAATAATATTCTTCATTTGTGATCGATACAAACTCCAGGTAGGATGTTTGATTTATGTGATTCCATCCCATTATTTGTCCCAGTCAAATGCAGATCAATTCCAAAAAAAAGAATTGATTCATGCATCGACGGTTGATTTACGGTTGATTTATTTTTTTCATTGAATTATTTCCCTTAGTTTGTCTAAATCTTTGACAATGGATTGAGTTTGAATGAAAAAAGGCTAAGTTTCATTACTCACATGTTTTAGTTTATGGTTTACTCCCCCATTTCTTCACTCAGTCATCTTTGGTATTTTATTTAGCCAACAGTTCAATGGATACTGATATTTGATCGTTGCACGATCGTTCTTAAATGAAATGGATATTTACCGTTGGTACGGACTGCGATAGAGGCTATGATTTGAAGAT
Source organism: Viscum album (assembly GCA_963277665.1). Classification (NCBI taxonomy): domain Eukaryota; kingdom Viridiplantae; phylum Streptophyta; class Magnoliopsida; order Santalales; family Viscaceae; genus Viscum; species Viscum album. The sequence continues at coordinate 1,022,475,984 of OY728127.1, forward strand.
CGACGATGATGGAGGTTGATTCAAGGATGAATGAGATCGGACCAGAGGAATTTCATTTTCCCGAGTGGCGCATGGTGACATGGAAAACGGAGGTGGGTTTTTGATTCAGTTTAGTGGACGGAATCTAGTGAGAAAGCGAATGTGAGGCCGGTCAACCCCATATCCAAGGTTTTTAGGTGTGATTGATAGTGGAGGTGGCGGATTTGGGTGGCATATGAACCAATTGGAAAATCCCACATTACACGGTGTGTAATCTAGGACCATACACCATGTGGGACCTCCTATGCGACCCTAGGGTTTCTGTGGTGAAGATAAGGATCACACATTGTGTGGTCCCTACCACACGTCATGTGACCTTCCCCTGGTGGCACAACATGTAACTCGGGTGCATGGGTAGTTACATGGCCAGGTACATGGGGTGGTACACGGTAGGGTAGGAGTACAAAGACACAAATAGACAACACGAGTAGGGTGTCAGCAGACCTCTACATGTTGTGTACCCATTGATACATGTTGTGTATACAGAGTTATACATGTTGTGTAGGGAAGAACCACATAACAAGACCAAGGGTTGTCTGGACACACCGTGTACCCTCATTACATGTTGTGTACCACCTTTGAGGGTGTTTAGATCCCTTAATTTCTTCAATACTGGACAAGTATTGTTTGACTGTGTTCCCTTAGTTCATACCCTCAAGGGTACAATGTGGAATTATGTCAACAGGTATGGATTATGATCCCCTTTGTAGGATGAGACTCTGATAGAATTTTTGGTGTCCCTCCATGGGACTGGAGTGTGATCCTCTACCATTCCTTCTTACACCCTAAGTGGATTTCTTGGAATCAGTGTGACCTCCTTGAACAGGGAATTGATCCTCCATCTAGCAAGACATTTCAGTAGGGTTCGCAGTATCATTGGCATATGATCCCTATATAGAGGGTTGATCTATATTGGGTTTATGGTGTCCCTTGGTGGTCCTGGGTGTGATCACCTATCAGACTACCATGGTCTTTAGAGACCAATGAATTTTCTTGGGTGGGGTCCAATGATCATGACCTCTTGGAGGATTGTCTCTGATGATAGTGTGGCTCATGGAGTAGGGTCTCCCAGAACATAAAGGTTCCGGGCGCAGTGGAAGTGTGGTTGGGTCGGTGCCCAACTTTGATTTTTACCATGATCAATGATTATTCTAGGATCAATACGATGATGAACTCCAGTCTCCAGGGAATAGAATCAAAGATTTAGATAAAGAAGGAAAAGTCCCGAAACCTTTAGAGAGGATCTTGCACATCATGTTTATAATTAATTTAATTAATTTCATAAAGAAAATAATACCTGGATCTTCGGTATTTTCTTCGTTGATGATGTTGATCATCCGGAATAACCCTTCTGGATTATCTTGTTGCGCTTGCAAGGATCCAAACTAGAATCCCTCTAGTGGTGATCCATGCATGCTCTGATGGCCTCTGATTGACACCGCTCATTCTCCGAGTGCTAGCACAGCGTAGCTAATATCTTGTGTCGAACGTTCTTGATCGCTTGTTCTTCAGACTTGAAGAAAGTCTCTCATTCTTGAGAGGGCCGAGAAGATAATTCGAGAGAGAAATTGTTTAGCTCAACAATTCTCAATTCACTGGGTGTGCGGTTCGGTACCTGGCATAATAGACATATGTGTCTATTTATTGACATGGGGATTCGATTGCAATATTTAATTTCATAATAGCAATTAAATACATTCATAACCTTAGAGAAAACCCATTCTATTAATAATAATACCGCTTCATTATTTATGGTGCGCCAACTTGAGCAAAACGAAATTATAAATAAAATTTCACGTCACAAAATAATAGCAGTGTTATTTTAATTTGTGCCAACTAGTTAAATAATTATTTATCATCTTGCAAATGATTATTTTACTATCAAACCAGCCTTAGTCCGCTCAAACTCCACTTCCATTTATTGAACACCCAAATAAATAAATAAATAAATTATTCTCTTAAATAAATATTTTATTTACAAACTAGTAAATAAATATTTATTAAATGTTCAATAAAATAAATAAATATATTTTACCCACAATCTGATGAATAAATATTTATTTAATTTATGAAATCATATTAACTTGAATAAAATTATTCTGCTTTCTTGAGAATAATATTTATTAATTAAATTGAAATAGAATTTAACTAAGACCACCAGAAACACTTAGTGTGTGACCCTCTAGGATTCTTTCTTGTTGGAATTAAGCAGACTTGCCTAAAGTCCAAGAGTACTATTTAGCAACAGGTCAAGGAATCCAAGACAAAGAACTTAAAGTCGCAACAACGACATCCACATATAAACGCTCACTGTGTAATATAATTCATGTGTCCCAATATCTCATCAATCATGTTTTATGATAGTGTCATCAACCTTTGTGCTTGATACATTGTTCTTTGACTACCTGAAATAAACACGTCGTTACACCATGGCCATGTAATTTTGCACGATGGTTCTATTTCAATCAAAGGGCTAAGATATCAACTTCCATAAATGGAAGGTACAAATCCTTCCTCAACTTATCCATTAATAACATGCCACTCATGATGCACCCTACTTCCCGCCAACTATTTGTGTGACAGTTTTCTTCAGAAAATCAAAGTGTGTGATTCGTGACATGTATTAATGATAATCTTAAAGTCTAATGATCATTACACACACTCACAGATAGAAATATCCAATGACACCAGAACATGAAGAATTCCTACTGGTGGGTCTGTTCTCATAATCTTCTATCTTGGAGATTACTAAGTGAAAACTTCATGAGAGGAAGTCTCATCTGCTTACGAGTACTCGCACCTGACGGTCTGCATGCTATTTTTCCCATCATATTATGTCATCCAATTGTAGAACTACATTTAAGAATATTTTTATAGCATTTCAAGGTTCTCATCGTAGCGGGAAACTTTCATGACCTTATCAATGCAACAAATACTCTAGGAAATTATTACATTATAATCATGCAGAACAATGAACAATATGTAATAAGATGTTTAATATTTAAATACATTAAATATCCATGTAATAAAAGTAAAACTAGTTTGTTTTAGGACACCAACTCTTACAGAACAAACATTTCCTAGAATCTTAGAGCAAAATTTTCTGAGTGGCAGTTGGTTAAGACCTCATGGAGTTGTGGTGTCCTTCCTGAGTATATATGGGTTTTTCCTTTAATTATTATATCCTTATTATGTGATGATTATTCTTTATGCTATGTTTTTAGTGTTTTTGGGTTGTCTTACTGGGTATTTTTATACTCACCCTTGTACGGGCTCTGCCTGCATGTGTCATGTCTTATGTAGATGATAACCCCTTTAATGGTGTCCTAGGAGGACTGGGATCTGGTGGAGCATAGCTTGATCTAGAAATACAGAGGTGTTTTTTGGGTGGTTGAATTTGATATCATTCCTCACCTTCTAAGTAGGTTGGACTCTCCGTAGTTTTGGTTGGGCTTGTATTTTTCCCCATTATCGCTTTCAGTACTTTACTATCATACTCTGATTCTGGGATTATAGATGAATACATGCATTAGTTCCCATTGTTTTACATTTCATCATTATATAGGCTTGGATATGTGTCTGTTTATATAGGTGTATAAGGAAAATGTCTCTCTTATGTGTGATATGCCTACTCAACACTGGTCACTATCCCCTGGCCTATTGGAGGTGGGCTTGGGGTAGTCGTGGTTCGAGCCCCGTCAGGTTAGGTCATGAAAATACATGGTTTCCTTTCATTTCTCTCACCTTATGTACTCAAAAGACTAAAAAATATGTTTTTAAGAAAAATCAACTTCATTTCTCTCTTCGGTCGAAAAAAAATCTTCCATTTCCATGTTTTCTAAAATTATTTTAAAGAAGGTTTTTACAATTATCCTGTGATTGTAAGTCATTTTTACCCATGTTGTACTTTTTATAAAACAGTTTAAAAGGAATCTTTTTTTCAATTTCCAAATAGGGTACTTTGTGACTTTTCTGACAATAATATGGAAGGAATGTTTTTTTTAACTTATACTGCATGAATGAATTTTCCCACTTTCGTGACTAATTTTTACTTTGAAGCTTCCTTTACAGTTTTTCATGGTTCTTTTTCAAGGAAAATTATTTCCCTTGTATTTTCATTTTTTTTAATAAGTGATTTTAAAATGGAAAGGTTATTTTCCATAAGAATGTTTTAATGATATTTTAATGGTATTTTTATTCATCAAAGACAACAAAGATTGATTTCACTTATGAGTTACTTAGGATATGACCCAAGTATACCATCCTTATTCTTTCCATGAATGGTTTACGAATATGATGGCATGATGTTTATGAAACCTGTTTCTTTTACATGGGTTATGCTATGATGAAATGTTTATGAAACCCAATTCTTTTCATGGGTTTTGATATGATGAATGGTTTATGATCTTGTGGCACACATATGTGTGATTTTCATTATGTGACGAATGGGACCTATATTAGCCTTCAATGCATTGGGTAAATATTGATATCTTATGAGATAAACAGGACTGGAATGTAGAGTGAACCCAATTCAGTAAGGGACTTTTTCCACTATTATAGTATTGGGAGTAAACCTTGACTACTACAATGGTTTGGGGAGTGAACTCATTCCACTATGATAGTATTGGAAAAGAGTCTTGACTACTAGGGGAATGATTTTATATACTTATGTTTATGCCACAATTCCTTGTCTTATGTCAATGTTATGCTCTCATGGATCGTGTTCTTTGATTTCTTTATGATTCATGTCTTATAAACTACCAAGATTTATTCCATGACTCAAGATTGTGATCTATGATATGAAAGGTATGGTTTTCAAATGTTAAGATCATGTTATCATACCCTTTTCTCATGTTATGTTTATATGATCATTAATATCTCCCTTGTTTAACCTTATTGAGTATCAGAGCTCTCCCTTTATTATGTTTCTTTTCTTAGGTTATGAAAAAAAAGATTTATGTATGATATGACTAAGAAGGGTGATAGTTATGAAGATCTAAGTGGGAGATGATATAGGTATTTTATGAACCAGTTGTCTATGTTTCCAAGTTTTGCAGAGATACTAGACCTATATGATTATGGCATGGAACATTATGTTATGTAAAGAATATACATCCATTTAGATGCAATATCTGTGTATGAAAAATTATGGGTCACTATATATTTCCTTTATGTATAAATTCTTATAGTGATTTAATTTGGAGTCCTATTCCTACCACTAAATCAATATATTCAAACCATATTGATGTGTAACTCTACGCAACTCGTAGTTTGTGTTACTCACCCAAAAGTGGAAGCCAAATATATTTACACATATCCAAATGCATCTCATGCATAAGGTACATGAACTCTTTATGTAAAGGTTTAGAATTATATGAAATTGAAAAAATCCACATGAGTATGTCTAGAGCCGTAGATAGCCAACCCCACATTTCTAGAACAAGGCATAAACCTCCATGTCAGTGGGAAGTACGGCCCAAAGTCCCTCTACCTAGGGATACTTTATTCGAGGGAGGATCCATTTTTTTCATAACTCTAAAACCTAATATGTATGAACTATATTTAGCAACTAATTTCAAGCTCATAATTTTAATGAAAAACTGAAGTCAATGTATTAGAAAATAAATCCTTTTTATCATACCTAGCATGCAACTACTTAGATGAATGTATGATAATCTTTGTATGGAGTTTAACAATTAAACTAAATCATGCACATATTCACAATATAAACAATTTATATCTATGAATAAAATAGGGAATAACCTTTAAATAAATGAAAAATTCAAATATTTAAACATGGGATAAATATTTATGAACAATTCATAAATAAATCCCAACTATAAACACTTTGTAGATTAGTTTAACATTATATACATTCCATAATTTTGAATATAAACATTTTATATTCATTCCATGATATGAACTTTTCATGTTATTCATTATATGGCATTTTACTTTCAATGCATGATGTTTTATGAATTATAAACAATTTATAATCCAGTCTCTATTACAAAATCTAAATATCATATACTTTACTTAAATCTTGTTCATATCACTCATCAAAACTCCCTTTAATGTGGTATAAATAATTTCTCAAAATGAAGCTTTAATTTGAATAATTCAAATTAATAATTATAAACCCTTCATAATTAAATATAAACACTTTCTATTGTGGCCATATTTCTTTAATAAAATGTCACTCGATATTATGTTGACCCCTCAACGTAGTGTCCTAATGCAGAGGATCAATGTGAGTCAGCACTGATAGGAAGAGTGTAGGGTGGCACTAGCACAAGGAGCGCAGGGCAGAGCGCCACCGTGTGGGGTGGCACAACGATTGTGGTCATGCAACAGGATAGATGCATGGGAATTCAACAGAAACCCCATGGAGCACCTTGGCTTGTTAAGAAGCACACATTTGAGTGAAGGTATGATGTGGGACTCACTCAGAGCGGGCACTATTCATCATTTAAGTGTGTCTCTTGCATGTCGTGCTTGACATTACGTTGTCTCACAACATAATGTCATGTCAACTTCGCGCATTGTGTTGACACTCAATGTGACATTAAGCATCCCAAAAATGATGCTCTATTTTTCTACAACAAGACCGCATGCTATGTTATGCAAATAATGTACACTGCGCTTCACTCTCCACGTTACGTTAATAGCTTAACGTAATTTCGAGTCCTCCGTGCAAGATATGTTATCACATAATTATATCTTAGGAAACCCCCTTGGGATTATATTAACACTTAACGTACTCTCAGGTAACAACGTATAACATTGTGTTCTCTTACAATGTAATGTTATGTATTGAACCTCAGATTACATTATCCCATAACCCAGTGTTAAGGTCTTGGTCGAGATTACGTTAACACTTAATGCAATGTCAGGAAGAGTGTTCTTCATTTAAAAAAACGCGATTTCGAAGAATCAAAACACATGGTTGCTTTAATACCACTAATGGGTTTTGTAGGGGTCTAATAACACTTATAAGAGATAGCGGAAGCAATCAAGAAACCACAAACCCAACATCAGCATGCTATATAATAGAAATCGTGCATAATATTGTAAATGAAGAACACCATAAAACCTTGTGTACCTTACACCAAAGAGCCATTGCAATATCTTCATTCATCTTGTATGGGTTTGATAAAGATCACAGTGGTAGCCAAAGGACTTCCCACCTCCAGAGGTATCCATTGGTCGACTGGATCGCACATTGTATGTGCGGGACTCTCTATCCTCCATGATGCGCTAGCATCTCATGATGCAAAAAGTGGTAGGAGAAAGAGAGCATCGAGGTTAGGGAGTTTCACCCTAGCATAAGGCATTCACACAAACCTTACCATCGCATGGCAATGACCGCTTTATAATGCCTTTGACGACACTCCTCGGGCGTTCACAATTAAGTCATGTGTTATATTAATGTCTGAGTTAATACCTCGGTCAATGCATGCATCATATGCATTAATCTCTATTGGTGTTACATCTCAGGTAACGTTTTCTTGTAATGAACCATTAACGTGGAAGAAAATTGTTGTTATCGGTAGCAGCTTAAGCATACTGTATACCCATCATATGTTGGTGCCAAATGTAATCTTAAGCTTTTGATTAAGAATACGTTGGTGTCAACGTATTGTCAAGCTACACTTAATATTACGTAAGTGGCAACATAATCTCAAGACCAAGGCTTCGTAAATGCATCACATGGGGGTACAATTACATTCAAACACACACACACACCACACACACATGCCGGAAAGACAGATCATAGCCCCCCAAAGGGATAGTCCACCCACCCAAACTTATTTATTTAGTAGATGACCCGTAGACTCAGTAGACATGAAACTCATTACATGACCCGAAAAGCCCAGTGCACCATTATAACTACGTAAATGCATCATATGCAATATTGGTTTTAGGGCATATTCCTCTCACGTGTATCATTTACGACTTAGTGAACATAGCATTAACCATTGCCTATTTCGTACATGTAGGGTGTTGAGTGTGGGTGATCTCTTAAAAATATCCACAACACCAACATAATATGAATTCAAAAAAATTATCAAATGAATTTGAAATATTAGTATTTAAAATGAATGTATTAAAAAACTCTTCAAAAACAAATAAACGAGTGACAACATATATAAAGAACCTTGAACAATGACAAGAATCAACAAAATAAATACTAAATCAACATACGCATGTCAAGAAAAAAATCACTAACAAAATATAGAACAATAATTGTTATGTTTTGAAAAAATTAAAAATAGAAAAGTAGAATAAAGAGCATCATAGTTGAAGGATATTTTCCTGAAGTACAATAAAAAAGAAACATTAATATGGTGTTATTAGCCATAATTTTAGATTAATTGGTGAGAAATTGATTAGTTAAAATTTTAAGTAACACTCAAAGGGCATTTATCAATAAATTTTTCCTATATTATTATTTTGATTATCAATTCCCCAAAAGGCATGGGTGTATGTTGGCAATTAGAAGGGGGTCATTTTCAAGGGTCAACCGGACCCTTAAAATAATGAAACTTTCGGGTGGAATATACGTGTGCCGGATTTTCAATGGTCAACCATTCCCCAATTTTTCCACAATTATTATTATTAGGTTGGATTTACAACGACCACGCGGGATTCGGGAATTTGAAATTTATTGAAATTATTTTAAATTTAATTAATGTTCAAATGTCTGGTTGTCATTGAAAAAAAATATGAAAATGCTCGATTAAAGTTTTTTTTTTCAAATTTATTTACCATGAAATTGAAATTTTGTATTTTTCTGAATTTCCAATCGGATATACTGGATTTATAGATAAATATTCAACTGTTTTTATATAATTCTTTTATATGGTTTTAAGGCTTATGCCAGAGTATTTTGATTTTTTATATTAAATTTCTTAGAGATTAGATATCAAATAAAACTGCTCATGTTTCAATATAGCGTGGGATTTGAAATGGAGACTTAATTAAACTCACTTTACGAGTTATTCTAATTTGTATGTTCATGAATATATTACAAATTAATACGGGATAAGTCTGTTTTATGGACGCTGATGAAAGATTACCTCAATTGCTTCATTTTAATACAACTCATAGCGCCAACCTACAACACTCGATAAAACCAAAAAAGGGTTTCAATTTATAAGATCACGTCATTTTCAAATAATAAAAAATATTTTTAAACTGTAGCATTTGTTGGATTTTTAAATTGTTTTGAAAATATCTAAATGTTTTGTTTTTAAGTTTTTTAAAAGTGAATAGGCTTTGCTGAAATCTCATATCAGATAGTGGAATGGGTATGACTCGATCTGAGCCACTTAATCAATCAGGTGTGATCAGACGAACTTCATTAAATTTGGAAAATACATGCCATTCTAGAAGGGGCATATACCCAATTTCAAGGGGGTATGATGCCTTATTTGAATTTGTGATTTCATCACTACTATAGATCATGCGATATTCCGCACTATCTTTTATCAATATTAAAAAAAATGATTATAAAGGATGAGTCTTTCATCAACGCTAAAAAAAAGTTGATAAAAACAATAATTTGTCGCCATTTTTTTAGTACTGATAAATGATATTATTGTTTGTGTTTTTTTTAGTGTTGAAAAATGATGACATTTATTAGCGTTATTTTAGCACTGATAAAAGCTATATTTCATAAAAAAATTATATATCATTAAAAACATATATTAATATATTAATATATTTTATTAAATATGATTTATGTAAAACTAAATATGCATTTATACTTAATATATAAGATATTGAGTGAAAATTGGTTCTAAAAAATTTAAAAAAAATATTAATTAATAATTTGATTATTATTATTGAGTAACATTTATTTAATAACAATTAGATAATATAAAAAAAATCAATAAATTAATTAAAGATAAAAAATAAGTTTAAAACATGATTTGAAGTTCAAACAAGCATAACTTTTAATTTGAGTGTCATTTTGGATTCCACCACAAATCAAATCAAATCTTGTGAAGAAACCTACAACATAATGATTAGAGAAATCTAGTCAACATTTCTTAGTGTAAAAAAGGTCCAAAATGCCTCCAAAATCGAGTTTTTTGTCGGGGTATACGCCAATTTTTTAATATTGGATGAAATTTCAGTCTCGTTTAAAGGGGTCTTGTCTTTTTTTTTTGTGGAGACCGAATTCATTACCGGTGCTTATTCTCATGTGGATGTTATAGTGTTTAAATTTTATCATTTTTCATATTGTAGTGTCATTTATAATTAAATATGTACATACTTGTATATATTTACAGACAATAAATCGACTTTACAAATAAACATTTAAACATACTTACATTAAAATGTATTTTTAAATATATAAACCATATGAAAATAAATATTTATTATTGATTTTATTTAAAATAAAAAATTATACATTTTATTTACCTTATAAAAATGCATCAACACACACACACACATGCTTATACAAGTAATGTTTATGTATAAATGTGTCAATAAACAAATATATATTTATCTGTATATTCTAATATATGTAAATAAGTACATATATGTAAATATTTGTGTGTGTATGTGTGAAATGTAAATGTGTATGTGCATGTATGTGTGTGTCAATATTGTGTAAATACATCATACATAAATGCATTTTTATAAATATTTCATTATCATTAAATATAGTATATAAACATATTTACAATAAATATTTATAAATACATTATAAAAAATTTATATCTAAATATACAATTATATGTAAATATGTATAAATATATATACATAAATATATAGACATATGAATATATATGTAAAATATTAAACAAATTTTGATGGTGTTGTTGTAAAGGTGTTAGTGGAGCAAAGCGGGAGGTCATAGGTTCGAATTCAAGAGTGAGCAAGGTTGAATAGTGTGTAAAAAGCACTGATAACGGGGGTGAAAAGCTCTGATGATGGGTGATGGGCTCGAGTAGGTGTGAAGTAGGTACACGGGGAACATAATGCTGATAAAGAGGGTGTGAGCGTTGATAAAAGCGGTGGGTTGAACGAAAAAAAAAATTAGATTTTTTTTTGAATTTTATTAGCACTTTTTTAGCACTGACAATGGCTATTTAGAGCGATGACAAAATCATCTTTTATTGTAGTGTGTGCCTATAAATTGAAGTCCCCATCAGATGGAAAAACATAGCAAATTTAGTATACATTCACTTCCAAGCAACCCAATTACCATTCCAACATCTCATATCAAGATTAAGATTCCTTCAAGAGCCTTCTAAAAGCATCAATCACTTTGTTGGTGCGCAACAACAAAATCCTTTCAAAACTCTCTTGTTTCCAAAGTTTCTTCAAGGGACACTCCACAAAATACTTGTGTTGAGTATCGAGCCACCGTTGTATCCTAAAGAGCATTCACCGACAACCCAGAGTTGTGTAGGTTCCGGGCGCAGCGGAAGTGTGTGATGAGTCATGCCCAACTTTGCTTTCTGTCATGATTGATGATCAATCCGAGATTTACATGACAACGAACACCGTAATCAACGAAATTGAATTAAAGAAAACATACAAGGGATAAAACGCTAGAACAAAGTGCAGAATCATCACATACTATTTATAATTAATTTAATCAATTAAAGAATCACCTTGCGTGAATTTTTTCTTTGTTGATGAATCTGACAACAGATCTATGTTGTACGGTTGTTGCGTTGTATGAATCAAGAGTAGATTCCATCTAGCGGTGATCCACACGTGTTCCACAAATCTCCGAACGTCGCCGTAGGAATCTTCAGGTGCTAGCACGACAAATCATATCGGTTGCGCCATTCACATTTGTGTTGAGATTCATCACATTTATTGATGAGAGGAAAATTCTTAATGGGGAGATTTATATCACCATTAATTGAGGATTTTCTCCCAACATTAATGGATATTTAATTCACAATATTAATGGATGAAATAATGGATGTTGACTACATTAATTTATTATTATGGATTTGGTGTCTATATAAGGAGGATGCAGAAACATATTTTGAAGAGAAGATAAAGGGGTGCCAGCAAGATGTAGCCGGCAAGAGAGACCCGGGAAGGGGTTGCCGCGTTTGCAGTGGCCCGTGTGACACGACGACGACGCAATTATCTTGGACGTGTGGCATGACGACGACGATGCAATTATCTTGGACGTGTGGCGATGTTCTTGGCAGGATGTTCAAGATGCAGTCCACTAGGAGCAAGAAGGGGGCTGCCGCGTCGGCGGTAGCATGTGCGGCGCGTTGGCATTTGACAGGTGCAGAGCAGCGACTACAGAATTGATGATCATGACAACGTATCGAAAGTCTTCCTGACGGTGGTGATCAGGTGGCGTGTCTCAATTGGAGATCGGCGGTACATCATAATGGCGAGATCATTCGGGTGTCGCAAGCTGATGCGAGGTTGACGCATGTTCGGGTGAAGATCTCCGAGGTAGTGATGTTTCGTCGACAGAAGGGTGATATTTTGTCATAAATTGATCTTCCGATACATTGCGTCAGCGGGATATTTATCAGAGAGATGACAGAGGCGTATCGGGATGTGGTTTTCGCACATGTTTTCTACGCTCTCTCATTTGTAATTCAAGTTCGAGCATTACTTGGATTCTTGTATTCTCTGATTCATAGTGGATATTATTGGGAATTGCCTCGTGGTTTTTAAATCCTCTGCATGGGAGGGTTTTTCCACGTTAAAAAATCCTGTGTGTTGATTTCTTTATTCTGCTTATATCGCTTCGGGTTTCTCACGATATTTTTGGCAAGCAATTTTCGGCCCGGATTCGGGATTCTCCCCAACAATTTGATCGTCTTGAGAATCTCTTCCAAAGCGTTCTCCTTGATCACTCTAAACTTGAGATTGAGGGGTGGACGAAGATCGTTCTCCATTCTTGAGTGTTCTTGGAGAGGGAGTTCTCTAGGGCTTGTGGGGATTCTCTCCGATGGTCGTTGTGCACAACACAAAATGAATTGGCTCTCCTGAAAAAAATAATATTATTAGGTTTAAATGTCGTTAGGGTTTAGAAATAAATATTTTCACAAGTTCCCTTTAATATTTATTTAATCCCCTGCGGAACCCTATCTCTAAAATAATAATAATATTATTATTTCTTTGACATGCGCTCAACTTGCTAATTAAATTAAATATTATTTAATTAAATAATATTCAATATATATTATTTCTCATCGGATTTAAAAACTTGGTCCACCATTCCTCCACAATATTTATTGGGCCTTGAATAATGTCTATTTATTTAATAAATAAATATCACAACATTATTCGTTAATAAATAAATATTATATTCACTAAATAACAAATAAATATTTATTAAATATTATGCTCACATTATATTCTCTTGAATAATTGGTGAAGAAATAAATGCGATCAAGAAAACATGAATAATTATTAAACCACATGCATGAATAATATTTATTCAACTTGTTAAATAATAAATAATAATTTATTATTTAACTGAGATTCTAGATACACTCAATGCGTGACTCTCTAGGCATCTTTCTCAGTGGCATTAGGCGAAACAGCCTAAAGTCCAAGGTTAGTGTCTAGCGACACACCAAGGAACCTATAAAAAAAGAAGTTAATGTCGTAACGACATAATAGTGCATATAACAACCCTTCTTTTTATTACACATTAATTCATGATTTATTACATAAAAGTACACACAATACAACCCAAAAGATTGAGAAATTTAGTGTCTTTGGGAATTAGGTACATAACATAACATCTTGAACATGAGATACAACAACATTATTGAAAACTTCCTTAACATGCTTCTAAAATTTCCACGGCTTTTAAAACTGCACTGAATAACCTGGAGACATGCATAAGAAAATGGTGAGCTATAAATAACAGTAAGGGAATAAACATGGCATAATGTGAAGAGAATAATACACATTATAAAATAGGCATATCAATGGGGCATAATAAGAGTATGGATCATAAACATAAACAATGAGACATGATATAGCATGATAATCATAACATGAAAAATGTGGAAACAACTTAAAACACTGCATCATAAACATAGGTCAAGGATAAACTGCCAAGAAATCATGGCGGAAAAAGTCCTATAAAGGAATCAGGTTCACTCCCAGTCCCAACATGACATCTAATGAGACTAAATATTACCCAATGCATTGGAGCGCTATATAATTTCAGGCACACCCATCACTTCCATTTCATTCTCATGCTTAAGCGTGCCACATAGATCATACAACATGAATTCATTCACCATCATATTTTATTTCAAGATCAAGGAGTGTGGAATACATACATGTAAGTCCCAAGTCAAAGAGGTATAAGTGTATAAAGGTGAGTGCCCTTGACAGTAAATGGGTATGGTATTCACTACACAATTGTTTTTCCATGAAAAATTGCGGTGAGATTTCAGTAGCATAACAACATCACATAAAAATTCATAAAATGGGTTGATGAGAGCGAAAGAGGTATCTAATCATTTGGAAAAATTTGGACAGTACGGGAGATATGGAATAACATATCCCATCACAATTAAACGAAGATAAAATACATAAGATAAATATGATACTTGAATAAAGAGGAGAATAAAAAAGACCCCTTATTAAATTTTGGCATGGTAATAGGTGAACATAAAGTTCCTTGGGAGGTCTTAATGAGAGTGAAAGAGGGATCTCAAAATTTATACATCAAATGGACAGTAATGGGGATATAGAAGAACATATCCCAACATAGAAAAAATGAAATTAAATGACATAACATAAAAGAAGTGCTTGATAAAAAGAGGAGAGTGGAAGATCTCTTACCTGAGTGTGCGACTCCAAATGCTTAGAAGAGGATTATTGAGAGTTTTGGGGAACCTTGGGAGGACTCTACATAGTGGAGGGAAAAGTATGGATGTTCTCCAAAGAGTTTTAGTGAAGTGAAATGAGAGCTTGGGTGGGTTTATATAGGAAATGAGAGGAATTTCTTTATTATTTAGGTTTTGGACTCTACAAAAATAAAATAACCAAAACCACAAACCTTCCCATGGTTTTTGCACATGGTTTCTTCCAAATGGGATTGGTTTCCATTATTTTACAAGGCCAAGGGATGAACATAATAAAATAATTCCCATGCTTATGTGGAGGTGAGTCATACTCTTAAAGAAATGATTTTAAAACCTTAAAATATATTAATGGTTTTGGAGGATTCATAATGGCTTTATAAATTAATAAAATAGACATAAAATCACATTATTTTAAATGGAAGACATATATTTGATTTTGTATCACATTTATAGTATTTATTACATCACTTTTGGATCATTATGATGTCATAATGTACAAAGTATATTTATATGGTATTTAATTTTTACCTGAAAATTTGACTGTCTTAGAAAATTAGGAAAAATTCACCATTGGATAATTTCAAAATTTTGATTCCAAAAATAATAATCATTTTATTTAAATAATTTTCTGAATATGTGAATTTTCACTTTTAAAATAAAATTGATATTTATTAAGAAATGCTAGGTTTTTTGACAATAACAGTTTTCGAACCCCTATAAAAATTACGTTTGACTTTATAAAAATTATATGATCATTTATATTTAATAAAAATTATTTAATAATAATATTTTATTAAAATATTATTTATTTAAAAAATCCATTAATTCACCAAAATAAATTCCTTAATTTAATTTGAATATTAACCCAAAATACTATTTGTGTTTTGTTGAATCAAAATAAAAATCATTTATAAAGTAACAATAATGAGATGAAAATATATTCATTATTCTATAAAAAATAATGTACATACTCATATTACTTGGGTCTTGATACATATCCATTTAAAACCAGCAAACACCCTAAGGGTAAGATGTGTGATGGTGGGACTTTCAAGGGGTGGTTCGTTGAACATGGTTTGGGCCGTCATCTCGATGAGCGTGAACTTCTCCTGTAAAAAGTTTCATTCATGCTTAAGTTGTTGGATCTCAGCTTGGGCTTGGTCAAGGGAAAATCCAAGAGATACTATCTCCCTCGTAATCTATGATAAATGGGCTTCATAGGGCATGATCCTACTGGTTGAGACCATCACTTCCTTTGTTCGTGACAATTGGATTTATTAAAACCCTATATTTATATTAATCGTACGATCACTTTTTAATGGCTATATTATCAATGGTAATGATTATTAATATCCAATTAAATCTGATAGGGTATAATAAAACCAAAGAAGTGCATGTGTTTTCGATAACCATATTACATAATAAAACATTTAAATAAATCAAAAAGGGGAATTTTATTTATAATAGTTCGAGTCATTACAATCTTCTCCCTTTAAGAAATTTCTCCCTCAAAATTTTCATTTCCCACACTAAAACAGATGAGGGTAACTTTATTTAATCACTTCCTCCAGTTCCCACATCACTTCTTCAAACTTGTGGTTTCTCCAAAGCACTTTGATAAGGTGCATTGTCTTATTTCATAGAACTTTTTCTCTACGATCTAAGATCTTCACCGAATACTCTTCATAGGAATGATCATTATCCAATGGTACCACCTCTATATTCATTACATGTGAGGGGTCTGGTATGTACTTCCTCAATATTGATACATGAAATACATCATGTACTTGAGATATGGTCAGTGGGAGTGCTAGTTGGAAGGCCACCGCTCTGATGTGATCAAGGATGTCAAAGGGGCCAATGTATATTGGACTAAGATTTCCCTTATTCCCAAATTTTATTACTTTCCTCAATGGAGATATATATAGAAATACTATATCTACAACATCAAACTCTAGGTCTCATCGATGATTGTTAGCATAGTTCTTTTGTCAACTCTAAGTAGCCTTGATGTTCTGCTAAATGGTTGCAACCTTTTCCATCATTTCCTAGAACATTTAAGGACCTAGTAGTTTGCATTATCCAACTTCATACCAACATGCAGGTGTTCTACACCTCTTCCCATAAAAGAGATTCATAGGGATCCATTTGGATGCTCGAGTGGAAACTGCTATTGTAAAAGAACTCAAACCAAGAAAGATGTTGGTCCCATCCTCCTTTGAAGTCAATTGAGCATCCTCTCAATATGTTCTCAAGTGTCTGGATAGTCCACTCAGATTGACCATCAGTTTGAGGGTGATAAGCCATGCTAAAGTTCAACTTAGTATTCATAGTGTGTTGGAGACTCTTCCAAAACATATAAGAGAATCTTGGATCTTGATCGGATACAATCGATAATGGTACTCCATGCATCCTCACCACTTCCATGATGTATATTCGTGTAAGTTGATCCAATGAGAAATCCTCTCAAATTGAGATAAAGTGATCTATCTTTTTAAGATGATAAAAAACAACCCATATAGAAATATTTCCCCTAGATGTCTTCAGAAGACTGGTGAAAAAGTCCATGGTGATGTTTTCCCATTTCCATGTTGGTATGAGTAATTGTTTCATCATCTACTTAGACTTCTTTCTTTTATCCTTCACTTGTTTACAAACCATATATATTGATGTATATTCTGCGATATCCTTTTTCATATTTCCCCAACAATAGTTCTCTTGGATATATCGATACATCTTTGTGTTTCCTAGGTGGATTGAGAAAGTCGAACTATCACTACCACAAAACTGGGTAAGGCATGCGCCTGCCTTTATCAGCGCTAACGAAAAAGCGCTGATAAAGTCTCACGCAGGATTGATAAAAACCCTCGGGTCCTCTTCCTCCTCCCCGTACCCTGTCAAGCTCTCGCGGAAGCCCTCCTCTGCGCCGCTGCCGCCGCCACCTCCTCCTCCAGCGCGGCCGCCGCCGCCTCCTTCTCCTCCTCCTCCGGCCACCGCCTCCTCCTCCTCCGGCCGCCTCCTCCTCCTCCTCTGCGCCTCCTCCTCCTCCTCCTCCATCGTGGCCTCGTCCTCCTCCTCCTCCACCGACGCCTCCTCCTCATCCTCCTCCTCCGCCTAGTCCGCGGCCTCGTCCTCCTCCTCCTCCACCGGCGCCTCCTCCTCCTCCTCCTCCTCTGCCTACTCCACTGCCTCCTCCTCCACCGCGGCCTCCTCCTCCTCCTCCTCCTCCTCCGCTGCCTCCGCCCTGCCTCCGCGCTGCCTCCGTTGCCTCCACTGTCGACGCCTCCTTCTCCTCCGCCACCGGGTCCTCCTTCTTAAGGTGATTCAAATTGAATTTGAATGAATTAATTATGTTTGCATTGTGGTGACCCCTTACATCCTATCCCAAATTATGAATATTGATTTTTGGATTTTATGAGTGTTGTTATTGTGGGTAATTGTTATGTTCGGATTGTGATCACATGATGTTATGTGTTATATTATATACTCATGATAATATGACATTAAAACTTGAATGATTCACCTCGTATGTGTGTTAGCATGCATGGTGTTTATATGTTGTACATCAAAGAAGTGGACCATCATGAAATTAATATCCCTTAGTAGGGTACTACACTTGATATGTGATGATGAAGATAGAGAACATAAGCATAGGGTGGAGGTACAACATATCCATGGTGTCGTGTCATGGGTGTGCTTGAGGTACCCAGTATTTTCTAGGTCCCATTCACTATGAGATGCATAATTTTTTTCAATAACCACATGGATCTATCTCATACATAGAAAGAGGGTAAGAAGGTCACTGATTTCCTGGCTACTTAGGCCTCTCTAGGTGACCTATGTACCATATTTAACATCATAGGATCCCTCCCCCCAAGCTTGTTAGTTTAGTTAAAGAAGATTCCCTTGGGATAAACTAATTTATACCTCCTTTGACTGTTTTTAGCCTTGTCCCCTTCTTGAAATAAAATATATCAACATTGGATGTGTTGAAATAAAGTTCATGACTGAGTTATTTAAGCTATAACCTTGGGTTTGTTGTGCCCCCCCCTCCACTACTCCCTCTTCTCCCCACCTCATCCATGCCTTCCCTCCTCCCTCATCTCCCTATCCTATAACTAAACCTCCTCCCCTTCCTCCACCCATACTCACTTCCCTCCTAGCACCATGATTTGAACTAAGGGTAGGTGCCTTCCCCCATCCAAACACATAGCTTATGGATCGTGGCCCATTGCAGCTAAGCACTAGACCCAAACTCTAACTCCACCATCTCCTTCTCCTTCTTCTTTTCCACCACCATTGGAGTATTCCATCTTGTTGGGTTTTGATTTTCCTTTTGCATCCCACCAATCAAAAGATGTGGTTCCACCTACCAATGTCCATCCCTATTTTCACTCTGAGGAAATGCAACACTATATGTGCTTGGACCATTTTCAATCCAAGTCAATTTTCACCAACAAATCCATGGATTTGGTCATAATACACAAGGTCCACATTGACAAGGTTGTTATGGTAGCCCTTCACATCAATGAAACACTCCCAAATTATTGATGTTCCTGAGGAGATGTTTTAGGAGATCTTTTTAGAGTTCCTTACAACTTTCAAGATAGAATTAATCTGTATCACCTTCAAACTAGGTGGTAGGGATTGGGATTTGACACTGGGTGAGTTCAGAGTTATCTTGGGGTTTATTCTTCTGACTTTGCTACATCCACTACCTATGTTGCTTTGTGTCTTGATCTGAACAAGACAAATACACTAAAGAGTTGGGTGTTGATCACTCATGATCCCACGAGCATCCATGATCCTCCCACATTCAAGAGCACCCAGATGAAGGGTTATTATCTGAGGATTAGTCATTGTGCCTTAGCTCATGCCTGGATAGCATGGGGAGACTCCCACATAACCATCACATAGACTAAGGTGCCCATTATGGACACTTCCATGGGTTCCCTTGTGGAAACCATATACTTCTTCTTACTTATGCATTTGGTCCCATGTGTTTCAATCAACTCTTTACACTTTTAATTTTGATGCACATGTTAGGCTACCTATTGGCCTTACCCATGAGGTATTTCCTTGTACAGACACCCTATAGAGACCGCCCTATGAGATTGATCCACAAGTTGCACTGATTATCCTACTTCCTCACAAAAGGTATGGTTAACCCATGTCTATAGTGGTGAACCCCACTAACACACTATAAAAAACTCCCAAGAACCACCCCTCATCAGGGGTGATCAAAGAGAGGAAGAGATTGGATGAATCCCAAGAACCACCCAAGATTTGCTATTAATGAGCACGCCCCCTACCATTTTTGAAGTATCTTGTTTTTTTATCTAAATTAAACTCATATTCCTTCTCCTCTAACCTATATAATAATCCTATGGATTTCAAATAGGATGAATATAAATAAAGAATGGATGAATGCCAATCGGTTGACAAAAGAGTATGAAGAAGGCGTGAAAGAGTTTATCAAGTTTGCAAAAGATCATGAATGTGACTCTTCTCAAATCCTTTGTCCGTGTTTACGCTGTTGTTATTCAAAACAAATTAGTCCAGATGAGTTGGAAGAAAACTTGATCTGTCACGAAATAGATCATAGTTATACATGTTTGAATAAACACGGGGAAACAACGAATGTAGGTAGTGACTGGGGTGACACTGAATTTTATGGATCATCTAATATGATTAAAAACATGAACAATGAAGATGACCGTATGGAGGATTTGATTACAGATGTGAATGATGTTGAAGATCGTATTGAGGAAATGACAAGGACCTTTGAAGATGAACTTCGTGATTGCCCAAAATTGTTTGAGAAGTTAAAAAGTTGTGCAAAGACGCCATTGTATGCTGGTTGCACTAAATATATATCATTGTCAGCCGTACTGAAGCTGTATAATTTGAAAGCAGAAAACGGGTGGAGTGACGACAATTTTACGAAACTACTTGCCCTCATGAATGTCATGATCCCAGAAGACAATGAGCTCCTGAGCCGAATATACGATGCCAAAAGAATACTATGCTCTATGGGTATGATCTCTGAAATAATACATGCCTGCCCGAATGACTGTATATTGTTTAGCAAGGACCACAAATCACTTAAAGAATGCCCAAAGTGTGGTACTTCTCGATACAATAAAGATGAATCCAGTCCTACTAAAGTTGTATGGTACTTTCCAATCATTCCAAGGTTTAGACGCCTATATGGAAGTGAGGAGACTGAAGAACAATTAACATGGCATGCAGATACAAGAATTAAAGATGGGATACTACGTCACCCGGTAGACTCTCCTCAGT
Source organism: Viscum album (assembly GCA_963277665.1). Classification (NCBI taxonomy): domain Eukaryota; kingdom Viridiplantae; phylum Streptophyta; class Magnoliopsida; order Santalales; family Viscaceae; genus Viscum; species Viscum album. Next base: position 1,022,497,163 of record OY728127.1, read on the forward strand.
GTAAGAGAATCGATCATGAGTATCCTGAATTTGGAAACGAGTCGAGAAACCTTCTTCTTGCGTTATCTACAGATGGAGTGAATCCTTTTGGTTTTCAAAGAAACAATCACAGTACATGGCCGGTTATGTTGATAAATTATAACTTACCAATGTGGTTATGCAGGAAATGAAAATACATCATGTTATCTATGCTTATATCAGGACCAAAAAAACCGGGTAATGATATTGATGTTTATTTAGCTCCATTGATCGAAGATTTGAAATTATTATGGGATTCAGGTGTTACATTGTATGATTCTTACAGAAAGGAAGATTTCACTTTGAGAGTCATGTTGTACGAGACGATAAATGACTTCCCTGCTTATGGAAATTTTTCAGGATATAGCATTAAAGGAACTCAAGGCTGTACCGTTTGCGAAGAAGGTACACAATCAATTAGGTTGAAACATTCATCGAAAACCATGTTTCTAGGACATCACAGATTTCTACCGCGACGACATAAGTAACATTCTTGGACAACATCATTCGATGGAAGTTTATAAGAACGTACAACACCGTCTCCACTAACAGGCGATCAATTGTTTGAGAAAGTTAAAAATATGGACACTACTTTTGGTAAACCGGCTTCGAAAAACCTTACGAAAATCGGTTGGAAAAAGAGATTAGTTTTTTTGAATTACAATACTGGAATTGTCTGTATGTAAGACATTTTCTTGATGTTATGCATGTAGAAAAAAATGTATTTGATAGTGTTATTGGCACGTTGCTAAATACATCTGGAAAAAGAAAAGATGGAATTAAGGCTAGGTTAGACATGATTGAGATGGGAATACGAGAAGAGTTGTCACCAGTGAAGGGTGAAAAATGAACATTTCTTCCTCCTACTGCTTACACTCTTTCCAGGCAGGAGAGATATCAGTTTTGAAACTTCTTGAATGACGTAAAGGTTCCAGATGGGTATTCGTCAAATATCAGTAACCTTGTGTCAATGAGCGACTTGAAGTTAAAAGGTATGAAATCACATGACTGTCATGTTTTGATGAAAAATTTCATTCCAATTTATTTACGTTGCATTTTGCCCAAGAATGTCTGCCATACATAAACGAAACTGTGTTTCTTCTTCAAAGCTATATGCAGCAAAGTTATAGACCCGGTGAAATTTCCAGCTATGGAAAAAGAAATTGTCGTCATATTATGTGAATTAGAAATGTTCTTCCCGCCTTAATTTTTTGATATGATGGTTCATTTGATGGTCCACTTGGTGAGAGAGATTCGACTATGTGGTCCTGTACATTACAGATGGATGTACCCCATTGAACGGTATATGAAGATTTTGAAAGGGTATGTCAAAAATCGAAGTCGGCCAGAGGGTTGTATTGCAGAGTGATATATTGTTGAGGAAGCCGTTGAATTCTATACCAAATACTTGTCTGGTGTGGAAAGCATTGGATTACCGAAATCTCATCACACTGGGCGGCTTGAGGGTGAAGGAATTTCTGAAAGAAAGGTTGTCACAATCAATATTACAGATCGGGAGCAGACCCACCTTTATGTTTTGCATAATAGTTTCGACGTTGACCCATATGTTGAAATCCACAAAGAAATTCTTAGGCATTTGAATCCATCTAGGGATGAAAAATGGATATCAGATACATATAATCGACAGTTTATAGGATAGTTTCGAGATCATATTTTTAAGAAGTCAGATGAAAATCCAGAGTCAATTTCGGAACGACTTCGATGGCTAGCCGGAGGACCAAGTGTGTATGCATTATCTTACAATGCTTATGTAGTTAATAGTTATACATTTTATACTAATGAACATGATGAAGACAGTACCATGTAGAATAGTGGGGTTACACTTATGGCTGAAGAGATGCATGTTTCCGGTGCTAAGGACAGAAATCCAATTTATGAAAATATGTCAAACTTTTGCATCATCAAACAAATATGGGAGTTGGATTATACGGAATTTCAAGTTCTGATATTTCAATGCAAGTGGGTTGATAACAGGAGTGCTGTTAAAATAGATGATTTGGGATTCGTGAAAGTTGATTTCAGTAAGGAAGGGGAGAAAGGTGAACCGTTTATAATGGCATCACAGACAGTACAAGTATTTTATGTTCCAGATCCCGCAAACCGAAACTGGTCAATCGTTCTGTTATCGACCAAAACAGCTGAAGGGTCAGATGAAAATTCAACGGAAGATGACCCTTTCATTGGGACTTCACAATCATTTCATAGTGGTCCCAATGTAGAGGACATTTTGTATGTCAGAGGAGACCACAATGAAGAGATATGGATAGTTGATAGAGGGGTCAAATCCCTCCAGCCTTAAAAAAAAGAGAGTTCAATAATCAGGTTATTGATTTTTATTGTAATATATATTGTGTTACATTATGTTATTATCTGTTCGCTGCTACTTTTATGTGATCTAAATTAAATTTTAAACCAGTTCTGTAGATAATGACTTCTTCACCTGCTGATGCACCCAATCCCGAGACACAACACATCTCTCAACCTGTTGCAGCTGGTCCCACTGCTGAGAGACAACAAGTCTCTCAACCTGTTGCAGCTGGTGCCAGTGCCGATGCTATCACTTCGGAGAAACATAATGATGATGCAGAAACTGAGGAAATGGTAGGCGATGAAACCCCAGGGAAACAAAAAAACCATGTGCGCCGTAGTTTGACAGTTTTAGCCAAAATCCTTAAGGCAAAAGCAAAAGGCATCAAATATGAGGTGGGATGGAATAAACTAGGCCAGCATGTAAACCCCAACAAAGCCATGTTTAGTAGCTACATTGGAATCGTCACTCGACAACGCGTGTCGATTGATGTAGAGTCGTGGCACCATGTTGTCAGCGGGTTGAAAACATTAATGTGGGAAGAGATTACGGTAACATTACGATATCATCTATTTAATTTATTAAAATAAAATAAAATACTAAAATATTGACTAACCCTTCATCATCTCTTGTAGAGTGCATTTATAGTAGATGTTTCGCACAAAGAATATGTTTTAAGACTGGCAGGAAGGATTCATAGAGGCTTTCGCACCATTTTAACGAAACATCATCTGAAAGATTCCGAATGGAAAATCAAGCCGCACCCACCTACTCTTTATACACACTTGATATCCCAATGAATGTGGGATGCGTTTTGCAACTGTCGTGCAGAACAGAATTTTTAGGTACATTGTGTTTGGTTACACGTTGTGTAACGTTTCTTGTATTAATCACATTTATTGACAGGTTTTTATTTATGAAACAACAACTGAGTGGTGAAAATAAAGAACAGGTAGCAAAACCATCATACCCCTACCGTAAAGCAAGGCTGGGGTACGCTTCAATTGAAAAACAATTGGTACGTATTTTAAAAGTACTGTAATAATTTTATGTGACATAAAACAACACTGTAACCATGTTTCTCTATTTATATGCAGATTAATGAATCAAAATCTCAAGTCACTTCCATTCCACGCCATGTGCTATGGAAGGAGGCTCATGTTAATAAAGAGGGGAAACTGATAGATGAAAACACACAAAAAGTGTGGGAAACATGTGTAAGTATGACATAAAATAAACCTATTTTTCTTTAAATCACTATTACATAACGATGCTTACTTATTTTTCCATATTTTATATTTGACATAGTCACAGGAATCAACAACACCCGCACCGGATGTAGACATACTTTCAACGGCCTTGAAACAGCTAGAACAGTATGGCCGCGTCAGAGGTGTGGGTTTTGGGGTGTCACCTCGGGCATATTTTCAGAAAAAAAAACAAGAGGATGAACAAACTAAATAATTGCATGTAATGAGAGATAGAGTATCTACCCTTGAAGAACTCTTCCAAACTCAGGGAGAGATGCTAAAGAGTTTGATAGAGGAGAGGCGAAGAGAACAAACAACTCAAGAAAAACCCGCGCGAGAAGATCCACCCCTCACTAGCTTTGAGGCGAGCCATTCCCCTCAAAGACCTGACTTAACCGAGGTAATCAATGTTCTAATATTCATTTTTGTGAAATTTGAATCACATAGACACTGATACCTTTCATGTAATGATATTCTATAGGGTGAAAATGACTGTGATTTATATCTGTCAACTCCCACCCATCGCCTTGTAGCGAGGGCTACGGTGTTCAATATGCAGAATGACACGCTACACTGCAGAACACTTCCAACCAGTCATGTCAAAGTGTCGATTAACGTAGCTCATGATCAGAACACCGAGCTACCCGTGCCAAATGACGATGACGACATTCATAAGGTGGAAAAAGCTGTTGGAACATTCGTTGCATGGCCGTCGAATCTTGTAAAAAAACATGTTGACCAGGAGGTATTCATTTCCAATTCATTTTTCAAGCAGAACCTTTAACATTAAATTAGAAAATGGAAGAACCGATGAATGTTATTACAGAAGGACAAAATGGAGAAGCTAAAACGAAATAGCAGCTCCAACATTAGATCAACCAATCAATCAAAATGATCTACTGAGAGCGCGTTCACCCCACCCGTTCTATATCCACATTTAATGTCATTGCAAGCTCATGTGGATACGAAAATGAAAGACGGAAAGAGTCATACAATTGTTTGTGAAAAAGATATGTACGGAGAGGAAACATTAGATTTCGTTAGTGCATACGCTGTTTCTGAGATCATCACATACGATTGGCTAGGCGCCTCAGTTATAAATGTATACATGAGGTATGTTTTCATGATTTGATTTTACAGAAGCTGATATACTTTGATAATTATGGATAAATACATCTCATATTTTTCACAGGCGTATATATGAAAAAAAATTGAAGGGATTTTCCCATGAATACAAATTTGGACTCGTTAGTCCTCACATCATTTCTACACAATGAGAAGAAATAGATTCTAATTTTCAGGCTAAATTAATGTCAAATCTGCTCAGAACGTTTCAAAGCATAATTATGACTGACAGACTCTTTTTAATACCAACGTTGCAGGGGTAAAACTCTACATTTTAATCATATCAATTATATTTTAATTTCTATCAGTACTTATTTCTTTTTGTGTTTTTAGGGAACATTGGATGCTCATTGCAGTCAATTTGGATACTCCAAAGATTTATTTTCTGGATTCACTGCATGGATATCCAACTAACCGACCACACATGATGGTGATTTTCAATTTGTAATACACTAGATCCAACATTTTAGAACCAAATATCTAGTTATATAATTTATATTATCTTTTAATGAGGATTTTGTTATGATAGGGTGGTGTATGAATATCGTCTAAAGGCTGGAATGAATCCAGGGAATAAGGACGACAATGCCCACAAGATCTACAAATGGAGAAGTATCTAGGTATATATAATTATATTTCACTATCCAAATACATATCAAAATAGATTACTTATTTTTATCGATGTTTCTACAATGTCTGAAACAAACAAATGACAAGGACTGTGGTTATTATGTTTGTAAATTTATGAAAGATATCATATTTCATGAACAAACTAGCATCCCTGAAGAGGTATTTTTGAAAATAATTACTACTTTATTTAAAATAATTATTAATCCTTTGTGTATTTATATTTTTTCAGTACTACTATGACTGTCGCAAAAACTCCTATTCAGAAGATGATATAAATGTCTTTAGAAACAAATAGGCAGCATACCTGATGGAAGAATGTAAACAAATAGGACAATGAAGGTGAATTACTAATACTTATGTTATCTTTATATGGTCATTGATATCTCCCTTTAAACTTATTGAGAATCTATGATCTCCCTTTCTTATGTTTCATATCCTTAGATTAGTGAATTCCTACTACTCAGTTTGAAAATGACATAAACTTTAGAAAACAACACTACTGACATACGAAATACCGAGAAAACGCATTCAGATTGTTCTGAAACTTTAGGAAAACGATCCACGAGTCATTTGTGATGTGTAAGAATCGACCGCACCTCAATCCGACGCACGGTGTGACCGGTATGGCTAAAAGTGTCTGATATCAGTTTCAAATTGAGATAAACTTTCGAAAACAACACTAATGACATATGGAATACTGAGAAAACACGTTCGGATTGTTTTGAAACTTTAGTACAACGATCCATGAGTCATTTTTGACATGTAAAAATCGACCGTACCTCAATCCGACGCACGGTGTGACCGGTATGGCTAAAAGTGTTTGATATCAGTTTGAAAATGACATAAACTTTAGAAAACAATACTACTGACATACGGAATACCGAGAAAACATGTTGGGATTGTTTTTATACTTCAGGAAAACAATCCATGAGTCATTTGGGATGTGTAAGAATCGACCACACCTCAATCTGACGCACGGTGTGACCGGTATGGCTAAAAGTGTCTGATATCTGTTTCAAATTGAGATAAACTTTTGAAAACAACACTACTGACATATGGAAAATTGAGCAACCACGTTCGGATTGTTTTGATACTTTAGGAAAACAATCCACGAGTCATTTGTGACATGTACGAATTGACCGCACCTCAATCCGACGCACAGTGTGACAGGTATGGATAAAAGTGTATGATATCAGTTTCAAATTGAGATAAACTTTGGAAAACAACACTACTGACATACGGAATACCAAGAAAATGCATTTGGATTGTTTTGAAACTTAAAGACAACGATCCATGAGTCATTTGTGACGTTTACAAATCGACTGAACCTCAATCCGATGCACGGTGTGACCGGTATGGCTAAAAGTTTATGATATCATTTTGAAAATGACATAAACTTTAGAAAACAACACTAATGACATACGGAAAACCGAGAAAACACGTTCAGATTGTTTTGATACTTTAGGAAAACGATCCACGAGTCATTTTTGACGTGTAAGAATCGACCGCATCTCAATCCGACGCATAGTGTGACCGGTATGGATAAAAGTGTCTGATATCAGTTTCAAATTGAGATAAACTTTGGAAAACAACACTACTGACATACGGAATACCAAGAAAACGCATTCGGATTGTTTTTAAACTTTATGAAAACGATCCATGAGTCATTTTTGATGTGTATGAATCGACCACACCTCAATACGATGCACAGTGTGACCGATATGGCTAAAGTGTCTGATATCAGTTTGAAAATGACATAAACTTTAGAAAACAACACTACTAACATACGTCAAACTGAGAAAACACATTATAATTGTTTTGAAACTTTAGGACAACGATCCATGAGTCATTTGTGACGTGTATGAATCAACCACACCTCAATCCGATGCACGATGTGACCGGTATGGCTAAAAGTGTCTGATATCAGTTTCAAATTGAGATAAAATTTCGAAAACAACACTAATGACATACAGAATACTGAGAAAACGTGTTCAGATTGTTTTGAAACTTGAAGAAAATGATCCATGAGTCATTTGTGACGTGTAAGAATTGACCGCACCTCCATCCGACGCATAGTGTGACCGGTATGGCTAAAATTGTCTGATATCAGTTTGAAAATGACATAAACTTTAGAAAACAACACTACTGACATACGGAAAACTGAGAAAATGTGTTCGGATTGTTTTGATACTTCAGGAAAATGATCCATGAGTCATTTGTGACGTGTATAAATTGACCGAAACTCAATCTGACACACGGTGTGACCGGTATGGAAAAAAGTGTATGATATCCATTTCAAATTGAGATAAACTTTCGAAAACAACACTACTGACATAAGGAAAACCAAGAAAATGCGTTCATATTGTTTTGATAATTTACGAAAATGATCCACGAGTCATTTGTGACATGTATGAATTGACCACACCTCAATCTGACGCACGGTGTGACTAGTATGGCTAAAAGTGTCTGATATCAGTTTCAAATTGAGATAAACTTTGGAAAACAACACTACTGACATACGGAATACCGATCAAATGAATTTTTATTGTTTTGAAACTTTAAGAAAACGACCCATGAGTCATTTTTGACATGTACGAATCAACCGCACCTTAATCCGACGCCCGGTGTGACCTGTATGGCTAAAAGTGTCTGATATCAGTTTCAAATTGAGATAAACTTTCGAAAACAACACTAATGACATACGGAATACCGAGAAAACGCGTTTGGATTGTTTTGAAACTTTAGGAAAACGATCCATGAGTCATTTATGACGTTTAAGAATTGACTGCACCTCAATCCGACGCACGGTGTGACCGGTATGGCTAAAAGTGTCTGATATCAGTTTGAAAATGACATAAACTTTAGAAAACAACACTACTGACATATGGAATACCAAGAAAACACGTTCAGATTGTTTTGATACTTCAGGACAACGATCCATGAGTCTTTTGTGATGTGGAAAAATTGACCACACCTCAATCCGACGCACGGTGTGACCGGTATGACGAAAAGTGTCTGATATCAGTTTCAAATTGAGATAAACTTTGGAAAACAACACTACTGACATACAGAATACTAAGAAAACACATTCGGATTGTTTTGATACTTTAGGAAAACGATCCAAGAGTCATTTGTGACGTGTACGAATCGACTGCACCTCAATCTGACACACGGTGTGACTGGTATGGATAAAAGTGTCTGATATCAGTTTCAATTTGAGATAAACTTTGGAAAACAACACTACTGACATACGGAATACCAATCAAACGTGTTCGGATTGTTTTGAAACTTGAAGAAAATGATCCATGAGTCATTTGTGACGTTTAAAAATAAACCTCACCTCAATCCGATGCACGGTGTGACCGGTATGGATAAAATTGTCTGATATCAGTTTCAAATTGAGATAAACTTTCGAAAACAACACTAATGACATACGGAATACCGAGCAAACACGTTCGGATTGTTTTGAAAATTTAGGAAAATAATACATGAGTCATTTTTGACGTGTACAAATAGACCACACCTCAATCCGATGCACGGTGTGACCAGTATGGCTAAAAGTGTCTGATATCAGTTTGAAAATGACATAAACTTTAGAAAACAACACTACTGACATATGGAATACCGAGAAAACGCGTTCAGATTGTTTTGATACTTTAGGAAAATGATCCATGAGTCATTTTTGATGTGTACGAATCGACCGCACCTCAATCCGATGCACGGTGTGACCGGTATGGATAAAAGTGTCTGATATCAGTTTCAAATTGACATAAACTTTGGAAAACAACACTACTGACATACGGAATACCGAGTAAACGCATTTGGATTGTTTTGATACTTTAGGAAAACTATACACGTGCCATTTTTGACGTGTACGAATCGACCACACCTCAATCTGACGCACGGTGTGATCGCTATAGAGAAAAGTGTCTGATATCAGTTTCAAATTGAGAGAAACTTTGGAAAACAACACTACTGACATACGGAATACCGAGAAAAAGCGTTCGTATTTTTTTGAAACTTGAAGAAAACGATCCATGAGTCATTTTTGATGTGTATGAATCGACCGCACCTCAATCTGACGCACGGTGTGACCGGTATGGCTAAAAGTATCTGATATCAGTTTCAAATTGAGATAAACTTTGGAAAACAACACTAATGACATACGAAATACTGAGAAAAAGAGTTCGGATTGTTTTGATACTTTAGGAAAACGATCCAAGAGTCATTTTTGACGTTTACGAATTGACCTCACCTCAATCCGACGCACGGTGTGACCGGTATGGCTAAAAGTGTCTGATATCAGTTTAAAAATGACATAAACTTTAGAAAACAACACTACTGACATACGGAAAACCGAGTAAACGCATTCAGATTGTTTTGATACTTTATGAAAACGATCCAAGAGTCATTTGTGATGTGTACGAATTGACCTCACCTCAATCCGACGCATGGTGTGACCGGTATGGGTAAAAGTGTCTGATATCAGTTTCAAATTGAGATAAAATTTGGAAAACAACACTACTGACATACGGAATACCGAGAAAACGCGTTCGGATTGTTTTGAAACTTGAAGACAACAATCCATGAGTCATTTGTGACATGTACAAATCGACCACACCTCAATCCAATGCACGATGTGACCGGTATGGCTAAAAGTGTCTGATATCAGTTTCAAATTGAGATAAACTTTGGAAAACAAACTACTGACATACGGAATACCGAGCAAACACGTTCGGATTGTTTTGAAACTTTAGGACAACGATCCATGAGTCATTTGTGATATGTAAGAATCAACCTCACCTCAATCCGACGCATAGTGTGACCGGTGAATCTTTTCATTAGATAAAGAATCAGTATTTAGTAAATGAGATAAATCAATCAAAAACATATTGATTTTACATTATTCCCTTTCATTGTTATGAAAATGAAAACATTTGAGTTTAAAATTTCATATTTTAGTTTCACATTTACACATTAATGTATTCTTTCATATTACTGTTTTAATTTCTTTCATTATTGCATTACTAACATAATATTTGTTTTCTTATATAGGTGAATTTTTTTCCTTGAGTTCAGATGCTTTGTTCGGAAACAAATACCATTGAGAGTGGATCACAGATATCAAATGATGAAACATGAATGTTTATAACTGTTGTTGAATAATTGTAATTGTAACCATGTAAAACAATGTTTGAAATGTATATAGCAATGTGTTTTTTTTGTATTCATGATGTTAAGTAAATGTATATACCGTTGTCGGTCAAAATATTGTGTGCGGGTGCTATGGTGTGCAGGTGTGCATGTGCTACATTGTGCAGGTATTCTGGTGTGCAGGTTCTGTTTTTTTGGTGCAGGCGATGGTGTCTTTATCAACGCTTTTTTGAGTGCTGATAAAGGACACCTTTAATAGCGCTTCTCGGAGCACTGATAAAGGGTCCCCTTTATCTACGCCGACATTAACAGCGCTTTTCTAGCACTGTTAATGCCGGTTTTTAGCGCTGATAAAGGGCCAAGTTGTAGTAGTGTATGTGAATCATCCAACAATGCCTTTAGTTCAGGATTTGATGATACACATAGTTGTGACCCAAATCTTACAATTCCTTTCTTTATTAACACTAAACTCTAAGGATTTCCCTTTTCTTATAGTCTTCAATTTCTTTTAAATTCCCACATCATTCCTTTGAGAATCCTTTATCATTTACAAAATGGATTGTTGATCAATAATTTGTGAAAGGATTTATGATGTTCCTTCCTTTATCATTCCAATGTTCATCCTTTCCAAATCTAAGAAGATAGTATCCCTCTCAATTCTCATCAATGATAGAATTGTTGGATCCTTTATACTTAAAGAATCATCCATTTTTTCTTTCTTTCCTAGGATGGTAGTGAATTGAGAATTCATAGTCCTTGATTAGCTCTAACCATCTTCATTTCCACATATTCAGCTATTTTTGTGCGAATATATATTTGAGACTTTTTTTATTCATATATATTTCATACTTTTCCCCAAAGAGATAATTCCACCTTACTTTCAAAGTGAATATTACTAGAACAAAATCCAAATCATGTGTTGGGTAGTTCTATTTTTGAACTTTCAACTGCCTTGAAGCATAGTTTATGACTTTTTCATTTTGTATTAACAGACTACCCAATCCCTTCTTCAAATCATCACTAAATACTATGAAAATATCTCCACTTGTGGGTAGTGTGAGCATAGGTGAAGTGATAATCCTCCTTTTCTGTTCATTAAAGCTCTCTTCACATTCATCATTCCAAGAAAGCTTGACCCCATTCCAAGTTAACTTGGTTAGAGGGTTTAAGAATAATGATAAATTCCTCAAAAATCAACGATAATACCCAGATAATCCAAGTAAACTACAGATATCTGTCACAGATGTTGGCATAATCCATCCTTCAATTGCTTCTGTCTTTGAAGGGTCCACATATATCCTATTTCTTGTGATGATATGCCTCAATAATGAGACCTACTTTAACCAAAACTCACATTTTCTATAATTGGAACAAACCTTATCCTTTCACAAGGTCTTTAGCATAGTGTTTAAATGCTTCTCATGCTCCTCCTTGGTTTTTGAGTATATTAGAATATCATCTATAAATACTACCAAAAATTTGTTGAGGTAATCTCTAAACACTCTATTCACAAGTCCATGAAGATTGTTAGATCATTAGTGAGTCTGAATGACATCACTATGAACTCTTAGTGCCCGTACCTTGTTTGAAAAGCGGTCTTGGGGATATCCTCCCTTTCACCCTTACTTGATAATATCCCCACCGAAGATCCACCCTGGAGAAGTATCGTGCTCCACATAGCTGATCGAACAAGTCACCAATCCATAGAAGAGGATACTTTTTCTTTATCATGATCTTGTTGAACTCATGATAATCAATGAAAAGGCACATTGAACCATCATTCTTTTTAATGAAGAGGACCAGTGTACCCCACAGTGAAGTACATGGGTGTATGAACCCTTTATCCATATTCTTCTATAGTTGTTTCTTCAATTCCTTAAGTTCCTCAACAACTATTCTATATGGATTTTTGGATAATGGTAATGCCCCAGGTATAAGCTTGATTGAAAATTCAACCTCTCAGCTAGGAGGAATACAAGATAATTCCTTAGGAAATACATCAGCGTATTCCCTCGCAATGGGCATGTCTTAGAGGATTATTATTTCCTTATCCTTTGTTTGGTTATATTTTCGTAAAAGAAAAGAAATGATTTACTAATTTGTAAAATAAAATAAAAGAAAAGAAAAGAAATGATTTTCATTTCTCTTCATTTTTTTTGGATACAAAATTTAGTAAAAGAAAAGAAATGATTGTAATTTCTCTCCATCTTGTTTGGTGCCAATTTTTAAAAGAAAAGAAAATAAATGTTTTGAAAATATGACAAAAACAACCCTTATTAAAAAATATAGTTTTCCAATACTCAATTATTCCAAATAAAAAAATATTATGATTTTAAATTGTATCTTTGATTTTCAAATAAATAAATATATTTATTATAAATATATGTATTTATAAATATATTTATTTATGTATAATTTTATAAATACACATTCATGAATATATATATTTATAAAATAAATTTATAGCTATATAAATATTTTTTTAATATATTAGATATATATTTATAAATATATTTATAAATATATATATATAAGAAAATTAAATTTGAAATTATTCCCCAATTATTAATTTGGATGGGTTCGGGTAATGTTTTTAAAAAATATAGTTTTTCAATACTTAATTATTCTAAATAAAAATATATTATAATTTTAAATTGAATCTTTGATTTTTATATCATGTCAATTATATAGACATTTAATTTTGAAAAATATATCAGTAATGATTTCTTTTTTATTTTTATATCATGTAAATTATATAATCGACATTTTTTATTTTAATCAATCATTATTTTTTATGTCACCAAAATTAGCTAAACATTATTAATTCAAAATTATCATTAATTCAAAATAAATATTAATTCAAAAATATTAACTCATTTTTTTTATAAATTTTTATATAAATTATTAAATTAATATAATTAAAATTATTTATAATTAAAATAAACTATAATCAAAATTATTTACAAATTACGTTTAACAAAATATTTATATTCGCATGAAAATAATAATTGTAATTATTAATAATCACAAAAATGATAATTTATATAAATATTAATTCAATAAAATATTAAATAAAATAAAACATGTATAGGGGTATGATAGGAAATTTCAAAAAAACATCACACGTCCAGCTCGTTTCTTTCCGAATCACCCCGATTTTGGGGTGATTGTAAAACTGCAGCAGAGGAAATCTGTTTCTCCCCGTTTCCCTCGTCCACCATTTCTTTCCACCCATCATCCCACCAAACAATGGAAATGAATTTCCATCCTCCAGTTTCATTTCATTTCCCCCCAAATCATCGGTTCCAAATGAGCCCTCAGTGTAACGCCCCAACCCCAAATGCCCAGAGTTGGTGCATTATTTTAATACATTGGCATGATTACAAGGAATCAAATCCAGAAAGACCGATCAATTTAGAAGTCTTGGAAAATAAATTACATACATGAACATTACATTAAAATTCAAAGCATAAAATGAAACATAGATATTTTTTTGGGAACACAATTATTCTCCTAGATTAACCCTGCATATCAATCATAAAACACTTATTGGAATCTAGGGAAAATAAAACATAAGAAAGTGGTGAGTTTAGATGCTCAGTAAGGATAAACAATATAGTAAAATCTATCATAAATAAGCATAAAAATTTAAGTCAATGTATAAAACTAAAATACAAGCCTTTTAAACATAATATTTAGCATAATATGGAAAGAATAAATCAAATAATTCCTTTTAAACATTCACATGTATATTCTAGTAGTCAAATAATCACATGTAATATAAATAAATATTCTCATAAAGAGAGAATACATAATGTTGGATGTCTGCACTATCAATATATATCCCCAAGATAGATACTATCGAGATCTATCCCCGTGATAGTTTAAGAATGTGGGTAGAAACCCGTATGATTTTTGTCAAGATCTATCCTCTCGAAAATATAACTACTTTCATGATCTATCCTTGTGACAATTTATGTAATGACCTAAAAAAAGAACTTCTTTTATTTATGGATCTCTTTCCTCCTAATAACTTTTTATTATGTTTTACAATAGAAACACATCGAATTACTTCGGACCCAAATTGTAGTTTTCAAAAATGATATAATTATTATAACAAATTAAGGTATATGGAATAATGATTATTTTAATTAAATAGTATGATTTAAACACCCCTTTTTAAATGAAAATGATAATTTTTTTTTATGTTTCAAAAATTCAACTATGAAATTTCACTATTCATTTTCTATCCGCTATTATTTTTAATAACTAAGGATTTTTATATTTAAAAGTTAAATTTATAATACTTAGAGAATTGTTATGGATAAATAAACATCATTTTTAAATTTCAAATATCAAAATTACCCTAGGTTGAATTTTTAGAAATTTTCTAAGAAGTTTAAATTTGATGAATAGTATTTTCTTGATGAATAATATTTTATGAATAGTGTTATTTTGATGAATAGTACCAAAATATTTTATTATTAAATACCTTTTTCTATGGAATGATTTTCAAAAATCCGTCATACATGGTTGTAATCAGGGTGAAAAATGTGGTTAAATAAGATCAAAATATTTTTTTGGTGAATAGTAACATACCCTTATGAATAATAATGGATAGTAAATCAGCCAAACAAATAGAAACTTCACCCATGAATGTATAAATACAATGTAGACATCTTAAAAGTGAAAAAACGATCATAGAATAAGTTTTGGTATTTTTATATGTCATAAATATTTTATCTACAATTTTATAATTAATTTAATAATTTAAAATGGAAATTTATTTTCATAAAATTTAATAATAAATTGTTACTTTATTATATTATTGTTATACGTTAATTTTATAGGACCTTGATTACTTTCTCAAGGTGTTACAAAACGAGTTATAGATTTAAAGTTGTTTTTTTGGAATAAATAATGATTTTATTTAAAATTTAAATTAAAAATATTTACAAAATTATTTTCATAAAATGAATTTCATTTTTGAATTCAAAGCATTGATATTATTTTAGGGTGAATTTATGATATTTTTATAAAATGTTTTGTTTTTCGATGAATAGTAAAAATACAGTTTTGAGTTTCAGTGTGATTAATGACATCATTAATGATGTAATAATAATGTAATAATTTTGGTCAAATTGTGAATAGTAAGATATGTTATGAGGTGTACCAAGTGGCTAATACCATGGGAAAATACTATAGGTAAGCCCATGGTTTTGCAAATACCACCGATGAGGTGTCCCTTGGAAATTAATTAAACATTCCCTCACTTTTTCTATAAATACCTACCCTTTCCTTCATTAATTTCATTCCAAAATCCTCCTCAACAAAGATCTGGGTTTTTACCTCCCATGGAGTCCTCCCAAGGTTCCCTCAAGCCCCCCAAGGTCCCAACCTTTGATTTTTTGAAGTTACTCTTCAAGGTAAGGGAACCTTTCACCCTCCTCCTTTAGTCATGACTTCCTTTATGTTACGTCTTCTAGTTTCCATTTTTATTATGTGGGGGTATGTTATTATATATCATTATTTATTTCCATTTTATTTAAAAATGATGAGAGACCCTTTCCACTCTCATCAACTATTTTTCTGAAATTTTAAGTGACACCGTTAGGCTGCTGAATTTTCGTAAAAGAAATCACATCTTCTATTTTCTTTCAAGTTTCCTTTTCATATGGCATGTCATTCAAATATCCATACCATGAACTTATTTATATTTTATTCTGTCCCTATACTGTATTATGAGTTATTTATGAGTGGGTGACCCTTGTCCCCTCTCTTTTTAATGTTTTCTAAAACCATGTTACGTAGCTGTTATGCTGCAGAATTTTCGTCTCAAAATCACTCTCTTTTTCTCAAGAAATTATCTTATTTTATTTATGTGAATACCCAATCTATTTTCATTTCCAAATTTATTCATAAAGATATAAAATTGATCTTTTTGATTTTGGAATTGACATACATATAACCCTCACTTCCTTTCCATGATTTATAAATGACATAATGATCTTATTTTTATGCACTTTTGAAACGTCACGATTTTGAAATGAAACCCATTTCTTTTATTCTCTATGGGTTATTTATAAAATTTTTGATTATGATATATGTGGATCACATGAAAATAAATACATATTAAGGGTGTGACCTAATAGCACTCTAATTCATTGGGTAAATAATTTAATCTCTAGAGATGAAAAGTTTCACAATACCTTGGTGAATAACCCTGGTAATTTTTATGAAACCTTGGGGATGAACCTTGGTGATATGTTCATGAATGTCTAAATTAAATTTTTTAGCCTCATATTTAAGTTATGATTCATGTTATTTTTATTATGACATGCCTCTTATTCCATTTCTCACGTCTTTATGTTTTTCATCAAGTTCTTATTGATATCATAAGTAAACTGATTCCCTTGCTTCCCTTACTGGGCCTTCTGCTCACCCTTTTCTTTGATGTATGTATCCAGGTTATGAGATATGGTAATTTTACATAGGATGAACTTTTAAAGAAGATTTTTTTCAAGGGGATTTATAATAGTGTTTTAAGTTTTCATGTATTATGATCCTGATTTCCAAGACACTAAACTTTAAATATTCTCTATTTGTAAAATGTAATGGAAAGTTGTGTAATAAAAAAGGTGGGATGCCATAGTTTAAGTCTGTGGGTAGAAACCCATCTAATTTGTGTTAATATCTATCCTCTAGACAATATAACTACTATCATGATCTATCCTCATGACAGTTTAAGTTTCTGGGTAGAAACCCATCTGAGTTTTGTCAAGATCTATCCTCCTAACATTTTAAAACTCCTTGGAAACAAATGCGAAGGGTTTTTCATCGATTGATTTTATCTCATGAGACTTACCGATGCATCTAGGGGCTATAGAGGTCCCCACCCATCACTTACTAAGTCCAATGAATTCCTCTTATTAAAGGGGTAAAACAAAACATAAACATTCATATTAAAACTAGCATACAAAATGTTAATACTTTAACCATAAACCATGAATGGTATTAAAATATCACATTCATAGTCAAATGTATCATAAAACCTTTAATACAATATGGAATATTGTATCCTAATAAATTAACCAAAATTAAGCATAAAATCCAACAAAATATGTTGACATAGATGAAAATAATCGAATAGAATCATTAAAAACCTTTGAGAGAAATACCCCTTTTTTACTTTGAAAATATTAAAAAGTCATGCAATTTATAAAAGAAGAAATTTAAAAAGAGGTTTTTGAATCAAAGTTTAGCACCCCTGGTTTGAGGTATATAACCTTTGGTTATGTATTTTTCCTTATTTAAATTTTTTGGTTAGAGTTTGGTGGAGTTTGAGAGAGTTTGTAAGGGTTTTAAGAAAGTTTTGAAGGCTTTTTAAAGAAGAACAGTTAGGGGAAACTGTGAAGAATCCCCAGGTAACCGTGCAACTTGAGACAGTGAGCCTTCGCATGGTTTGTGCACAGTTTTTCTAACTATTCAAGGAGGTCATGAGAGGTTCCCTTCAAGGTAGTATCATCCGTACGATTAGCGCACAATTTTTCTAACTGTGCGAGCTAACCATGAACGATGGAAAAATGGGTTTTTAGAAATCGAGATCACTCGAGATTTACCCTATTTTAATTATTTCCTCTCCCACTCAAACCCAACATGGGATTCCTTATTCTCAAGGGTTATAGGAGATATACCACCCATTTTGGAATCAAATAAAATGGGTTTCAAGGTGTGATGAAGGTGATTCTTCTCTGATAAGTTTCTTCTCTTGGTGTTTTGTGGTTTTCTCTAGATCTACTCTTCTCTCTATCTCTCTCTCTTGATTTTCTAGATCTACATCTGTCTCATTTAGATATAGAGTTTTTCTTAACTATTATGATGAAATTTGGTCATGTGGATGTTAGGAAAATATATTGAGAGCAATTTGGTGGGGATTTCACCCAGATTTGTGGTGCAGTTGGGCATTGGTCAATTTCACCAAATCCCTAAGGTAGGTGGCTTCTCTCTTGACTCCACTTTGATAGAACTTGAGGACTTGTTTGAAATTAATTTGTTTTGATTGAAATTAATTGTTAATATGATGTTACAATCTTGGTATAAACCCATTTGGTGATGATTTGGGGATTTTGGGTAAAATGGGATATTATTGCAAAAGGGGCTTTGTTGTGTGATTATAAAATGTTGATTTCAAAATCAATAATGGTTTGAATTATGGAAAATGTTTTATGAAATATTAATTTCAATAAAGATGTTGTTTTATTGGAATGTGGTTTGTCATAGAAAATGGTTAAAGGGTGCTTTCAATAAATGAGTGATTTATTGAAGTGATTTGGCATGTGTTGGATATGGTTGTGTGAATAATGTATTGCCTTTGTGTGCTATATGCTTGTTGGTTGGTTAGGTATTATGAATTGTGTTGATTATGTGTGAAGTGGGTGGAAAGTCTCACTATAAAAGGTTATGGATAGTGGATGGAAGGGCCACCATTAAGGATAAGTGTTCAAGAAGTACCACTAGATTGGAAATGCAGTGAAAAAGCTTGGACGGGAAGTTCCACCATGTTTAGTTTCCTTGTATGTGTTTTTATGCAAGATGGAAATGGTTGTGCTAATGTGTGATGGTGAAATTTATCATGGAATGGTTGTTTTTCCTTCCCTTATTTTGTGTGGATATGGGTAAATGTGTCTTGGTAAGGGTGTTTTTGGATTGTGGTAATTATTTCACTATTTAATGATTTTTATAAACTAGTTTATATAAATGTGCTAATGATTTTATCCTAGCGGCGTGTGTAGGGAAGTAATTTGGGAAAAAACTATTGAGTATTTTTACTCAACCCTTACTTTGGAACTTTGGTGCTTTTAAAGATGTCGTTTTTTCATGACACAAGGGTAAAACATCTCATTTTGCGAGTGGTTCATCGTGATGTTGGGATAGTGTTGTGGTGTTGGAGCATGGAGAATGGCTTGGAACTACAGAGTTGTGTCATGGATTTTTGGGTTTTGTTTTTTAGTATTCCGCTTGGTACTCTAATTATATATTCTTGTGTCTTGGTTGTATTAGTCTTTTGGTTTGTTGAGCTATAAACCTTGTTGACATGAATCATGTAGTTTGATTAGTTATGACTTGTTTGGTTGGTTTCTCTTATTTTAAGGGAAAATCGTTCCCCAAATGTTTCTTGAATCCCTCATCATTTATTTCCAGCCTTTGGTGCATTAGGAATGCCACCTAAGTCTTAATAGCATCTCTCCACCTTCTCAATCCAACAAGGAAGGGGTGGGACATTACAAGTGGTATCAGTTTGTTCAGTCCTTGACATCCAAGTTTGTTTGGTTCTTTGGAGTTTATTGTCGATTTGGGTGTTGGCATTCATTATTGGTCTATTCCTTGAGTTGGGATGGTAGAAAGGTGTAGGATTGCCAGAACTTTAAATTTATATCATAAAAGGATATAACTAACCCTTTTATGATGAAATTCAAGTTACTAGGGAGTTAGGTACATAAGTGTTTTGAAGACACTTATAGGAATTGGAAATATCATTATCATGGCTATAACCAATGAGATGGTCATGCCATGCATGGTAGAAATGAATTCCCACTAGGATGAATATTTCATTAGCATAATGATTTATGTTGTGCTATAGATATATGGATTTCTGAAAAATCTTGAAATTATTTTCAAATGTGTGAATTTGAAATGTGGATAGTTGTGGTATTTTGAAAATGGGTCAATTTTCAAAACATGGTGGATTTTTCAAAAATAGTGCAACATGGGAAATGTGAATGTGTGGAAATCCTGGTTGTGATAGTTGTAATATAATTGAATTTAAATTGAAAAAATTTTCTTTCTAAGGGAGTGAGACTTATGGTTGTTTTTCTATTGATAGAAATGGAACCAGGTAGGCGTCGTAGAGACCAACTGGAGGAGGATTCTGAAAATGTGGTTGCACCTGAGCCCCAGGTGAACCAGTAGTTAGTGCAAAGTATAGTGAAAGCTTTATAAGTGGTGGAAAGTGGGAATAAAGTAGATGAGACAAAGCATGTGGATCATACGTTTCAATTCCAAAAGCATAATCCACCCATATTTAGGGGGGATTTGAAGCTGAAAAGGGAAGAAGTGTGGTTGAATAGAATGAATAGGATCTTTTAATTCTTGGGAACACTAGTGGAGATGAAAGTGAAGCTAGCAACTTACATGTTGTAAGATCTTTCCCTTCAGTGGTGGGAGTTGGTGGTCCAACCTGGAATGGACCAAGGTATTAAATGGTAGGGTTTTGAGGAATTGTTTAACAAACAATTCTACCCTCATACATTCATAATTCAGAGTAAAACAGATTTCTTCCATCTAAAGCAAGAGAACCTCTTGGTAACAGAGTATGCGGCTAAGTTAATGAACTTAGTATGGCTTTCACCTAAGGTGGAGGGTATTACATCATTGAAGTAATGTATTTTTAAAGCTGGATTGAGGTAGGAAATTTGTTCTAAAATAGTGGTGCTGTGTATTAGTGATTATAAAAAAATGGTGAATAGAGAAACAATAGCTGAATGATAAATCTTTGGGGATACAGGTAGGGGAAGTATATTGGTACCCATGGGGAATAATGGGAACTCAAATTCTAGGTTTAAGTGTAATAGGGACACTTATTTCCAAGCTGGAAGTATAGTTTAGAATCCTACGGTAGGATCGATGAATCTTCCACCAAAGCCTCAGATTAATCCAGGACATTTTTAGTGTTTCTCTACAAGACATATCAAGCGGGATTGTACAACACAACCTCAAGCATGCCATAACTATAAGAATATGGGGCACCTTCAGTGGTATTTCCATAATGCTTTGAGGTTAAGTGTTCGTGACACTCCTCAGGGATCGAAGGCATCCTATACCTCAACAGGGTGGGGGAAACATCACACCCCTCACCAGCAGAAAAAAGTTAGTCACAATGATTCAAGGAATTCCACGACTCCTCAGCAGGGAAATAAAGAGTATAGTGTAGCAAGAAAGCATTTTTTTGGAGCTGAATAGGTTGTGATGGATGAACAACTGGGACCATCCACAGTGCGAGGTACAGTTCTTTTAAATTCCACATTGATGCAAGCCTTATTTAATATGGGTGCTTCCCATTCTTTTATTGCTTCCTATGATATTAGTTTTCTGGGTTTACATGTGAATATGATGCCTTCTATTTTGAAACATCAAACTCCTCTGGGTAAAAGAGAGTGTCGAGCCTTCATGTGTAGAGCAAAATGTTTAGTTATATATGGGGTTGAGTTGATGTGGGATTTCTCAGTGATTGAGATGGATGATTACGAGGTAATACTGGGAATGGATTAGTTGGAAATGTTTAAGGCCCACATCAACTTTTATGCATGAACAGTTAGTTTTATGATGGATGATAGAATCACACATCTCTTTAGAGGAGAGAAGAATGAAAATATGGGTGAAGCAGGCTTGTTGGCACCGACTATTGTCATAATCTCATATCAGTTAGCAGTGTTGTCATTGGAATCAATGGAAAGAATGCAGCAGAGCATCTTTCCAGTGGTGGTTGATCAGTTTCTGGATGTATTTCCTGAATAATTCTCCGGGTTTCCACCCATGAGATAAGCTTAGTTTATGATAGATCTACTTTTGGGGACCAGTCCTATATCACTTCCATATTACCGAATGGATCCAACATAATTGAGGTAATTTAAAGTGTAGTTGGAGGAGTTACAAAACAAAGGGTTCATCCGGCCTAGCGCATCTCCCTGGGTAGCGCTAGTTTTGTTTGTTAAAGAGGTGTATAAAACTATTTAGCTATGTGTTGATTATCGTAGACTTAATCAAGTTACGATAAATAACCAATATCCACTTCCATGCATTGATGATTTGTTTGATCAGTTTAGGGGACCTCATTGGTTCTCTAAGATTGACTTGCGGTCAGGATATCATCAACTGTGAGTGTGAAAGGAATATATTCCAAAAACAGCCTTCAAGAGAAGATATGGTCATTACGAGTATGTGGTGATGCCCTTTGGTATGAAGAATTCACCAGTGGTGTTCATGGAATTGATGAATCAAATATTTCAGATATATATGGATTCTTTCATGGTGGTATTTATTAATGATATATTGGTGTATTCAAGGACAAGAGTGGATCATGAGCATTACTTGGTGATAGTGTTAGGGATCTTGAGAGATCATCGGTTGTATGAAAAATTGTCAAAGTGTGATTTTTGGATATAGGAAGTTAGTTTTCTTGGCCATGTGATTTCCGAAAAGGGTGTTTTTGTTGATCTAGAAAAGTCAGAGGCTGTTATCTCATGACAACATCCAAAGAATGTTTTCGATATATGGAGATTCCTTGGTATAGCTAAGTATTATCAGTGTTTTGTTTGTGATTTCTCATGATTGGCCTCACTAATGACATATTTGAAAAGGAATAATGTTCCATTTCAATGGGATGAGTTGTTTCAGAAATGTTTTGTAGAGCTTAAGGGTTGCCTTACATCAGCACCAATCTTGGTTTTTCCAAAACTAGGAAAAGGGTACGTTGTGTATTGTGACGCATCAGGATCAGGGGTGGGGTGTGTTCTCATGCAAGGGGATCACGTGGTTGCATATGGATCACAACAGTTAAGGGTGTATGAGAATAACTACCCAACACATTATTTAAAGTTGGCAGCAATGGTTCATTCTTTGAAAATGTGGTGTCATTATCTCTTTGGTGAGAAATTCATGATGTTTATCAATCATAAGAGTTTAAAGAATATTTTATCACAAAGATATTTGAACTTATGGAAAAGGAGATGGATGCAGTATCTCTAGATGTTTGATTTTGACTTAATGTACACACTGAGTAAGGGAAATTTATTGGCGGATGCATTAAGTAGGAAATCATATGCTCAGGTGATGAAATAGGAATCAGATCAGTGACAGTTGATGTCGGTCATAGCCGAAATGTGGTTGGACTATGAGGACCAAGGTGATAGAGTGAAATAATTTTCAGTTTCTTTGGTTCCTGACTTGGTTGGTTTGGTTAAATAGGCACAAGCATCTAATTCTGAGTGCATGGTGATGAAGTCAAAACTCAATGGTGGGGAGACCATTGGGGGCTGGGAACCGAATGAGAATTTAGTTTTGTGTTTTTGAAATAGAATGGTGGTAGAAATGGATTGTTTGGAGGATATTCTTAGGTATTATCATCATTCCAGGTGGGATGTCCATCCTGGAATTCAGAAAATTTATAATGCATTGAAAGCACAGTTTTGGTGGGCTGGTATGAAAAGGAAAGTGGACAAGTTTGTTTCAAGATGCGTAACTTGTAAGAAAGTCAACGCAGAGTATCATCGACCATTAGGTATGTTTCAATCTTTATTTATCCCTATATATAATTGGGAAAAAATAGTGATGGATTTTCTTATAGGTCTCCCCAGAACAGTCTGAAAGAACGATTCCATATGGGTGATAGTGGACCAGCTCACAAAGTCAGCCCATTTCATCCCTATTTTTGAATCTCATATGGTGGAGGATCTATCCAAAATCTATATCCAGTATGTGGTAAAGAGGCATGAAATTCCAATTTATATTGTATTAAATAGATATCTGAGGTTCACATCTCATTTTTGGAAATCCTTATAGCAAGCCCTTGGGACTCAGTTGATGATGAGTATGATGTATCACCATTAGAAAGATGGGCAATCTGAGAGAACAATAAAAACTTTTGAAGATATGTTATAGGCTTGTGTGATGGATTTTGGTGGATCATGGGAGGATCAATTGACATTAGTGGAATTCTCATATAATAATAGTTATCAGGACTCAATACATATGGATCCATTCGAAGCATTGTATGGGCATACATGTCATTATCCAATTTGTTGGGTGGAAATGAGTAAGAATTTGATGGTTGGGATGAGACTTGTCTAGGAGACTATAGAGAAGATCAAGTTGATCAGAAAGATAATGGAGAGGGATCAGAGTTGTTAGAAATCATATGCGGACCATCGTCAATGACTGTTGTCGTTTGAGGTGGGTGAGCATGTGTTTTTGAGAATCTCTCCTAGGCTTGTACATCGTCGGTTTGGAAAATAGGGAAAGTTATCTCCAAGGTATATTGGTCCTTTTGAGATACTTGAACATGTTGGATATGTGACTTATTAGTTGTATTTTATACCACTTTTTAGTGCGGTGCACAATGTGTTCCATGTATCTCAATTGAAAAAGTATCAGCCGGATCGTGACCATGTGATTTGATGGGATTATGTTAAGCTAGAGCCAGATGCTTCTTTGGTGAACATACTAGTGCAGATTGTGGATAGGAAAGATAAAGTCTTGCATGGAAAGATCAACGGTCTAGTTTGGATTTTATGGAAACATGTTAAGATTCAAGAAGAGACTTGGGAGTGAGAGAAAGAGATGGCCAAGCAATAGCTCGAGCTCTTTAAGCAAAGCGATGGTTCTCTACTTTCTAAGGAAGAAAAGTCCAATGGTGGGGAGAATGTATCACCCCCGGTTTAAGGTATGTAACCTTTAGTTATATCTTTTTCCTTATTTAAAGTTGTTGGGTAGAGTTTGGTGGAGTTTAGGAGAGTTTGGAAGGGTTTTAAGAAAGTTTTCGAGGCTTTTTAAAGGAGCACAGTTAGGGGAAACCGCGCATAATTATCAGGTAACTATGAAACTTGAGATAGTGGGCCTTTCCACGGTTTGCACACAGTTTGTATAACCATGTGAGGAGGCCGTGTGAGGTGCCCTTCGAGGCAGTATCATTCACATATCTAGCGCACGGTTTTCCTAATCGTGTGAGCTAACCGTGCACGACGGAAAAATGGGTTTTTAAAAATCAAGATCACTTGGTATTTTCCCTATTTCACTCATTTACTCTCCCAATCAAACCCAACATGGGATTCCTTATTCTCAAGGGTTATAGGATCTCTCCCACCCATTTTGGAAGGAAATCCAAGGGGTTTAAAGATGAGTTGAATATGATTCTTCTCTAGTAAGTCTCATCTCTTGGTGTTTTATGGTTTTCTCTAGATCTACTCTTCTCTCTTTCTATCTCAGTTTTCTAGATCTATATCCATTGAATATATATCTAGGTCTTTCCTACCTATTATGATGAAAGTTGGGCATGTGGATGTTAGGCAAAGATATTGAGAGTGATTTGGTGGGGATTTCACCCAGATTTGTGGTGTGGTCAGGTGTAGGTCAATTTCACCGAAACCCTAAGGTAAGTGGATTCTCTATCAACTCCACTTTTCTATAACTTGAGGACTTGTTTGATATTATTTTTTTTCTTGAAATTAATTGTGAATATGATGTGTGAATATTGGTAGAAACCCATTTGGTGATGATTTGGGGATTTTGGGTAAAATGGGATATTGTTGCAAAAGGGGATTTGTTGTGTGATTTTAAAATGTTGATTTTAAAATCGATAATGGTTTAAATTATGGTAAATGTTTTATGAAAGATTAATTTCAATAAATATTTTTTTTATTGGAATTTTATTTGTCATGGAAAATGGTTAAATTCTATTTTCAATAAATAGGTGATTTATTGAAGTGATTTGGCTTGTGTTGGAAATGTTTGTGTGCATAATGTGTAGCATTGGTGTGATATATGCTTGTTGGTTGGTTAAGTATTATGGCCTGTGTTGATTGTGTGTGAATTGAGAAGGAATTCTCACAATAAAAGGTGATGGATAGTGGATGGAAGGACCCCCATTAAGGACAAGTGGTTAGGTAGTACCACTAGATTGGGAATGTAGTGAATGACCTTGGATGGGAAGTTCCACTGTGTTTAGTTTCCTTGTATGTGTTGTTATGAAAGATGGAAATGTTTGTTCTAATACCTGATGGTAAAATGGATTATATCATGGTTATTTGGATTTCCCTTCTTTTGTGTGGATATGAGTAAAGGTGGCTTGGTAAGGGTGTGTTTGTCCTGTGGTAATTGTTGCATTATTTAATGCTTTTTATAGACTAGTTTATATAAATTTTATAATGGTTTTATCCTTGTGGAATGTGTAGGGAAGTAATTTGGGGAAAAATTATTGAGTATTTGTACTTACCCCCCACTTTGGTACTTTGATGCTTTTGCAGATGTCATTTTCTAGGACATAGGTAAGGGTAAAACATATCATTTTACAAGCAGTTCATCGCGATGCTAGTATAGTGTTGTAGTGCTTGGATCAAGGAGCATGGCTTGGAACTACAGAGTTGTGTCATGTATTTTTTAGTCTTGTTTTTTAGTCTTCCACTTGATACTCTAATTATGGATTCTTGTGGCTTGGTTGTATTGGTCTTTTGGTTTGTTGAGTTGTAAACCTTGTTGAAATGCATCATGTATTTTGATTGGTTATGGTTCGTTTGGTTGGGTTCTCTTATTCTAAGGTAAAATCGTTCCCCAACTATTTTTTGAAGCCCTCGACATTTATTTCCAGACTTTGGCACATTGGGAACATCACCTAAGGCCTAGTAGCATCTCTCCACCTTATCAAGCCAATGAGGAAGGGGCGAGATGTTACACAAAGTGCCCCATACTACTTTTAATATTTTTAAAGGAATTAAAATTTTAAAACATTCATGTCCATATAAATAAATCTTTAAAACCA
Organism: Viscum album; assembly: GCA_963277665.1. Taxonomy (NCBI): domain Eukaryota; kingdom Viridiplantae; phylum Streptophyta; class Magnoliopsida; order Santalales; family Viscaceae; genus Viscum; species Viscum album. Next base: position 1,022,524,257 of record OY728127.1, read on the forward strand.
TTTTGAAAACAAGGACATTAATGAGAATTATTTTAGAAGAATAAATCTTTAAAATATTTAAAATGATGTTTTAGTTAAAGAGTTCCCTACATAAAACCTTAAAAATATTCCTTTTGAAAACATTTGAATGAAATTAAAAATATACATAAAATGTTGTTTATAATCCTTTTTATATATATAAATAAATATGCATGATAAAGTCAAGAATATTTAAACGGAGAAAGGATTAAATTTTTAAACATTCAAAGCGTCCCATACCACTTTGAGAATTAAAATAATAAGCCCAATATCTTCAAATGAAAATTTAAATACCATTAAGATAAATTTATTCATTATATCAAATATAATAGGGTCAGTACATACACCATACATAATAAATAGGTGGTGAACATGACTTATATCTCACAAAAATTAAAAGTGAGATGGAATTCCTGCACCTTAGGTCCGATACTCTCCGTACATGTTCGAAAATACTTTATAATGGTTTTAAAAATATTATTAACTTCTAAAAAAATAATAATAATATTTATGATATCATATATGATTCATTTATGCATTTGAATTACCCATTTATTAATATTTTACAAGTTAAAGCAACATTTTGGGTAATAATTGATTTTTTTATCATAAGTGTTTTGACTTGTTATTCTTGATCGTATTACTTATATAATTATTTACTTACTTAAATAATGTATAACATGATTTATATATCATCTATATTCAGAATATAAATATATAAAATAGATAGATATATGGAATGAAATACACCATTCATGGAGACGGTAGGACGTACGTACGCATGAACGTTGTTTTCGTTTTCTTATCGTATTGAATGGAAGTAAGTGAATGGAATATATGTACATATATATATATATATATTATTAAAATATAATTATTATTTAATATATTTAATACTTATTCATAATTTTTATAATCATTCTTGAATGGTGAACGTGGAAGATGAATCTCATCGCGTCATGGAGATGATAAGCCGTACGTATGCACGAGCGACAATATTGTTTCCTTAATGGTTAAATGGTATGTAATTAGATGAAATATTAATTATACATAAAAAATATCATGTCATATTTATTATTTAATTCCTTTATGTTTATCATTATACCCATTGAAATGAAGTATAGATGAAAAACAGTTTACACCACGGTGTGGAGACGGTAAGCCGTACGTACGCACACATGATGATATTTTTTTTCATGGAATGGATAAAAGGAGGAATATGGTTATCCCATAATAATAAAAATATATCAGAATATATTAGATTCTGGAGTTATTAATTTAGTATGGAAAAAACATAGTAAGAGGAAGTAAAATAAGAAAATAAATTGAATTGAATTGGTAAAACAATGACCACTTCTTCGAGTGTCTCCTTTTGATTTTCACAAAAGTACTCCTTAGGTTGGATTTCTACCAAAAGTGTGGAATATAGAATGAAGTGAGGGAATTTGGTAGAGGAAATTTTCAGGGTTTGGATGATCCAAATGGCATTGTAGGTGTGAATTAAATATAAGGATAAATTCCCTTTTATAAGAGAGGTGAGGGGCACTTTGGGAAGACCTTAAAATATTAATTTATTTTTAATTTATTTTTAGTTTAAAATAGATAAAAAGTGATTTATTTTGAGTATAAGATGAGGATGGGTCAAAAAACCCTCAAAAAATTAATTTTAGATATGTTTAGGTCATAAAATTAACCTTATCTTTTGGATTTAACCCTTAGTTAAACAGTTTAACTCTTACCGTGTCTTCTTGTATTTTTACACTATAGGGTTAATATAGTTACCATAAAATACCAAATGAAAACCAACTGGATTATTTATAAAATATTTGACATTATCTAAGTTATTTTTTCAAACCTTATATTTTTATGACTTTTATATCATTTAATAAAATTGTATTTATTTTAAAATATCATTTATGTCAATTTCAATACTATTCAATATTTACATTTTTAAAAAATATAAAACCAACATGATAACTTCAAACCAATAATTCCAATATGTCACTAACATGTATAAGTTGTCTATAAAATTAGTTTACGTCATTAATCAAGTCAAATTATATTTATTTTAATATTATTAATATCTTTTATTTGATTCTTCCTTTAATAAATCAATTACTGCATCATCATTGTGTCATAATTAAATTTAATTATTTAATGTATAAAATTATAAATAAATTATCATGATGTATATAAAGTATTATATTTATAATTAATATTTATAGTCAAATTTATCTTATGTATACCCCTTTATTAAAAATGATTTAGTTATTAAAATTTGAATATGAAACTTTTAACTCTTCTTTAAATGAAACATAGTAAATGTCTTAATCTTATAAAAGTGGATTAAAAAAGATCATATTTTAGACATAAGGTTGGTTTTGGTCAAAACATACTTATCCAATGAAATTAGTGTCACGACCCGTCCTCGGGGCCGGTGCCGTGACTACCCCAAGCCCGCCTTCCATAGGCCAGGGGCTGGCGACTGGCACCAAAGGCGTAAATCCCGATAACTGGGAAGGCATTGCCTTTATAAAAGTAAACAAAACACCACAGAGTACAAGAAGAAGCAAAACACTAAGTACAAAGAGAAGTGCTGAAAGGTAAATGGGCTAGAATACAAACCCATATGAAAGTACAACTACAACTGAACAAGGTACAACAGCTGGAAGAACAGAAACGACTCCTGGTTCATCCTCCTCGGATCCTACCTGAAGGGTAGGTACAGATGGCGCAGCTCCTGGATCGTCCACCACGGATCCTACCTGAAGGGTAGGTACAGATAGTCTCCACAACGCTCTCTCCCGTCAACCTCCTCCGAGTGTCATCTCGCCGTGAAGTCCACCTCCGGGTACTGACTCGTCGTGTAGTCCACCTCCGGGTACCGTCTAGTCCTCAAACACTCGGCCTCTGTCAGCACTGTCCGTCGTCTGCAACCAACACAATGAGGTGCGGGCATAGCCCGTGCAGGGGTGAGTATAACGATACTCAGTAGGGACCCTGAGACCCTCAAGGTCTCACTAAAACCAACAAGTATAACCACAAAGAAGATCTCCACAGATAACCTCTACTTAGGTATATACCCATACATATACCTAAGTTATCAAGTAACCCATCTCAAACATGAGGAAACACAAGGATTATGAAATCAACGGATAACCACTACCCAGGTATATGCCCATACATATACCTAAGTTATCAAGTAACCCATCTCAATCATGAGGAAAAACAAGGTCATAGACTCAGCTCAAACCAGGATTTTCATTATCGAAACCGTAACTGCTGAAGAGCTCTGTCTCTGAAGTGTGCAGTGGTCTTGTCACGACTCTGAGGTACTTCTCACTAACCTAAGACTGCTGAGGTACTCCTCCTGTTGAGTACCGTGGGTCTGCGGCCAACTACCGGGCGCTCCGTCCGCTGTGGGTCTGTCGCCAAATACCGGGCGCTCCCCCTAATAGCCTACAGAGGTACTCCTCCTGTCGAGTACCGTGGGTCTGTGGCCAACTATCGGGCGCTCCGTCCGCCGTGGGTCTGTCGCCAAATACCGGGTTCTCCATCCACTGGGCTAGTCGACTCACTCCAAGTCGAGTCGGTCAAGCAGTCGTCAGGTCTCAGCCGGCTACACGGTCTCCGTACTCCGTAAGCTTGCCTCCGGGAGGGTCCGCTCCATGAGCTACAGGTCGATACTCCAAGTATCACAAAGTCCCCCGAAGAAGTATCACAAAGTCCCCCGAAGAAGTATCACAAAGGACCGCCTCGTCATAGGGGTCTCAACGCAACAGACGATGCATCAATCGGACACCCGGTCTGTGAGTTATTAGCCTTTTCGTCCCTGGGGCCCGGTTGGTTTCGTGTGCGAACCAATCCGTCTGTAACTCAACTATACCCCGGACACTAATAGGGTATACTCATAGGGACCGTTTCTCAACGAGATCACCAACGCCGCTGACGGTTCGTCAAACGGACGTCTGGTCTGAATGATATCAGCTTTTCCGTTCCAGGGGCCCGGTTGGATTTCGGGTACAATCCAACCCGGCCACTATCTAACAGCAACCAAAACTCGGGCGAATTATTCCAAAAGTTCCGTCTCATCAAGAGGAAAACAACGAGACAGACGGTGCGTCAATCGGACGCCCGGTCTGTGAGTTATTGGCTTTTTCGTTCCAGGGGCCTGGTTGGTTTCGTGAGCGAACCAACCCGAACGCACTCTGACGGCATCCAAACCTCGAGCAGAGTAAGCCAAAAGATCCGTCTCATTAAGAGAAATCCAACAAAGTCGACGGCATGTCAATCGGACGTCCGGAGCTCAAGTTACGAGCATTTCCGCTCCGAGGGCCCGGTTGGTTTCGTATCCGAACCAACCTGGCCGAACCCAAAGTATTGATAAACCTTGAGTGAAATATACCAAAACTACCATCTCGTTCCAAGGATTTCTACGCAACTGACGGTGCATCAATCGGAGATCCGTAGCTAAAGATATGAGCGTTTGAACCAACTCAGTCCGAAAATAGGGGGTCTGAGCCCGACCCGGCCCGACCCAGTACCCCCTGGGTCGGCCGAACCGGGTCGACCCGACCTGGGCGGCGACTTGGCCCGATGACCCGGCCCGGCCCGGAATCCCGGCACGGCCGGCGGCTGGCGGCGCGGCGGCGTGGCCAGCGCGGCGGTGCGGCCAGCGCGCTGCGCAAGTGCGTCCAAGGGAGGGGCTTCGCCCCTCCTTTAATTCAAACGGCGGCCCCCATTAAGGGGCCACGCCCTGTGCAACCCGGGGGGTGTAACCCCCCGGCTTTTCCCCTGCAAAGTCCAGCCAGCGCAGGGCCGACCAGTTTCTCGCCGCGGGACCCCGCGGTCCCGCGCCTTCCGGCTCCGGCGGCCGGAGTTCCGGCCGCCTTCTTCGAATTCTCCGGTGGCTGGTTTTTCCAGCCACTACTTCTAGAATGGCTACAAATTCGTTCGGCGCGTCCTGACGACGCCGCGTCCTTCCGCCGCGGCCCGACTCCGGCCGCGGCCTTGTTCGCAATCCTCGGCGCGGCGCGACGGCGTCGCGTTTCTTCATCATGGCCCGCATCGTTCACGTCTCCTTTCGCTCAAGCGCGGTGCAACGATGCATTACCATCTTCGCTAATCAAAATCGAAGAATAGAAAAGGGGGGAGGGGTATCGGCCGTGTTTGTGCGGACCGATTCCCTCCCGTTATATCGATAGCAGTTGGCCAAAACGTAAAATGTTTAACCTTCACAATTTTTAGTTTAAATAAAAATTGTAACATGGTCGTTAGATTTATCTTTCATATTCGAAGGAAAGAATCATCAACTTAAAAAGAACGTCGAACCCCTACCTCGGTTTCAAGAACTGTGCACTTCAACGAGCCATAGAAGATGAGCGTCGCGGAGGTTGGGTGTCGCAGAAAAGAACGTCGACGTCGCGAAGCGAGGATTCAAAGACGTTGACAGAGATTTCGTCTCGGAAAACCGTCGCGGAAGAAGAACGTCAGGGAAGAAGTTCTCCGCGTTCTTCGACGGAGATGTTCTTCGCTAACGACGGTGTTCTTCGACAGAGTCCGAGGTGTTCTACACGTTCTTCGTCGAAGAAGAAGGTGTTCTTCCCAAAAGCTCTCCACGACAAAACTCTAACAACAAAATAAAATAAGCCTCCCACTTATTTTATTAACCCAACATAGGTTTTTTTGAATTTCAAGAGTTTGAAAATTCAAAACCCACATTTAACTCACTTAAGTTATAACATAAGATGTTATAAAATTAATGAGGACATAAGTTAGGAAAACTTAAATGGGGGAGTTTAGAGGGGTTAGAAAAGTGAGGGGTTGGGCTCCTGTGGGTCCCACCTTACTTTATCCTCTCAAGGTTGGTTATCAAAAGTGGGTCCCACCCCCAACATCCATACATAGGATAAAACTACCAAGTGGGAAAAATAAAAATTGTTAATTTTTATTTTCAATTACCACAAAAATTAATAACTCCCCTCGTGTAAACACAACTCCGAAACAGGAGTTCCTAAGCAATTACCGGCACTGCAGTTCCATCGGTGCCCTCAGAATTTGATTCCGGGCACCGGTTCAAAAGTTAGAAATTCCCGCTCGTTCGTTCACTGAACGTACCCGAGCTAAACATCAGATAGAAATTCCGGGCACAACGGGCCTCAGAATCAGGCGCTGTCAAAAACTGCGTTCTTGTAAAATCCCAAAGAAAATTTAGAAAAAAATTCCCTTGAGTTTTACAGATCTTTACATTACTCCCACCTCAGGGCTTTACGTCCCCGTAAAGCTTCAACACAAACTAGGGATACCAAAGCGGTATTGAGCACGCATCTGAGCCTCCCACTCTCATGTGCTCACCTGGAGGTTCCCGTACTGCCAGAGAAAGTGCACCCGAGGAATCGATCGTCCTCGTAGGATCCGCTCCTGTCGATCCTTGATCCCCACTAGAACCTCCGTGGAAGTAACCCCATCGCCATTGTCCTGCTCCTCATAGTCTATGATGTGCGAAGGGTCAAGCATATATCTCCTCAGTTGAGATACCTGGAAAACGTCATGCACCTAGTGCAACTGAGGTGGATGGGTCAAGCGGTAAACCACCTCGCCTACCCATCTGAGGACCTAGAAAGGTCCGTTGAACCTCGGAGATAACTTGCCTCCCTGGCCACATCTCCGTAAACCTCGTCGAGGTGAGACCCGTATAAGGACTTGATCGTCATCCTCGAACTCTAGAGGCCTCCAAGTCCTGTCAGCATATGGCTTCTGTTGGCCCTGTGCTGTCCTCATCCACTCTTGGATGACCTGGACCTTCTCTAGTCTCCCAAGAGCTGCTATGATTTCTTCTTTGACGATAAGAGAAATCCGGTCTCCTCCTCTGGATGAACCACATTCATCGCCTAATACAGTCAATCCTAACATGAATGATGCATTCATGCCATGGATGATGTCGTAAGGCCTCGACGTAACTACCAAGAGATCCAACTGTCACTCTCACCTCCAAGGGTCGAGTCACACTGTCGGCATCAGTGTGAGGTCACTAGGTCTCCCCCAGTAGAAATCTCGAAAGTGAGGGTCAAGTCAACAATTTTAACCGGGATCACTCAGTATCAACCAAACAAAACGACAGGAAAGAAAACATCACAAAGATAAGTGACTTTTTTATTATTGCAGCTCATAGAACTAAGACACGAAGCAACTACAAACAAACATCAACAAAACTAGAAGCAATATGATCAATAGCCTCCAGGTATGGAGCTAGTCCCGCTCCTGTCCATCTGCTTCCAGAGCTCCATGACCATAGGCCTCAGCTGCCTTAAGCTGAGCTCTCCCATGTCCTCCTGTCCCCTGCAGTCTGCCCTGATCGAACCTCTGCCTCTGGCTGGGAGGTTCTTCATTTAACTGCTGGTCATCTGCATGGCGGGTCGGACAGTCACGTTCCATGTGACCAATTCTGCCGTAGAAGTAACACTGTCCACTCTCGGCACGTCTGGATCTGACTCCACCCCGGTTTCCCCGCACAACTGAACTTGAGTCATGCAGTCGTCCACCGGTAGGTCTGGTCCTCTTGGACCTCTGCGTCATCTGTCTACTGTCTGCTGCAGAAGACTCTGCCACAAGACGGCTAGTGGTGGGTCGTGCTGCTGGAGACTGCTCAGCAAGGAAACTCTCCACTAAGAGGGCTCTCTCCAACACCCCTGTCTGCGTCGGAATGCTGTGAGAAACAACATAAGCTCTAATCTATCGCCTGATCCCCTACTCGAAGGTTCGGGCCCTGAAGAACGGATCCCGTACCATATCTGTGGAGTAGCGCGAGAGGTCCGTGAACCTCACTGAATACTGTGCCACTGTCATGCTGCCCTGCTGCAGTTGAAGTAGCTCCTGTATACGCACCGCTCGAAGGGTGGCTGGTACAAACTCTGCCCGGAACAGGCTCTCGAAGTCTGCCCAAAGAAGTGTCGCCTCGCCATGCATCTTGAGCATCAGGCTCCACCATCTGCCTGCTGCTTCCTGAAGAAGGCTGACAACAATGATCACCATGAAGTCTGCCAGCGTCCCCACTAGCCTGAAGACTCTCACCACAGCCTCCAGCCAATCCTCAGCCGCTTGCAGGTCCGTCTCTCCCCGAAACCTGGGTGGCCTCTGGCACTGGAACTCGTGCAGTATGCTCAAGCGACATGCACCCTCTGCTGCTGGGGCTGGTGGCATCGGTGGCCCAACGGGTAGTAGTACCGCTGGTGCCTCCGCTGGTGCCTCAAATGGAATAAAGCCCTGTACTGAGGCCACGTCGCTCGATGGGCTGTCAGTACGAACAAATCTCGGGGCTCTAGCTGGTCGTCCGCGGGGAGACATCCTGAAAGAAACAACGTGACATGGTCAAACGATTTTACCTGGTGAGCTGACCTGGTTTGAGCTGATATTTAAATAAAACTTCTGGAAACACACATGCAATCAGTGTTTTCGTGCACAAAGTCAGAATTCAGTTGTCAGGGTCCTGGTGTATGGATACGTCGTATGCTCGCACCAACACTGAACTCCCTGAACTGAAGACCACACTCGGTACCCTTAACACTATTGCTTCACAGAAAGAAAATATCAGAGTTATAAGTTCTGCAGTAGAACCGACTCCTCTGATACCAATTTGTCATGACCCGTCCTCGGGGCCCGTGCTGTGACTACCCCAAGCCCGCCTTCCATAGGCCAGGGGCTGGCGACTACCACCAGAGGCGTAAATCCCGATAACTGGGAAGACATTGCCTTTATAAAAGTAAACAAAACACCATAGAGTATAAGCGGAAGAAAAACACTAAGTATAAAGAGAAGTTATGAAAGGTAAATGGGCCAGAATACAAACCCAAATGAAAGTACAACTACAACTGAACAAGGTACAACAACTGGAAGAACGGAAACGGATCCTGGTTCATCCTCCTCAGATCCTACCTGAAGGGCAGGTACAGATGGCACATCTCCTGGATCGTCCACCACGGATCCTACCTGAAGGGTAGGTATAGATAGCCTCCACAACGCTCTCACCCGTCAACCTCCTCTGAGTGTCGTCTTGCCGTGAAGTCCACCTCCGGGTACTGACTCGTCGTGTAGTCCACCTCCGGGTACCGTCCAGTCCTCGAACACTCGGCCTCCGTCAGCACTGTCCGTCGTCTGCAACCAACACAACGAGGTGCGGGCATAGCCCGTGCAGGGGTGAGTATAACGATACTCAGTAGGGACCCCGAGACCCTCAAGGTCTCACTAAAACCAACAAGGATAACCACAAAGAAGATCTCCACAGATAACCTCTACTTAGGTATATGACCATAAATATACCTAAGTTATCAAGTAACCCATCTCAAACATGAGGAAACAAAAGGATTATGAAATCAACGGATAACCACTACCCAGGTATATGCCCATACATATACCTAAGTTATCAAGTAACCCATCTCAATCATGAGGAAACACAAGGTCATAGACTCAGCTCAAACCTGGATTTTCATTATCGAAACCGTAACTACTGAAGAGCTCCGTCTCTGAAGTGTGCAGTGGTCCTGTCACGACTCCGAGGTACTGCTCACTAACCTAAGACTGCTGAGGTACTCCTCCTATCGAGTACCGTGGGTCTGCGGCCAACTACCGGGCGCTCCGTCCGCTGTGGATCTGTCGCCAAATACCGGGCGCTCCCCCTAAAGCCTACAGAGGTACTCCTCCTGTCGAGTACCACGGGTCTGCGGCCAACTATCGGGCGCTCCGTCCGCCGTGGGTCAGTCTCCAAATACCGGGCGCTCCGTCCACTGGGCTAGTCGACTCACTCCAAGTCGAGTCGGTCAAGCAGTCATCAGGTCTCAGCCGGCTACACGGTCTCCGTACTCCGTACGCTTGTCTCCGGGAGGGTCCGCTCCACGAGCTACAGGTCGATACTCCAAGTATCACAAAGTCCCCTGAAGAAGTATCAATAAGGACCACCTCGTCATAGGTGTCTCAACGCAACAGACGACGCATCAATCGGACGCCCGGTCTGTGAGTTATTAGCCTTTTCGTCCCTGGGGCCCGGTTGGTTTCGTGTGCAAACCAATCCGGCCATAACTCAACTCTACCCCGAACACTCATAGGGTATACTCATAGGGACCGTTTCTCAACGAGATCACCAATGCCGCTGACGGTTCGTCAAACGGACGTCTGGTCTGAATGATATCAGCTTTTCCGTTCCAGGGACCCGGTTGGATTTCGGGTACAATCCAACCCGGAAACTATCCAACAACAACCAAAACTCGGGCGAAGTATTCCAAAAGTTCCGTCTCATCAAGAGGAAAACAACGAGACAGACGGTGCGTCAATCAGACGCCCGGTCTGTGAGTTATTGGCCTTTTCGTTCCAGGGGCCCGGTTGGTTTCGTGAGCGAACCAACCCGACCGCACTCCGACGGCATCCAAACCTCAAGAGGAGTAAGCCAAAAGATCCGTCTCATTAATAGAAATCCAACAAAGTCTACGACACGTCAATCGGATGTCTGGAGCTCAAGTTACGAGCGTTTCCGCTCCGAGGGCCCGGTTGGTTTCATATTCGAACCAACCCGGCCGAACCCAAAGTATTCCGAAACCTTGAGTGCGATATACCAAAACGACCGTCTCGTTCTAATTATTTCTACGCAACTTACGGTGCGTTGATCGGAGGTCCGTAGCCAAAGATATGTGCATTTGAACCAACTCAGTCCGAAAATAGGGGGTCTGGGCCCGGCCCGGCCCGACCCAGTACCCCCTGGGTCGGCTGAACCGGGTCGACCCGGCCCGGGTGGCGACTCGGCCCGACGACCCGGCCCGGCCCGGAATCCCGGCACGGCAGGCGGCCGGCGGCGCGGCGGCGCAGCCAGCGCGACGGCGCGGCGGTGCGGCCAGCGCGGCCAGCGCGCTGCGCGAGTGCGTCCAAGGGAGGGGCTTCGCCCCTCCTTTAATTCAAACGGCGGCCCCCATTAAGGGGCCACGCCATGTGCAACCCGGGGGGTGTAACCCCCCGGATTTTCCCCTGCAACAGCCGGCCAGCGCAGGGCCGACCGGTTTCTCGCCGCGGGACCCCGCGGTCCCGCGCCTTCCGGCGCCGGCGGCCGGAGTTCCGGCCGCCTTCTTCGAATTCTCCGTCGGCGGGTTTTTCAAGCCACTACTTCCAGAATGGCTGCAAATTCGTTCAGCGCGTCCTGATGACGTCGCGTCCTTCCGCCGCGGCCCGACTCCGGCCGCGGCCTTGTTCGCAATCCTCGGCGCGGCGCGATGGCGCCACGTTTCTTCATCGTGGCCCACATCGTTCACGTCTCCTTTCGCTCAAGCGCGGTGCAACGATGCATTACCGTCTTCGCTAATCAAAAACAAAGAATAGAAAAGGGGGGAGGGGTATCGACCGTGTTTGTGCGGACCGATTCCCTCCCGTTATATCGATAGCAGTTGGCCAAAACGTAAAACATTTAACCTTCAAATTTTTTAGTTTAAATAAAAATTGGAACATGGTCGTTAGATTTATCTTTCATATTCGAAGGAAAGAATCACCAACTTAAAAAAAAAGTCGAACCCCTACCTCAGTTTCAAGAACGGTGCACTTCAACGAGCCACGAAAGACGAGTGTCGCGGAGGTCGGGCGTCGCGGAAAAGAATGTCGACGTCGCGAAGCGAGGATTCGAAGACGTTGACGGAGATTTCGTCATGGAAAATCGTCGCGGAAGAAGAACGTCATGGAAGAAGTTCTCCACGTTCTTCGGCAGAGATGTTCTTCGCTAAGGACGATGTTCTTTGTCGGAGTCCGAGGTGTTCTACACGTTCTTCGTCGAAGAAGAAGGTATTCTTCCCAAAATCCCTCCACGACAAAACTCTAACAACAAAATAAAATAAGCCTCCCACTTATTTTATTAACCCAACATAGGTTTTTTTGAATTTCATGAGTTTGAAAATTCAAAACCCACATTTAACTCACTTAAGTTATAACATAAGATGTTATAAAATTAATGAGGACATAAGTTAGAAAAACTTAAATGGGGGGGTTTAGAGGGGTTAGGAAAGTGAGGGGTTGGACTTCTGTGGGTCCCACCTTACTTTATCCTCTCAAGGTTGGTTATCACAAGTGGGTCCCACCCCCAACATCCTTACATAGGATAAAACTACCAAGTGGGAAAAATAAAAATTGTTAATTTTTATTTTCAACTACCACAAAAATTAATAACTCCCCTCGTGTAAACGCAACTCCGAAACAGGAGTTCCTAAGCAATTACCGGTGCTGCAGTTCCATCGGTGCCCTCGGAATTCGATTCCGGGCACTGGTTCAAAAGTTAGAAATTCCCGCTTGTTCGTTCACTGAACGTACCCGAGCTAAACATCAGATAGAAATTCCGGGCACACCGGGCCTCAGAATCAGGCGCCGTCAAAAACTGCGTTCTTGTAAAATCCCAAAGAAAATTTAGAAAAAAATTCCCTTGAGTTTTACGGGTCTTTACAATTAGTATATGTTTTTGGATAATTTTATATTATTATAATATTATTTTTACCTTTAATTACTTTATTTAACTTTAACCGTGGTAAATAAAATTCAAAAGTTACTATTCAAATTTTTTTTTTTTTGATCCTATCAGACCAAATTTTTTATACTTATTACAACCATGTATGTCAAAATTTTTAAATTCAATTCACAAAAGCGGTAAAATTACGTTTAATGCTATTCTGCAAATGTGGCTAGAATGCGGGTAAAAAGATGTTAAAAAAGTTCAATGAATTTTTATATCTAATTCTATTATAAAAATGATTCCAATAACATAAATTGAGTTAATATATGTATTATTTATCTATTTTGACTTTAAAATAAATTTAAAGTAAAATAATTATCTAAATGAAAAAGTTGGTTTTTAAACTATAATGGAGTGTTTTCACTATTTATCAAAAATTGAAAGTTTTCATAAAAATACCAAAAATTCACCCTAACATAATTTTGATATTCAAAATTAAAAAATGAAGTATATTTTACCAAATTCAATTTCTATGAGTGTCTAAAATTAATTTTACTATTGTTCATAAAAGGACCTAAAAAGTAGTTTCTTTAAGAAAATAACTTTTCTAAACATATAACTATTTTACCGAAACATATACATTTCATTATAAATATGTTTAATTTATGGGAAAAAATTATGAATAACATTTAAAAATTATTTATTACTATTCATATTATTATATTTAATGGTTAATGGATAAGTTATAAATATAACATTTAAATAATTATAATACAAAACTGTTGTTTCGCAGAAATTCAATCTTGTGTATAATGCAAGCTAAGTCGGTGTTGCGTGTAATAAAAGATATTGAATTTCTTTAAAAATATAACATACTATGAAATATTGGGGTGTCACATTATTCCCTCCTTCAATAAATTTCATCCTCACAATTTTAACTCAGGATCGAAAACTAGGGTTTGGACTTTTCGAAATATTTTTATTGAAATCCCACATCAGAACAGGGGTTGATAAAATGTATTCTTAATAAAATAGAAAGTAAAAAACAAAGATCAACAAAAAATCAGGCTTTCAAATAGGAGAACATTGGTGGAAGGTGAAAACAAATACATTGAAGAAAAAGAAAACTTCCAAGTTTTGGTGAAGAGTGATAGAAAACATGGTCAGGATAAAGTTAACAAGCATAAAGCCTTAAATATGTGATTGTCTAAGGGAGAATTTGAGTCATTGTAAAAATCAGTAGGATTTTTTTGGTTTTATGATCTTTTCTCTAGATTTAAGAGATTAATTTACTTTATAGACTAAGAACACAAGGAAGCATACTTACTTGACAAGTAGAGTTCTATCCTTTAACTAATTTCCACCACAAACTAATATTTCTCTCTAAAAGATAAAAAAATTCAAATATATTCTATTTATATTAATCATATAGGGTTCCAAAAATGAATTTATACTTCATATGTTAGATTATTTAAATAAAACAACTATGTTATACAAACCAGGACATCATGTAGGCCAGTGGTAGGTAATTAAGCCTTGTCGCACTTCGGTTGCAGGTTGTCCCTTTTATTTAAAAATATATTATTATAATATTCCAAAAACAACCTTAAGAAATGTTTTAACCTTAAAAAAAATACTATCCAATGTTCAAATTAATCCATTCCAACCTTTAGACTTATCCAAAATACTTCTGTCCAAACTCATAGTGCAAAAATTTATAAGGAAGGTCACTAAATTTCTCAAATCAATATAACACAATGCAGATCCCTTTTTATCACATACCAAACATGTCAATACCTTCATCATGTATTCTCTTAAAACATTTTAATAACCCGAATTACTATAAAACCTTATTAAATTTGTTCATGATTCCTTATTCTTCATGTAAAACATAGGATATTGGATATACTCCTTAAATCAAAAAATGTTGTAAAATCCAATAATGATGGAATAAACAAACCATTAATTAGTCCCAAGGTAGTCAATAATATCCAATATACTTTATTCAAATAAATCATCTCTTTATTCCAACGTCATTATATTAGTATTAGAAACATATTAAGGGTTATATTTCCCTCAAAAATATATTTTCCAAAAAGTTTAACTTGCATCTATGTCACTTTACTTAGTACCATATAATCTCAAATCCTTAATGAAATAGTACTGTAGTACAATCCTTATATACTCCACAATTCTTATAAACAGTACATTGCTAATAAATTATTCAAATGAAATAATTATTTAATAGGCATATTAATCATTCCTCTTCATCTGTGGCAATATCATAACTCGATCATTATCCAATATCAAAATATAGGGTATACTTATTTCATGATTAGGACATTGATTCTCATAATGTCCCATCTCCTTGTAACTGAATTATTTTACATTAGAAACCTTTTTCTTACCCTTACAATCACAAAATTAGTGTACTTTTTCTACACACTTATAAAAAACTCCCATTCCCTTCAAGTATTTACCAAGGTGATTCTTTCCACAGTTATCACATGTGGGAAAATCCTTCTTTTCCTTCTTCCCTTTATCCATATTTTTCTCTACCATCCTCTTATTTACTTGCTTCCATTAAAATCCATAGGACTCGATGAATTATTTACTTATCTCATTAACACATGATACTATTTCTTCATAAGATAAGAATACATGGGCGACTATTTCCCTTCAAAGTGTTGGTTTATGACCATGAAAGATATGATCCTTCTTACTCTTTGGATCATTTGCTTTGGTGGAGTTATCATTCCTTCTACTAGGCTTCATTTATATAATATGGTATATATTGGATTATCTTATAATGTTATGTAATTTTTATAACTCTACATATGTTATAACACATAACATAAATTTATAGATTGAAAATCCTAGAATCATAAACTTTGGTTACTTTGGGGGAATATTTACTTTTAAATCCTTTATAATGGTAGGTAAATAAAATTTGAATTATCCTAAGAATATCCCCTAGGAGTGTCAAAACAGGTGTGCAATAAGTCCCTTTGTCGTGTACCAGGTTACCTTGAGTCAAGCCCAGGACACCTTGTTAGAGTTATTACTCCTAGGTACATCTGTTTCAGAACTACGTCCACTTGTAGTATCCAAACATAGATGTATTTGATAGGAATACCCACATAATCTCTACATTGATTTTTTTTAGGATATTCCTCTATACTTATCCTCAAATTATATCTTAGGGTTATGATCACTAATCTTTGTTTTCTAAATCTATTTCGAAGGCTGTTTCTAAACTTCCTTTGATACCAACTATAACACCCCGACCCTAGATGACCAGAGCCTATGTATTATTTAATACATTGAAATGATTACAAGGAATCAAATCTCGAAGGACCGATCAGTTTATAAGTCTTCGAAAATATATTACATATATGAAATTTACATTAAAATTCAAAGAATAAAATTAAACATAGATATTTCTTTTGGGACGCCATTATTCTCATAGTTTAACCCTGCATATCAATCATAAAACACTCCTTGGAATCCTAGGAAAATAAAACATAAGAAAGGGGTGAGATCAGATGCTCAGTAAGGATAAAAAATACAGAGGAAGCTATCATAAATAAGCACAAACATTTAAGGCAACATATAAAACTAAAACACAAGCCTTTTAAACATAATATTTAGCATAATATGGCAAGAATAAATCAAATAATTCCATTTAAACATTTACATGTTTATTCTACTAGTCAAATAATCACATCTAATATAAATAACTATTCTCATAAAGAGGGAATTAATAACAATGGATGTATACACTATCAAGATATATCATCAAGATGGCTAATATCAAGATCTATCCTCATGACAGTTTAAGTATGTGGGTAGAAACCCATCTAATTTCTATCAAGATATATCCTACCAATAAGATAACTACTGTCATGACCTATCCTCGTGACAGTTTAAGTCTATAGGCAGAAAGCCATATGATTTATGTCAAAATCTATCCTCCCTACAAGATAACTACTATCATGATCTATCCTCATAATACTTTATGTCTATACGTTGAAACCTGTCTGATTTGTTTCAAGATCTATCCTCCTGACAATCTAAAACTGCTTGAAAACAATTGCGAAAGGTTTTTCACTGACTGATTTCATCTCATGAGACCTACCGATGCATCGAGGGGCTATAATGGGACCCACCCATCACTGACAAAGTCCAATACATTCCTTTTATGAAAGGGGTAAAACATAACATAAACATTTTTATTAAAACTAGCATACAAAATCTTAATACTTTAACCATAAACCATGAATGGTTTCGAAATAGTACATCTATAGTCAAATATTTCATAAACCCATTAATAAAATATGGAAGATTGTATCATAATAAATCAAAAACAATTAAGAATAAAAAAAATATGTTGACATAGATGAAAATAATCTAATAGAATCGTTAAAAGTCTTTGAGAGAAATATCCCTTTTTTACTTTAAAAACATTAAAAAATCATGGAATTTATAAAATAATACATTTAAAAAGTATTTTTTTAATCAAAGTGTCCCAAACCAATTTGAATATTTTTAAAGGAATTAACATTTTAAAACATTCATTTATATATAAATAAATCCTTAAAACCATTTTGAAAACATAGACATTGATGAGAATGATTTTAGAAGAATAAAATTTTAAAACATTTAAAATGACGTTTTAGTTAAAGAGTTCCTTACATAAAAACTTAAAAATATTAATTTTTAAAACATTTTAATGAAATTAAAAATAGACATAAAATTTTCTTTATAATCCTTTATATACATATAAATAAATATGTATGATAATATCAAGAATATTGAAATGGAGAAATGATTAATTATTTAAACATTCAAAGCGTCCCATACCACTTTGAACATTTAAATAATAATACCAATATCTTAAAATGAATATTTAAATACCATGAATATAAATTTATTCATGATATATAATATAATAGGGGCAGTACATACACCACATACAATAAATAGGTGGTGAACATGAATTACATCTCACGAAAATTAAAAGTGAGATGGAATTCACTTACCTTAGGTTCGATACTCTCTGTACATGTCTAAAACTCCTTTATAATGTTTTTAAACATATTATTAACTTCTAACATAATAATAATATTTATTATGTCATATATTATTCATTTATGACTTTATATTACCCATTTATTAACAATTTCCAAGTTAAAGTAAAATTTTGGGTAATAATCGCTTTCTTTATCTTACGTGTTTTGACTTGTTAGTCTTGATTGTATTACTTATATAATGATTTAAATATGTAGAGAATGTATAAAATTATTTATATATCATATATATTCATAATATAAATATATATAATAGATAGATATATGAAATGGAATACACCGTTCAGGGAGATGGTAGGCCGTACACACGTATGAACGCTATTTCTGTTTTCTTATCATATTGAATGGAAGTAAGTGAATGACATATATTTACACACAAAAAAACATATATATTATTAAAATATCATTATTATTTCATATATTTAATACTTATTCATAATTTTTATAATAATTCTTGAATGGTGAATGTGGAAGATGAATCTCATCACATCGTGGAGACGGTAAGCTGTACGTACGCATGAGCGATGATATCAATTACTTAATGGTTAAATGGTATATAATTTTATTGAATATGAATTATATAGAAACAGTATAATGTCATATTTATTATTTATATCCTTTATATTTATCATTATACCCATTGAAATGATGTATAGATGTAAAACAGTTTACACCATGACATGGAGACGGTAAGCCGTATGTACACACACATGGTGATATTGTTTTTCATGGAATGAGTAAAAGGAGTAATATGGTTTTCCCATAATAGTAAAAATATCTCATAATATATTATATTATGGATTTATTAATTTAGTATTTAAACAACATAATAAGAGGAAGTATAAGAATAAAAGAAATTGAATTGAATTGGAAAAACAATTACCTTTTATTTGAGTGTCTTCTTTTGATTTGCACAAAAGGACACCTTATGTTGGATTTATACCCAAAGTGTGGCCTCTAGGATTAAGTTAGGGAAGTAGGGAGAGAAAATGGGTAGGTTTTTTCTTATCCAAAGGGATTTTTATGTGTGAATTAAAGATAAGGAGAAGTACCCTTTTATAAGAGAGGCGAGGGGCACTTTTGGATGATCTTAAAATATTAATTTATTTAAAATTTATTTTCGGTTTAAAATAGCTAAAAATAGATTTATTTAGATTATAATATGATTATGGGTCTAGATAACCTAAAAAAATTAATTTTATACATGTTTAGGTCATAAAATTAACCTTATCTTTTGGATTTAATCTTTAGTTAAAGAGTTCAACTCTTACTATGTCTTCTTGTATTTTTACACTATAGGGTTAATATAGTTTCTATAAAATGAAAAATGAACCCAAATTAGATCATTTATGAAATATTTGATATTATAAAAGTTATTTGGATGAACCTTATATTTTTATGACTTTTATATCATTTAATAAAATAAAATTTATTTTAAAATATCATTTATGTCAATTTTAACACTATTCCATATTTTCATTTTTAAAAATATAAAATCAACATGATAACTTCGAACCAATACTTCAAATATCTTACTAAAATTTATAAGTTATCTATAAAATTATTGTATGTCATTAATTAAGTCAAATTATATTTATTTTAATATTAATAATATCTTTTATTTGAATATTCCTTTAATAAATCAATCATTGCATCATTATTGTGTCACAATTAAATTTAATTATTTAACGTCTAAAAATTATAAATAAATTATCATGATGTATATAAAGTTCTTATTTTTTGTAATTAATATCTATAGAATAATTTATCTTATGTATAACCCTATATTAAAAATAATTTATTTATTAAAATTTGAATATGACACTTTTAACTCTTCTTTAAATAAAATATAATAATTTTCTTAATCATACAAGTGGCTTAAAAAGATCATATTTTAGACCTAAGGTTGATTTTGGTAGAAAAATAATTATCCATTGAAATTATTATAAGTGTTAGGATAATTTTATATTATTGTAATATTATTTTTACCTTTAATTACTATATTTAACTTTAACTATGGTAAATAAAATTCAAAAGTTACTATTTACCAAAAATTATTTTGATCCTATTAAAAGAAAATTTTAATTAAAACCATATATGTTGTATTTTTTAAATTCAATTCAAAGAAGTGGTAAAATTACGTTTAATGCTAATCTACAAATGTAGCTAGAAGGCGGTTAAAAAGTCATTAAAAAAGTTCAATGAATATTTATATCTAATTATATTATAAAAATTACTCCAATGAACTAAATTGGGTTAATATATTTATTATTTATCTATTTTTTACTTTAAAACAAATTTAAAGTAAAATAATTATCTAAATGAAAATGTTGGGTTTTAAACAATAATGTAGTGTTTTTCACTATTTATCAAAAATTGAAAGTTTTCAGAAAAATAAAAAAAATTCACTCTAATATAATTTTGATATTTCGAATTCAAAAATGAAGTCTATTTTACCAAATTAAATTTATATGAGTTTTTAAAATTAATTTTATTATTATTCACAAAAGGATATAAAAAGTAGTTCCTTTAAGAAAAAATATTTCTAAACATATAACTATTTTACCGAAACTTATACATTTCATTATAAATATGTTTTATTTCTGTGAAAAAATTATAAATAACATTTAAAAATTATTTATTAATATTCATATTATTATATTTAATGGTTAATGGATAAGTTATAAATATATCATTTAAATAATTATAATACTAAAGTGTTGTTTCACAGAAATTCAATCTTGCATGTAACACAATCCAAGTCGGTATTGCGTGAAATATATGCTATTGAATTTCTTTAAAAAGATAAAATACTGTGAAATATTGGGGTGTCACACATATACTCAATTATTTGAGTTAGATATGCTTTCTCATAGGGAAATAATATCAATGCTTGAGATGTTGGTGCTAAATAGGATTCACACTCCTCCTTGCACTTATACAAAATCAGGGGTTGATTCACAATATAGATAGTGATTTACTTATCATGAAAATTTATGTTGTATCTATGTAGATAAATCCAATCTATGCCTAGAATTTCATTAAATTCCACTAAATGGAGTATGAAAAGTTTGGTTGGGAAGTTCAGCCTAAAAATTATGACAGGGGAGGAGTTATATACTTGGGATGCAATAATTTCCCCGTTTTCTATTTTCATTGACAACTATACTTCCATGATTTATGGTGGTGTTTGAGTAGTTCTAGTAAACATTCATGATATGAAGGAATTTGTAGAACTAGAACCAAAAAGTATGTTCAACATACTTGAATGAATAACTTGCATACCTATCACCACTTTGTTGTCAGGACCCACCTCAACAATTGTGATGGAAAAATATCACCCTTGCTACCTTGGAGGTTTTAGGTTGTCTTTGAAAACCTTGGTCTTAGTGAATTGGTTTGAAAAGTGCCCTGTTTCCTTAAAGTTGTAGCAATGAACAATATTCTAAGGATTGACTGTATAATTCCTTTCCTCCATCACATTAGTAGGTTTATCCTATCAGAAATTGTTATCTAGGTATCCTTCCTTCCTACATTTAAAGCATTTCATCCCCCACTTATGAATTTTAGGGTGCTTTTTTTTCTGTACCTTTGACAAGTGGGATGCTAAAATTTTTCAGAACCTTTAGATTTCTCCATCAAACACCAGAATTAAAATTTTATTTATTATTTTTATCCCCACGATAACCTTGAGATTCTCCGATCTCTTTTTTGAATTTGAGGTCACATCAAACAATTTCCTCATAGCTATCAAAGTCACGGATTGTGAGGGATTTTCATAGACTAGGTTTTAACCCATCAAAGAAGTAGTAAACCATGCATTCAGGGTAACAACAAAGATGAAGGAATATCATAATATTCTTGTGTAGTTTTCCTCATATGACCTGATAGATTCATCATCTTTTTGGTTTAGGGTAAGGAAATCCATTTTAATTTTAAGACAGAGAGCGTGAGGAAAATATTTATCGATTTTTTCCAAAATTCCTTCTACTCTATCACTTCGATATCTTCCTATAGATTTGTATTCTTGATCAATATCCACCATAGATCAGATTCTACTTTCATATGATAATAATTTTGTAGAACCTTATCTTGTTCATAACATTGAATGATGGACATATCTTCTCAATGGAGTTGATCCATTGTTCTATGATTAAGGGATTAGATGATCCATTAAAAGTCATAGCCCTTTATCTCATAAAGCTCTAAATAAAATCTTATTATCTCTTAGGGGGATTTGGGAAATCCTCATAATCCAAGATTTTATTTAGAACCTGATTCAGCTGAGAGAGTATCATCACAAAGTTCACTTTTCCTACTCCTATCAGATTGGGCATCTCGTTGGGGTAGTCATCACATTGCTCATCGTATTGATTGTTTAACCAATGCCTCATATTTCTGGCCATTGGATAGAATAAATAAAAAATTAGGGATGAGTATTTTTAAACTATTAAACACATAAATGGGTATAATAGTAAAATTAAAGGGATAACTTATAAATTACATTTTTTTCCTTAACTTATTAATTTCTAGGCTTCAATCTAGGTTATCCATGAACTATTTACCCACATATAATCTTATGGGTATTTTATTATTCCCTTAATAATGGTTTGTAATGATATTATGAATTTACCAAAGTATATCCTCTTGGAGTGTTAAACCAGGTTCATAGTATGGCCTGTTGTTATGTACCAAGTTACATCAAGTCAGACCTGACACACCTTGTTGGTGTTGTTACCCCTAGGTACATCTGTTTCAGAACCACATCCACTTGTAGTATCCAGAAAAGGATATATTTTATTGATAAACTACTTACTCTATACTTTCCAAAATTTAGGGATATTTTATTATACTTAGTCTTATCCCTTAAGACTTTCACTAGATTTTTCTAATCCTAATCCCAAAAATAACTAAACTTTTTGTATGATACCAACTATAATAACTCTTCATTTTATTACACATAAATTCATAATTTATTACATAAATATACACATAATACAACCCAAAAGATTGATAAATCTAGTGAATTTAAGAATTAGGTACATATGATAACATCTTGAACATGGGATACAACAACATTGTTGAAAACTGCCTTATCATGCTTCTAAAATTTCCATGGATTTTTTAAACTGCACGGGATAACCCGGGGACATACATAAGAAATGGGTGATCTATAAAGCCCAATAATGGAATAAGAACAGAATAAAATGAAGAGAATAATACATACTATACAATAGGAATATCAATGGGTCATAACAAGAGTAATAATCATAAACTTGAACAATGAGACAAGATATATCATGATAATCATAACATGGGAAATGTGGAAACAACTTAAAACACTACATCATAAACATAGGTCAAGGATAAATTGTCAAGACATCATGGTGGACAAATTACCATAAATAAATCACATTAAATCCCTGTACCAACATGACATATCATGAGACTAAACATTACCCAATGCATTGGAGTGCAATATAATTCCTCGAGCACCCATCACTTTCATTTCATTCTCATGTTTAAGTGTTCCACATAGATCATACAATATGGATTCATTATTCATCATATTACATGATCAAGGAGTGTAGAAAGAATTTCTATAATTCCCAAGTCAAAGAGGTATAATTGTATAAAGGTGAGTACCCTTGATAGGAAATGGGTATGATATTCACTATACAATTGTTTTGGTATTGAAAATTGTAGTGAGACTTCGACAGCATAACGACATCACATAAAAATTCATAAAATGGGTTGATGAGAGATAAATGGGTCCCACATAATTTTAAAATAAATTAGAAAGTAAGGGGATATGTAATAATATATCCCATTATAAGGAAATGAAGATAAAACACATAATGTAAAGAATATATTTAAATAAAGAGGAGAAAGGAAAAGATCCCTTACTAAATTTTAGCATGGTAATAGGTGAATATAAAGGTTCTTGGGATAGATTAATGATGGTGAAAGGGGGATATCATCATTTATAAATGAATTGGACAGTAATGGGGATATTTAAGAACATATCACAACATATTAAAAAGGAAATTAAATGACATAACATAAAATAAGTGCTTGATAAAAAGAAGAGAGTGGAAGATCTCTTACTTGAGTGTGTGAATCCAAATGCTTGGGCGAGGATTATTGAGAGCTTAGGGGAACCTTGTTAGGAATATATATAGTTTAAGTAAGAGTATAGATATTATCTAAGGAGTTTTAGTCAAGATAAATGGGTTCTTATGTGGGTTTATATAGGAAATGAGGGGGATTTTTTATTATTATTTAGGTTTTGGACTCTAAAATAAAATAACCAAAACTACAAACCTTCCCTTGGGGTTTTCCCATTATTTCTTCCAAATGGGAGTTTTTTCCATTATTTTATAAGACCAAGTTCCTAACTTAATAAAATAATGACCTTTCTTATGTGTAGGCGAGTCATACTCTTAAAGAAACGATTTTAAATCCTTAAAATATATTAATGGTTTTGGAGGATTCATAATGGCTTTATAAAATTAATCAAATAAACATAAAATCAAATTATTTGAAAGTTAAAAAATATATTTGATCATGTATCCCATTTTTAGCATTTATTATATCCCTTTTGGGTCATTATGATGTCATAATGCACTAATTATATTTATATGGTATTTAATTTTTACCAAAAAATTCGACTGTCTTAGAAAATTATGAAAAATTCAACATTGGATAATTTCTATGTTTTGATCAAAAAAATAAAATTCATTTTCTCTAAATAATTTTATAAATATGTGAATTTTTACTTTTAAAATAGAATCAACATTTATTAAGAAATGTTGGGTTTTTTTAACAATAACAATTTTTGAACCCTTATAAAAATTACATTTGATTTCATAAAAATTATATGATCATTTATATTTAGTAAAAATTATTTAATAATAATATTTTATTAAAGTATTATTTATTTCAAAAATCCATTAATCCATCAAAATAAATTCCTTAATTGAATTTTAATATTAACCAAAAATACTATTTGTATTTTATTGAACCAAAATAAAAATCATTTATAAAGTAAAAATAATAGGATGAAAATATATTCATTATTTTATAAAAAATAATCGCAAGATGGTAAAGGAAGGGAGATTTATGGGGGAGGAAAAGAAAATTTGAGTGGCCCATTCGGTCGTTCTTTCAGCGATGTTGTTTAAAGTGGGAATCAAAAATTGGCTACAGTTTAAGGGCCTTTTTATGATGCACCAAGAAGATGGACAAGGAGAGATTATTCATGCCTTCCAGGGCCGATACGAACTAGATATGCCTCTAAGAGGGATAGTGAGGTGACCGTGGATTTTAAGAAGGGTAGCGTGGTCAAGAGGACATCACCAGACAAATCAGTACTGGATCCGCTTAGGAGTCGGGTTCAAAGTGAAAGCTACTGGAGGTCACCAGAATGGGAATCAGCTACGGCTACCGGAGAAGATGAATCCGACATGGGATGCAGAGATGAGTATGGTTATTATGATGTGTAATTATATGTTGGTTGAGTTGTCTGAATTTTTGTTTCTCTTGTTTGAGTTTGTGTTTGTATGTTTGGGCAACAGAATCCCATAAACCGGCTTTTGAAAATCGAAAAAAAAACGATTTGTGGTTTTTTATAAAAAATAATGTAAATACTCATATTTATAGGGTCTTGATACATATCCATTTAATAAACCATTAAATACCCTAAGGGTAAGGTTTTTGATAGTGGGAATTTCATGGGGTAGTTTGGCGAACATGGTTTGTGTCGTGATCTCAATGAGTTTGAACTTCTCCCATATGCAGTTTTTCTCATGTTTAAGTTATTGGATCTCATCTTGGTATTGGTTAAGGGAAAAAACTAGAGACACTATCACCCTCGAAAGCTTTGATAAATGAGCTTCATAAGGTACAATCCTACTGGTTGATACCATCAATTTCTTTGTCTGTGACAATTGGATTTGTTAAAACCCTATGTTTATACTAATCACATGATCACTATTAAATGGATATATTATCAATGATAATTATTCTTAATGGTAAATTAAATTTGATAGGATATAATAAAACCAAATATGTGCATGTGTTTTTGATAACCGTATTACATAATAAAATATTTAAATAAATAAAAAAGGAAAATTTTATTTATAACAGTTTGGGTCATTATAGCTCATACAAATGATTAATGTGTAATATAATCCTTTTATCATGATATCTCTAATCAAGAAGGTTACACACTAGAACCATCAACCTATGTGCTCAATGTATCTTTCTTTGAATTTATGAAAATTGGAATTTTCCCTATAATTCTATGGTAAGGGATTTATTTAGGCTATATAATTTCCATCAAAGGGACCATGATATTAAATTACATTAAAGAAAATAAGGAACAAATCCCTTCTCATGTTATTCATTAATGCAATATTAATCATGAAACACCCAACATATCTTACCTTATCGTGAACATCTATCATCACAGTTTTCATCAATACATCAAAGTACATGACTCATAATACTCATTAATAATAATATTAAAGTACAAGGATCAATACACATGTCTGCATATAGAAATATACAACGACACATATAAATGTGGATTTCCTACTGACAGGTCATGTTCTCATAATATCCTACACTTGATTTTACCGAGGGTGTACACCATGAGAAGGTGCCTCAAATTACTATGAGTCTCCACCCCTGATAGTATGTATCATTTTTTCCCTAAAATGATATCATTTGGATATAGAACATATATTTAATAGAAGTGTTGTAGCAGTTTCAGGTTCTCATCATAGCGGGGAACTGGTATGACCTTTTAGCATGAAAGCTACTCTTAGTACATTATCACATACTATGTTACAGATAATAACAATCATGATGTGATAAGAAGTTTATTAATATTCAAAAATATGAATATAGGTTATCATAATGTAAATATAAGTTGGTTATAGGGAACAACTCCAACAGACACTCACTTTCACTAGTGCCAACTACTAGAAACCTTTAGTCTGCTAGCTCTCACATGATACTAATTCTTTTTCTGAGAGATGACTTTATTCAAGGGGCCACCAAGTTATCTTCTATGGATACTCTAATTATGGAAAATTCACCCCTTTGATAGAAATATTTCAATAGGTGATACTTCCGGAGTATATGATTTTTCCATCAGTGTGACCTCAAATCTTTTGTAAGAGCCACCATTAAAGTATCATCCCAATACAATATGATAGGCTATTTACTTCTAGGTACCACATCAAGATCCTAAAAAAAGTTTCATATACAAATGGATTTCTTGGTTATATCAAAAGCCACTATATACTTGGAATCCACTATATAATTAGTGATAACTAGCTGCTTTGAACTCTTCCATCTCATAACTCTTCTATTAATACATAAAACATATCCTGACTGCACTATCAGATCATTATGATATATTTGAAAAATAACATCATTATAACCCTAGATGACCAACTCCCCATCTACTCCATACACCAGGAACATGTCCTTAGTTCTTCTCATATGTTAGAGGATAGCCATAACAGTAGACCAATGTTGTTATCCTAAATCTTCTTGATATCTTCCTACCATGATCAATGAATAGGAAATATCAAATTTAGTACACAACATGACATACAAGATTTATCTAATCGCTGAAGTGTATGAGATCTTACTCATTCTCTCTTTTTCTTGTTGTGTTTGAGGACATATTTTCTTAGAAAGATGTAAACCATGTGACACTAGAACCAAACCCCTCTTGGATTATTCCATACTAAATATAATTAGTATCTGGTCAATGTATGTACTTTTAATTAGTCTAAGAAGCCTCTTGGATCTATCACGAATGATCTTGATCCTTAGAATATAGCCTAGTTCATCTAAGTCCTTTATAGAGAAAAGTTTGTTTAATCAGTCCTTAAAATACTATAAGACTAGTATATCATTTCCAATAAGTAATATTTCATCAACATATCCTATTAGAATGACTGCATTCCCACTAAACCTCTTGTAAACAGATGGATCACATTCATTCTTAATTAAACCAAATTATTTTACATCTTCATCAAATTGAATGTTTTATGACTCAGATGCTTTCTTTAATATATAAATGGACCTCTATATCCTATAAATATTTTTGGCATCACCTGGAGTCACAAACCCTTCTAGTTGTGTTATATAGACATCTTCCTAAATTATCCCATTAAGGAATGAAATTTTGACATCCATATTCCAAATTTCATAGTCATGGTAGGATGTTATGGAAAGTAGAATTATAATGGATCTAAACATGTAAACTAGTGAAAAGGTTTCATCATAGTCAATTCCTTGATATTGTTTAAAAACTTTAGCCACTAGCCTTTCTTTATAGGTATTTACTTTACCTTCAATATCTAGGTTTTTCTCGAATACCCATTTTTACCCTATGGGCTTAACATAAAATGGAAAATCGACCAGAACCCAAACTTGGTTTTGATACTCATAATCCATTTCAAAATTCATGGATTTTTCCATATTATAGATTCCATGATCTCTACTACCTCTTTTTAGGAGAGAGGTTCATCATTGTCAACTAATAAAAAGTCACCATCTTCATTGACTAGAAAACCATATCTCTCTGGTTATCTTAACTCTCTTATACTCCTACATAGTATTTTTGTTTTAGGAACTACTTCTTCCATGGGGACCTATGGAACCTGTTCCTATAACAACTATTGTGTATCTTGAACATCAACTTCATCAAAGTCAATCTTTCTCCCACTATCATTTTTTAGGATGTTCTCCCTCTCAAGAAAGTCAGATTGTTTGGCAAGATTAATTTTCTTATCTAAGGGGTTGTATTGGTAGCATCTCTTTATTTCATTGGGATACCCTATAAAGATACACTTTGTACCTTGGGGTGATAGTTTGTTTCCTAATAAGTTCTTATACACATGTATGCGACAAAATTAGTTTCTTTCCACTCCATAAATCAAAGGTAATTCCATTTTCTACTTTATTTGTTACCTGATTTAATGTGCATGCCACAGTTTTTAACTCATATCCCCAAAAGGATAATAAAAGATATTCATGACTCATCATCGACCTTACCATGTCTAACAAGGCACAATTACTCCTTTAACTAACACAATTCCACTATGGTGTGTAAGGTGGAGTGAGTTGAGATAGAATCCCAAACTCCAGTAAAAGGTCGATAAACTCTTGGTTAAGATATTCACCACCTCAATCCAATTGAATCTTCTTTATCTTCTTTACAATTTGATTCTCCACTTAATTCTTTAATTCCTTTAATTTCTCAAAGGAATCAGACTTATATATCATCAAGTAGACAAAACCATATCTACTCAAGTTATTAGTAAAAGTTATGAAGTAATAATACCCACATCTAGCTTCTATTGTAAATTTTCCATACACATTAGTTTGTACTAATACTAGAAGCTCTATGGACCTTTCATTATATCTAACAAATGACAGTTTATTAATTTTTCATTGTAAACAAGCATGACATATTTTAGGTGGTTTTATCTTAGAGGAGTCTAAATAACCATCTTAACATAGCTTTCTCAAATGCTTCTCATTTACATGAAAAAGATGGTGATTCCATAACTAGGTGTTATATGAGTCTATTGAACATGATTCATCACCAATTGAAATTACTTGTATTTTTTAATTTAATACTTAAAGCCTATTATTTAAATGTTCCATTCCATAACATATGTTTTCTTTATAAAATAAACAACTTTTATTTCCCAACATGAAAATAAACTCATCTTAATCTATGCATGATACAAAAATTATGTTCTTGGTAATTGTTGGTACATAATAACAATATTTTCAAACCAAAATAATTCCCTTTGCTAATTAAAGGTGGTAGTCACCAATGGATAGAGAAACCAGCCTCACAAAATTGGTAGCTTGAAGATCCACATCTCCTCTAGAAATAATTTGAAATCTACTTGGTTCCTACATTTGTATATATATGTAAGAACCACAAGCTATATACAATACCCAATGTGTAGATATTGAAAGATTACACTTGATAAAAAACACACCTTTAGATTCCCCTTACTTATGGGTGTAGTTCTTCTTCCAGTGGCCTTGCTTTCCATATACAAAACATACTATCTCCTTTTCCTTACCCTACCACTGGATCTTCCTCTTCTTGTAATCATGGTGCTTGGGAGCTTTAGAATTATCATGATTCTTGGGACCCATTTCCTTTTCTTCCTATTCTTATTTACCATAAGGACCACATGTTTTTCATTACCCATGTACTTATCCACTAGGTAAATTAGAGTAAGAAGTTATGAAAGACTCTTCTCATTATTGCTCATATTTTAATTAATAATAAAACTAGAGAAGGTTTTGGGTAGTGATGAAGGTATGAGATCTATGCACAACTCATCTGGGAATTTAATCCCTAAGATGTCTAAGTTTTCAATGTATCTAATAAGCTTGACTACAGGAGGCCCAGTTGGAGAAGACTCTCCAAGATTATCTATAAACAATAAATTGGAGATCTCATATATCTCTTGTATCACCTTCTCTCAATAGAGACTCTAAAGGTGTTATATCATGCTATATGCATCCATGTCCTCATGTTGCTTCAAAATATAATTGGTCATGGATGATGGAATGAAACATTGAACATCTGTAGCATCATCTAAATGTTTATCCTAGAGAGACAACTCTTTATCACTATATTCATTTCAAGGCACTTTAGAAACTAGTTCTTCCAACACATATAATTTCTTTTCATGGGTAAGGATAACGCGTAAAAGACTTTAACATTCTTGGAAATTTATACTGGTGTGAAAGTTATCATTGTCAAGTATAGATCATAGTGATATGTTTGATGTCATTTTTATTTCTGTTTCTACAAGTAAGATGATTAGGCAATTAGTACTTTATCTGATAAAATTTAGAAAAATAAACAAATATTATATTTATTAATCTCCTACTATTTTATCAAAACCCAATAGCCCTCACCATTGGATTCTGAATATCCTGTTGCTTGGATATTCTAGTGAAAAGGATCCATATTCCCCTTATCATTACCCTGAATTTGGTTGGTCAAGTAACTTGAATGGTTTTAGTCATGAATTCCAAATTCCAACTACATTAACTCAAGATTACTTGATCTGTTTGGTGGAATCCCTAATCTTAAAATCATTAAAATGGATTTCCCCAACCCTTACTTCTCAGTTACACCAAGTCCTTCTTTGGCAGTCAACCCTTGATGTGAGCTAAGTCAAGTCAACCCAAAACATCATGTTAAAATTCCCTGATAATTGAAAGCACCCCAACTTTGTTTGGTCATGCACTTTGAACTATAGATCTATTTTAATTGAATTAGTGTAAGGATATACTGAATTAATATATGATTGAGGGACTTTATCTTCTATGAATAAATTTAAAATTATTATATTTATCTTATTATTGTTAATATTAAGCAGATTTAATTAAGTGATTAACCATGTCTTTTATAATATTTACACCTAAGGAAATTTATTTTAGTTCTATCTTATATGCTTTTTAATTCATTAATTCATGTGATTGCGAAAAGACATCCATAATTAAATTTAAATACAACTTGACAAAAATAAAATAATAAAGTGGTATGATCATGAGCTTTTACTAATGGTTATTTTATCCAGCAAATGATAAACTAACCATCGAACAAGGGAAAAAACACCTTGAACCAATTATGGTTCATGTTACAACTTTCCACCTGCCTACCTATGTATCTCTCTTGGATTGGTTTCACCTTGGATGTAAACTTGAACTACCTCCACTAGCTCGGGATCTCCATCTATTACATATTCTTTTACTCACATGTAGGAGAGTGGAAAAATATTTACATAAAAGAAACCACGGGCACATAGGCCCATACATAATGAGATGAAAGATGACACACATGCTACCAATTTAATTTTATAATAAATTAAATGAAACCAATCACAAAAAAGGTCTAGTCTTTGCTCATGCTAATCCATATGCATGAAACAAATTACACATTTAATAAAACTAACATTCAATAATTAATCATTCTTATTTAAGATTGTCATGACCCGTCCTCGGGGCCCGTGCCGTGACTACCCCAAGCCCGCCTTCCATAGGCCAGGGGCTGGCGACTAGCACCAAGGCGTAAATCCCAGAAAAAGGGAAGGCATTGACTTTGAAAAGTAAACAAGCACCACAGAGTAAGCAAGCGGAAAAGTAAACACTAAGTAAAAACTGTAACAAGCTGTGCTGAAAGAAAAAAGGGGCCGGAAATACAAGCCCAACTGTAAAGTACAACTGAAAGGAAAAACAGCAACTGAAAAGAAAAGCCGCAGCGTCAAGCCGTCCTCTGGAAGTCCCACCTGAAGGGTGGGTACAGATAGCCTCCACAGCTCCTCGGTCCAGCCGTCCGCTCCGAGTGCGTTCCGCCCAGTGGTCCACCTCCAGGTACCGTCCTGCTCCGCACGCCTCCACCACGATCAGCGCTGTCCGTCGTCTAAAACCAACACAACCAAGTGCGGGCATAGCCCGTGCAGGGGTGAGTATAAGCTAATCAGTAGGGACCCCGAGACCCCCGAATGTCTCCCGAAATCCACCATGGATAATCCACAAAGGAAAGATACAATCCGAAGTAACAACCGACACTTCTTAGGTATATGCCCATACATATACCTAAGTCATCAATTCCCGTTCGGCTCCAACATCCAAGCCAAAGCACAACCCAGTCCGCACAGGAAAGCAAAACGTACGCCCACACAGGATAGCACAACACAATCCACAAAGGAGATTAAACAATAAATCCACACGGGATAGTTCAACACAATCCACAAAGGAGAGCAAACAGTAAATGCACACAGGATAGTTCAACACAATCCACAAAGGAGAGTAACAGAAGATTCAGCTCACATAGGAATACTTCTTCAAATGACGATAGAGATGATCAGATGTAGCCACTGATTCATCTAATCCGTCGGACCCATAAAGGATCGGAAGGTACTAATCCCCCGCAATGACCCACATAGGATCGATCATGAAGTTGGACCCAAAGATATTGGGAAACTCCTTCTCCATCAAGTACAGTGGTTATGCCGCTACAACCAAGCGGTCCTCCGTCGTGGGTCTGCCGCTACAACCAAGCGCACCTCTGTCGTGGGTCTGCCGCTACAACCAAGCGCCCCCCTGTGCCGCTACAACCAAGCGCACCTCTGTCGTGGGTCTGCACTACAACCAAGTGCTCCCCTGTGCCGCTACAACCAAGCGCACCTCTGTCGTGGGTCTGCCGCTACAACCAAGCGCTCCCCTGTGCCGCTACAACCAAGCGCACCTCTGTCGTGGGTCTGCCGCTACAACCAAGCGCTCCCCTGTGTCGCTACAACCAAGCGCATCCGAGTCATTCGATCAGCAGTCGTCAAATCTCAACCGACTCTAGGGTTCCGCACACAGCATGCTCGTTCCGGGAGGGTCCACTCCACGAGCTAAAAGGTCGATGCATCAGCTGACATGCAATCCGGAGTTGATGTATCCCAAGGTGTACCATAGTGGTCACTGCCGAAAACACGTAGGATTCCCGTACTGTTCTCATCATCGTCGCAGTCGAATCCACCGAGGATCTCTGAATAGTCGTCGTCGAAGTCGCAGCCAGCACTAGGGTTCCCGCACACAGCAAGCTCGTTCGGGAGGGTCCGCTCCACGAGCCGAGAGGCTGATACATCAACTGAAGAATAGTCCGAAGTTGATGTATCCAAAAGTTCCGTATCGACAACAAGAACTCAACGCAACAGACGGCGCGTCAATCGGACGCCCGGTCTGAGAGTTATTGGCTTTTTCGTCCGAGGGGCCCGGTTGGTTTTTAAGGCAAAACCAACCCGACCGTACTCCACCTGCATCCAAACCTCGGGCGGAGTGAGCCAAAAGATCCGTCTCACTTAGGGGAATCCACCAAAGCTGACGGCACGTCAATCGGACGTCCGTAGCTCAAGATATGAGTGTTTCCGCTCTGAGGGCCCGGTTGGTTTCGTGAACGAACCAACCCAGCCGAACCCAAAGTATTCCGAAACCTTGAGTGCGATATACCGAAACGACCGTCTCGATCCAAGGATCGCGTTGCCGCTGATGGAGAGTTGTTTGGAGGCCCGTAGCTCAAGTTACGGGCATTTGACCGAAAACGGTCCGAAGACGGGGGGTCCGGGCCCCCGACCCCCCCTGGGTCGGCCGAACCCGGTCCGGCCCGGCTAGGGCGCGGCCCGGCCGGTCGGACCGGCCTGGCTCAGCCAGCCCGGCACGGCTCGGCCGAGCGGCCGAGCGACGCGGGGGGGGGGGGGGGGGGGGGAGCCGCCGCCCCAGCGTGACACCCCCGCGGCACCCGCGGGGTGTCGCCCTGGACGACCCGAGCGACGCGGGGGGGGGGGGGGGGGAGCCGCCGCCCCCGTGTGACACCCCCGCGGCACCCACGGGGTGTCGCCCTGGACGACCCGATCGACGCGGGGGGGAAGCCGCCGCCCCCGCGTGACACCCCCGCGGCACCCGCGGGGTGTTGCCCTGGACAACCCGAGCGACGCGGGGGGAGCCGCCGCCCCCGCGTGACACCCCCGCGGCACCCGCGGGGTGTCGCACTGGACAGCTGGACGCGGCATCAGCCGCGTCCCGCGCGCGCCGGACCCGCGCGGCCCCGGGTCAGCGGGCGCCGCCGCCTCTGGCCGCCGGCGCCGCCGGAGTCGCTCCGATGGTCCGTTTTCCTTCCCGTCTGCGCCGTTGCTCCTCCCGGGTTCCGTTCTTTACTTCAGAATCAACAAACTACCCTTGCGTCACGATTTTCCGTCGCTCGCCAAATCTGCACAACCATGAAGAACGACAGAGTGTTGTCGGGCCGTGTTCGTTTGGCCCGCACCCTCCGCGTTAGATAAAAACAACGGGAGAAAATAAATCAACACATGATACAACAATTTTAATGGATTAAAATTGTTCTTATTGTCCGGTTCTTCACTTTTAAAAGAAATGATCACAGGAAAAAAGAATTATTCACAACAACCCCTACCTCGTAGTCATCGTCGTATGCACGTTCTTCGCGGTTTTTCTCATCGCGGAAGGAGGGGATCGTCGCGTCGTCGCAGAAAGGCGTCGCATCGCCGCAGAATCTGGCGTTGCGTCGACGAACTCAACGAACCAAGAAACAACAGATTTAATTATAAATAATTAAATCCGTGTTTTGTTAAAAACCACAAAGGAGATTTAAAGAATCACAAACACTCACCTCAACGGAAGATCGAAGGATCTTGTCGTGGAGGAAGGAACGTCACCGAAGAACGTCTCAGATGAAGCGTCGTCAAACTCCGAGGGTGACAATGTTCTTCGCGTTCTTCGCGTTCTTCATGAAGGAGGATGGAGGCTCAAGAATTCCGTCAAGCCTCTCAACGTGTAATCCTCCAAAAAGACTTGTTGGTCTTATTTTATTATTACGCCAACAAACGAAAAAGGTAAGTAACGACCCATCAATTCGTTGAATTAATTCAACGAAAGAAACCGCCCATTTAATTCACGAAATAAACCACCCAATTAAATGGTGCATTAAGGATTTAAGAAAACGCGTCAGTTGACTTTCATAATGACGGGTTTTCGTGGGTGCGTTACTTAGCAGAAAGAAACGGAGGGGCTCATGCGGGCCCCACCTCACAAATATCCTACCAAGGGGGTAGGATATTTCTGGATAGCACCCTATCCGTTTTAACTCAGTTTAAGTGGCTTTCAAGTGGCTTAAGTGAAATAAAATAAAGTTGTCGAACAAATTATTTTATTTCTAAACTTTAAGCCCAAAAATTAAAAACCACACCCGAGCAAACGCAACTCCAGAAGAGGCGTTTCTAATCAAATACCGGCGCTACGATTTCATCGGTGCCCTCATAATTCGATTCCAGGCACCGGTTCAAAAGTTAGAAAAACCCGCTCGTCCGTTCACTGATCGTACCCGAGCCAAACTTCAGAAAATGATTCCGGGCACACCGGGCCTCGGAATCAGGTGCCGTCAGAAACTGCGTTCTTCTAAAATTCCAAAGAAAATTAAGAAAAAAATTTCATTAAAATTTACGGGTCTTTAAATTACTCCCACCTCAGGGATTTACGTCCCCGTAAAGATACATCAAAAACTAGGGAAACAAATGTGGGTACTGAGAACGCATCTGAGCCTCCCGCTCCCAAGTGCTCTCCTGGAGGTTCCCGTGCTGCCATCTGATGCGCACAAGAGGAATCGATCGCCCACGTAGGACCTGCTCCTGTCGATCCTCTATCTCTACCGAGACCTCCGCAAAAGTCGCCCCATCATCCACGTCTAGCTCCCCATAGTCAATGATGTGCGTCAGGTCATGCACGTATCTCCTCAGCTGAGATACGTGGAAGACGTCGTGCACCCGGTGCAACTGAGGTGGTAGAGCCAGGCGATAAGACACCTCGCCAACCCTGCCGAGGACCTGGAATGGTCCAATGAAGCGTGGAGACAACTTGCCGCCACGGCCAAATCTCCGCAAACCACGTCGAGGTGAGACACGCAAGAAGATGTGGTCGCCATCCTCGAACTCTAATGGCCTCCACCTCCTGTCAGCATAAGACTTCTACCGGCTCTGAGCTGTCCTCATCCACTCCTGGATGACCTGGACCTTCTCTGTCGTGGCCTGGAGCATCTCCGGTCCCACAAGAGCTGCTAAGATTTCTTCTTTTCCGATAAGGGAAATCTGGTCTCATCCCCTGGATAAACCACTTCCTTTGCCTAATACACTCAATCCCGACATGGATGGTACTAATCCAGACCAAGGATGACGTCGTAAGGCCTTGACGCTACAACCAAGAGATCCAACCGTTACTCTCGCCTCCAAGGGTTGAGTCACACTGTCGGCATCTGTGTGTGGTAACTGGGTCTCCTCCATTAGATGTCTCATGAGTGAGGGTCAAGTCAACAGTCTAAACCGGAACCTCTTAGTAACAACACAAAAGAGGACAAGAAAAAAAAACATCACAAGGGTATTCGTCCTTTATTATTGTAGCTCATAATACAAGGACACTACACCATAGCAACAAGGAACTAGAAGTACAAAAGACGTATCCACTAGTCCCGCTCCTGTCCATCTGCTCCCATAGCTCCTTGATCGAAGGCCTCAGCTGCCTGAAGCTGAGCTCTCGCATGTCCACCAACTCCCTGCGGTCGTGGTGGACCTCCTGGTGGTGGTGGTGGCAACACCTCGAAGCGTCGTCCACCTCCAGCTGCACGACCAGCTCCCCTGCCATGGTCGCCTGCTCCTTGCGGTCCGCCTTGATCGAACCTCTGCCTCTGCCTGGGGGGTCCTTCGTTCGTCTACTGGTCATCCGTATGGCGGGTCGGACAGTCACGATCCATGTGACCAACCCCGCCGCAGGAGTAACACTGCCCTCTCATGGAAAGTCATTGCCCACCCCGAGTGCCTCGCGCAAACGATCCAGAGTCATGCTGTCGACCACCTGTAGGTCTAGTCCTCTTGGAACCCTGCGTCATCTGTCTACTGCCCGCTGCAGAAGACTCTTCCGCATGCCGGCAAGTGGTGGCTCCTACTTCTGGAGACTTCTCAGCAAGGAAACTCTCCACTAAGAGGGCTCTCTCCAACACCCCTGCCTGAGTCGGAATGTTGAGGGAGATCATCGAAGCCCTGATCTCGTGCCTCAGTCCCTGCTCGAAGGTCCGGGCCCGGAAGAACGGGTCCCGTACCATATCTGTGGAGTAGCGCGAGAGATGAGTAAATCTCACAGAGTACTGGGTCACTGTCATGCTTCCCTGCCACAGCTGTAGTAGCTACTGGATGCGCACCGCTCGGAGGGTGGCTGGGACGAACTCGGAGCGGAAGATGCTCTCAAAGTCCGTCCAGAGGAGAGATGTCTCGTCATGCACCTGGAGCATCAAGATCCACCATCTTCCTGCTTCCGCGTGTAGGAGGCTCGCTGCGAGGATCACCATGAGGTCTGCTGGTGTCCTCACTAATCTAAAAACCCGTAAAACTGCCTCCAGCCAGTCCTCGGAGGCCTGAGGGTCCATCTCCCCGCGGAACCTGGGCGGTCGCTGGAACTGGAACTCATGCAGTGCACTAAGGCGACGTGCATCGTCAGCGGCTGGGGCTGGTAGCATCGGTGGCTCGGCGGGTATAGGTACCTCCGATGCCTCAGCTGTCAAAGGGCCCTATACCGAGTCCTCGACGCTCGGTGGGCTCTCGCCACGCACATCGCTCGGAACCCTAGCTGGCTGTCGTCGTGGGGCCATCCTGAAAAGGAAATAGGTGCGCCACGGTCAGAACAGTATACCTGGTGAGCTGACATAAAGTAATCACAAAGAAAACTTGAAACACACATGCAATCAATGTTTTCATGCATTAAGTCGGAAATCAGAAGTCAGGGTCCTGGTGTACAGATACGTCGGCCGCCGCACCAACACTGGACTCCCAGGACTGATAACCACACTCAATACGCTAAACACTATTGCTTTATATAGAAGAAAGATCAGAGTCTGCGGTAGAACCGACCACCACTGATACCAATTTGTCACGACCCGTCCTCGGGGCCCGTGCCGTGACTACCCCAAGCCCGCCTTCCATAGGCCAGGGGCTGACGACTAGCACCAAGGCGTAAATCCCTGAAAAAGGGAAGGCATTGACTTTGAAAAGTAAACAAGAACCATAGAGTAAGCAAGCGGAAAAGTAAACACTAAGTAAAAACTGTAACAAGCTGTGCTGAAAGAAAAAAAGGGGCCGGAAATACAAGCCCAACTGTAAAGTACAACTGAAAGGAAAAACAGCAACTGAAAAGAAAAGCCGCAGCGTCGAGCCGTCCTCTAGAAGTCCCACCTAAAGGGTGGGTACAGATAGCCTCCACAGCTCCTCGGTCCAGCCGTCCGCTCCGAGTGCGTCCCGCCCAGTGGTCCACCTCTAGGTACCGTCCTGCTCCGCACGCCTCCACCACGATCAGCGGTGTCCGTCATCTGCAACCAACACAACGAAGTGCGGGCATAGCCCGTGCAGGGGTGAGTATAAGATACTCAGTAGGGACCCCGAGACCCCCGAAGGTCTCCCGAAATCCACCAAGGATAATCCACAAAGGAAAGATACAATCACGAAGTAACAACCGACACTGCTTAGGTATATGCCCATACATATACCTAAGTCATCAATTCCCGTTTGGCTCCAACATCCAAGCCCAAGCACAACCCAGTCCACACAGGAAAGCAAAACGTACACTCACACAGGATAGCACAACACAATCCACAAAGGAGAGTAAACAGTAAATCCACACGGGATAGTTCAACACAATCCACAAAGGAGAGAAAACAGTAAATCCACACAGGATAGTTCAACACAATCCACAAAGGAGAGTAACACAAGATTCAGCTCACACAGGAATACTTCTTCAAATGACGATAGAGATGATCAGATGTAGCCACTGATTCATCTAATCCGTCGGACCCATAAAGGATCAGAAGGTACTAATCCCCCGCAATGACCCACATAGGATCGATCATGAAGTTGGACCCAAAGCTATTGGGAAACTCCTTCTCCATCAAGTACAGTGGTTATGCCGCTACAACCAAGCGGTCCTCCGTCGTGGGTCTACCGCTACAACCAAGCGCTCCCATGTGCTGCTATAACCAAGCGCACCTCTGTCGTGGGTCTGCCGCTACAACCAAGCGCCCCCCTGTGCCGCTACAACCAAGCGCACCTCTGTCGTGGGTCTGCCGCTACAACCAAGCGCTCCCCTGTGCCGCTACAACCAAGCGCACCTCTTTCGTGGGTCTGCCGCTACAACCAAGCGCTCCCCTGTGCCGCTACAACCAAGCACACCTCTGTCATGGGTCTGCCGCTACAACCAAGCGCTCCCCTATGCCGCTACAACCAAGCGCATCCGAGTCATTCGATCAGCAGTCATCAAATCTCAACCGGCTCTAGGGTTCCACACACAGCATGCTCGTTCCGGGAGGGTCTACTCCACGAGCTAAAAGGTCGATGCATCAGCTGACATGCAGTCCGGAGTTGATGTATCCCAAGGTGTACCGTAGTGGTCACTGCCAAAAACACAGAGGATTCCCGTACTGTTCTCATCATCGTCGCAGTCGAATCCACCGAGGATCTCTGAATAGTCGTCGTCGAAGTCGCAGCCAGCACTAGGGTTCCCGCACACAACAAGCTCGTTCGGGAGGGTCCGCTCCACGAGCCGAGAGGCTGATACATCAACTGACGAATAGTCTGAAGTTGATGTATCCAAAAGTTCCGTATCGACAACAGGAACTCAACGCAACAGATGGCGCGCCAATCGGACGCCCGGTCTGAGAGTTATTGGCTTTTTCGTCCCAGGGGCCCGGTTGGTTTTTAAGGCAAAACCAACCCGACCGTACTCCACCTGCATCCAAACCTCGGGCGGAGTGAACCAAAAGATCCGTCTCACTTAGGGGAATCCACCAAAGTTGACGACACGTCAATCGGACGTCCGTAGCTCAAGATATGAGCGTTTCCGCTCCGAGGGCCCGGTTGGTTTCGTGAACGAACCAACCCGACCGAACCCAAAGTATTCTGAAACCTTGAGTGCGATATACCGAAACGACCATATCGATCCAAGGATCGCGTTGCCTCTGACGGCGAGTTGTTTGGAGGCCCGTAGCTCAAGTTACGGGCATTTGACCGAAAACGGTCCGAAGACTGGGGGTCCGGGCCCGGGCTGACCCGGCCCGACCCCCCTGGGTCGGTCGAACCCGGTCCGGCCCGGCCAGGGCGCGGCTCGGTCGGTCGGACCGGCCTGGCTCGGCCAGCCCGGCCCGGCTCGGCCGAGCGGCCGAGCGACGCGGGGGGGCGGGGGGGGGGGGGGGGGGGAGCCGCCGCCCCCGCGTGACACCGCCGCGGCACCCGCGGGGTGTCGCCCTGGACGACCCGAGCAACGCGGGGGGGAAGCCACCGCCCCCACGTGACACCCCCGCGGCACCCGCGGGGTGTCGCCCTGGACAACCCGAGTGACGCAGGGGGGAGCCGCCGCCCCCGCGTGACACCCCCGCGGCACCCGCGGGGTGTCGCCCTGGACAGCCGGATGCGGCTTCAGCCGCGTCCCGCGCGCGCCGGACTCGCGCGGCCGCGGGTCAGCGGGCGCCGCCGGCTTCCGCGGGCCACCGGAGTCGCTCCGGTGGTCCGTTTTCCTTCCCGTCTGCGCCGTTGCTCCTCCCGGGTTCCGTTCTTTACTGTGGAATCAACAAACTGCCCTTGCGTCACAATTTTCCGTCGCCTGCCAAATCCGCACAACCACGAAGAACGATGGAGGGTTGTCGGGCCGTGTTCGTTTGGCCCGCACCCTCCGCGTTAGATAAAAATAATGGGAGAAAATAAATCAACACATGATACGACAATTTTAATGGATTAAAATTGTTCTTATTGTCCGGTTTTTGACTTTTAAAAGAAACGCTCACAGGAAAAAGGAATTATTCACAACAACCCCTACCTCGTAGTCGTCGTCGTACACACGTTCTTCGTGGGTTTGCTCGTCGCGGAAGGAGGGGATCGTCGCGTCGTCGCGGAAAGGCGTCGTGTCGCCGCGGAATCCGGCGTTGCGTCGACGAACTCAACGGACCAAGAAACAAAAGATTTAATTATAAATAATTAAATCCGTGTTTTGTTAAAAACCACAAAGGAGATTTAAAGAATCACAAACACTCACCTCAACGGAAGATTGAAGGATCTTGTCATGGAGGAAGGAACGTCGCCGAAGAACGTCTCGGATGAAGCGTCATCAAACTCCGAGGGTAACGGCGTTCTTCACGTTCTTCGCGTTCTTCGTGAAGGAGGATGAAGGCTCAAGAATTCCGTCAAGCCTCTCAACGTGTAATCCTCCAAAAAGACTTGTTTGTCTTATTTTATTATTACGCCAACAAACGAAAAAGGTAAGTAACTACCCATCAATTCGTTGAATTAATTCAACGAAAGAAACCGCCCATTTAATTCATGAAATAAACCGCCCAATTAAATGGTGCGTTAAGGATTTAAGAAAACGCGTCAGTTGACTTTCATAATGATGGGTTTTCGCGGGTGCGTTACTTAGCGGAAAGAAACGGCGGGGCTCGTGCGGGCTCCACCTCACAAATATCCTACCAAGGGGGTAGGATATTTCTGGATAGCACCCTATCCGTTTTAACTCAGTTTAAGTGACTTTCAAGTGGCTTAAGTGAAATAAAATAAAGTTGTCGAACAAATTATTTTATTTCTAAACTTTAAGCCCAAAAATTAAAAACCACACCCGAGAAAAAGCAACTCCGGAAGAGGTGTTTCTAAGAAAATACTGGCGCTGCGATTTCATCGGTGCCCTCAGAATTCGATTCCAGGCACCGGTTCAAAAGTTAGAAAAACCCGCTCGTCCGTTCACTGAACGTACCCGAGCCAAACTTCGGAAAATGATTCCGGGCACACCGGGCCTCGGAATCAGGTGCCGTCAGAAACTGCGTTCTTGTAAAATTCCAAAGAAAATTAAGAAAAAAATTTCCTTGAAATTTACAGGTCTTTACAAAGATAAACCATGCTTGAATAAATTAATTAGATTATTTAAATAATCAAATCCTTTATCTTAATTCTCATCCAAATTTCCTTGAGATTCTCATCCATCATAATTTTAAACAGATTAAATAAATTTATTTAAAATTAATAGTGTATATAAATGTACCTTGAAGGGAACATGGTGAATACCCATCATAATCTACCCAACATGTATTATACTTTTATACTATTTACTCTTGTGACATACGACATACGTGACTTATCATGTACTTTTATATTGTGTACTATATAATTAATGATTAAAAAAATTACATGATTTTTATATCACATGTTATGCTTTAATTCACATATAGTAATAACTATAATATGAATCATACATGATATTCAGATATGAACATTACACAAATTTTAATTAAACATTGATATATATATATATTAAAACCCATCACATGGAATGTACTATAAACTTAATGAACACACACAAGAACATGTTAATAATGTTTATATAGTATAATAAATTAATTTTAATTCTACATAATTTGGTATAAGAACACGACATGTACAAGTGAGCTACACAGTGTTTACATCTCTCACCGTCTATTCGAGGAACAGGCCTAGGAACTTAGCATGTAAACCATTCCTCAAAAAAATTAGAGTAAACGTGTATAAGGGATACATGGTTTGTGGTCTATAAGTTACATAGTTACTATTTAGGTAGGCCATGTATGGAAATACACGGCCCGTCTATGACTTAAAGAACTAAACATCGTGTATGTGGGCAACATAGCGTGTACTCTAGCTGATCATGCGCCAGACTGGACTGGTCAATACATGGTGTAAGAAACTAAATGAAACAAGTGTATTCGATGAACATGGTTTGAATTAATTCCAAATTAATTTATGGTGCATTGAACTCTAGTACACAAAATGAAACTCAGGTTACATGGCATGTACTCTTGTGTTATTCGATCAGAATTCTCAGCACCTCCAGATGAGATCTTTGATTTTATTTCATTCATAAAATTTATTGATTTAATTAGAACTCTAAGAAACAAAAGTGGAAGGAGTATACCTCACAATTAATATTAAAGAATTAT
Source organism: Viscum album (assembly GCA_963277665.1). Classification (NCBI taxonomy): domain Eukaryota; kingdom Viridiplantae; phylum Streptophyta; class Magnoliopsida; order Santalales; family Viscaceae; genus Viscum; species Viscum album. Next base: position 1,022,567,446 of record OY728127.1, read on the forward strand.
TAAATTTTAATTTAAAACTAAATGAAAAATGTGTAAATCAATCAATGATCTTTTAAATAATTATAAATAATTTTGTTTCTACTATGATACCACTTATAGATTTCGGGCGTAGTGAAATCATGTGATGGGTCATTCCCAATTTTTCTTTTTTCCATGATCGATGATCAATTCAAGATTTACATGGTGATGAACATTGTAATCAACAAAATTGAATCAAATAAAACATACAATGGATATAATTCCATAACCAATCACAAGATCATCAAATATTATTTTTAATTCATTTAATCAATTAAATAATCAACTTGTGTGAATTATTTCTTCATTGATGGATTTGAAAATAGATATATATTGTACAGAAATTTCATTATAGGAATCATGAGAATATTCCCTATAGAGGTGATCTACACGTGTTCCACAAATCTTCGAACATCACTACAGGAATTTCCGGGTGCTAGCTTGACATATCCTATCGCTTGTGTTGTTCAACTGTGATTTTCTTGATAACCTATTTCAAATAAATCTCCTTGATCTCTCTAGAATCAAGAGTGGGAGGTGGAGGAAGATCATTCTATATTCTTGGGTGCGTTCTTAAAGAGGGATCTCTCTAGGGTTTGAGAGGATTATCTCTAGTTGTCATTGTGTATAACAAAAAATGAATTGAATCTCATGAAAAAACAATATAACTGGGTTTAAATATTTCTAGGGTTTAGAAATAAAATTTTTCACAATTTCACTTTAATATTTATTTAATTCCTTATGGAACCCCATGTCTAAAATAACAACAATAGTATTATTTTTTCGACATGTTCTTAACTTGAGAATAAAATTAAATATTATTTAATCAAATAATATTCAATATATATTATTTATCATCAATTCTAAAATATTGGTCCTCTATTCCTCCATAATATTTATTGATCCTTGAATAATGTATATTTATTAGTAAATAAATGTCACTTTATTTTTCACCAATAAAAAAATAAAAATTATATTCACAAAAAAACAAATAAATATTTATTAAATATTCTACTTGTATTATATTCTCTTGAATTACTGGTGATAGAATTTATAAGATCAAGAATGAATGAATATTTATTAAACCACGTGTAGAAATAATATTTATTGAACTTGTTAAATAATAAATAAGAATATATTATTTAATTTAGATTCTGGATACACTTAGTGTGTGACCCTCTAGGCCTCTTTTTCAATGGCATTAGGTGAAGCAGCCTAAAGTCCAAGGCTAACATCTAGAAACACACTAATTCACCCATAGAGAATGAATTTTATGCCGTAATGAAATACTAACTCATACATAATCTTACTATTTAATATAATCCTTTTATCACAATATCTATAATTAAGCATGTTGCACACTAGTGTCATCAACCTATGTGCTTAATGTTTCTTTCTTTAAATTTTTGAAAATTGAACTTGACTATAGAAAACCATGTCCATGGATTTATTTAGGCTATATCATTTTCATCAAATGGCATGATATATCAACAATCATTAAATAATAGAAGGGGTAAATCCTTTCTCTCATTAATCATTAATATAATATTACTTTTGACACACCCAACATATCCTACCTCACTGCGAACATCTTTCATCATAGTTTTCCTCAATACATCAAAGTACATGACTCATGATACTCATTAACAATAATATTAAAGTCTAATAATAAATACACACATCCACAGATAGGAACATCCAATGGCACGTATAAATGTGGATTTCCTACCGGCGGGTCACTTCTCATAATATCCTATACTAGATATTACCAAGGGTGTACACCATGAGAAAGTGTCTCAAAGTACTATGAGTATCCACCCATGATATCCTATATCATTTTTGACCCTCAAATGATATAATCTATATATAGAATATATATATTTAAGAATAGTTTTGTATAACTTCCAAGCTCTCATCATGGTGGGGAACTACTATGATCTTTTAGTGTGATAGATACTCTTAGGACATTATCACATACTATGTTATGTAGAATAACAACAATGATATGATAAGAAGTTTATTAATATTCAAAACTATGAATATAGGTTATCATAAAGTACACATAATTTGGTTTTAGGGAACTAAGTCCAACAGGTTCTACCGATTTTGTGGGGGTGAATCGACTCTTAAGGAGAGTGATAATGTACTGTGTCTTATCAAGTTCCATCTACCACTATCCAAAAATATCAATATCCATTACCCAAATATATGTATCTTATAATATTATTAGTAAATTATGGTAAAAATGGATATTATAGTTCTAAAAAGTGTGATGAAGGTGGATAAATTCAATGACAAAAAATTTAAATAGGTGGAAAAAGAAGATGTATTTGTTACTTGAGACACTCAAAATGGTGTACATGCTCTAGACTCCAAATCCCCTCACATCCTAAGATGAGATTCTAAAAGTTTCCCACACAAGTAAAAAACAAGATAATTATGATCTCATGGGTTAAAGACACATACTCAATGCATTAGCCAAAGAGCTCTACAACACACAACAACATCTTCCACTGCAAAGGAGATATGAGATGCTTTCAAATAAAGGCACATAATTGAGGATGAAAGAAGCAATAAATTCCTAGAAAGAAAGTTTATTTCATGTAAAATTATATTCATTATATCTATTGTAAAGTAATTCTATGAAATACGGATCATATTATAACACCTTATTCAAAACAAGATAAACATGGATGATGTTATAATTATCACATTCATCATTTATAAGATTCCCTCTTCTTAGAAGAATGTTAAGAATTATTTAAAACATAATAATGAATATATTTACTCCAATTAGTTACAAAAATACTTATAAATTGAGTAGTAATATAAATATCATGGGGAGACAACAAACCTAATATGAAAACCTTCATTTTTATTACATGATTTTAGTTATTATTACTTTCCAAAATATTATATAAATAACTCAAAAGTATTTTTTTAGGTTTAGTGTCATAAAAACTAGCTAAATAGCTTAATAAATATATAGAACATAAAATAAAACATAGATAAATATAAAATTATCTTCAAAGGATCCTTTAATTTCCCATCCTAGGTCACCTCACTACATAAGGATTCATGGATACATTTATCAAATGAAATAGGTGAGAATAAATCCCAATAAGGGGTAAAAAATGTAAGAGAACATAATATGTAAAACATGAATCATAACATATGAACGTTTACATAATAACTTTAGGCATAATGTAAGTACATGAACATAATAACAAGAGGCTAAACATGGAAATGTGGCTACAAAAAACACATGAGACATTCATAAACATATCACCAAATATCATCACTAAGGCATATTAAAAAATATTACCAAGGATTTTAACTAAGTTATCATAAAACATTACCAAGTCATGATACCAAGGTATCATAAACATGTAATCTCTAGAAATTACTTCTATACCCAATACATTAGAGTGCTATCAGGATGCACCCTTCATTTGTCTAACACTATGTGTGCCACAACGATCAAGAATCATAATTATATATCATTTATAAACCATGGGTAGGGTGTGAGGATCCCGACTCCAGAAACCTAGGAGCCGGTGCCTTCTAAACATGATGTGTTGTTTTTAAATAACACATGCACTGGTAAGCTACACATCATGTCCCATATAGAGGATCGTGTGTGGTTCGAGTTCTGGGAAACCGGAAACTTCTGAAACGATTCATCTTTTAAAAGATGACACCTGAAAATTTTAAATCAAAACATAGGGTGAGCATTGAAATAATCAGTAAGGGGTTTCAAAAATAAAAACAGTGTAACTTTTTGAAAACATTCATTTAAAATCATTATCTTAAGGAAAACTGTAACACATAACATCAAAATGCTCAATCAATATTTTCAAGAAATATATGAAAAACTTATGACATTTCTCAAAGGAGTAATGATGGTCATCATAAACAAGTACGACATGTGATTACTTAAGCATAAAATTAAACAGTTAAGATTAATGCATAATCAGAGCTGCGCATAAAGGAAACATCTTCAATTTTATTTGTTGGTTACTATCTTACTAAGTGATAAACACAAATCATGCTCCAAACTTATACTAGTAAAAAAAGGAAACATTATAAAAACATAAAGGCAATGGTCGTGAAAGAATGGGACTTTTATCTTGAAAAGAAATTGTAACATAACTTGAATTATATGGCATAAACATTTAACTTAGACAATCATTTCCATATCACCAAGATCTATCCCCAAGGTATCATTAAAAATTACCAAGTTCCATCCCCAGGGTATCGCTAAAATTGTAATCTCCAGTGGTTACATCTTTACCCAATGCATTAGAGCGCTATCAGGGCGCACCCTTAAATTTGTCTTTATTATCATGTGAGCCACATCGTTCATACTTTACTTAAACATTTTTTATATTCAAGATGTCTCATACCACCTTGAATAACTCACTAATTTTCATTTTACCCAAGGTGTCCCATACCAATTTGGGTAATCTAATTTTTTATTTCATTATCATGATAGGTCATAGGCATGCAATATGTACAATAATAATTAAAATAAATAATGAACCATTACACATTTTACTAATACATGATACGACAGTTAACATTGTATAATATATCAATAACTAATCAAAGGCATACATAGTTTAGTAAAAATTCTTTGCACACAAGAAAATTATTAAATCATATAAAAGGATGATATAATAAATGTTGGATCTTTAAAAATTATTATTTCATGGAAATGAAATGCTTAAAGAAAACACTTTTCATTAGTTATGGTGATAAACAGGTCATTAAACCATAGCTTGATTAACCAATAACATTCACCAAAGCAGGTTCTTATCATAATAAGATAATAAATGGACACAACATGATAACACGGTCCCAAAATCCCTAAATCCTTTATCATATTTTAATCAAGCCAAAATACACCGTTTATCGAAAAACACATCATGTGCGATGTCAAATAAGCTTCTTTAATAAAACATGATTCACATAAAATAAGAATTTACTTAAAGGTTGATACCCATCCCTTAAAATAATAAATTTTATTTGTATTGGTATACATGTATATGAGTACATAGATATATATATACAAAGTTTACAAAGAGGGGGTTTTCATGGTAAATCAGTTTCGAACAACCCTCATTAATATATAATTCCTACTATAACATACTGGATGATTTTGGAAATCCGAAAATAGATCGAGTTTGGGTTATAAATATATTTATATACATATGAAAAACTGTATATTTCGAATATTTATATATGTATAGGTTTTATGAAATAAAACTGAAAGAAAAATAATCAAAACTTAACGTACCTGAAGGTCCTATTTTTTAAAAGAGACATAGGTTGATCAAAAGCTAAAAAAATAATGGATGTGAAATTATATATATAAAAACTGTATATACACGTTATAAATACATATAGGTTTTAGGTTTTGTAAAACCATATTGTTTTTAAAAAAAGGGGGAGATCCTCCCATATGATCCTTACCGAAAACCTGATGGCAAAACCCCTTGAAGACCATACAATCCGAGGGGTTCGTATCAAGTTTATATATACATATATAAACTATATATACCATGGATGAAAAATGAAAACTTAAGCATGCAAGCACCCTTACCTTTCTTGAGGTGGATGTTCAGACCAGAGGTACGTCGCTCGCTTGCTGGGAGTTCGAGGGAGGGAAGGAGGAGGAGAAGCCGTCGGCTTCATGAGGCAGGAGGGGTTTAAGTAGGGCTTTGGTGCAACATGGTGACTCGACCAAAGGGTAGGCCGGTGTGGGAAAGATGAAGAAACAGTGGCCTAGGAGGGGGGTGTGTGGGGGTCAAGAGGAGCAGTGCAAAGGAGAAGCTGAGGCGTCCTCAGGTGCAGGCCTACTGGTGCGGGACCCCGATGCGAGGAAGAAGACGCTGGAGAGGTCGATGCAGGAGAGAAGCCGACGACCCAGATTTGGTCCAGGCATGATCAGATGGCTGGAGGGGTGCATGAGATGGGTTGTGCGATTTTAAAGAATCAATAGCTGAGATTAGATCTCGTGAGAGATCAGACGGTCACGGGAAAAACAAACAGTGAGATCGCACGACTAAGGAACAGACGAACGAGATTGAAGCGGAAATCGATCAGACGATTCTGATCGTACAGAACACATCCCACATCAAAACAAACCACAGATGAGGTGTGGTTTATAATACAGAGCACGCTGCCTTCAGAGAAATAACAGAAACACACTCACACCGGGGCCTTATACACGGGCCCCATGCGAGCCTTGGCCCAACCCTACACAACGCACACCACGGGCCTTATACACAGGCCCACGTGTGACTGGACGAAGCTATGCTCGGACTCGGACCTGGTTGACTCCTCTATACCGCTCGGGGATCCTGATGGTAGGCACCTTAGGTCTCTGGGGCTCGGTCTCGGCCTTGTGGTCTTGTCCCTAAGGGATGCCCGTGTCTTGGCCGGGTCCCCACATAAATTTTGATTAAAAAAATATTTAGATATACAAAATAAATGGTATAAGTATACTTAGTTTCAAAATAGTGTGAAATATGAATATGGGTAAAAATTGAATTTTTATACAATGAAATAAACAGTTTAAAAATTTTCAAATCTAAAATCACATTTTAGGCTATGTATAATACTTTACACTTTCATATAACCCTTTTAAAGGATATAAATATATTTCATAATTAACATGCCAAACCTTTGTAAATAACCCAAAAAATAAAAAATAAAAAAAAACAATTTATAATATACTCTACTATTTGATTCATAAAATTATTTTTGAAATACCAATAGTTTTCCCCAATTTAAAACACATAGTTTTAGAGATCCAATAAGATATATTTTTCAATTATCACGGATACCCTTTTAACATAACCTTTCATAACATTTTAAAGTACTAAGTTTTTAACCATATAGGTATCCATCGGGATTTTGTAAAAACAAATAGATTTATTTTCAAGAATATTCTTTTTATTTTAAAACTATGATGATTTTTTTTGAACAACATCTTAGAAATATTATAATATTTGAAATATCAAAAGATTATAAGAGCATTAAAAAAACCAAGCTTTTATATAAAGATAAACTTTATCAACAGAAACCCAAAGGTTATTTTGAAAACCCCAACGGTTAAATATATAACGGTCATAATTTCTTAAAGGACCATTATAAAAATAGGGGTTTAGGGTGTTTCTAAATTTCATAACACTTAACCCTAGGTGGATGGATCTCCTCATACCATTGGTGCTGAGTACCTGTGCCGTGGCTCTGGCTATTATATTTTTCACACTGATGGACCCAGAAGAGGACAACTATCCGATTACTCTAGTTGTGATTCTTAGTAGTCTTGTTGTGGCCATGTTAAGTCTTGGACATGGTGTTCTTGGTTAAATTGGGTCTTTGTAGCAATGTAACATTTTAATGTATAATAGTTCTCTTTATTCCCCTTGTTTTATATCTATTTAGTTTCAAATTCTTTATTAGTACCAAAAACAAACCATGTAAAACAAGAAACATCACTATAATACATAACATTGTTTAATTAGACAAGTTCATAAAACCTGGGGCATCACATTTTTCCCCCCTTCTTAAAATTTCGTCCTCTCAATTTATTTCAAAAAACCACAAAGGTTCTGCAACGTTCTCACCATCTCCACCATCGTAGAGGATCGACTGGTGCATTTAGCAGAATCCCCGTAGCGATGATCAACTCCTCCAGTTCCCTAATCCATATACACTTAGGGCAGGAGGGGTTGGATTCATGTACTGGACATTCAGGCTTCCAGAGGGAGGCTCAAACAGTACAAAGTTTAGAAATTTCCATGTGGACCAACATATGAAGAACTCACCGAATTATGTCTCGGTTGAGAATATCCACGTCGTAGATGTTGTCGTACAGGCTGACGTTGAGGAGTTGGTACATATATGTCGCATAAACGTTTCCTTCTAAAGCACCCTCTTGAAATTTTACCCTGGCCGTGTAGTTCCGATCTATGGTAAAACACAGGAAGATCCCTTCGTGGTAACTTCCTCACCGTTCATGCCCGGCCAGCTGTGCTGAGCCTATACGGTAGTATATGGAGGCATTCCCCTGGTAGGTGCAGAAAATCTCGAAACTATCTGTCACCTCAAACCATTGCTTTCACGTTTTTTGCAAATTTGTGAAGGGGTTATACTCTTCCTCACAAGTTTTAATTGCAATTATTTTTAGGATCTCAGTGGGAAGAGATAATAGGTGGGTTTTTCCTTCCATATGAATGTTTAAGATGGGAGTTCAATCACTTGAAAACCATTCAAAGGTATAAATAAAGCTAAGAAGGAAAGGGAAAGGCAACATATCAGTAAAAAAAAGTTTATTATTACACGTCAGTGCTTGAGTTTCCCCTAATGATTTACTACCCGAACCCTACATAAAGAGGCAAAACTCCCTATCTCTTGAAACCAAACACAGGCTGAGCATTCAGGGTTAAAATCATGGGGGCACCTGTGACGTATCCTAATTCTAGCATGAGGGGTATGAATTTGGGAGACGTCCGAATACACTTGTTGTCTACAAGACAGCTGGTTGGATTCATCTTCTAGCATTCCGAAGTTTCAACAACTCACACCAGAAGCTGAAGTTCAAGATTTGACAGAGGTAGGCTATTCGAAGGTCACCGACTACATCAACCTCTTGAAAAAAATCTAGGTTCATAAAACCAAAGTCCTCACATGCTGTGAACACCCGAAAAAGTCCCTCATGGTACCTTCCCCAACGTACGTAGGAGGGAAAATGGGTCATCATCATAAGGAGGTAATCCATTCCTACCCCCCGGTGTAACTGAAGAACCCGTGGTGAGTTGGGCATGTTGTAAAGGTGTTTTCATGTCATGAAGATATGGGCATAGTTTAGAAAATCCTCACGGCTAGTTAAATACACAATGGTATCTAGGGCCTCAGTGGGGAGAGACAAAAGATTAGTACCTTCATTTTCCATCTGAAATTTAAGAAAACTCATTTTTAGTAAAACTTACGTATATATATATGTATATATATATATATATATTTTCAGTTTCTGGCTTTCCAGAGTTATCCAAACCTAACCTATGATACCAATTGTGAGGACCCCGACTCCAAAAACCCAAGAGCCGATGCCTTATGAACATGATGCGTTGTTTTTAAATAAAACATGCACTGATAAACTACACATCATGTCCCATACAGAGGATCGTGTGCGGTTCAGGTTCTGGGAAACCAGCTACTTCTGAAATGATTCATCTTTTAAAAGCTGAGACCTGAAAATTTTAAATCAAAACATAGGGTGAGCATTGAAATACTTAGTAAGGGGTTTTAAAAATAAAAACATTGCAACTTTTTGAAAACATTCATTTAAAATCATTCTCTTAAGGAAAACTGTAAGACATAACATCAAAATTATCAGTCAATATTTTCAAGAAATATATGAAACACTTATGATATTTCTCAAAGGAGTAATGATGGTCATAATAAACAAGTACGACATGTGATTACTTAAGCATACAATTAAACAGTTAAGAGTAATTCATAATCAGAGCTACGCATAAAGGAAACAACTTCAATTTTATTTTCTGGTTACTATCTTACTAAGTGATAAACACAAATCATGATCCAAACTTATACTAGTAAAAAAAGGAACTTTATAAAAACATAAAGGCAATGGTCGTGGAAGAATGGGCATTTTATCTTGAAAAGAACTTGTAACATAATTTGAATTATGTGGCATCAACATTTAACTTAGACAATAATTTCCGTATCACCAAGGTCCATCCCCAAGGTGTCATTAAAAATTACCAAGGTCCATCCACAAGGTATCACTAAAATTGTAATCTCTAGTGGTTACATCTTTACCCAATGCATTAGAGCGCTATCAGGTCACACCCTTAAATTTTTCTTTATTATAATGTGAGCCACATCATTCATACTTTACTTAAACGGTTTGTATATTCACGATGTCCCATACCACCTTGAATATTTCATTTATTTTCATTTTACCCAAGGTGTCCCATACCACTTTGGGTAATCTAATTTCTTAGTTCATTATCGTGACAGGTCGTAGGCATGAAATATGTACAATAATAATTAAAATAAATAATGAACCATTATAAATTTTACTAATACAGGATACGACAGTTAACATTGTATAATATGTCCATAAATAATCAAAGGCATACATGGTTTAGTAAACATTATTTTCACACAAGATAATTATTAAAGCATATAAAAGGATGATATAATAAATGATGGATCTTTAAAAATTATTATTTCATGGAAATTAAATGCTTAAAGAAAACACTTGTCATTAGTTATGGTGATAAACATGTCATTAAACCATAGCTTGATTAACCAATAACATTCACCAAAGTAGGTTCTTAGCATAATAAGATAATAAATGGACACAACATGATAACACGGTCCCAAAATTCCTAAATCCTTTAACATATTTTAATCAAGCCAAAATACACCCTTTATCGAAAAACACATCATGGGTGATGTCAAATAAGCTTCTTTAATAAAAGATGATTCGCATAAAATAAGAATTTACTTAAAGGTTGATACCCATCCCTTAAAATCATAAATTTGATTTGTATTGGTCTACATGTATATGAGTACATAGATATATATATATATATACAATGTTTAAAAAGAGGGGGTTTTCATGGTAAATCAATTTCAAACAACCCTAATTAATATATAATTCCTAGTATAACATACTGGATCATTTTGGAAATCCAAAAATAGCTTGAGTTTGGGTTATAAATATATTTATATACATATACAAAACTGTATATTTCGAATATTTATATATGTATAGGTTTTATGAAATAAAACCGAAAGAAAAATAATCAAAACTTAACGTACCCGAAGGTCCTATTTTTTAAAAGAGACACAGGTTGATCAAAAGCTAAAAAAATAATCGATGTGAAATTATACATATAAAAACTATATATACACGTTATACATACATATAGGTTTTAGGTTTTGTAAAACCGTATTGTTTTTTTTAAAAAAAGGGGAGATCATCCCATATGATCCTAACTGAAAACCTGATGGAAAAACCCCTTGAAGACCATACAATACGAGGGGTTCGTATCAAGTTTATATATACATATATAAACTGTATATACCGTGGATGCAAAATGAAAACTTAAGAATGCAAGCACCCCTACCTTGCTTGAGGTGGAAGTTCGGACCGAAGGTACGTCGCTGGCTTGCTGGGAGTTTGAGGGAGGGAAGGAGGAGGAGAAGCCGTCAGCTTCATGAGGCAGGAGGGGTTTAAGTAGGGATTTGGTGCAACATGGTGACTCGGCCAAAGGGTAGGCCCGTGTGGGGAAGATGAAGAAAAAGTGGCCTAGGAGGGGGGTGTGCGGGGGTCAAGAGGAGCAGTGCAAAAGAGAAGTTGAGGCGTCCTCGGGTGCAGGCCTACTGGTGCGGGACCCCGACGTGAGGAAGAAGACGCTGGAGAGGTTGACGCAGGAGAGAAGCGGACGGCCCAAATTAGGTCCAGGCATGATCAGATGGCTGGAGGGGTGCGGGAGATGGGTTGTGCGATTTTAAAGAACCAATGGCCGAGATTAGATCTCGTGAGAGATCGGACAGTCACAAGAAAAACAAATGGGGCGATCGCGCGACTAAGGAACAGACAGACGAGATTGAAGTGGAAATCGATCAGACAGTTCTGATCGCCCGGAACGCGTCCTACATCGAAACGAATCGCATATGAGGCGTGGTTTATAATACAGAGCGCGCTGTATTTGGAGCAATAACACAAACAAACACACACCGAGGCCTTATACACGGGCCCCATGCGAGCCATGGAACAACCCTATGCAATGCACGCCACATGCCTTATACACAGGCCCGCGTGTGACTGGACAAATCTATGCTCAGTCTTAGACCTGGTTGACTCCTCTACACCGCTCGGGGATCCCGATGGTCGGTACCTCGGGTCCCTGGGGCTCAGTCTCGGCCTTGAGGGCTTGTCCCTAAGGGATGCCCTCGGCTTGGCCGGGCCCCAACATAAATTTTTATTAAAAAAAATATTTAGATATACAAAATAAATGGTATAAGTATACTTAGTTTCAAAATAGTGTAAAATATGAATATGGGTAAAAATTGAATTTTTATACACTGAAATAAACAGTTTAAAAATTTTCAAATCTAAAATCACATTTTAGGATATGTATAATAATTTACACTTTCATATAACCCTTTTAAAGGATATAAATATATTTCATAATTAACATTCCAAACCTTTGTAAATAACCCTAAAAAAAATCAAAAAAACCAATTTATAATATACTATACTATTTGATTCTTAAAATTCTTTTTAAAAGACCAATAGTTTTACCCAATTTAAAACACATAGTTTTAAAGATACAATAATATATATTTTTCAATTATCACAGATACCCTTTTAACATAACCTTTCATAACATTTTAAAGTTCTAAGTTTTCAACCATATAGGTATCCATCGAGATTTTGTAAAAACAAATAGATTTATTTTCAAGAATATTATTTTTATTTTAAAACTATGATGATTTTTTTTGAAAATCAACTTAGACATATTATAATATTTGAAATATCAAAATATTATAAGAGAATTATGAAAACAAAGATTTTATATAAAGATAAACTTTATCAATGGAAACCCAAAGGTTATTTTGAAAACCCCAACGGTTAAATATATAACGGTCCTAATTTCTTAAAGGACCATTATAAAAACAGGGGTGTAGGGTGTTTCTCAATTTAAAAACACTTAACCCTAGGTGGATGGATCTACTAATACCATTGGTGCTGAGTACGTGTGCCGTGGCTCTGGCTATTATATTTTTCACACTGATGGACCCAGAAGACAACAACTATCCGATTACTCGAGTTGTGATTCTTAATAGTCTTGCTGTGGCCATGTTAATTATTGAACATGGTGTTCTTGGTTAAATTGGGCCTTTGTAGCAATGTAACATTTTAATGTATAATATTTCTCTTTATTCCCCTTGTTTTCCATCTATTTAGTTTCAAATTCTTTATTAGTACCAAAAACAAACCATGTAAAACAAGAAACATCACTATAATACATAACATTGTTCACTTAGACATGTTCATAAAACCTGGGGCGTCACATAGGGAATTTGTGTTTCATAAATTTATTTCCCCAATTAATATTTAAATGACACATCTAAATTAATAACCTTGAATAAAAATAGAGCCGGGTATTCAGGACAAGAAAATATATCATGGAAAATTAAGGGTTGATTTCAATAGCATAATGGGTATGAAAAAGGGATCTTGAAATGGATTTAATGAGAGAAAAAAGAATCATCTAATTAAAAATAAATCATAGTCACAAAAATATAGGTTTTTATAAAAAGTTTACAATAAAATAAATCGAAAATCAAAAGGCTTAAACAAAAGAAGTACTTGAATTAGAAAAGTGGAGAAAGTGAACTCTTACCTTGAGAGGATGCTTCTTAGAGATATAGAGAGACTCCTTAGAAGCCTAAAAATAAATTAGGAGGGATTTATAGAGAGATATGGAGAGTAAATTCATGATTAATGGGTTTCTAGAGAATAGTAATGGGAGAAAGGGTGGCTATTTATACTTATAGAGGGGTGGTATTATGGGTTAAAATATTGGTTATTTTATTATATATGACAACCACTTGATAGTGAAATAGATTATAACTAATTTTTTGGATTATTAATGAGTGAGTGATATTTGGTTTAAATTTAAAGCCTTCTCAATTCCAAATTCACCTTCCAAATAACCCATTTAATGCACTGAATTCAATAATAATTTTTATCTAAAAAATCTATTTTTTATTCCAAAAATGTAAATTAAAAAATTTACAAATTCAATTTTTTTAAATTAATATTTTTAATTATTAAATTAATTCTTATTGAATAAAATGTTTCATAATTTTTTTTATCATGATCACAACATAATGATGTCATAAAATCATGGTACTCGTAAAATGATAATTTCCACCTTTTCACTAAAATATCAACTTTAGAAGAAAATTATAAAAAATTAACTCTAAGTTAATTTTGATATAATTATTACAATAATAATATTTATTTGATGAAAATAATTTTATAAATATGAAAATTTTAAATTTTAAACAAAATTATTTATTTATTTAAAATTAAGAGTTTTAATGATATAGTAAAATGTCCGACCATTATAAAAATTACTTAGGACTTTGTTAATCTATATTATGATTTAAAAATTGTTTTTAAAATTATTTCATGAAAATAAAATTTATATTAAACTTATTTTTTTTCATAAAAAATAATATTAATTGGATTTAAATATATTTATAGTTTCCAAAAATACAATTTTGGTTTCTTCCTCTATAATCCAAATGGTTTCTTTATTTCATATTCATAACTAAAAATATTAATGACCAAATATAATATTGATTAATAGTAATAATTTCCATTGGAAGTATTGGCCAATGTTCATAATGCCAAAAATTCATATTTTCCTACAAATGCACCATCATTTTCACTTCATCATTCAATAATTAAAAAGGTTCTTACATATCCTTTCATAATGTACAATATTTTCCTAATGATTCTCTTTCTTTTTATAATCATTATGATAATAGTGATATTTATAGGGGAATTTATTCACATGTATTTTCTTTTAGTGAATGTACTATTCTTTTATGTGCAAATAAATTTAGTGTTCCTAGTTTTATTAGTTTATATCAATACATAATTTGTAATGTTATTATGAAATTTAATATTATTTCTATATGTTCATAATAAAAGAATCATTATAAAATACGATTTATTCCATTAATAACATAAAGGAATTTATAGGTCATAAAATTCCACCCCTTAAGAAATTTCACCCTCTAAATTTGAGACTTGCTTAAAAATAAGTGGGGATGTTTTTCCTTTATCACTTCTTCAGGTTCCCAAGTAGCTTCTTCAGACTTGTGATTTTCCATAGGACTTTGAAAAGTAGCACTGTCTTATTTCTCAATGCTTGTTCCCTTCTTTCAAGAATATATATATGTTCCTCTTGTTACGATAAGTCAAGATCTAATTCTACACCATTAATATCAAATATATGTGTTGGGTTAGACATATAATTTCTCAATAGAGACATGTGGAAAACATTTTGGATATTGGAAAGATTTCGATGTAGTTCTAATTGATAAGAAACCACTCCAAAATAATCCTAAATCTAAAATAGTAAAATATACCATGGAACCATTTTCCACTTCTTTTAAAATATCACAAGTCATTTCTACAGTGATATCTTATGAAATACATGACCCCCAACATTAAATTAAAAGTCTTTTCTTCAATTGTATACATAACACTTCTATCAATTATTTAATCTTTGAGTATCCTATATGTGTTTTTGAATCACTTATATATTTTATGTAGTCTCATTCACAATGTCTGGTCCCAATAGTTTCCCTTCTTTGACTTCATCCCAATACGTTAGAGTTCTACACCTCTTTCCGTAGAGATATCCAAAATGTTCCATTTGAATACTCGAGTAGAAACTGTTGTTATAGGGAAATTCAACAAGTGAAAGATGTTGGTCCTAACTCCCTTGAAAATCAAGTGAGAAAGACCATATCATTCCTTCCAATGTTTGAATTGTACTCACATATTTCTCACCAGTTTCAGGATGATAGGTTGTTCTCAAGTTTAATTCTATACTCATAACCTTTTTAAGGCTTCTCGAGAATATAAAAGAAAATCTTGGATCTTGGTAATTAATAGCTGTACTCTGTGGAGTTTCACTACTTATTGAATATATAGGTGAGCTAGGAACTAAAGGGATAAATCCTCTCTTATGGAAATGAAATGGATAGAATTTTTCAACCTATCAATGATCACTCATATATCATTGTTTTCATTGGATGTATTAGGTATACCAATGAAAAATTTCATAGTGATTTTTCCCACTTCCATACAAGTATGGGTAGTGGTTACAATACCCCTTTTGGAAGTTTTCACTTCACCTTCTCTTATTGAAACCCCAAGAACCTTTTAATGTAATCAACAACATCCATTTTCATATTATCCCGCCAATCATGATCATGAAGGTCCATATAAATTTTAGTATTTTGAGGATGTATAGAGAATGTAGAGCTATGATATTCATCCATCAAATCCTTATTTATCTATGGAATAAATGGGATACATATCCTTGTACTAAATATAAACACTCCTTCTTGATCAATATTTAATTTTGGAAACTTCCAATTTTTCATATCCTTTATCTTCTTTTTCATAAAAGGATCATATCTTTGGGATTTATTGATCTTATCTAGTAATGAATACTGAGAAATCATTTAGGATAGGATTAGTGATGTCTATTATCTTATGATTCATATGTAAAACTTTATTAGGTCCATGTTCAGTGGATCTCCTTTAATTATCATCATTTTAATAACACTAGGATATTTCTTACTCAATGCATCTATGAATTTTTTTACTCTTGTAGGATGATAATGAATTGAACAATCATAATATTTAATAATTTCCAACTACATCCTTTGTCTCATATTCAGTTCCTTTTTTATGATTATATACTTAAAAATTTAGTTATCTTTGTATATATATCACAATTTTACTCATAAATATAGCTCCTCCAAATAGTTAAATAGAAAAAATAGTAACTAAGTCTAAGTCATGAGTAGTATAATTTTGATCATGAGGCTTTAACTATCAAGATGAATAGGCGATCACTTTTTCATTTTTCATGAGGAAATATCCAATCCCTTTTAGAGATGTATCACTATAGATAACAAAACCTTATCTGATAGAGGATAAGGTTAAAAAAGGTGCAAAAACTAATCACTTCTTTATTTCTTGTAATATTTCTTCACATTCTTTCATCCAAATGAAATTAAACCCTGTTTGAGTTAACTTAGTTAATAGATTTGAAATCCACAAACATTTTTTTCACAAACCTTTTATAGTACCAAGATAAATAAATTAAAATACAAATATCTATCACTATTATTTTATGGGGATACTCCTATACTTCCTTAGTGTTTTCTAGATCCAAAAACATTCCTTTATACGATACAACGTGTCCAAAGAATGCCACTTTTTCAACCAGAACTCACATCTATGAATTTAGAAAAAAATATTATATTTTCTTAGTTTTTGTAATATTACCCTTATGTGTTCATCATGTTCATCAAGACTTTTTCAATATATTATAATATAATAAATCAATACTGCTACAAATTTATTAAGGTAACCCAAACCGATTTTATTAATAAAATCCATAAATATTGTGAGAGAATTAGTTAGACCAAATTGAATAACATTGAAATCATAATGTATATACCTTTTTCAAAAAGTTTTATTTGGGATTTCATCTTTATTTACCCTCTATTTATGATACCATAATTAGAGATCAATATTAGAAAAGAATTGAGTTCCATGAATCTGGCCAAATAAATCATCAATTATCAAAAGACGATATTTTTTCTTTATTATGATCTCATTAAGTTCTCTATAGTGAATTCATAGTCACATAAATACATCCTTCTTCTTTAAAAAAGAAAAGGTTCTCCCAAAGAGACATACTTGGATAGATAAAACCCTTCTCCAAGAGATCTTTTAGTTACTTATTCAATTATTCTAACCCTGTGCATGTCATTATATACAGGGTATTTAATATTGTCTTGGATCTAGTTATGAGTTCAATGAATAATTATATCTCTCTTTATAGGCGAGGTATAGATAAATATTTAGGAAAAAAATCAATCTATTCCTGAACAATTAGTAAATATTATATCTATTTTACTTTCACATTCTTCCCCTAATTCACCAATAATTTTCATAAAGAATGCTGTAGGAGTTAGTTATTGAAAAAAACAGGTTGGTATATCTCTCATTTTAAAATTATTTCAATTTTCTCCCCCAATAAAACTTAAATTTCTTTGATTATAAAATTGATGTTGGCATTATACTTTGAGATCCAATCCATCCCAAGTATTATGTTGAATTCCACCATTAGAATGATAACTTGATTTGTGATGATATTATTCTCACAAAAGTTAATAGGGGAATACCTATATACTCTATGGTTTGAATAGATCCTCCATGAGTTTTAACTAATAAATATATTTCTAATGGATCTGGGTTTAATTTAATATTCTTTGAAAACTGTAAATAAATAAAGGAATGTGTTGAAATCGAATCAAATAGTGTATTAACAAGATTTGAGTTATCTATAAGGGTACCATCTACCATGTCATTTAGAGCCTTGAATTTATCCATTATAAAAGAAAACACATGACCTTAATACATTGGCCAATTCTTGTGTTGATTGTGGTTTCCATATACCATTATCAGATTTGGGAACTGGTTGGAAAAGTGATCAAGATCCCCACACTTGAAGCATTTCTCCATAGGATTCACTTGCACAATCTTCCCATTTTCATTATCTTTGGGATGTTGAGTTTGAATATCACCCAAAAAAGTTTAAGCAATGTGTCTAGATTTCCCACATTTATAACACTTACCACTTGAATATAGTTTCTTAAGTGATTTTTTCCATAGTTTTTTCACAAGGGATGTTGTAGTTTCTTCCCCTACTTATCTTTGTTAGGATTATTTTGATTTTTTTCTCCATCCTTCTATATTTGTCATGAGACCATTGGGAATCCCCAAATTTCATCTCTACCTTGAGGGCACATCATACTATTTCCTCACAACTCTTAAAGTCTCTAATTTCCAAATAATCCAATAGATACAGTCTTAGAACACCAAAGAATCAATCAAACTTACTATTAAAATCAACAAAAAATCTTGAAGCATAAAACACAAGCCTTGTGAAGTTCATATCATAAATTCTGATATATTCACCTTAATTTTTCTTCAATTCAAGAAATTAATTTTACATATTTGTTTGTTGGGTGTGAGAAAAATACTTATTGAAAATTATATTTTTGAATTCTTCCCACTTCATTATATAAATTTATTCCTTAGGATTGGTATTTTTGATCAATTTCTACCATTGATCAGCTTCACCCTCCAAATGATACATAAAAAAAGTGACCTTATATTTCTCAAAACAATGTAGTGAATTAAATATTTTTTTTATAGTACTGATCCACTATTTTTTATAAAAGGGTTATAGGGTCTGTAAAAGGCTGGTGGTCATTAATTCATGATGGATTCAATGACTATTTATTATATCCTAGGTGAAGCTGGATGCTTTACATGATTCAAAACATGGGATAACATCATCATGAAATTTAATACTTCAACTTGCATCATATTATGAATTTCATCATTTCATTTCCTATTTTTTCCATTTTTCACACGAAACCTTCAATATCTATCCATTATATAAAAAAAAGCTAAAATAATATAGATAGTAATTTTAATAATCACCAATTAATAAATTTTAGAGGAGATTTTAATCCTAATGTTTTTTTAAAATTGGGTTTCTAGGATCATACAATTTAATCTTTTCTTTATTTTAAGATAAAAAGTTTCACTTTATATACATAATTTCATGTTGGTTCTTTAAAATCTTTTGATAACCAAAAAATATCCCCTAGGAGTATCAAACCAAGTGTGAAAAAAGACATCATTGTTGTGAACAAAATGATGATCAAGTTAATACCCAAGGCACCCTTTTGGGGGTTATTAACCCTATGTACAATTGTATCAGATCCACATCCACTTTTAGTATTTTTAAAAATATTTCATTGCATATAAACTACTCAATTTATACTTCACCAAAATTTTATGTAGTTTTACTTTACTTATACTTATTTTTATGGTTCTTACTATTTTTTTTCGAATTCCCACAAATAACTAAACCATCCCTTGATACCAACTATGTGGACCCAACTTTTTATTACATGATTTGAAATATTATTACTTGAAAAAATATTACATAAATAACTCTAAATGACCATTTTAGGTTTAGTGACTTGGAAAATAGGTACATGTACAAGACATACATAGTATATAAAATAAAAAATAGAAAAAATTAAAATTCTCTTGAAAGGCTTATACAATTATGTGTGAGACACCAATCAAGAATCATAAGTATATATCATTTATAACCCATGATTATGGAATGTGGGTTTCATAAATGGATGCACCCAATTAATATTTAAATTATACATCTAAATGAATACCCTTGAATTAAAATATTATTGGTATTCATGACATGAAAATATAGAATGGAAAATTAATGGTTGATTTCAGAAGCATAATGAGTATGAAAAAGGGATATTAAAATGGGTTTAATGAGGGAGAAAGGAATTATCTCATTAAAAATACATAATTTTTACTATAATATGGTTGTTTATAAAAACTTGAAAACATAATAAATTGAGAATCAAAAGGCCTATACAAAATAAACACTTGAATTGAAAAAGTGGAGGATGATAACTCTTACACTGAAAAGTTTCTTCTTAAATCTAGATAGAGACTCCTTAGAGGCCTAGAAATGACTTGGTAAGGATTTATAGTGGTATAGGAAGAATAATTTTATTCTCAATGGTAGTGGAGATTAATTGGAGATAGAGTGGATATTTTTACTTGTGGAGGGGTTGTTTTAAGGGTTTAAATAAGGGTTATTTTATTATATAATTCAACCGATAGGGTCTGAATTCAATAATAAATAATTTTATATATTATTAATGAGTTAGTGAAATTTTATTAACATTAAAATCCTCCTAAATTCTAAATTAACTTTCTGACCGACCCATTTAATGCATATAATCCAAAAATAAAATTTATCTCAAAAATCCAATTTTTGGTTCCAAAATGTAAAGTATACATTTCTAAATTCAACATAATATATTTAAATTTATTAAATTTAATTTTTATTGAGAAAATTTTTTCATAAAATTTTTAATCACGCTCACATTTTAATTTTTTTCAATAAATCATGGTACCCGTAAAACGACAATTTCCTCCATTTCAACAAAAAATGAAATTTGTGAGAAAATTCCCAAAAATTCACCCTAAGTTAATTATGATGTGATGAGTCAAAAAATATTATTTATTTTATAAAAATAATTATTTAAATATTATAATTTTAAATTTTAAATAATATCACTTATTTATTGAAAATTTACAGTTTCTATGACTTAGTAAACCATACGACCATTATAAAAATTACTTAGGACTTCATTAATTTATATAATATTTTAAAAAGTATTTTATAAGATTATTTCATCAAAATAAAATTTATTTAAAACTTTTAAATTTTCCTAAAAATTACTTTTAATTGAATTTAAATATGTTTATTGATTCCAAAAATACAGTTTTGGTTTTTTTCTTTATAATCTCAACGATCGATTTATTGAATAATCATAACCAACAATAATAATTAAAAAATATCTTATTGATTAATGATAAAAATTTCTATAAATCATATTGGAAAATTTTTATAATTCTGAAAACTATATTTCTATATAAATAAACCATTATTCCCACTTCATCATTTACTATATACAAAAGATCTTATACACCCTTTCATATTGTCTATTGTTTTACTAATTCTTGTCTTTATTTTTGTAGTCATTATTGCAGGAGAAGTATTTATGGGAGAATTCATGACTATTTGTTTTCTTTTAGTGAATTTACTATTCTTCTATGTGAATATCACTTTATTGTTCCTAGTTGTAGTAGTTTATATTAACACATGATGTGTAATATTCTTATGAACTTTAATAGTATTTTTATGTGATCATAATAAAAAAATAATTATTAAATAAGAGTTCTTAAAATAATAACATAATGGAATTATTAGGTTATTACACATAAGGATGATAAACACAACTTCCACATGGTGGAGGGAGTGAGTCTATATCGGTCCTCAAAGTGGAAAAATGTTCAAAAGGAAAGGTGGAATTAAAGAAGAATAAAGAGGCATGCTACTTCTGTGGAAAGATGAGATATTTCAAGTAGGTCTCTCATTATCATAAGAAGAAATATGGAAACAAAAATACTCCCAAGGAGTAATTTTCCACCATAATCTTTGAAGCTCATGTTATCTAGTATATCTATTCTTGGTGGATTGATTCTCGAGCTACAAGGAACATGTAAAATAAATCTCTCTCTAAGAGGATGGATTCTATAAAACATGAGAAAACACTCTAAATAATGCATCAAAAGTAGTAACATAATAATAAGTATATCAATAAAGGGAATCCCACACCACTTTACCACTGACTTTCTGCTCTCATTCCCCAATGTCATACATCTTGGAGCTTCTATACATTCTGTAATAACTACTCCTTGTGAAACCATATCACATCCTACCTGAAGACACCTAGGAACCCACATAATTCCATGCACCTTATGCCACAAACCATCACATCCATATCCTACCATAACCAATATAATATAAATAGGATAATAGGGAACCATAAACATGAAAAGACCAACCATGTGCCCTCATCCTACCATTCACGACCCCCACTATGAAACATCTCATCCTCTCATTAATCACTACCTCTAGTGTAATTTTTTACTTTTGGACATCACATCGCATGCATATCAATATCACATAGAATAGAGAGATAGGGGAATATGGGGTAGATAGACATCCATACTCACCATCATGGATGTTTGAAAAAAACCTCGAGAACCTAAAAAATTTGGGCATAGGTGTTAAAACACATGGTGACTACTATCCAACACACGGTCTGAAGCCCATAATATAGGTTCTCTTTTTCCAAAAATTTTAAAAATGGGATTGGATTGCCACCACTGCCCACAACATGGCATGGTCCAAGCTGTGGTGTTTCCTCTAATGTTTTCCTTAGCCAGACACTATGAAAAGGTGTCAAACCCATGGCCATTTTACCCTCACCACGTAAAAACTTGATCTTTATTCAACGTTAAAATCCTTTAAATTTTGTTCTAACTATTGTTTGAACATTATATGTAATAATAATGAATTAATAAGTGTTTTAAGGGTGTTTGGGGCTTGTTCGGATCCCAGAACCCAGCTTTTTGGGAGAAATAGACTGGCCGCACTATTAGGTTGAACCATGAGGGGCAGGCTGCACTATTACCCCTAGCCATGCAGGGAATGATATAGAGGAGTAGGGGGGTGAATGGATCAAGGAAATGGTGTAGAGTGGGATTCATACCCATGTGGGATATATTTAGTTTTTAGTAGATCCATTTAACAGGTTTGGTGCATAGTTTACCCAATAATACAGACTAACTGTGTGGTTCCCCTTTCCAAGGCAGTGAGCCAAGAACGGTTGGCACACAGTTTAACCAACCATGTGGAAAAACCATGTGCCCCTATATTCCATGGGTAAAATTACCCAAATATGATTAAATAAAATTTAAACTAACCTCCCCTCTTATTTCTCCTCCTACGGATAAGAGAGCCCTCCTTCTTCATGTGTGATCTCCCAAAATCCCTCCTTGATAGGTTTTGATCCCATTTGTCTATCCAAAGTTTGAATTGGACTCTATTCATATCTTTGGATCCTCACTGGTAGATTCTTTGATAATATTGCAACTTTATATATTTTTCTTTCTCTTTATGGAGTTATTTAAGTGTAGGATCATATGTTCTATATTTAGGGAGTTTTTCCATTCTTCCATTTTCTCTTGATCTGAACTAAATCAAGGGTTTATATTTGATGAGGATATTTGTGCGAGCATGAGGTAATCATTATAATAATTATCCTTTCAAGTATTTATGTTTTATAATATGTGATATGTGTTGTATGCCGGTTCTACTGCACATTTCCCCAAATTGGTTTTTTCCATTAATTGGTTGCCTTGTTTGGAACTTGATGACTTGTTAGAACCCAATTAATATTTATATTGTTAAACTTAGAGTAATCCATTCCCTTGGGTGTGCCCTCCTTATTCCAAATAAACTTTCAATATTTTCTACCCAAAACACAAAATGGTGTGTTTGGACTTACTGAAAATGTTGATATCATATTGATATAGAAAAATATAGTGGCATGGCATGGAAAATGCCCTTGTAAGTTATAATGAATCAAATTTAATATGAGTGGTACAACCACATCAAAAAAATTAAATAGAAAAAATGTTACTCCATTATTGATATTAAGTGATAATGAGTGATGAAATATACCTTGGATTGTACTAAATCCAATTTATGGGAATGATGAACCTCTTTAACTAAGGTAATTGGGAATGATGACCCATATGCATGTTAAATATAAATGGGCATGACATCCCTTTTATTTTATACTAAATGGAAAAAATGAACCTTGTTATATCTATATGGTCATGATGAACCCATATATATATGTGACACCAGGTATGAATATCCATTATATAAATGTGATACTGGGCATGGAGACCTTATTCTGTTATACCGGGCATGGAGTCCCTATTCTGTGATATTGAGTATCACATCGCTATACTATGATGCTGGGCATGGAGTCCCCTTTACTACTATGATATGGGAATGATATCCATTATAAAT
Organism: Viscum album; assembly: GCA_963277665.1. Taxonomy (NCBI): domain Eukaryota; kingdom Viridiplantae; phylum Streptophyta; class Magnoliopsida; order Santalales; family Viscaceae; genus Viscum; species Viscum album. Next base: position 1,022,591,919 of record OY728127.1, read on the forward strand.
TTGATAATGTGCATGGTGTCCCTTATAAATGTGATATCTGACATTGCGTCCCTTAACACATGTTCAGAGATATTCTAGTACAGGATGAAGGAGGTAGTGTTAGCCTGGTTTCCTTAAAGAACAAGAGTTGAACCATTTTTGGTCATTATTATTTCTTTAAACTATTATATCTACACAATTACATTTTATACACATATACTATATGTTTATAGATAGCATTGGTGGTGGCCTATTGAGTTTATCTCACACCCTATGTGGGATACAGATGACACCCGGGTAAACTATATGCTTGAAGGTGTAGATAAAGGGAAGCATCCCCTTACAGATTTTTTACTTCTCACAAGTATTAGGATGGGATCTTGGTAACAGTTGACTGGGCTGGAGGTCAGGATGCTTGGATATACTTTTATCCTTTTTGTACCTTTTGTATAGCATGTACTGTATTTCCAAATGCCATGTATACTTATTTCCTATATTTCTGGAGACATGAAATATAATATCATTATTTTTATATGATTTAATTTATATTCATTAGTTCATTATTATTTTTTGGTTGTTTATATCTTCTTTCTCTATGGAGAGTTATTGGTCCAGTCAGTATATGGTCTGTTTCTCTTGTTCCATCTGTACATATATGCTTCCACTCTTTATATATTAATATCTTATCCTTTGTGCTCCACTTTGGTAATGATGGAATAGTATCCCCACATAAACACCATAGGACCTCACTACTAGTAGGTAACCTGTAACGTTTGGGGAGATTCACTTTTGTCCATGTGGCCAACCAGGCTCGGTGCACCATTTAGTGGAAAACTGGTCCGGGGAGTCACAAAGTGGAATCAAAGCCTTTATTTTATTTCCTTACTATTTTGAGACAGGAGAGAGAATATTAGAAACACTATGGGATTTGGTAATGATACACTCCTGGGATTAGCTGACCCATATACATAGAAAATCCAAATTTCATTGAATGGAAATTGTTATTTTATGAATTTTTATTATTAAATTTTATTTGACTTCACTATTGGGTGATGCACTTGAATTGTAATATTACTATTGATATGTTTGAGGTTTATATTTTATCCTTATCTTGATGAGATGAGGGAAAGTAATCATTGAGAATGCATCATATTAGACACCTTATAGGGAATTCACATTCTATTCATATACCATTCCACATAGAAGGATCGTATTTATTTCATTGCTTGTGATTTCCATGAGTGCTTTGACTATTATAAATATAATTTTTATTGTATAAAAGTTCTTGTAGGGATTTGAGAAAACATAATTAGTACCTAGAGTGATTTATATAGCCTAAAAATTGTTTTACTGATTAGGATATAACAGACACCCTAAGTAGTCAACTATGGCATGTTGAGTCATGGACCATTGGTTGCATGGATTGGAACGTGTTATGGTATGGATTGGGTGGACACCACAATTCAGTTCATAAGGTGCATGAGACCTTATGGATAAAAAGTGGTGAATAATTTGGTTCAAACATTCAAATAGAATAATAATATAAATATGAATTCAAAATGGAATTGAAATTCAAAAACATATAGCTTGACCCAATTCCGACGTTATTAGTGGGCAGTAGGTTGCTTCTCTTGTGTGCTATATAAATGTTACTATCACCCAGACCCGACTCTTTAATCTGGTATAGGGGTGCATCTATTATATATAAATTATTTTTACATGTTCTATTCTTAAATTTGTGGCTTATTTCATTATCAAATCTTATCTAAGGAGTGTCTTTGGAATTTATAGATCAATGACACCATGAAATCCTCTGGTCGTATGCAAGGAGGGTGGTTGTGACCATGCCTCAGAGGTTGTGAGACCTGAGCCACCAGTTATACCCCTAGTAGTGTAACATATTATTATTCCCGACCAAGGTGATTATGCCTAGTTTCTAGTAGATTTTCTATGGCTTATGTAGACTTTACAAAGAGCTCAGTGCTCTACCCCTTCTATGAAAGAGTTGATTCGGAAGTTCCAGCAGCAACACCCACCCATGTTTTTGGGGGATGGAAGACATAAGGACATAGTATTATGGATCGAGATGGTCATATATATATATATATATATTCAATAATATATAGACACCTACTCAAAGTATAGTGAAAATTGATACTTACATGGTTTGAGGATCCATCAAATGTTGGTGGGATATTCTGAACCAGGTGGGCTAATAATGAGAAGTTACATGGAGGGATTTATTATTGATATTATTTTAAAAATTATTCACTAATACATTTAGGTCCAATAATGATAGGGATATCATGATCCTACAGTAAGATTCTATGAAAGTTATGTACTATTCATCTCTTTTTACATAACTTTAGCGCTTTTTGTCCATATATATTTTTGATAAGCCAGCGAAAGTGATACATTTTGGGGATGGTCTGAGGCATCCTATAAATTACTATTAAAATCTATTTTGATTGAATACTATATCTAATATAGTGAATTATGCCCTTATCACTGAGCTGATCCTGAGGGAAGCATATGGTGTTAGCTAGGGTGGTTCAGAACCCAGACAGAGCAGTGGTTCTACTAGCAGTCAAAAGCAATGCTTTGAGACTATGTGCATGAGCAGCGAAAACTAGATAACACCCATTGATAGTTATGTGTCATGTCATCAATGTGGGAAGACTGAGAATAGGAATCCCCAGTACCCTGTCAAGTGTTGAGGCTGTGGAATATTGGGGCATCTTCAGCATTTCTGTCGGACCTTATCAACTCTGTTGAGTGGGAGAGGATCTGTGATAGCTCCACCATTATGAGTAGGCTAAGTAGTACCTCACCAGGTAGGTAGATGGAGTACGACTAGCCATACATGCAAATGGGGAGTTCGTGGTCATGGAATCCAGACTTCAGATATATAGTGCCAGTAGATCAGGCCTACTCCAAGTAGTCTAGGTGCAACATAGGGCCGGGGATCATTCCATATTTATTCAGTGCGTCCTTCACTAGAGGAGAAGGATGCTAAGCCATCTACTATTCTATTATCCTTTAATATCATTTCTAAATTATTTGATGTTGGTGCATCACATTCCTTTATATCTGTTCTTGTTGTGGAGAGACTTGGGATCGATGTTCAACTCTCCTATGGTGTTATGACACTTGATACACCTTTTGGTATATGATCAGAGAGAGTATTCTAGTGCAAGGATTGTCCTCTTAAGGAAGTAAGACATCATTTCTTATGTAACCTATTCATCCTCGAGATGATAGGATTTGATTTCCTTATTGGGATGGAATGGTTGGTCCCCTATCATGCCTATGTGTTTTGTTATCACCAGAGTGGGTCATTTACATCACCAAAGGGTGGTACTTATACTCACAAGGGAAAGTGGGATGTCCAAGCAGGTATACATGGACCATAAAATATTGGTCTAAGTGGAGTGACTGCCAATATTTCTAGCCTTTACATGCATGATTAGGAAATCCTTTAGTATGAGTTCCCTCCTGTAGTTGATCAATATAGGGATGTATTCCCCATTGAAGTTTTAGAACTACCTCCTAAGTGATAGGTAGAGTTTACTATCAAGATAGTTCCTGGAGCTGAACCAGTATCCATTATTCCTTACAGGATGTCAACTACAAAGTTATAGGAGCTCAAGAGGCTTCTAGAGGGTATAGAGTACAAGGGTTTTATAAGGACCAATACCTCTCCATGGGGTTCACCTATCATTTTTTACAAGAAGGCAGACAAACCCCTTAGGCTTTGTGTGGATTACCATAAATTGAATCATCTTATTGCGAATAATTAGTATTACATACCTCATATAGATGATCTCTTCAACCAACTCAGAGGATTGAGGGCTTTTTTGAATATTGACATAATATTGGGCTATCTTCTAGTTTGAGTTAGGCCTTTATATATTTCACATATGGATTTCCCTAAACGGTATGTATTATATGAGTATCTCATGATGACATTTCATCTTATGAACATGCCTTCCATATTCATGGTCTTGATGAATAGGTTTTTCTATCCCTATCTAGATTCTTTTCTCATGATCTTTGTAGATGAAATATTGGTGTATTCTCTTACTCGAATCAACAATGACACTCATCTAGAGAACGTTTTGAATACACTGAGAGGGAACCAAATGTATGATAATCTCATTAAATTTCATTTCTGGATTGGCAAGGTACACTTATTGGGTCATATTATCTCAGATTTAGGATTTTAAATTGATCTAGAAGAGGTGAGAGAAATAGTTACCTAGGAGTATCCTAATAATGTTTTTTAAATATGAATTTTATTGGGGCTAGTTGTTTACTATATGAATTTCATATAGGACTTATCATGATTATAAGAACCTCTTATGGGATTGAATAATAAGGGTATTAGGTTTATATGGTATGAATCCTGTAAGATAGCATTTTAGGATCTAAAAGAAATATTGAATTCAACATCAATACTGATTCTATTTGAGCTGAGTAGGAACTATACAATCTATTTTGATGCATCAGTTATCAATCTTGGATTAGTTCTGTTATAGGAATATCAAGTCATTGCATATGGGTTATAGTAGTTGAGGCAATAGGAGAAAAGTTACCTGATGCATGATCTCTAGTTTTTAGTTGTTGTGAATACGTTATACCATTAGAGGCATTACCTACTGGAAGATAATTTTTTAGTGTTCACAGACCAAAAAAGCCTCAGGTATATCTTTACACAAAAAGAACTGATTCATAGGTATAGAAGATGGTTCAACTATCTAAAGTACTTTGACTTTGAGCTATCCTATATGCATGGGAAATACAATTCTATTACCGATTCTCTTAGAATGAGGACTCAGACATTGATGGTTCAAGAGGATAATAGCGAATTGAAGCTTAGGGATCTATTTTTTGATATGAACATCGAGGTTCAAGACCATCATGGACAGTCCTTACTTGAAGAACCTTCAGTGACCTCTTCAATTTTGGAGAGATTGAAGATAAGGAAGTTTTCATATCTTAAAGGATAAGTCCTATGAGAGAGTATAAATGGTGAGGACCCACCTCCAGATTGGAATATCGATGATGGTGCCATCCTGTGTATACATGGGTGTATTTGGGTTCCCTCTGATATGAGATAGGAGTTGATGTGTGAGTTTCTTTCTTTATAGTGGAAATTTCACCTAGGTATCTATAAGATGTACCATGATATGCATTGAAAATACCTATGGATAGGGATGAAGTTTCAAATTCCAGGTTTTTTTTATCCCTAGTTGTTCCACATTTCAGTAGGTGAAGGTAGAGAACCAGTGACCTACTGGCTTGTTGTAGCCATTACTAGTCCTTAAATGGAAATGGGAGGATGGTGTGATGGATTTTGTAGTTGACATGCTGAGGTTTCCTTGAGGTAGTAATGTATTTTGGGTAGTCATGGATCGACTGATGAATGTTTCTCATTTCCTTTCTATCAGGGATACTTTCTTAGTTGATGATATAGGAATATTGTATGTCCGTGAGATCATACAACTTCATGGGGAACCTTTTACTATTATTTTAGATAGGGATTCTCATTTCACATCGAGGTTCTGATAGGGTTGCTGAAATAAATGGGAACACAGGTGTTTCTGAGCACATCTTTTCACCCTTAGATCGATGGTCAGCCGGTATGGAATATATAGGTTTTTTAGGACATGCTATGAGTATTCATCCTTGATTTTAGTAGTTCTTAGGGGAATCATATCCCTCTCATCAAGTTTTCCTATATTAATATCTTTCAGGAGATGATTCAAATGGCTCCCTATGAGGCCTTATATGGTAGGCCGTACCATTCACCCCTATACTAGTTAGAGGAAGGAGAGGTAGAGCTATCGATTTTTATTAACTCCTAGGTACCGTTTGTAACGCCCCGACCCTAGTTGCCCAGAGCCGGTGCATTATTACATAACATTGGCATGATCACAAGAAAGATCAAATCTCGAAAGACCGATTGGTTTAGTAGTCTTGGAAACACTAGATATATTCATAAGTCTTACATTACATCATAAAATGAAAAACTACTACAAAAACATAATGTTTCCACAATCCACACTATTAACCCCTCATAAAATCCCTACAGGTCATTCATAACTTACTTCTTCACATCCTGGGAAAAATAAAACATAGAAAAGGGGTGAGCTCAAATGCCCAGTAAGGATAACAATATAGCGGAAACTTTCATAAATAAGAATAACCATTTAAGGCAATGTATAACTAAAACAAAAGCCTTTTAAATATTAACTTTCAACATGGTATGACATAAATAAAATGAAATAATGCCATTTACTTATTCACATGGATATTCTACTAATCGAATAATCACATGCAAAAATCAATAACCACTTTCATAATGTTGGAATGCATAATGCCAGACTATCATAACCACATAGCCAAGGCCTCGTGCCAAGACTACAAATAAGATTTTGTCAAGGCCTTGTTCCAAGACACTAGTTTGTCTCATGAGACCTACCGATGCATCGAGGAGCTATAGCGGGCTCCACCCGTCACTTACTAAGTTCAATGCATTCCCATATGAAAAGGTTTAAACATAACATAAACATTCGTATTAAAACTAGCATAAGAAATGTCAATAATTTCACCATAAACTATGAATGGTATAAAAATAGCACATCCACAGTCAAACATATCACAAAACCTTCAATACAATATAGAATCTTTGTATTACAATAAATAAACTTCAAATAAGCGTAAAATCCATCAAAGGATGTTGACATAGATGAAATCAAAATTCTTTTTAAAGAAATATCTCTTTTTATTTTGAAATAATTTAAGATCCATATAAAATAAAACATTTTCTTTGAAAATATTCTTATAAGCTTGTAAGGGAAGTTTTGAAGATTTTATAACGGCGGAAATTAGCCGTACCCGCCGTATAAGTTAAAAAAAAACATTCTTACCTTAATTCTGTCGAAAAGGTTAAAAAGGGACCTTGTTTTGAAAACGACGGAAAGATTCCTTTATAAACCACTTATAAAAGTCAAAAAGGGTATAAATGACTTTAACTCATATTCTAGTAAATAGTAAAAATGTTTTGAAATACATTTTTAAGAAACATGGATGTGGATGATAAAGAGATCCCAGTAGATTATTACATATAAACAACCTCGGATAATGAAGAGATTGTGAAATAACCCTTACCTTGTACTTTTCCTTGGTTGGGGTAGGTTAACCTCCTGTATAATGGTGAAATAGTTGTTATTAAATTATACAATAATCATATATAATAATATGATATCATATATGATCTTTTAACATTGATTTGTTAATAATATCTTAGAATTATCGTCGTTTCGGGAGTTAACTTACTCATTTTCTTTTATATGTTTTGTTACATAAGCCATGGTTGTTGTATCTTATTCATATCCAGAATGATATCTAGTCCTTAAACATCATTTTTAAATCATCAAATGATAATTATACTTGAATGGATACGATGGAGAATGAATCTCATCGCGTTCGTGGAGACGGTAGTCCGTACGTACGCACGAGCGACAATATCATTCTTTTGATATTAAAATAATATATAAATGGATGGTATATCATATATACAGAATCATTAACATGTTATATTTATTATTTACATGAGTTACACATCATTATTATACCCATAAAAATAATATTATATTGAATAACAATTACACCACGACGTGGAGACGTTAGTCCGTACGTACGCACGTATGGTGACATGTTATTCAAAGGGTGGATAGAATACTGAATATGGTTGTACCATATTTATAATAACATCACAGTATATGTGAGATACTGGAGTTATTATTTTAGAATGGTAAGAACAAAGGAAGAAGAAGTGGAAGAAGAAATGAACTTGGAGAAGGGTGGTGAAATCATTACCTCTTCTTCGGGTTCTTCCTTTTGATTTGATCAAAAGGGCTCCTTAGGTTGGCTTTATGATCAAACTAAGGCCTCTAGGTTGTATTGAGGGATGTTGGGAGAGTATTTGGGCAGAGTTTGGCCGAACCAAAAGGCTTTTAAGGTGTGAAGAAATGATAAGGAGGAGTGCCCTTTTATAAGAGGGGTGAGGGGCACCTTTGGAAAAGCTAGAAATATTAATTTATAATAAATTCATATTCGGTTTATAATGGCTCCAAAGCTTATTATTCAAAGGTTAAGGTGGGGATAGGTCTAAAACCACTCAACCAATAGAATTTAGACAGGTTTGGGTACTTATATTAACCTTATCTTTAAGTATTAACTCTAAGTTAATTAGTTTCACTTTTACAATGTCTCATTGTATTTTTATATAATATGGTTAATAAACTTACTATATACATCCAAGCGACCCCCAAGTGGTACATTAATGATTAACATATCATGATATAAGTCTCTTGGCCGAACCTTAGATTTTTAGGAATTTAATATCAATTAATAATATAATATTTGTTTTAAGAACTCTTTTATGTCAATTTTGACACTATTCAATAGTTGATTTTTGTGAAACTCATAACAGATTGATTACTTCGAACAAAGTCAATTAAATCAATACTAATATATCATATTATCCTAGAAAATTAGTTTAATTCATTAAAAGTTTCATATTATATTTATTTGGGTATTTATAATATCAATTATTTTAATTTTTCACTATTATAGTAATTACTGCATCATCATTGTGTCATAAATAAAATAAATTATTTAATGTCTAAAAATTATAAATAAAATATCCTTCTGTAGGAAATCTTTTTATCTTTCTAATGAATATTTATAATCTAAAATCCAACATATATAACCCTATGTAACAATTGTTTTTCTAAAAGATATATGCTTGTGTCATTTTTGTATTCATTTTAACTTAATTAAAATAAAGTGTCATTATCACTTACAAGTGGATCCATGGGGTCCCAAAATAGACCCAAAGATTCCCATGGTCTACCATGTATCAACCAATAGGGTTAAGACACGTTTTAGGGTAATTTAGTATTATTATAATATTATTTTTTAACCCTTATTTACCGGATTTACCCTTAACCATGGTAAATAAAATATTTACCGCAGTAATTATTCAAAATGTCTAAAAACAAAAGTTACCTATTTACACAATTTGAAAATCCTGATTCCAAATATGGAATCCATTTTCCTAAATTCAAAACACAGAAGTGGCAGAAATTAATTTAAAATTAATTCCCGCTGTCAAAACAAAAAGCGTGTTTTTAAGAGATAATAACTATCAAAAGATTGACACTCGTTTATGTTCGGTTTAATTGTAAAATTATGTCCAATGACCAAAATTTTATTAAATGGTAAAAATATATTCTAAATATACTTTAAAACCACTCAAATTCATAATTTATCACTATTAATTATTTTGATTAAAAAAGTTGTTTTTAATTAAAACTTAGTAATTTTCACTATTCATCAAAATATGAAAGTTATCCGAAATGTACCAAAATTTCACCTTAGGCTAAATTCGATATTCCGAATCCAAAAATGAAGTCCATTTTCAAATATAAAATATATATAATTTCAAAAAGTAGGTATTACTATTCATAACGGCTAGTTTGATTAGTTATGGTGTGTTAGAACTCGGTGTTGCGTACAACACACGCTATCACATTATTCAAAGAGAAGCGTACCGTAGAAGCTTGGGGTGTTACATTCTCCCCTCCTTCAAATAATTGCGTCCTCGCAATTTCTAGGGTATTACTGCATAAAAAGACTCGGGTGGTTCTTCATCATAAGTTCCTCGGGTTCCCACGTTGCCTCTTCCATCTTATGGTTTCTCCACAAAACTTTTACCAGACGCGTCGTCCGGTTTCTCAGCACTTGTTCTCTCGTATCAAGAATCTTGACGGGCTCTTCGCAATAAGACAGATCTGGTTCCAGTTCTAATTCCTCATAGGTGAGTACATGCGTCGGATCAGGCATGTATTTCCTCAATAGAGATACGTGGAACACATCGTGAACTTTGGAGAGACTTGGCGGCATTGCCAATCGGTAAGCTACAACCCCAATTCGTTCTAGAATTTCGAAAGGTCCGATGTACCTGGGACTCAATTTACCTTTTTTACCAAAACGTATGACTCCCTTCCACGGAGATACCTTCAGAAAAACACGATCACCGACTTGAAATTCCAAATCCTTTCTTCGATTATCGGCATAGCTCTTCTGCCTACTTTGAGCTGCTTTGATGTGATTTTGGATTACTTTCACCTTTTCCACCGTTTCCTCCACCAGTTCTGGGCCTACAAGTTTTCTTTCACCAACGTCATCCCAACAGGTTGGTGTACGACATCTCTTTCCGTATAACGCTTCATATGGTGCCATCTGAATACTCGAATGGAAGCTATTGTTATAGGAAAATTCTACCAAAGGTAAATATTGATCCCACATACCCTGAAAGTCAAGTGAGCAAGATCTCAACATGTCTTCTAAGGTTTGAATAGTCCGTTCTGATTGTCCGTCTGTCTGAGGGTGGTAAGCAGTGCTCAAATGAAGTTCAGTATCCAGGGATTTCTGAATACTTTTCCAGAATCTTGAAGTAAAACGGGGATCACGATCAGAAACAATCGATAGGGGTACTCCATGAAGTCTCACAACTTCATTAATATATAGTCTTGCTAGACGTTCTAGGGGTAGATCTTCTCTTATAGCAAGAAAATGTGCTGACTTGGTAAGACGATCAACAATAACCCAAATTGCATCGTTCCTTCTAGGAGTCTTTGGTAGCCCCATGACAAAGTCCATCGTAATATTGTCCCATTTCCACTCCGGTATGGGAAGAGGTTGCATGACTCCTCCAGGCTGTTGCCTTCCAGCTTTGACTTGTTGACAAACCATACATCTTGACACAAAATCAGCAATCTCCCTCTTCATGTTGTCCCACCAAAAATGTTCCTTCAAATCTCTATACATTTTGGTGCTCCCAGGGTGTATAGAGAAATTGGAACTATGAACATCATCCAGAAATTCCCTTTTTAGATCAGGTATATTGGGAACACAAAGTCTCTTCCCGAATTTCAAAATTCCATCTTCATACACAAAGTCTCTCAATCTCCCATCATTCACAGCTTTAATCTTCTTTTGGAATTCTTCATCATCGGTCTGATAACTCTTAATCCTTTCTAGTAAAGATGGTTTGGCAACCATTTGAAAAAGCATTGATGTTTCACCTTCCCTGGTTATTCCCATGTCCATCTTCTCTAGATCCATGAAAATTGGATCCCTTTCAATTCTCATATTGTTCAAAACTCCATGGTCTTTTCTACTCAAAGCATCTTCCACCTTGTTTGCCTTCCCTGGGTGGTAGTGTATCGTACAATCATAATCCTTGAGTAATTCAAGCCATCTCCTTTGCCTCATGTTGAGTTCTTTTTGTGAGAAAATATACTTCAAACTCTTGTGATCAGTATAAATCTCACATTTTTCACCATAGAGGTAGTGCCTCCATATCTTCAAAGCAAAGATCACTGCTGCTAACTCGAGATCATGAGTAGGATAGTTTTGTTCATGAATTTTCAACTGTCGTGATGCATAGGCAATAACTCTATCATTCTGCATAAGGACACAGCCAAGTCCTTTCTTCGATGCATCACTATAAATAACGAACCCATCATTCCCCGATGGTAGAGTCAATATAGGAGCATTGACTAATCTTCTCTTCAGTTCTTCGAAACATTCTTCACACTCTTTTGTCCAAACAAATTTAACCCCTTTAAGTGTGAGCTTTGTTAATGGGTTAGCCAATCGGGCAAAATTCTGGACGAAACGTCGATAATAACCTGCCAAACCAATAAAACTACGTACCTCAGTTATACTCGTAGGTGCTGGCCATTCTTGGATTGCCTTGGTCTTAGAAGTATCAACAGAGATTCCATCTTTAGAGACAATATGGCCAAGAAAAGAAATCTCCTGAAGCCAGAATTCACACTTGCTAAACTTCCCATATAATTCATGCCTCCTCAGAGTCTTCAAGATAATGCGCAAGTGATTTTCATGATCTTCTTAGGTTTTGGAGTATACCAAGATATCATCAATAAATACCACCACAAATTCATCGAGATACTCCTTGAAAACTCTATTCATTAGATCCATGAATACAGAGGGTGCATTAGTCAATCCAAACGGCATTACAGTAAACTCGTAATGCCCGTACCTGGTTCGAAATGCTGTTTTCGGAATGTCTTCCTTCTTCACACACAACTGATGGTATCCAGATCGAAGGTCAATCTTTGAAAAGTATTGAGCTCCATGCAGTTGGTCAAATAAATCATCAATACGAGGTAGGGGATACTTGTTCTTTATCGTTATAGCATTGATCTCCCTGTAGTCGATACATAACCTCATAGATCCATCTTTCTTTTTAACAAAAAGAACAGGGGCTCCCCATGGAGAAACACTAGGTCGAATAAATCCCTTATTACTCAATTCCTCTAGTTGTTTCTTTAGTTCGACTAACTCTACAGTGGCCATTCTATAAGGGGTCTTCGATATAGGCCTTGATCCAGGAATCAAATCAATAGAAAACTCAACTTCTCATTCTGGAGGATGTCCAGGTAAATCTTACGGAAATACATCTACAAATTCTTTCACAACAGGTACATCCTCTATTTGAACATTCCTTTCCTCACCGACAGTTATTTCATTCTCTTCCTCCCCAATAATTGAATTAAGTTGAGATACTGGGGGTGGATCTAAATAAGAATTAGGTGGTGACGATTCTGCTCTAAAAATAAGGTGCTCCTTATCATTATCATCAAGAATCGTAACCTCTTTCTTCTTACAATAAATCTTCGCATCATAGTCCGAAAGCCAGTCCATACCGAGGATTATATCAAACTCAATCATAGGTATGACGATGAAATCAGCAGATAAAGAAAATTTATGTGCTCTAATGGGGACTGATTCACAAAACTTTGTTGCAACGATACTTCCCTTAGGAGTTTTAACTGACAACTCCCTTATTAAATCAAATTGGAAATATCTAATTTTCTTAGCAAACTGGGAAGATATGAAACAATGCGATGATCCAGAATCAAATAATGCATTTGCTAAACTTGAGGAAACCATTACATTACCTGCCACCACGTCTTTCGGAGCTTCTACCTCAGCAGTAGTGATAGCATAAGCCTGGCCTTGATCCCTTGGCCTTTTCTGAGGTAAGTTCTCCTGACGCTTAGGACATGCATTTTCATAATGCCCCATCTCCCTGCAATTGTAGCACTGAACGTTGGTAGATTCCTTCTTCCCTTTGCAATCATGAGCTTGGTGGCCTTTTTCACTACACTTGTAACAGACTCCCATTCCCTTCAAGCAAGTACCAGGATGTTTCTTCCCGCATTTACCACAAGATGGATATTCAACCTTTCCCTTATTCCCCTTATTTCCATTCCCAGATTGATCAGCAGGTCTCTTCTTCTCTTGCTTTTCTTTAAAGTCATAAGACTTAGAGAATTCCTTTTCGGTCTTGATAGCACATGAGACAATGTCTTCGTACGATGAAAAGGATTGTGAGACTAACGCTCGACGGAGAAATGGTTTTAACCCATCAAAGAAACGATCAATCTTACTTCTTGGGTTACGAATATAATCACCAGCGTACCTCGCTAACCTTGTAAAGTTAGCCTCATACTTTGTGACATTCTCATCCTCCTTTTGTCTCAGACTCAGAAATTGCCTTTCCATATCTGCTCAATGGTCGCGAGGGAAGTATTTTTCTAAAAACAGATCTTTGAACTCCCTCCATTCCATATTTGATACTTCATCATCTTCCTTCGTATTTTGAATCAATGACCACCATTGATCAGCATCTCCAGTGAGGCGGTAAACTGCCATGATAACTTTTTCCCTTTCACTGCTCCCCAAAGCCTGAAATATTTTCTCTAGGGAAAATATCCATTTCTCAGCCACTAAGGGATTTGTATTCCCATTGAACGTTGGTGGTTGTTGCCTCATGAATCGATCTAACATTGATCCTCCACGCTGCGGATCAGGGTGCTCCATACGGGTAAGGTTATTATTCATAACCTGAGTAAGTTGTCCCAGTATGGTGATTAGCTGATCAGCACCAGTTGCATCACCAGCCCCACTATAATTATCTTGAGCAGGAGGGCAATCCCTACATGGAGTGCGTGCATTGATACGGTTTCCATTTCTTCCACTAGGCGCCATTTCTAAACAATGGCATAAACTAGATCAGTTTATGAATCAAAATACATAATCCCATACTTATAAAACACTTAACATAAATTGAACTATTTATGGATATAATCCATAATCGTAAGAATGTTTTCTTTGAGGAAGTATATACTCATAATCCCTTCAAAATTATTTGTAAAGAAAACGAGATTTATCCTAAGCATATCCCTCGGGAGTGTCGTAACCAAGAGTGCAGCAAGGCCCGTTGTCGTGCACCAGTTCCCGTTCGAGTCTAGCTCAAAGCGGTGTTTTCGGGTTTTACCCCTAGGTACATCTGTGCCAGAGCCGCCTCTACCTGCTCGTATCCAGACAGGGATGTATTGCTCGGAAAACTCACAAAATCTCTACAATACCAAAATTCTAGGAAGTTCTTCTATACTAATCCTCAAAGTTCATCTTAGGTCTACGTTCTCTAATCAGAGTTTATCTAAATCTAGCTTCCAAGGTTTGTATTAAACTTCCTCTGATACCAACTGTAACGCCCCGACCCTAGTTGCCCAGAGTCGGTGCATTATTACATAACATTGGCATGATCACAAGAAAGATCAAATATCGAAAGACCGATTGGTTTAGTAGTCTTGGAAACATTAGATATATTCATAAGTCTTACATTACATCATAAAATGAAAAACTACTACAACAACATAATGTTTCCACAATCCACACTATTAACCCCTCATAAAATCCCTGCAGGTCATTCATAACTTACTTCTTCACATCCTGGGAAAAATAAAACATAGAAAAGGGGTGAGCTCAAATGCCCAGTAAGGATAACAATATAGCGGAAACTTTCATAAATAAGAATAACCATTTAAGGCAATGTATAACTAAAACAAAAGCCTTTTAAATATTAACTTTCAACATGGTATGGCATAAATAAAATGAAATAATGCCATTTACTTATTCACATGGATATTCTACTAATCGAATAATCACATGCAAAAATCAATAACCACTTTCATAATGTTGGAATGCATAATGCCAGACTATCATAACCACATAGCCAAGGCCTCGTGCCAAGACTACAAATAAGATTTTGTCAAGGCCTTGTGCCAAGACACTAGTTTGTCTCATGAGACCTACCGATGCATCGAGGAGCTATAGCGGGCTCCACCCGTCACTTACTAAGTCCAATGCATTCCCATATGAAAAGGTTTAAACATAACATAAACATTCGTATTAAAACTAGCATAGGAAATGTCAATAATTTCACCATAAACTATGAATGGTATAAAAATCGCACATCCATAGTCAAACATATCACAAAACCTTCAATACAATATAGAATCTTTGTATTACAATAAATCAACTTCAAATAAGCGTAAAATCCATCAAAGGATGTTGACATAGATGAAATCAAAATTCTTTTTAAAGAAATATCTCTTTTTATTTTGAAATCATTTAAGATCCATATAAAATAAAACATTTTCTTTGAAAATATTCTTATAAGCTTGTAAGGGAAGTTTTGAAGATTTTATAACGGCGGAAATTAGCCGTACCCGCCGTATAAGTTAAAAAAAACATTCTTACCTTAATTCTGTCGAAAAGGTTAAAAAGGGACCTTGTTTTGAAAACGACGGAAAGATTCCTTTATAAACCACTTATAAAAGTCAAAAAGGGTATAAATGACTTTAACTCATATTCTAGTAAATAGTAAAAATGTTTTGAAATACATTTTTAAGAAACATGGATGTGGATGATAAAGAGATCCCAGTAGATTATTACATATAAACAACCTCGGATAATGAAGAGATTGTGAAATAACCCTTACCTTGTACTTTTCCTTGGTTGGGGTAGGTTAAACTCCTATATAATGGTGAAATAGTTGTTATTAAATTATACAAGAATCATATATAATAATATGATATCATATATGATCTTTTAACATTGATTTGTTAATAATATCTTAGAATTATCGTCGTTTCGGGAGTTAACTTACTCATTTTCTTTTATATGTTTTGTTACATAAGCCATGGTTGTTGTATCTTATTCATATCCAGAATGATATCTAGTCCTTAAACATAATTTTTAAATCATCAAATGATAATTATACTTGAATGGATACGATGGAGAATGAATCTCATCGCGTTCGTGGAGACGGTAGTCCGTACGTACGCACGAGCGACAATATCATTCTTTTGATATTAAAATAATATATAAATGGATGGTATATCATATATACAGAATCATTAACATGTTATATTTATTATTTAGATGAGTTACACATCATTATTATACCCATCCAAATAATATTATATTGAATAACAATTACACCACGACGTGGAGACGGTAGTCCGTACGTACGCACGTATGGTGACATGTTATTCAAAGGGTGGATAGAATACTGAATATGGTTGTACCATATTTATAATAACATCACAGTATATGTGAGATACTGGAGTTATTATTTTAGAATGGTAAGAACAAAGGAAGAAGAAGTGGAAGAAGAAATGAACTTGGAGAAGGGTGGTGAAATCATTACCTCTTCTTCGGGTTCTTCCTTTTGATTTGATCAAAAGGGCTCCTTAGGTTGGCTTTCTGATCAAACTAAGGCCTCTAGGTTGTAGTGAGGGATGTTGGGAGAGTATTTGGGCAGAGTTTGTCTGAACCAAAAGGCTTTGAAGGTGTGAAGAAATGAGAAGGAGGAGTGCCCTTTTATAAGAGGGGTGAGGGGAACCTTTGGAAAAGCTAGAAATATTAATTTATAATAAATTCATATTCGGTTTCTAATGGCTCCAAAGCTTATTATTCAAAGGTTAAGGTGGGGATAGGTCGAAAACCACTCAACCAATAGAATTTAGACAGGTTTGGGTACTTATATTAACCTTATCTTTAAGTATTAACTCTAAGTTAATTAGTTTCACTTTTACAATGTCTCATTGTATTTTTATATAATATGGTTAATAAACTTACTATATACATCCAAGAGACCCCCAAGTGGTACATTAATGATGAACCTATCATTATATAAGTCTCTTGGCCGAACCTTAGATTTTTAGGAATTTAATATCAATTAATAATATAATATTTGTTTTAAGAACTCTTTTATGTCAATTTTGACACTATTCAATAGTTGATTTTTGTGAAACTCATAACAGATTTATTACTTAGAACAAAGTCAATTAAATCAATCCTAATATATCATATTATCCTATAAAATTAGTTTAATTCATTAAAAGTTTCATATTATATTTATTTGGGTATTTATAATATCAATTATTTTAATTTTTCACTATTATAGTAATTACTGCATCATCATTGTGTCATAAATAAAATAAATTATTTAATGTCTAAAAATTATAAATAAAATTTCATTATGTAGGAAATCTTTTTAGCTTTCTAATTAATATTTATAATCTAAAATCCAACATATATAACCCTATGTAAAAATTGTTTTTCTAAAAGATATATGCTTGTGTGATTTTTGTATTCATTTTAACTTAATT
Source organism: Viscum album (assembly GCA_963277665.1). NCBI lineage: Eukaryota > Viridiplantae > Streptophyta > Magnoliopsida > Santalales > Viscaceae > Viscum > Viscum album. The sequence goes on from OY728127.1 coordinate 1,022,609,528, forward strand.
AAAATAAAGTGTCATTATCACTTACAAGTGGATCCATGGGGTCCCAAAATAGACCCAAAGATTCCCATGGTCGACCATGTATCAACCAATAGGGTTAAGACACGTTTTAGGGTAATTTAGTATTATTATAATATTATTTTTTAACCCTTATTTACCGGATTTACCCTTAACCATGGTAAATAAAATATTTACCGCAATAATTATTCAAAATGTCTAAAAACAAAAGTTACCTATTTACACAATTTGAACATCCTGATTCCAAATATGGAATCCATTTTCCTAAATTCAAAACACAGAAGTGGCAGAAATTAATTTAAAATTAATTCCCGCTGTCAAAACAAAAAGCGTGTTTTTAAGAGATAATAACTATCAAAAGATTGACACTCGTTTGTGTTCGGTTTAATTGTAAAATTATGTCCAATGACCAACATTTTATTAAATGGTAAAAATATATTCTAAATATACTTTAAAACCACTCAAATTCATAATTTATCACTATTAATTATTTTGATTAAAAAAGTTGTTTTTAATTAAAACTTAGTAATTTTCACTATTCATCAAAATATGAAAGTTATCCGAAATGTACCAAAATTTCACCTTAGGATAAATTCGATATTCCAAATCCAAAAATGAAGTCCATTTTCAAATATAAAATATATATAATTTCAAAAAGTAGGTATTACTATTCATAACGGCTAGTTTGATTAGTTATGGTGTGTTAGAACTCGGTGTTGCGTACAACACACGCTATCACATTATTCAAAGAGAAGCGTACCGTAGAAGCTTGGGGTGTTACACCGTTACATTCCTGAAATGTTTCACATTTCACAGATTCACCAATATAATGCCAACCCATCCCATAATTTTGATCTTGAAGATGATGAAATAGATTCTGATGCTTCTATTGATGAGTATCCTATACGCATCGTTGACCAAAGCATAAAGGTTCTATGAGGCTAGTCTATCCCTTTTGCATGGGTGTTATGGTAGCACGACTAGGTAAAAGATGAGATTTGGGAATAAGAAGATGATGAACATTCTCAAACTACAATAAACTATCTATATAGTGGTGTTTTAAACTACCAATATATGCTTCTATGATGGTTTCAAAAAACCGTCGCTAAAATTGGTGTCGGAAATCCACTAGTGGTGGTTTCTTCTATTTAGCAGGGATTTGTGGAAAGTGTTTTAGAATATGTATTTCATGGAATTTTTCTTTGTTTTATTGGAAGTTTTTATTAAAAAATAACTTTGATCTAGGGGTTGTTTTCAACTGCCACTAATGTTTGGCATTTTTTACTGAAAAAACTGCCACTAATACAATTAAAACCGCTACTAAGTAATTTTTTTCACATTTAGCGGTGGTTTTAACCACCCCCCTTAAAAAAAATACCATAATATAGTGGAGGTTTAAACCACATTAAAAAAATATATCTCTAGTGACGGTTTAAACCGCCACTATATCATGAATTAAGAAAAAAGAAGCTACAAGTTCTACAGCCCTAGAACCTGCATCTAGAAAAACAAAATAGTGACAATGAAAATTTTATCAGATCATCAAATATATCATCAAATTATAAGGAAAACAACATGTTAAAACTAAATAATCAACGTATGTTGATTCTCACAAAAACACAAAGAATCGACACATTGACCAAGGAAAACAAAACATTGAAATAAACAATACATTTTTCAATACATTGAAAGAATCAAACAAAACACAACACATTAAAAGAATCAACCTATATGTGAAAGAGATACAAGAAACTAATCATCATATATTATCATATAGAAATTTCAATCTCCATATCCAGTTAAAACACAACATATAGAAACATGGTTATACAAAACATACATAGGTTACCCGTTGTGTTGATACCATCTAAAATATAAGAAAAAGATAAGAAATACCCATAATTGGTCGTACTGATACATGAATAAAAACTCTCCACTAATCATTTCCCAATGATGAACTCTTATCATCACCCTCTCTATATCCATCTCTACTTCCTGCTACTGGTACCTATACGACAATTATATTGAAAATTAAACAATGTTCTATATTTATATTTAAACTTAAAGTCAATAAAATTTTGTGAACTAAATGATTTTGAAGTTGTGTGATTTACCTTCTTAACACCATTCATCACTTGAAGTCCCCATTTATCTTCCAAAGACCTCATATGGTAATAGTCCCAAACCCATCCGCATGCTTGACTAAGATGCTCCTTCCCAAAGACTTTACCAACTGGGTCATCCTGGGAGACTGAGTAGGACTGTGTGAGATTGACATCCCATAGTTCTTTAATTTTTACCTATAAATGAAATATCAATCATATTAGAAGCAGTATATATTAACATAGTGACAGCTGATAATAAGTTATTATAATAAAAAATGAATTCATACCCCCATTTCTTTGGCAATATCATTAACAAAACTCCCATCATATTTTTTAATAAAATTCAACCACACTTCTGTTCAGGATGCTTGGTGTCCTAAACTCAGTGACTGCATTAAACAAAGATAAATAAACAATTTAATATATTAAATAGATAACATTATATAATAAATATTTAAACTAATGAAAATATTACCAGAGTCAATCGGCTTCTAGAAAAAATACTTGAATCCACAATGCGAGTATAACGCTTCCCTAACATTCCCGCAATTTAATCAAATAAAATTAAGTTTAGAATATATATTTCGAAAAATTAATGCAGAAAAAAATATGATAATAGATGCACAATACTAACAAAAAAAATATACATAACAATGATAATGACTGACTGCACAAATGATATAAGTGGTTGGTAAATGAATGGATAACTGCACATACAATCATTTTCTACTTCAATCATGTCTGTTTCCTACTCCATCATTACTTAATATACTTAATCCACTACTGTAAGACTAATATTTTCAATATCATGATGGACAAATATGTCCTCTTCTTGCTGTTGATGGGATTCAATGTCAGAGGTCAAATATTCCACTTTATCACCCATATCATACAAGTCTCTTTATTTTATGTGTGCAACTACACTCCACCCTTCATCCATGAAATATTTTACATAATATACAATTTTTTCTTATGATGATAAGATATATGGATCATGTAGTTCATGATCACCAACATCTATTAAGTCAGAGAAGTTCCCAAAAGTAAATTTTAAGGAATCTCTTTTAACACCCCTGATAATATCCACCAATTACATTTGAATAAAACAACTAACAAATGTCCATGGTAGTTTAATTGGATAATATCAGTCAATTTTTCACAGTATTCAACTTAAGAAAATGTAAATATGCTACTATTCTGTGTTTTCAAACCCTATTCCCGATCAACTGTATGAAATCTAAATCCATTCACATTGTAATTGTAGAACGTTCTATCTTGTTTTAGAGGACCTCGAGCAAGAAACTTCAAATATTCTAACAAATATACTCGAGTATTAGTATTCATGATTTGAAAAAATGAATATTCATTACTATATTTACAAAATATATGTATTGACCTAATATCTATATTGATTTCAATATTTATGAACTTACACGTCATGAAAACCATTCTACAAGCTCTTTATTAACAATTTTCCTTATATCTTTCTCATTTCATGTTCATCCTCTCATTATTTTCTTTGTTTGTATCCTCAAATCTTCAATAAATGGATCTAAAATTTCATTATTTAGCAACACATATCTATGTGCTTGTAATAATTCCATTTATGTTAGTGTAACATTTGAGCTCCTCCCAACTGATCATCGAATAGCATGAAAGATTTTTTATTTCCCATGTATTTTAGATTGAGCGATGTGTTGTGAACATGCCCAACTTGATTGAATCCTATATCAATATCATCCAAGTATCTATAATAAAAGGTAAGATAGTAATCTTCCAAATATCCTTTAGAAATAGATCCTTAAGGTTGAACTTTATTTTTCACGTATGATTTCAAATGCCCAAGATATCTGTGAAATAAAATTAAAAAACATAATTATGTATTCAATGAAGTTCCAAGAATTGTTTTCTAAAATGAAAAACATATAAATAAATTACCTCTCAATTGGATACATCCATCGAAAATGTATGAGGCCTCCTAATTTAGATTCCTCAACCAAACACACAGTTAAATGCATCATGATAGTAAAAAACAACAGAGGAAAGATCATCTCCATTTCACAAAGTGTCAATACAAATATCTCCTAAAGGTTTTCAAGATGAAATGGATGTAGAGTTTTTTCACATAGTTATATGAAAAATGTGCAGAATTAGAGTACAACAGTAGCAACCTTTTTAGGTAATAATGTATGTAATGCCAATGGAAGTAACTATTGTAACAAAATATGTGAATCATGGATTTTAAATCCATGTAACCTATGATTATTTAAGTCAACACACCTTGATATGTTACTTGAATACCCATCAGATAGCTTCACATGTTTTCAAATTCAAAGGAATGTATCTTTATCCCTATTTTTTATTGAAAAAATTTCCAAATAATACTTTCCATTCTCATCGAGCTAGATATCATGCTGTATGTTCATTTCTTGTAAGTATTTCCGAGCATTGAGTTGATCCTTCGACTTTCCATGCTCATTAAGAAATGTGAAGATCAAATTTTCACACACATTCTTCTCAATATAAATCAAATCAAGATTATGTCACAATAAATTAAATTCCCAATATGGGAGTTTAAAGAATATACTTTTTTTCTTCCATTTTTGCGTTTCGATTTTACTTGATGATGCACTTCAAAATCATTTCCCACTATCATTAAAATGACGAACCTTCCCCAATTCTATTTCAACATTTCTGTGTCAATATTTCAAAACCTATGAAAAAATTTGGAGGTGGTCTACGATCAATGAAACCATTGAATTTTGACATGTTTAGATGAAATCTATAAGATGCATCGAGAAATCATCGATGACACAAGAAGCACCATTTTCTACTGTGAGGTAGCCGCTCGGGCTCAAAATCAAAGTTTCAAATAGGACAATCCAAACCCATGTAAGTGTTACAACCAGATAAATTCACAAGGCTAGGGAAGTCACTAATGGTCCACATTAGAGAAACTTGAATTTTGAACATTGTTCTAGAAGATGTATCATATGTCTCAACACTATTGCTCCATAACTCCTATAATTCTTCAATTAAAGGATGAAAGTATACATCAACATCATTTACAAGCATTTTTTTATTGGAATAATCATGAAAATTATAAAATATGTTTGTTTCAAACACATCCATGAAGGTAGTTTGTAAGGGATAAAAAAAATCCAAATGATATAACTGATACTCAAAGTCCCAAATGGGTTTAATCCCTCAGAAGCCATTCCCAATCGAACATTCATAGGATCAGATAATAAATCTAGATGTGATGAATCAAATTTATTCCATGATTTTGAATCTCTTGGATGTCGCATTAACCCATCATTTTTATTATCTATAGAATTCCACTTCATGTGTTCGACTATTTTTGATGACATGAATAATCTTTGAAATCAAGGCTTTAAAGGAAAGTAACAAAAAACCTTTGTAGGTTTGATCGTTTTCTTCTTATTTATTGTAGTTTGTTGATTTAGACTTCCAACATCACCCATATATTTCCATTTAGAGGAAGCACATTTCTTGCAATCCAATCTGCTTGAATCCTATCCCCAATAAAGCATACAATCATTGGGACATGCATGAATTTTTGTATAATCTAGACCAAGCTTGTTAACAAAATTTTTCATATCATAAAAAGACTTAGGGGTATTTGATTCAGGAAATGCATCATGGAACAATTCCAATATCATGGATATCACCTTATTTTTAATTTCACATATGCATTGGATATGGTACAAATTCAGTAGAAAAGAATGTTTTGAATATTTCAAACATCCACTATACAAATCTTGATTTCCAACATCAACTAAACCATGAAATGCATCCATCCACTCAGTGATTTTTTCTTTTACATTAGTCTCCATAGAATCAAGAGGAGGATCTAATGATATATTACAATCTTGATCTAGTTGTCCTACTGTCTCAAAAAAATCACTTGTCCCATTTCTATTTGTATCACCCTCAACTGGTTGTTCTGATATATTTTTATGTTGATGTTGGTGTCTTGAAATTCCAAATGCATCATTTATAAGGTTTTTCATTTCATTTTCTATTGTTCACAAAGTTGGGTGCTCATTCTGTGGATTGAAATCAGTGCTCAATATTTTTGTAATGTTCATTTCTCCATGCCAAATCCAAAAAAATAATGAGATGGCAATTGATTCAATATCAAGTGTTCATAAACTTCATATCTATTCAACCATCTTCTAAATTTACATTTCAGACATTGACATATTATTCTCCCATCAACAGATCAATTATAAATTTCAAAATCTAAAAACTCCTCCAAACCCTTAGCATACTGAGGTGTGTTCCTCGGTAATGTGATCCAACTTCTATCCATATATATCACAATGTGCCTACACATTATGAAAAAAAATTAAAACACACAACTATTACTAAATAGAAAAAGATATTGATATATACTAGTTGAAAAATATGAATATTTTAAATAACCATACACTACCTTTTAAATTCATGTATAGCCATATGTGAAATAACAATTACAGACATTTCTAGAAAATAATAAAACTATTTAGAATATTAGAATATTTCGATGAAGAAACTGGTGTAATGTAGTAAACTTTGACCCTTCTATAATTGAAACAAAACAAGGAAATATAGGAAAACTAGAAATGCCTCAACAAATCAGTATAATGAATCCATGAAGTTATAAAAGCCTTTATTATTAATTATCCACTTCTTTCCTTCGCTTATATTTATAGAAAAAACACAAATGGATAACATTCTTTAGAAATCCATTGAATCTTCTACACATGGGTGTTTCCTAATTCTTCATCATAAATTTAAAACCCAAAAGTCAGAAATTAAAATAGAAACATATTGTTGTTTAAAGTATCACACTCAAATTCAAAAATACTCAATGTATTTCAGTCCTAGTATCGTTTTCCAGTGACAAAGGCTTTCTACCATTCAAAAAAAGGAGATACACTACTAATTAAATATAATATGGAAATTTTATACCTATATTTCCCACATAAGGGTAAAATATTTTTCTCACAGGCTACATAAGGGTACCTCATAATTTTTATAATTTGTGTGAAGGTAAAATTTAAAATATACAGATCACATAAATATAAGATGAATTTTACACATGCTTTTTATAGGTAAATTATAATGCTATGTAAGGGTAAGAAAAAATTATAAGCATTGCATAAGGGTAACTAGTAAATTTGTGTAATGGTAATCTTTTACTTAAGTTGGTCATGTAAACGTAACTAGAAAAGATGTATAATGGCACTCAGAAGTTACATAAGGGTAATAAGAATTTTATAAATCATGCATAAATTAAAAACATAAATACCATACACTATTTAAAGGTGTCTATTTTACTAAACAAGGGAACTTACATTTTTTCATGCCACTTAAGGGTAACTTAGAACTTGCGTAGAGGTAAGAAACACTTTTGTAAAGGTAAGAAACACTCATGTAAAGGTAATAATCACTTGCGTAAAGGTAAGAATATAATTTATGAAAATACTAGAAATTACATACATGTTTTTCCTATGATATAGTCACATTAAAGTTTCCAACAAATTTATTTTACCACATGCGTGATATACATGATTCCTTGCATCATCCATCATTTTTTACACTCTCTAAATCATTATTTTCATCAGTTGTATCATGTATAATCATCCCATTTTATTCTTTCTATGTTACATTTTCTTTATCGTGAGGATGGATAAATGGAAACCATTCAAATATCGAATTCTCCATTCAACTCCTTTCATTTTAATCATGAATATACTAAGACTTATTTCTCTCAATTTTTATACCAAACATAATTCTTTATATAGAAAACAACTTTTTTTATATGGTAACTCACTTTATTAATAATTAACCAAGGTATTCCAATGTAACTATAGCAGGGGAAGTGTATAATTCATCCATTTAAATCATTATTAAATAAAAAATAAAAAAATTCTTAATTTGAAACTCGATTGAGATCCAATCAGTATCACACATCTAGATTCTCTCTATTTTGATAAAAAATATTTTTTAAAAATATAAATTATATATTATAATAAAAAAATTCATGAAAAAATGAATATTTTGAATAAATATTAGAAGAAAAAAATAATACAAAAACTAAATACATATGTTTTGGTCATGGAAAACATTTATTAAAGAATAACAGTATTCCACACTACATAAAAAATCCTATCTTTTATGAAAATGTTTTTATCAGGGAAAACATTTATAATATCGGCATGAAATAATCCAATATCACAAATCTAAAGAACAAATCCAATAAGATAATCTAAATACCTATTTTAATTTTAAATTCATCAAATCATGCAAGTATATATCCAAATAAACCATAAGAGATGGAATATGATATAATTGATGCATAATATAAGTGACCCAAACAAAGTATAAGACATGGAATAAGAAACAACTAATATATACTAGTAGCATGCCAATCAAAGATCATGTCTTTTATGAAGTTACAATAAATACATTCTAAAAGACAAAATATATGTTCTCCATACAAATAAGTTTTCAATGTTTTAAAACATAATTTTGGGAAAAAAATAATTAGAAAAATAGGTAGTATCCAAGGAAAATAGGTTCTTATACATTGAACCCTTTTAATATAATAAGTGTTCCATTTATACAAAATATGTTTACATCTTAAGACATACCAAATGAATCAAATATGTGTAAAAATTGATAAATGTAATTATATTATAAAAAACAATAAAAACTCCAAAAGTATATGTTTTCAATGTATAATATCTTATGTAATTAAAGTGTGATTCATGAACTAACCCATACCTGAACACTTTTAGAAATAGAGTAAAAAAGTTTTTATTCAATTTAATATTTTGTTTTAAGAAAATCATACACTATAAATTTCCAAAATGAATTCAACTTGTGTTTATAAAATTGATTTTTTGTTCAAAACCCAATTTTACACTCAACACGTTTTCAAATTAAATGAAACTAATATAAATATTTTTACTATTTTTATTAAAAACCCAATTCATGATTACATAATTTATTAATGATGGCATACCATAAATGAAACATTTTAACTTCATTTCCTAACATAAAACCAAAATAAAAAAATGATTTATACTTTATCCAAGTAACAACATAGCATAAAAATAAACTCCCCAATTTATATAACATATCCATTTAGACATTTATTTAATAAGCCCAACCATCTTATCATAAACATGAGAAACTTACTTCTAGTTTAATATAAAATAACAACTTTAATTTTTTTAATTATTTAAAGCATGTATCCATGTAATTAGTTGCTTATCACTAAATTAAAAACCTATATGGAAATATTTCATGTTATGTAGAAAGAAATAGATAAAATAATTTCTCATGATTAATAAAAATTACATAATTCTAGAATGATAAAATTAATAAATTATTTAGGTAAGGATAACACAATATTAAAAATAAATTAAAAATCTCATGATAACACATAAATTGGTATAACAAAAAATACATAATAAAAATAATAGAAAAAACGGGAAGAATAAGTTACCTTGATTAATGGGTATATGTTTTTTGACTATCCAAGTGTTTAGAAGCCATAACAGAGGGTCATCTAGGCTCATGACTGGTGGCGAGAAGTGACAAGGGGCGGTGAGGCTCGGGACTGGCATGAGGTACGGTGTGGGGTGGTGAGGATTGGGACTGGTGGTGAGGCGTGGAGAGGGTAGGGCTATGGGGGGTTAGGGGGTCGTGTGTGTTGGGGGAGTGTGGGGGGGGGGGGGGGGTTCGGGGGATAAGTGTCAGGGTTTTGAAAAAAATAAAACTTTTAGCGGTGGTTTTTTAAAAACCGCCGCTAAATTATTTAAAAAAACTATGGCGGTTTAATAAACCACCACAAAAAAACCATCTCTAAACACCTATTTTTGTGTGGTGTCAGTGGTCAAAATTATTCTTGGATGAAGTTTTTCCACTCTTGAATGGTGAAATCAGGTACGAGTTCCTTTAAGGGGGAATACTGTAAGAACCCAATCTTTATTTGAGGTATGAAATTCAGTCTAAATCTTGGATTTAGACCTAATATGGACACATAATGAGGTCATAAGTGTTTCATGGGTGTATAAGGATTCCTTAGAGCCAGAAACCTAGATTTTTAAGAGAAACAGATTAGCTTCATGTTTAAGAGGAACCATGCCGGGTAGTCCATACGGTTACCATAACCGTGCGGGGATTGAAAGAGACCACCAGGGGATGGAAAATTTGAGGAAATTGTGTATAGTGCTCCACACACTCATACAGGATGTTTGTAGTTTTTGGAAGATCCATTTAACATTGTTAGTGTATGGTTTCGCAAACCATACTGTCTAACCATGCGGGTCCCCTTTCCAAGGCAATGAGCCAGGCACAATTGGAGCATTTATTGGCCAATTGTGTGGCCAAAACATGCGCCCCTATTTTTATTGGGTAAAATTTCCAAACTAACCTTAAATATAATTAAACTCACCTCTCCTATTAATTTTCCTCCAGTAGATATGAGAGCCCTCCTTATTCATGTGAGAGATCCCAAAATCCCTCCTTGATTTTTTTTGATCTTGTCTGAAGTCCAAATCAAACTATATTCATCTCGTTGGATCCACACTGATAAGTTATTTGATCATCTTGTGCATTTATAAATTTTCTTTCTCTCGACAGAGTTATTGAGGTTATTGAACATATACTCTATTTTCAGGGCGTTCATCTATTCTTCCATTTTCTATTGATATGGTCCAAGTCAAGGGTCGATACCAGATGAGGAGAGTTGTACGGGAATAAGGTAGGTGGTCTACTAATTATCCCTACAAGTCTTGATGTTTTATAATATGTGATATGTGCCGCACGCCGGTTCCACCGTGTGTTGCCCGAAATTTGTATCCGCCTCAAATTACTTTTCTTTCTTGGAACCTAATGACTTGATAGAAATCAATTCATACTGAGATTTTCAACCATAGAATGATCCATCCCATTGGTTATTCCATCCTTATGCCTAATTGATTTTCAAGATTTTACATATAAAACACCTAAAGGTGTGTTTGGCCTTACTTAGAATGATGATATCATATTAATAAGGGATTAAGGTTGTGGTGTGGCATGGAAAATTCCCTTTTTAGTTATAATGAATGTAATTGAATTTGAGTGGCATGACCACGTCACACAAATTAAATGGAACAAAGGTTACCCTCTTGTTGATATTAAGTGACAATGAGTAATGAACTATAACATGGTTAATATTAAATCCAATGGAAGGGAATGAAGAACCTATTTAAATAAGGTAATTGGGAATTACTACCCTTACACATATTAAATATAAATGGGAATTATGTCCCTTCTATTTTATACTAAATGGGAATGAAACAACTTATATCTATATGGACATGACAACCCTTAATATAAATGTGATATCGGGCAAGAAAACCCTTTATATAAATGTGATACTAGGCATGTCGACCCTATTATGTGATACCAGGAATGGGATCCACATTCTATGATACCGAGAATGTAATCCCTATAATGTGATACTAGGAATGATGTACCCTTAACTACTGTGATACTGGGAATTGCATCCCTTATAGATGAGATACTGTGCATGGCGTCCATTATAAATTTGATATTGGGAATTACATCCCTCGACACTTGTTCAAAGATATTTTTTCATGGTCCAAAGAAGGTAGTGAGAGTCTGGTATCCTTCAAAAACTAGAGCTAACCCATTTATATATTTTATTTTTTCTTGACACTATTATATTTTGAAACTTCCATGTTATACACACAGATTGGATATTTATAGTCACCATTGGTGGTGTCCTACTGAGTTTATCTCAAACCCTATCCAGGCCACTGATGGAATGTGGGAAGACTATATGATTGTAGGTATAGATAATGGGAAGCATACTATTTTTTATGCATGACTTCTTTTACGTCTTAGAAGGGGAGCTTGATCAGATGACTGAGGCGAGAGCTATGGATTCTTGGATAGACTTTTTCTCCTTTTTGTACCTATTGTATAACATGTACTGTATTTCCTACTTCCATGTATACTTGTTTTTAAGATTTCTAGAGACATGAAATACAATATTATATTTTTATATGATTTAGTTTCTAGTTATTAGTTCATTATTATTTTTTGGATGTTTATATCTTCTTTCGCTACAACGACTTACTGGTCCAGTTGGTATAGTGTCTTTTTCTGTTGTGTAATATATTTATATATACTTCTACTTTTTATCTGTTAATATCTTATCCATTTTGATCCACTTTGGTAATGAGGGAATATTCTCCCCATGAACACCCCATAGGCCCTCAATACTATTTTTAGCCTTTGGAATTCAAGGATATGTGTTTAGGCCATATGGACAACTAGGATCAGGTTATCATTTAGTGGAAACTAGATACATGATGTCACAAACCATGCCCAAGGCCAGGACGTGGTGAGATCCACTTCCCTATTTCACATAGTTGATCTCTTGAAATTCCATTCCTACCGCCACATCCACTATGGTCATGGTTTTTTTCCCATGGTTCATAGGCAGGACACCTGGAAAAGACACCTAGCCTCGTGCCTTCCCCAGGGTGTGGTCATACAACCCATGTTACACAAGATCACCCCTAATCCAAATCATTCTCCACCATAGTTAGGAAAGTAATGTCACATGATATAGTGTTACTAAAAATGGGAAAACACCACATCAAACCTCTATATCCCCACCGAACTCTACACAAAATATCTAAACCTCAATAAAAAAAAGAAAAAGGTGGGAAAGTATGGGAAATTATATTAGATTCCAATCAAACAATTTTATTCTATGAGAATAAAAAAAACATGGAACATGAAAAAATATAGGGGTTTGAATAACCATCCCATGAGATACCTCTCAGGGATATCATTACAACTGAAACATTTCCACCATCTCACACTATCCTTAAGCCACATATCTTCCACAAAACCATCCACACCACTATTTCTTCCTTAATAAATCCCAAGCCAATGACCACCAAAACTATCATACAACACTACCCCAGGCACAAAAGTCAAAAAATTCACCCTCCATATCAAAATATTATCCACATTGGGTGGGACAAAATAACCGACATGGTTTTAAAATTCATCATAAACATAAAACATCTTGATTGGGATGATGTTTTCATTTATTTATATATTGTAATCCATAACACACAAAATCAACAAAGGAAAAGGCATATTTCATAAATCATTAAGATATAAGAATAATATCAGAAAATAAAAACAAAAAAAGGAAAACTCAAAACAACTTAGGGTACAAGGAACACATATTAATCTCAAGCTCCCAAGAACTCTCCTCCAAGACACCATGCCTCCACAATGAACCATAGGAATGGTCTGATGACACAAAAACTTCTCTCATCGATCCTAGATTTTTATCACTCACTGCATGAATGTTATATAATCATCAATATCTAACTCTCCCCATTCAATGACAAGAGATTCACAATGATGATATCAATAGAGATGAGACATGCAGAAGACATTATGGATCTTGTCTAGACATGGTGGGAGTGGCAACCGATACGTTACCTTTCCAATGTTCTATAGCACCTCTAAAGTCCCAACAAAACTATAAGATAGTTTAAGTCTCCTTAAAAACCTCCATAGCCTCTGATGAGGGGAAAATATTAATAAAACATGATATCCAACCTCAAAATCCAAGGGTATCCTCTTGTGATCAACATAGGATTTTTGTTAGTCCTGCGCCACCTTCATCCTCTCACGAACAACATAAACCTTCTATGTCATTCTATTAACCATGTTGAAACTGAGAATAGATATCTCTCAATCCTTAGTCTAGTAAAATGGGGATCTACACAACCTCCCATAAAATTCCTTAAATGGGGCCATGCCGATGTATTAGTGGTAACTATTTGGATAAGTTAAATCAACCAAAGGTAAGTGGTTTAACCAAGATTCCCTAAAATATAGGATGCATGCTCAAAACATATACTCCAGTATCTAGATGGTCTTATCCATCCATATATCTATTTGAGAGTGGAAGTCAGTGCTGAGGTGTAACTGAGTGCCATAAGCATACTATAATCCTCTTCAGAATCATAATATAAAATAGGTATCCTGATCTAATACAGTAGACCTCAGGACTCCAGGTAGCTGCACGGCCTCTTCCATATACCTCCTTGCTAAGACATCCATAGAACTTGACTCCTTGATTGGTAAGAAGTGAGCTAACTTTATCATATGATCCAAGATTACTCAGATACAATCATATCCTCTCAGATCCTTGGTTAATCCTATGATGAAGTTCATTGTTATGTCATTCCACTTCCACTAAAAAACATCCAAGGGCTAGAACAAACCACTGGGAACATGATGTTCTTTCTTAAACTACTAAAATACTAGACACTAATCCATGAACTCTACCACTATCCATTTTAAACCTGACCACAAAAGCTATGTTCTCAAACCATGATATATCTTGGATACACTTGGGTGTACCGCTAAAGGTGAGTTGGGGAAATCCTGAATGAATCTATCATGAATTTATATTAGAAATAATAGGCTCCCTTTAAAAAAATATACTTCTAACCATCCTATAACCATCCCTTTAGGGCATCACCATGGTCAACATGGTCATGAATCCCCTTTTCCTATGAGTCTCCCCACTAAGATTCCTCTACCTACTAAATAAGAGAAGCCTTCACTATCATTTTAAGTAATCAAACTCCACCGTCAATAACCCCTACATCCAGGTGAATGGTTTTCAACTCCTCCATTACCCTACAAGTATCCCTGGACTCTGGAACAACATCCCCTCACAATTTCTTACTCAGTGATCCAGCCATGAAATTCCCCTTCAACAAGGTGTAAGTGATCTCAAAGTCAGAGTCAAAAAGAAACTACATCCACGTCTATTGTCATAGATTTTGGTCACATTGAGAGAAAACACACACTAAGATTATGTGATCAGTAAAGACCACAAAGTATTCTCCAATATGATAGAGTCACCAAAGAATAAATGAAAACACAACCAATCCTATCTCCAAATCATGGGTGGAAAATTTATGGTCATAGGGACATAATTTCATAGACCCATAAGTGATCACAACCTTTTTTTATATATCTTGAAACATCCCAATAATAGATGGGAACATCCAAGAAAACCTAAAACACCACCCATTATTCTTGTAACTGAAACACCAGTGCACTGATCAATTTCCCCTTTAGATAGTCAACCACTACCTAAAACAGATCAGCCTAGATTAAGGCCTGGCATTTTTTGTTCAGATATATCAATGGGTCTGCAATCCATGGGAAGTTTGATAAAACCTCTAACAATATCCTACAAGATTGAGTAAACTACAAATCTCTACCACATTCTTGGGTACTTCCCAAGAAAAAATTACCTCAATCATTGATGGATCCAGAACTACACCCTGATGAGACACCAAATTCCCAAGTAAATTCACCTACCACATCCAAAACATGAACTTGGGAAAACTTTCCATAGAGTTAGGGGTGTCAAAGGACCTTCAAGACAAATATGAGATGATCAGTACACTCCTCTTAAATATTAGAGTAGATTGATATTTCATTGATGAATATGAATAAAAAATAGTTCAGGAACCCATGGAACATGGATTTAATGGGATCCATGAACACATCTAGAGTTTTTTTAACACCAAATAGAATGAATATTAAATCTAAGTTCCTATACCTTCACCAGAAGGTAGTTTTTAAGATGTTCTCCTCCTTCACTCTCAAATGATGATATACAAACCATAGATCAATTTAGAAAACTAACTAGCTCCTATAAACTATTCAAAAATATTTTCTATCCTTGTAAAAGGGTATAAATTTTTGATCATCTCTTGATTTAGCCTTCGATAGTCCACACACAACCTTATACTATCATTTGTCTTCTGGGAATATAACACTGGAGCACCTGAAAATGATACACTAGGTCAAATGAAGCCTTTTTTACATTAGGTATTCTATATGAATCCTCGACTCCCAAAACTCAGAGGGTGTTATTTGATAAGGATCCATTGAAATAGAAGAAGTTATCATATGCAATTCTATCTCAAACTCGAAGTCACATCTACAGGGTAGTGTTACATCCTCCTCAGGAAATAAATCCTAAAATTCCTCAATAACTCTTGGAGTCTCCATCATCCCATCACTCACTAAATTTACTCAAAAGTCTTATATCAAGGAAAGAAGAGGATCCAAATGCATAATAGTTATCTGATAACCTTATTCACTAATGAAAACCACATGCTGACTATCCACATATGTGAATGTGTGAGCTTCCTATGGAAGTAATCAATAACTACATGCATATAATACAGCCAAAAAATGAGAAGGATGACAGAGTATGACTATATTTTCATAAAGAAGAGATTCACACATGAAAAATACCACCCTAATATCATATTACACCCTTGATACACATAAAAAAGGTATTACCTCCAACTAGAATAGTCAATACTGGGGGTCAAGATAAGCCTTTCCACATCTAGTCCCAATGCATGGATTAAGGCAGGTGCAATGAAGGAGTGATAGGATTTTGAATCAAAAAAGGTAGAAATAATGGTAAATGATAAAATAATCATACCTATAATGATATTTATCCCCTATGGTACCAAAAACTTTATAACATGAAATTGTATATACCCGGATCCTCTACCTCACTATTGGAGACCACATCCATTTCCACGCTCTGGCCTAGTACCCTAATCAAGAGGGCCATCATAGGAGTTTCATATACCAACTCCATCTCATATTGACTGTTGAACTAATGTTGGTAGAATCTAATACTGCTGTGGCTATTCTTAACCACCCAAACCAAACCACCCCCTTAGAATTCAGGCACTGATCCGAATGGGCACCATAACCCTCAAAGGTATAAAACTTTAATGGAAATCCTCCAATAGATGATTGATAATCATTGGTCCTAGAAAAATGCATAGGCGGATACTGTGACCAACTCCCCATAAAATTAAACCTCAAAGGATATGTAATTTTATACCTTCACCAATTTTTTTTCCTTGAGGAACCCTATTATATCCCCTCTCACAATATCCCTCCTTATGATTACACATGCTCGATTACCTCCTCCTTCTTCTGTACTTAAAAATTCATTAGCATTGTAAATGGAGTAATTTTATATTAGATAGATGGGTGGGGGGCCTCCTCTTTATGTCATGCATGAGACACCACATTGGAAAATGATTAGGGGTGAAACAAAAAAGACCCTTAAACATAATCTCAATCTCCTGCACATATTTAATCCCTTGTTGAAGATAAAATAGATCCTATCTCTTTACTGCCTTCATGGTTGATGATAGTAAATCCACTCAAAATTCCTTCTAGAAATATACCCAGGAAACATACACCTCCTTCCAATCACTAAGATACAATATCCACAACTACATGAAACACCCCTCATTTGTATGACTTCCAAAAAAACCCAAAACTTAGCCTGAGACTAAAAGAAATACCAAGTTTCTCTTATCAGTTAGTTATCTATAGATCATAGACACTACCCTCATAATTTTCCAAGCATTGTCACTGAATACAATGAAATGATCACTGCCACGCCTCATCCTATACAATTAGGTCGGTACTCTAATGATCAACTAGATCAGCCAACTAAACCTTTACTATATGAGCTACATGAATATGATGACCAAGAGCCATTTATAAAAAACAATGAGGAAAAAAACCAAGTAGTATGGAATTTTATTAAGGTTTATTTAATTAATTCATTTCAATTTCCCCATAGATCACCTAATTCAAAAACGAACACAATCAATAATGATTCATGTACCTCTCCTTGGACTCTACCCTATAAAATGGTATCACCGTACTTTGTCATTTTATAGACTCAGGGTCCTTGTATTAGATCACAAGGGGACATAAAATCCTATTTCCTAGTTAGTCTACCTATCCTATGTCATATTCCAAGATCAACTAACACCGTTGACCCAAAAACCCATGAAATCCTCACAGTGCCTAACTTCAAACTACATCCCATATTTTAACTTAAACCTTTAATAACACTCTTTCATGACCCCCTCCCTCCAAAGGTACCCCTATTGAGCCAAAAATGAATAAAGATAGATAATGACTCCCAATTGCTGACTTCAGTAGGCCTTGGGTTGGTGACTAACACCAAGGGTATATAAAGTTAACATATGGAAGTAATTGACCTTAATTAATTAACAAGGATCATGAGAGAAAAATTAAATCAAAAACCAACTCCAAATCATAAAATATATATGAAAATAAACCAACACAAAATTCATTTATAATGTAGAACAATACAAATGAAAGTATCCCAATAAATAGAAAAATAAATCTTAAAGAAAAAAATTAGTAACATCTCTAATGTTCAAGCTAGTAATGTTCAGCTTGATCCTCAAAGTCCTCTTTTAAACCTAAAAATAGTTTGTAAATAAGTAGGGTGAGAATAATATGTATAATCATTATGACCACACCCAAGGTATCTCAAGAACATGAGAAAAGAGAGTACTAATGCACCAGTGGACAAAACGAAGAAACAACATGCACCTAAATAGGTCAACAAACCAATCCCATCCTTGCCATGGCATAGTCACCAAATAATGAATCCAAAGTAGTAACATAATAAGAAGCATATCGATAAAGTGTTCCCACACCACTTTCCCACTAATATTCCATTCTCACACCCTAATTTAGAATGTCCCAATTCTCCCATCTCTTCCCTAATAACTATGCTTGAAGACACCTAGAAAACCACATTCTATCCCACCCAAAGACACATGGGAAACCACACCGTACCATGAACCCTGTGCGGTATGCCATCACATACAAATCCCTTCATAAACACTTCCATTTAACTAGAATAGTAGGTTTTCTTGAACATGAAGGAAATAAACCTCTTAACCCCTTTATTGCATGAATTCCATTATGAACCATCTTATCCTATCATAAATAAATTTCTCTAGTTCACTTTTGACTTCAATCCATCATAGTATGTGCATATTAACCTCATCTGGAAGAGAGATTGGGAAAAAGAGAGTAGCTAGATATCCATCCTCACCAACATTAATGTTTAGAAAAAACACACAAAACACAAAAACCATTGGGCATCAGTGTAAACACACAACTTGGGTGGGGTGTGTATAGAAATAACATAAATGAACATGACATATAATAACATGTAGGCCCAAAACAGGGGTTCCCAACAAGGATAAAAACTCATCACACCACATTACGACAAGGTCTCACAACCTTCAATGTAATGACCCATAATTTTATCAAAAGATTTTCCCTATGATTATATAGTTTTTTCATGTTAAGAAATATAATATTATATAATTCACATGAAACACATGATAAAACCAACTACATTTTATTATAATAATTTGAAAATTACATTTAGAGAATAAAAATTGCTATAAGAATTGATAATTTCACAATGGGATAAAAAATAGAAAATAAGATAACTAAAATATGAAAATTTGGATATGCTCATTCCACCAGAATAACCGCACTCACGAACAATGCCATTGGAATGAAGAAAAATATTAGTAATGAAATGTTAATCTTGTAAATAAATATATATATAACCTTGAGAGAAAATAGAATTGAATGAAGAATAAATGAAATATGAGGTATTTATAGAAAGCAGGGAACCCATATGACAATTACAAATCTGACCCTTGGAATAGCAGTGTGACTGTTATGAATAGTAACTTTACCATTAAAATGGTAGCCTCACCTATGGAAGTGTAAAATAAAATTTATGTATCCTATAAAATTAAAACAGGATACATTTATACCATGGTACAACTAAATAAATTGTTTAAAAATGATAAAATAAGTGTTTGTATTTTTGTAAAACATAAATATTTTAATTGCACCTTTATAATAAATATAATGATTTAAAATAAATTATGTTTTCATAAAATGGATTTATAAATTAATATTATGTTTTATTATAATGATAATATAATTTTACAAGATCATAAGTAATTTTTAAAATGGTCAGAAAATCGATCATAATATTAAAATTGATATTTTAAAATAAATGAGGACTTTATTTAAAAATTAAATTTCTCATATATTTAAAATTATTTTAATAAAATGGATTTAATTTTTGGAATATACACATAAAAACTAGTTAGTTTTAATTTTTGGTGTTTTTTTAAAATTGTTGATTTTTTGGTGAATATTGAAATACAATATTTAACATTATAATCTAAATACATAATTTTTTCCACATGGATGATGTAATAACACATTAGTTCAAACTAAAAATAACTATTTAATCTATATAGTCATAATAATCAATACTATTTCTAGTCTTAATCCAAAATAATAAACTAATGAATATAATATTCAAAAACACCCCTCTCCTTCCTCTATAAATACTAGCCCTGAGCACTCAAACTCTATACACATTTTAAGCCTTGGAGTTTGATTTTTTCACAATTCTCTTTCAAAAACATCTCCCCCACTTATTAATCTATTAATATAACCAAAATACCAATTCCAAGTTCCTTAATGAGTATTTCAAGGAGGCGGTATTTAAGAGGTAATATTTTCAATTTACTTCTTTTATATTATTTTCTTATTCTACCTTCTCCACACCACCATAAAAAAATGACATAATGAACCCATTATCATAAATATACTATAATTTTATTGTTTTAATTAGATATAAATATTCTACCATCCTTTTTTTTGAAACTCAAATGAATACTTTGCTCACAATATGGTTGGTTCACCGCCTATAGGAACAACACACTTTTTTTTTCTCCACCGCCTTCGAGGATGGTTATAAAAATATTATTATAGTTAAATGTTATCATAATAAGTATGTTATAACTTATTTCAAGTTAATTAATTTTTATATAATTATTTAATTAAATAAAATTAATCTAGTTCACGACAGTCGATAAAACGACCTAAATGAAGTACCCACATAACATTAACAATTTTACTAAATGATTCATATTTATGTTGGAAAACATTTGGATACATGGGACCATTTAAATTTTTGGAAGGTCATGAATAAAATTTAATTTAATTTATGCATTTTTAGTCACATTTGACAAGAAATTAAATAATTATACACAAGTGATATGACCATGAAACCATGAAATTGAACTGTATATCCTATTGAAATGGTTATAAGTAAACATAATAAAATTACATTAAATAAAATATAGATGTAGAAGGTTATAAATTAATTAATTAATGAATCTAATTTTATTATCTATATTGTTAAGTGTAAGCGAAGAATGATTCTGCAACATAATGTAAAAATCTCTCTGAACCACTATTTTTCTTTGGTTTTTGGACTTTCTCACTCTAACTCACATTATATAACTCTTTGATATTATGAAAAGATTATAAATTATATATATACACGTCTCTTACATATATACCTATATTATTCTCCATTCATTTTATGGGGTAATAATTTCCTTAAGTTTATTTATCAAACACATTTTTTATAAAATATTCTTGATTATGATATGAGGTCAGAATATGCAACCCATTTCTTTCCGTGGGTAATTCACATGTTTATGACTAATGGTTGATTTTATTTTTATAGAATACATAAGCATGTATATGTTATTATGGGTGCACCCAGATAGTGCTCCAATCCATTGGGTAATGTTTTTGTCTCATGAGATGATATTTATAAGATTAGGGAGTAAACCTAATCCACGATGGGACTTTTTTCCACTATGCAATATTTCTTTGGATGTTATCCTTGAATTATTATTTTTTCATTATATTTTTTATTTCCAATTTCTTATGTTACCATTTTTTTATGATCCCTTTATTCATTATGTTATGCCTTCATATGATTATTCATGAGCCTTCTCTTCTATGATATCATGTTATATCAGTTGACTCAGATGATAGGCCTTGTTACCATGTTTATTCCCTTACTAGGATTTTTAGATAAACCCTTTTATTTATGTATTCCCTAGTTTATTATATATAGTTTTAGGAACTCAAAGGGAGTTAGGATCTCAATAAGGTGAATAAAATAAAGATATTATGTTTTAGTTTCCTTTTGATACATCATAAACCTAGTGTTCCAAATAAATTGGGCCTCATGATATTTGGGTTGTATTTATTGAAAATATTTGTTAAAAATCATGTAATAATATGTCTAAAAGGATTGGGTCACTGTAGTTTCTATTATATAAAGGTATAGTTATTTTTGGGTATTTAGAATTGAATACTTTAGTGATAAACCTAGGGATAAGTATATGTATATGAAAATGTCCTAGAATTTTGATGAAGTATAGAGAGAGAAGTTTACAAGAAATTACATCCTTGTATGGATACTAAAAGTGGATGTAGATCTGGAAAAGTTGTAAAAATTGGTAGTATCACCAAAAAGGGAACATTGGGAATTGAATTTATCATCACCAAGTTCATGAAAAATAGGCCTTTCTACACACTTGGTTTTACACTCTCAGGGGATATGATATTGAAATTCAAAAAATTCTCACAAACCACTATATAGGACTTGAACAAATTGTTAAGTTAAAAAATTATTAGGGAAATTACCATGGATAAACTAGATTAAAATGTAAAGAATCATAAGTTAGGATATAATTTTAATTTATATATTATTCCTTCTAAGTTCATAGTTTCCCTTTTTATATTTTTACTAGTTAAATTATTATCATCCTATTTTTCCTTTATTTTAGTTAATGTATGGAAATAGGAGAAATCATGCCCACAACCAATGTGATAGGAAATGTGATGATTGACCTAATGATATGATTAACCATATGGTAGTGGGAGATATGAAATTCATAGAAGTAGCGGCTCTATTGAATTTCTCTATGAATAATAACTTGAATCTTGTGAAATGCACTCCTTCTCCTAAGACGGAGAAAGTTTCATTTGAGTAATTTATGCGAAAAAGGCCTCCTAAATTTAGTGGATATTATGATCCCATAATTATAAAAAAAATTGACTAACTCTATCAAAAAGATATTCTCTATCCTCTATTGCTTAGAAAAATATAAGGTCATGCTAGATGTGTATCATCTTGAAGGGGAAGCTAATCAGTAGTGGACACTGATTAAGAACACAAAATCTAAATACGAAATTTATTCCATGGAATGAGAAGGATTCAAGAAAATATTTTTTACTAAATATTTACCTTGAAATATATTTATTAAAATGGATTGGGAGTTCCTCAGATTAAAGCAATAGGAAAATGATTCTATTGGGGCATACAAGGAAAAATTCACAAGGCTTGCACGGTGTACCTCCAACATTATCATGAACAATAAAAGAAAGGTGTAATGATTATTTAGAAAGTTAAAGTTGAGTCTAAAAATATATTTTCTGATTAGATACTTTGATATCTATGGATATATCATCTGTTGTTCCCTTAAGGTCGAGATGTAGTTTGTAGAATCTTAATGGTCTCATGGGGATGGGGATAAAATGTAATGAACCAAACTTTTATTAATGAAAATTACTCTTGATATAATTAAATGTATTATTATTTAAAATGGTTATATAAAAAATATTCACCTCCTTAGTTTTAGGTTTTTGGATTTTAAAATACCATTAAGAATTGTTACCATTTCTAATATAGCCGTTGAATAGTGATTACATGATTAGTATAAATATAGGGATTTAACAAATCCAATTTACCCAGACAAAGGAAGCGATGGCCTCATCCAGTAGAACTGATCTATTTGAAACACATTAGATGGAGCTAAAAAATGAGGTAGCATCACTGTGATTCTCTCTTTACCAAGCCCATGAAAAGATTCAGCACGTTAAGCTTGAACATAATTTCCTACGAGAGAAGTGGAGGTTAATAGAGATTACCACCCGAGCGATGTTATCCGAGATGCCCCAAGAGTCTGTCACCATCACACAACTTACCCTTAGATCTTATGCGGGTGTTATAAGGGGTTATCTAACAATACCCTAGAACTATGATTATGTGCATTATTTTTGTATATAATAAATAATATACATTCATTCTATTATAGTTACATTGTAAATAGTTTTTTAAAACACAAATAGTATTTTTAGTTAATATTTAAATTCAATTAAGAAATATATTTTGATGAATTAATGGATTTTTTAATTAAATAATATTTTTTTAAAAATATTTTTAATAAATTAATTTTTATTAAATATAAATGATCGTTTAAGTTTTAAGAATACAATTGTAATTTTTATTAAGGTTTGAATGATTTTTTTTTCAAAAGCCATGAATTTTTGATAAATGTCGGTTTTTATTTTAAAAGTAAAAATTCACATATTTATAAAGTTATTTATACAAAATGAATATAATTTTTGGATTCAGGATGTCGAAATTATTTAATGGTGAATTTTTCATAATTTTCTGAGACAATCAAAATTTTGGGTAAAAATTATATATCGTTTAATTATATAATGTGTTTTATGACATCATAATGACCCAATAGTGATGTAATTAAATAATATAAAAGGGTTATTATCCCAATATATGTTTTAAATTTAAAATAATGTGATTTTATATATATTTTTTGATTAATTTTACAATTCCTTAGTGGACCCTCCAAGACTTATAAAACATTTTAACATTTTAAAATGATTTCCTTGAGAGTGTGACTCACCTCCACATAATAATGCCAAATATTTTAATACCTTCGGCCATTTGAATTATAAAATAAAATTTTCCAATCCCCTTTTACAAAAAAAAAGGAAAAAAATCATGGTATGGTTTGTGGTTTTGATTTGTTTAATGTGTAGTGTCCAAAACCTAAATAATAAAGAATTCCATCTCCATTCCTATATAAACCCACTAAATATTCCATTTATCTTCAATAAAACCATTTTTATATCTACCAAAATCTTCCCTCATATTTATATAATCCTCCCACGTCCCCCCAATCTCCTAATATGCCTCTCTCAAGCCTCTCCCAAGCCTTTGGAATCACACTTCCAAGTAAGGGATTTCTTCCTTTCTCATTTTGGCTAAGTTTATTTATGTTGTTATTAAATTTTATTTTCAATTAAAAATGTTGGGGTATGATTTATCACCTCCCCCATACTGACCTACTTATGTTTTAATAATGCTTACCTCTTTCTCTCTCATTAATCCCTCCCATGTACATCTGTTACCATGCCAAAATTTCCATAGGGATCCTCACTTTCCTTCCTTCCTTATTTATGTCCAAGTTTACTTATATTGTTATGCCATTTTATTTTCAATTAAAAATGTTGGGGTATGATTTATCACCTACCCTATAGTTCCCTACTTATGTTTTAATTATTAGATACCCATTTCTCTCTCATTAATTCCTTCCATGTACACCCGTTACCATGCTGAAATTCCGTAAGCGATTTATCTCTCCTCATTTACATTCAAATTATTTTATATTATACATATATATTACATTAAATATGTTTAGATATTATGTTCCATGACCCCATTAATTTAATTTTCATGTATAAATTATTATATACCCCTTTATCTCTCATCAACCTATTTTATGATTCCTATTTGACATTGTTATGCTGCCGAATTTACACCAAAATTTCCCATGCCAAAATCATCGTGTAAGTGAATACCATACCCATTTCTCTATCAAGGGTATTCACCTTTATGAAAATGTAATTGTGGATTTATGACTTAAATTTAATTATTCCACATCTCTTATTCATGGAATAAATTATGACGTTTATTGAATCCAAGTTGTATGATCTATGTGGCACAATTATGCATGAAATGAAATGATTAAGAAGGATGTGCCCTAATAGCACTCCAATGCATTGTGTAAAGATTAATATCATGACATGTAAAGTGAAATGAGGGTTTAATCATGATAATTCAATTAAAATTAGAGTTTACTCATTCTAATTTATGTTTAATGAGGATTTTCTCATGCTCCATGTGCAATGAGCCTTGGATCATGCTAATAACATGTTAAATGTTGTTGTCACATCTCCATGTTATGATAATAATGCCATTTTGTTCATATTTATCTTATGATCCATTGATATGAATATTTCCTAACATGTATTGTATTATTCATGTTATGCCTTTTTTAGTCCCTTACTGAGATTTATAGCTCACCCTTTTCTTATGAATATCCTCATGTTATCCCATGCAATGCTAAGTATGAAAGAATGGTGTGGTCATGTAAAATAATTTTTCAATAAAGATGTTGTATTTTATGTTCTAAGTTATTAGGTAATATTTATAATTTCCTAATACACTAGACCTCTTGATCATCATATTTGTCTTAAGTGAAAGTTGATATAATGAATCACGTTTAAGTGTATAATAAAGAGAAGTGTTGTTATAGTTGGTGTCAGAGGATGGGTTTAGTTATTTTTGGGATTAGGATTTGAAAACACTAGTGAAAGACTTAGGGATAAGACTAAGTATAATAAAACATACCTAAATTTTGGTGATTATGGAGTAAGTAGTTTATCAAGAAAATACATCCTTGTCTGGATATGAACAAGTAGAGGTGGCTCTGGCACAAATGTATCTAGAGGTAAAACCCGAAAACACCTCTTTGAGCTAGACTCGAATGAGAAACAGTGCACGATAACAAGCCTTACAACACTCTTGATTATGACACTCCCGGGGGATATGATTTGGTAAATTCATAATCTTAGTATGATCCATTATTAAGGGAATAAAAAAATGCCCCTAAGAATATATGTTGGGAAGTAGATCATGGATAATATATATTTAAGCCTATAAATTCATAAGTTATGGAAATAAATATAATATATAAGTTATCCCTTGTTGTATTTGGATTCCCCTTTATGTGTTACCCCTAACTTTCCTTTTATTCTAGCCAATGGCCAGTAATAGGAGGACTCATGATAACAACCAATATGAAGATCAATGTGATGACTATCTTAATGAGATGCCCAATCTGATGGGAGCGAGAATCGCAAACATTATCATGATACTATCTTAGTTAACTCATGTTTTTAATAGAAACATGGGTTAAGAGGAATGTCTACCCCCCCACAAGAAAGAACAAGACACAATCGAGAGGTTCATGAGACAAATGTCTCCTTCTTTTAATGGATCACCCAATCCCCCAATCACTGAACAATGGATCAACTCCATTGAAAAGATCTTCTCTATACTTCAATGTTCCGAACAATAGAGGGTTCTTCTGGATGCTTATCGTATGGATGGTGAAGATGATCAATGGTATAAATTGATCAAAAATACAAATCCTAAGGAAGAGATCTAGGTGTCTGAGTGGAAGGATTTCTGTAAAATGTTTTTTGATAAATATTTTTCTTGCACTCTCTGACTTAAGAAAGAAAGGGGATTTATTTCCCTCAAGAAAAAAGATGACGAATCCATTGGAGAATACAAATAAAAATTCACAAGGATTGAATGATACGCCTATGGAATTGTCATTACCCCTAAATGAGAGGTTTACCTCTTCTTTGGTTGGATAAATCCTAGCATACAGAAATACCTAGAGATCCGTCACTTCGATAGCTATGAGGAAATTGTCCGATGTTCCCTCAAAGTTGAAATGTAGATTAGAGAATCTCAGGGGTATCATGGGGACAATAAGCGAAAAGTGGACTTTAATTCTGGTGGTCCAATGGATAAATCCAATGGTGATAAGAAATTACAAGACCCCACTTTCCAAAGGTTCAAAAAGAATCCCCCTGGAAATTTCCTGAAGGGGATGATGAAATGCTTTAGGTGTGGAAGATAAGGGAACCTGTCCATTAACTACTGACAAGAAAACCCACTACTGCAACAGAGGAGAGGAAAAATTCATTCTTACCTCAACGCATTGTTCATTGATTCAACTAAAAAGAAATGAGGCACTTTGAAAACCATTTACCTAGGACAAGGGTTTTGGAGGCAACCAACAACCTCCAAGGCAGCAAGGTAGAGATTTTTCCATCACTACCACCGAAGCAATCCCTGGAAATGAAGTTGTGACATGTAAGCTAGTTATTCATTCAAAAATAGAGAATGTATTTTTTGATTATGGTTCTACGAATTCTTTTATATCCCAAATGTTTAGTTAAACAATCCCAACACCACCACAAATCACGGACATAGAGATGTCGGTGAGAACGAAAAATGGGGAAATTATTGCATCCCATGAATATAACTCCTCCCCTATCACAATTTGTGTACTGAATTCCCAAAGAAACTCATCTTACTCTCTCTAGTGGAATTTGATGCAATTATTATCATGGATTGGATTTACTTATATAGAGCCAACATAAATTTCCATGAGAGGGAAATAACTCCCCGTATGGCAAATTGACCCCTGATTCTGTACAAGTTCTAGGAGGAGGATGAATCTTATTTAGCACCATCATCTCATGTGTGGATATTACTACTCTATGAGCATGCGTATCTTGCTCAGATGATTGAGTCTAAGGAAGAAACCATCATTGAAGACATGCCTATTGTGAGGGAATTCACTAAAGTGTTTCCCGAGGTATTTCCTAGTCTTCCTCCCAGAAGAGATGTTGAATTCTCGATTGATCTTATACCTGGGGATTTTCCAATATCCAAGACTCTATATAGAATGGCTATTGTAGAGCTTGAGGAGCTGAAGAAATAATTATAGGATAATCTAGATAAAGGGTTTATATTCCCAAGTGCATCACCATGGGGCGCACTAGTCCTCTTCTTCAAGAAGAAGAATGGGTCAATGCATATTTGTATTGATTATCGCGAGTTCAACAAAATCACGATAAAGAAAAAGTATCCCCTAACATGAATTGATGACATGTTTTATCAGCTATGTGTTGCAGAATACTTCTCCATTGTGGATCTGTGGTCGGGATATTACCAAGTAAGGGTGAAGAAAGAGGATATCCCCAAGACAGCTTTTCATACAAGTTACAGGTACTATGAATTCAAACTAATGCCTCTAAGACTCACCAATGCTCAAAAAATATTCATCAACTTAATGAATAGATTCTTTAGAGATTACTTAAAAAAATTAGTGGTAGTCTTTATAGATGATATCCTAATATACTCCAAAACCAAGGAGGATCATGAGGAGCATTTAAGCACTGTACTAGAGACCTTGCAAAAGGATAAGCTCTATGAAAAATACATCAAGTGTGAGTTATAGTTAAAGGAGGTTTTATTCTTGTGTCATGTCATCACAAGTAATGGGATATCTATGGATCCCTCCAAGACAGCTATAATTTATGGATGGACGAGGCTAACATCAGTGACGAATATCCATAGCTTTCTGGGGTTAGTTGGATATTATCACCGATTGGTGAGAAATTTATCACGATTATCAAACCCTCTTACCAATATAACTTGAAATGGTGCCTAGTTTTATTGGAGTGATGAATGTAAATAGAGATTCAAGGATTTGAAAAGGAGGCTTATTAGTGTAGTGGAGAACTTTTTTTGGTATTTAATGATGCTTCAAAGAGGGTCTAGGATACGTGTTGATGAAAAATGACAAATTCATTGCCTATGAATCATGGAAATTAAAATTTCATGAGAAAATATATCCAACACATGATCTAGAGTTGGATACAACAATCTAGACTTTAAAAATTTGGCAACATTAACTATTTTGGGAGAAGTGTGAAATGTATACGAATCACAAAAGCCTCAAGTATATATTCACATAGAAAGAGCTGAATATACTCCAATGAAGATGGTTAGATCTAATAAAAGACTATGACTTCTCAATTCACTACCATCCGAGGAAAGCGAATAAAGTGTCAGACACTCTATATAGAAAGGATTCAGTAACTCTTTCATTTATGAGAATTGAAAAGGATCTGATCTTCTTAGATTTTATGAAGATGGATATGAGAATCATAAATACGGGAACATCATCAATTTTTTCACTAATGATTGCTCAACCGTATCTTTTGGAAAGGTTAAATGATGATCAAAAGGATGAAGTGGGAATTCAGAAGAAAGTGGAAACTATCCAAAAAGGGAAATCTCTAGAGTTCAATGTTAATGAAGAATGAATTGTGATATTTTGGGCAAGACTATGTGTTCCATAAAATCTGGAGTTAAATAAATAAGTTTTTTATGATGCACATAGTTTGAATTTCTCCATTCACCCAGGAAACACAAAGATGTATCGATATATCTGAGGGAATTATTGGTGGGATAAAATGAAGAAGGATATCGTTGAGTATACATCAAAGTGCCTGGGATTTCAGCAAGTGAAGGATGTGAGAAAGAAGTCTAAGGGGATGATGGAACCATTAACTATACCAACGTGGAAATGGGAGAACATCCCCATGGACTTTGTCACTGGACTTATAAATACATCCAAAGGAAATAGTACTATATGGGTTTTTATGGATCATCCTACAAAAACTACACACTTCATTGAAATTCAGGAGGATTTCTCATTGGATCAACTGGAAAGAATATACATCAGAGAAGTGGTAAGGCTGCATGGAGTACCACTATCGATTGTATCTGATCAAGATATAAGATTCACCTCTATGTTCTAGAAGAGTCTACAACATGCTCTGAATATTGAGCTAAACTTTAGCATGACTTATCATCCTCAAACTGAAGGAAAATCTAATTGGACAATCCAAACGCTTGATGACATGTTGAGATCATGCTCAATGGAATTCAAAGGAGTATGGGATCAACATCTCCCTATAGTTGAGTTATCTAATAATAATAGTTTCCACTCAAGCTACCAAATAGATCCTTATTAAGACCTTTATGGGAAGAGGTGTAGAACACCAACATGTTAGGATGAAGTTGGGGAGAGAAAACTCCTAGGTCTATAAATGGTCGAAGAAATAGTGGAGAAGGTTAAGACCATCTAGTAGCACATTAAATCTGCTCAGAGTCGACAAAAGAGCTATGATGAAAATAGTCAATGAGACTTAGAGTTTGATTTTGGAGACATGGTATTCATCCACATATCATTGTGAAATAGAGTTATGAGATTTGGGAAGAAGGTAAATCTTAGTCCAATGTACATCAGCCCTTTTGAGATCCTGGATCGCATTGGAGCAGTGGCCTATCGACTAGTAATCCCACCAAAAATGTATCAAGTACACGATGTATTCCATATATCACTCTCAAGGAACTACATACCTGACCCATTTCATGTACTCAATCTAGAGGTGGTACCATTGGGGAATGACCTCTCATATGAAGAGAAGTCGGTGAAGATATTAGATCATAGGGAAAAAAGTTCTATAAAGTAAGACAATGCTTCTCATCAAGGTGTTGCGGAAAAACCACAAGTTTGAATAAGCAACGTGGGAATTAGAGGAATTGATGAAGCAGAGTTACCCTCATCTGTTTTAGTGGGGTAAAAGAAAATTTTGGGGGTGAAATTTCTTAAGGGGGGAAGATTGTAACGGCCCAAACTTTTATTAAATAAAATTCCTCTTGATCTAATTAAATGTATTATTATGTAAAATGGTTATATAAAACATATTAACTTCCTTGTTTTTATGTTTTTGGATTTTAAAACACCGTTAATAATTGTAACCATTTCTAATATACTATTAAATAGTGATCACATGATTAGTATAAATATAGGGCTTTAACAAATCTAATTTACTCAGAAAAAGGAAGAAATGGACTCATCTAGTAGAATTTATCCATATGAATCCCATTTATCGGAGCTCGGAAAGGAGGTAGAATCACCAGGCTTCTCTCTTGACCAATCCCAAGCCAAGATTCAACATGTTAAGCTTGAACGGAATCGCCTACGGGAGAAGTGAAAGTTAATAGAGATTACCACTCGAGGGATGTTATCTGAGCCAACCCAAGAGTCTGTCACCATCACACACCTTACCTTTAGGTCTTATGCAGGTTTTATAAGGGTTTATGTAACAATATCCTAGTACTATGATTATGTGCATTATTTTTTTATAGAATAAAGAATATACATTCATTTTATTATTGTTACTTTGTAAATGGTTTTTAAAACACAAATAGTATTTTTAGTTAATATTTAAATTCAATTAAGAAATCTATTTTGACTAATTAATGTATTTTTGAATTAAATAATATTTTAATAAAATATTATTACAAAATTAATTTTTATTAAATATAAATGATAGTATAATTTTTATGAATACAATTGTAATTTTTATTAAGGTTTGAAAGCTTTTTTTTGTCAAAACCCATGAATTTTAAATAAATGTAGTCTTTTATTTTAAAAGTTAAAATTAAAATATTTAGAAAATTATTTACATAAAATTAATATCATTTTTGGTTTCATAATTTCAAAATTATCTAACGGTTAATTTTTCATAATTTTCTGAGACCGTCGAATTTTTGGGTAAAAATTAAACACTGTTTAATTATATAATGTGTTTTATGACATCATAATGAACCAATAGTGATGTAATAAAATAATATAAAAGAGTTATTCGGAAAATATATGTTTTAACTTTAAAATAATGTTATTTTAGATTTTTTTTATTAATTTTAAAATGCCTTAGTGGACCCTCCAAGACTTATAAAACATTTTAACATTTTAAAATGATTTCCTTGAGAGTGTGACTCACCTCCACATAATCAAGCCCAATATTTTAATAATTTTGGCCATTTGACTTATAAAATAGTGTTTTCCAATCCTCTTTTTCAAAAAACATGAGCAAAAAACATGGTATGGTTTGTGGTTTTGATTAGTTTAATGTGTAGTATCCAAAACCTAAATAATAAAGAATTCCCTCTCCTTTCCTATATAAACCCACAAAATATCCCATTCCTATTCACTCAAACCATTTGGAGCTCGACCAACCTCTTCCCTTATCTCTACAAAATCCTCCCAAGTCACCCCAATCTCCCAATAATCCTCTCTCAAGCATCTCCCAAGCCTTTGGTATCATATTTCCAAGAAAGGCATTTTTTCCTTTCTCATTTTTGTCCAAGTTTCTTTATGTTGTTATTCCATTTTATTTTCAACTAAAAATGATGGTTTATGATTTTTAAACTCACCCATACTTACCTAATTATGTTTTAATGAATATATACATCTTTATCTATCATTAATCCCTCCCATATACACCTATTACCATGCTAAAATTTTCATAAGGGATCCTCACTTTCCTTCCTTATTTATGTCAAAGTTTCCTTATATTGTTATCCCCTTTTATTTTTAATTAAAAATACTGGGGTATTATTTATCACCTCCCTTATACTTATCTTCTTATGTTTTAATTATTAAATACCCCTTTCTCTCTCATTAATGACTCCCATATACACCTGTTACCTTGCCGAAATTCCATAAGGGATTTCTCTCTCCTCATTTACATTCAAGAAATTCTTTTATATTATGAATCTATATTCCATTACATATGTTGGGATATTATGTTCCATGACCACCTTACTATCCATTTCATGTATAAATTATGAGATACCCCTTTATATCTCATCAACCCATTTTACAATTTCTATTTGACGTCTTTATGCTACCAAAGTTACACCAAAATTTCCCCTGCCAAAATTATCGTGTAAGTGAATACCATACCCATTTCTATATCAAGGGTATTCAAATTTATTCACATGTACTTATTTATTGAAGACTGACATTTATGTATTCCACATATCTTATTCTTGGAATAAATTATGATGTTTAATGAATCCAAGTTGTATGATCTATGTGGCACGCTTATGCATGAAATGAAATGATTAAGAAGGTTGCGCTCTTATAGTGATCCAATGCATTGGGTAAAGATTAGTGTCATGATATGTCAAGTTAAATTAAGGTTTACTCATTATAATTAAATTGAAATGAGGTTTTAATCATGATAATTTAAGTGCAATGCAGTTTTACTCATGCTTCATGTGCAATGATCCTTGGCTCATGCTAATATCATGTTAAATGTTGTTTCCACATCTCCATGTTATGATAATAATGTTATATCATGCATTTATGTTCATGTTTATCTTATGATACATTTATATTAATATTTATTAACATGTATTTTATTCTTCATATCATTCCTTTTACACCCTTACTGGGCTTTATAGCTCACCCTTTTCTTATGTATGTCATCAGGTTATCCCATGCAATGCTAAGTAGGAAGGAATGTTGTGGTCATGTAATTTTTTTCAATAAATATATTGTATTTTATGTTCTAATTTGTTATGTAATGTTCATAATTTCCCAATACACTAGACCTCTAAATCCTCAGAGTTGTATTAAGTTAAATTTTATGTAATAAATTATATTTAAGTGTGTAATAAAGAGCAGGGTTGTTATATAAAAAGATTAAAATATAGTTTAATTTAGGAGGATAAATAGAAAATTATCACAGAGGAAATAAAAACCAATATCCCACGTGTCAAATATGTGGGAAGAAGCATTCCAGAAATTATCTCAAAGGAAGTAGAAGATGATTTAAATGTGGAAAATATTGATATTAGGCTAATAAGTTATGAAGGGAAATGAATAAGATCACTAATGTGGATGAAGAAAATAAGGTTCATATTAACACTCAGCCTATGGTATAATGTTTCAACTATAAGGAACATGGGAATTTTTCAATCCAATTCCCCAATTCAAAGGGGTTTTTAATACAATCAATAATAAAAACCTCTATGGCCTAGAGAGAAAGGAATGGAATATTCTATTACTATTATTGCGGTGTATCCCGATAATTATGTGGTGTCAGATAGGATAGTTATTCATTTAATAATAGAGAGTATACTTTTTGATTTTGGTTATACACATTCTTTCATATCTTGTAAGTTTAGTAAGAATTATTCAAACAACACCTAAAAACATGAGGATTTAGTTGTCTTTTAGAACAAAAAATAGAGAAATTATTGCATCCCAAGTATATAACTTATCCCCAATCAATGATTGTGAACCGAACTTATCAAAAAATATTTCATTACTCTCTTTAGTAGAGTTTGATGCTATATTAGGCAATGATTTTCTATCCTTATATAAAGACAACATCAACTATCATGAGTGGGAGATTACCAATTACTTCCTGAGTCATCCTTAGATTCTATAAAAGTGTAAGGAGGAGGATGAATATTCTTTAGAATATTCTTCTTAACCATGGATATTATTTCCTTATGAGAAATAATATTTATCCCAAATGATTGAGAAAAAGGAGAGAATACTGCTCAAGAAAATTCCTATTGTGAGGGATTATAATGATGTATTCAATGAGGAGTTTCTTAGTTTTTCTTCAAATTGAGATTTTGAGTTATCAATTAAAATTATACCTAGATATCTCCCACATCAAATAATTATTATAAAATATCCACCTTTGAGTTGGAAGAACTGGAGAAGTAGTTACTAGATAATCTTCAAATGGCTTTTATATTACCAAGTACTTTACCATGGGATGAGTCGGTCATCTTCATCAAAAGGAAGGATGAGTCAATACACCTCTTCATTGATTATTGTGATCTCAAAAAATCACAGTAAAGAAAAATTATCCCCTACCATGGATAGATTAATTGTTTGATCAGCTACATGGAGCACAATACTTCTCTAATGTGGACCTTCTGTTGGGATATCACTAATTAAAAGTGAAGAATGAAGATATTCTAAAGATTTCCTTTCTAATAAGTTATGGAAACTATGAGTTCATAGTTATTCCCTTCAGACTCACTAATACTATATAAATATTCATGGAAATAATGAATAAAGTCAATATACATTACCTTAATGAATTTGTGGTAGTATTTATAGATGATATTATAATATACTAAAAAATAAAGGAGGTGCATGAGGAGAATTTAAATACTATGATAAAGAAATTGAGAAAAAAAATCTATATGTAATGTATAGTAAATGTGAATTATGGATAGGGGAAGTATCTTTCTAATGGAATTTCATAACCAATAAAGGGTTATCTATGGAATCTTTTAAGAAAAAGGAAACTGAGGAATGGCTGAGAACAACATCTATAATATAGATCTATAGTTTACTTGGACTAGTCGAGTATTATCGATGATTTGTGAGAAAATTATCATGATTATAAAACCTAATAACTAAGTTGACTTAGAATGGGTAAAGTTTTTCTAGAATGATGAATGAAAATAGAGCTTCAAGAAATTGAAAAAGGAGGCTTACCATTGCACCATTACTTAAGATTCCCTCAATTAGGGAATTTTTTGTGGTATAGAGTGATGATTCAAATAAGGTATTGGGATATTTAATAATTTAGATTGATAAAGTGATATATTATCCCTCAATATAGTTTCAATTTCATGAGTATAACTACCCAATACTTGATCTGGAGTCGGCTTTAGTGATCTTCACATTGAAAATTTGGAGGCATTATATCCATGGGGAGAAGTGTGAAATATTTATGGATCATAAGAGACTGAAAAATATATCCACAAAGAAGAAGATTAATACACACCAATGAATATGGGTATATATGAACAAGGATTATGATTGCTCATTTGAATACTATCTTAGGAAAGAAAATAATGCAGTAGATGCTCTAAGTAGAAAGGATCCAACAACTTTATCAAAGATGAGAATTGAATATGATATAATCTTATTAGACTTATAAAGTATAGACATGGGGAGCATAAATAAAGTAACATCCTAATTTTGTTATCAAATTATTGATCAACCATCCCTTTCAGAGAAGAAAAATGAAGCTCAAAGAGATGATGTGGAAATAAAGAAGAAGGTGGAAGCTATAAGAAAAGAAAAATCCTCAGAGTTAAAAATCGATAAAGGATTCATAAGATATGGGTCATGAATATGTACACCATAAAATCACAAGACAAAGAATAAGTTTTTGGATGATATAAATATCTTTACCTTCTTAATCCACATAGGGAGAACAAAGATGTATCAAAATCTATGAGGGAACTTTTGGTGGGACAACATGAAGAAGAAGATCATAAAATATACATGAAAATGATTGGTATGTCAGAAAGTGAAGGATAAAAGGAAAAATTATAAGGGGATGATGCAATAATTTCCCATACCTATATAGAAATGGGAAAATATCTCTATGGACTTTATCAATATTCTTCTGAATAAGTCTAGAGGAAATAATGTTATATGTGTTTTTGTGGATAATCTTACAAAGACTTCTCACTTCATTGAAATTTGATAGGACTTTCTAAATAATCAAATTGAAAGGATATACATCATATAAGTGGAATGGATTCATGGAACACCATTATCAATTGTGTCTATTCGAGATATGAGATTTACCTCTATGTTTTGAAAGAGTATCTAACTTGATCTAAACACTAAGTTGAACTTCAATATGACTTATAACCCCCAGAACGATGGATGATCTTGAAAAAATATCCAAAAACTTGAGGAAATGTTGAGAGCATGATCTATGTACTTCAAAGAAGGATGATATAAACATATTCCTATGGCCAAGTTCTTATAGAATAATTAATTTCAGTCAAACATAAAAATGGATCCATATGAATCCCTTTATGGGAAGAAATATGGAAAACATGTGTGCTGGGATGAAGTTGGTGAACACAAGTTGTGAAGACCTAAAATGGTTGAGGAAATGGTAGAAAATGTCAAGACTATTCTACATCACATCATGAAATCTTAAAGTCGACATAAGATCTATGATGACAACCATCAATGAGACCTAGAGTTTGATGTTTTTTCCTTTAAATATCTATATGGAAGAGAGTCATGATATTTGGGAAGAAGGGTAAGATAATTCCCATGTAAATCGACCCCTTTTAGATACATGATTGCATCAGACTCATGGATTATCGACTAAGACTCGCACCAACCCTATCTCAAGTATAATCATATTTCATGTATCACTATTAAGGAAGAACATACTATATTCCTCTCATGTACTAAATTTAGATGTATTACAAAAGTAAAATGATCTCTCTTATAAGGGGAATCCTATGAAGATCTTGGATTGTATAGATAAAAAGTTGTATACAATTATATAACTCACCTAATCAAAGTACTATGGTTAAACCATAAGTATGAAGTGACGACTTGAGAAATGGATGAATCCATGAAGAAGAAGTACCCACACTTGTCTTCACCTAGGTATGTAAAAAGAAAAATTCGAGGGTGAAATTTCTTAATGGGAGAAGAGTGAAATGACCCAAAATTTTATGAATATAGTTTTCCCTCTGATTATATAGTTGTTTCATATTAAATAATATAATATTATATAATGCACATGCACCACAAGATAAAACCAAATATATTTTATTATAATAATTTTATCATTACATTTAGAGAATAAAAATCACAATAATAATTGAAAATGTTATAATGGGATAAAATATAGAAAATAGAATAACTAAAATATGAAAATTTAGATATGCTCGATCCATTAGAATAACCACACTCATGGGCAATGTTGTATAATGAAGTAAAATATTAGTAATGAAATATTCATATTGAAAATGAAAATATATATAACCTTGAGATAAAATATAAGTTAATTAAAAATGAATGAAATATAAGGTATTTATAGAAAGTAGGGAACCCATATAACCATTAAAAATATCGCCATTAGAATAGTAATCAGACCATTGTGAATAGTAATATGATTGTTATGAATAATAACTTGATATTTAAAATAATAACATCACCTATAGAAGTGTAAAATAATATTTATATATCCTATAAAATGAAAATATGATATATTTATACCATGGTACAACTAAATAATTTTTTTAAAATAATAATTTAAGTGTTTTTATTTTTGTAAAACATAAATGTTTTAATTAAACATTATAATAAGTATAATGATTTAAAATAAAACCTATTTTCATAAAATAGATTTACAAATTAATATTAAGTTTTTTATAATGATAATATAATTTCATGATACCATAATTAATTTTTGAAGAATTTAAAAAATCTATCATAATATTAAAATCGATATTTTTCAAATAAATGAGGTTTTTTTAAATTATATTTTTGATTTTTAGAAAATTATTTTCATAAAATTGTGTTAATTTTTTGAATCTACGTGTAGAAAAATATTTTGGGTTATTTTTTGGTATTTTTCTAAAATATTTGAATTTT
Source organism: Viscum album (assembly GCA_963277665.1). Classification (NCBI taxonomy): domain Eukaryota; kingdom Viridiplantae; phylum Streptophyta; class Magnoliopsida; order Santalales; family Viscaceae; genus Viscum; species Viscum album. The sequence goes on from OY728127.1 coordinate 1,022,648,631, forward strand.
TGGTGAATAGTGAAATATGATAAAATACAGTGTTTAACATTATAAGCAAAATAAATGATCTTTTGAGTAGTGGATGATGTAATAAACCATTAGTTTGAATTAATATGAAACATTTACTATATATAGTCATAAGAATCAATATTATTGATAGTCTTGATAAAAAATAATAAACTAATTAATATAATATTAAAAAACACTCATAATCTTCCCTTCTAAATACCACCCCTTCCCCTCACACATTCTAAGCCTTAGAGATTTACAAATTCCTACCCAATTTTTTCCCCAAACCTCCTCCCAACATTCTATTTCAACCGATCCCACTAAAATACCAATTCTAATCGCCTTAAGGAGTATTTCAAGGAGGAAAATTTTAAGAGGTAGTATTCTCAATTTACCTCTTTTAAATTATTTTCTTATTCTACTTTATCCTTTCCTCCCTCATCCAAAATGGAATAATTAATAAAATATTAAAAATATACTATAATGTTATTGTTTTAATGGGATATACATATTTCACCCTCCCTTATTTTGATTCTTAAACGAATATGTTGTTCACAATATGGTTGGTTCGCTACCTCTATGAACAAACCAGTTTATTTTTCTCCACTTCCTTCAAGGATGGTTATAAAAATATTATTATGGTTAAATATGATTATAATAAGTATTTTACAACTTATTTCAAGTTCTTTAATGTTTAAATAGTCATTTAATTTAATAAAATGAATCTAGTTTGCAATGGTTGGTAAAACAACCTAAATAAACTAACCACATAACATCAACATTTTTACAAAATGATTCATCATTATGTCCTATCAAATATAGATACTTGGGATAATTTAAATTTTTATAAGGTAATGGATACCATTTCATTTCACTTATAGATTTTTATTCCCATTTTAAAAGAACTTCAATAATTACACATAAGTGATCTAGCCGTGGAAACATGAACAAACACCCCCATAACAATGAAATTGAACTTTTCCTCTTATTGAAATGGTTATAAATAAACATAGTAAAATTTTATTAAATAAAATATAAATATAAAGGGTTATTAATTAATTAATTAATGAATCAAATTTTATTATCCAATACATTAAGTGAAAGCATTAAACTATTATGAAACATAAGGCAGGGGATCTCTCAAAACCACCCATTTTCTTTGGGTTATGGAATTTATCTCTCTAACTAACTTTATCAATATTTTATGTTATTAAAGGCTTCTAAATATAGTATATATGTCACTTAAATATATACCTATCTTATTATTCCTTCTTTTAATTGGGTAATACTTGACTTAATTTTTTTTCTCAAACACATTCTTTATGAAATCTCATTGATTATGATATGAGGAAAGATTAAACAACCCGTTTATTTTCTTGGGTAATTCTCATGTTTATTCCTAATGGTTGATTTACTTTTTTTGTCACACGTAATCCTATACATGTTATTATGGGTGTGCAAAGATACCACTTCAATGCATTGGGTGATGTTTTTGTCTCATGAGATGATATGTATGGGATTAAGGAGTAAACCCAATCCATGATGGGACTTTGTGCACCATGTGATGTTGCCTTGGAGGTTAGACTAGACTTATGTTAATGTAATTTTATATGCTGTTTCCACTTTCCTATATTTCCATGATCTTATGATTCCATTTTTCTTTATGTTATTCTTCCATATGATTATTCATGGGCCTTCTCTTCTATGATATCATGTTTTTCTGTCTGACTCACATGGTATGCCTTATTATCATGTTTATTCCCCTTCTAGGAATTTTAACTCACCCCTTTTTTATGTATTTACCAGGTTATACTATGAAGTTTTAGGATCTCAAATAGATTTAGGATCTCATTATATAGAATAAAATAAAGATGTTAAGTTTTAGTTTCTTTTTGATATATTATGAACTTAGTCTTCCAAAGACACTAGGGATTATGATCTTTGGGTTGTATTTATTGGATATTTATGTTAAGAATAATGTATTAATATATATAAAAGGATTAGGTCACTATATTACCCACTATCATTTCTACCTCTAAATTAATCACACCACACAAGTAAGTCATGCACATAAACCACATATCATATTTCCTTTCAAAATAACCCATTTCTAGATTACCCATTAAGAACCATCTTCATTTGTAAATCCTATCCATTTCATATTTAAACTCATCCCATTCATCATCTATGAAATAAATTTCTTCGTTTAACACGTCTTAATTTTCAGCCACGTTCCTTTCTTATACTAATCCTTTAAGTTTATTCTACAACTACTGGGAAACTATAGAACAAAACAAATTACAAACCATCCATATCATGCTAATAAACCCTGATTCACAACCACATCACATCACCACCACCAAAAATCATGACAAACACACATCAAAACCACCACACATTTCAACCAACACACACCACAACCACTACACATCTCATCTAGTTTAAACAAGATATTTTATCATAGAAAATTCATTATTTTCAAGGGTATTCTCATAAAAAATCAAGATTACATGGGAAAAAAAATTTATTATCCAAATATAAATTCTTTTACTATTCCATTTTTGATGAGTTTAATAATACAAACACCACAACACACTAATCTCAATACAATTAATATTTAAAAAATATAAGCACACACAACTATGTAAGCATAAATCATAAAAAATAAGTAAAAGTTATATGATTTCTACCTTCCCCTTCAATTTCAATTAATCTGATTAATTATAATTATTAATCTAGTGAATAACATCTACCCAAATGAAGAAACAAGATATCAAGGCCCACCAATCTTAAAGGAATAAGTACAGAATCCTATGCACAATAAGACCTCATAAAAATCCCCCAAAAAATAGAGGAGGATTTCCACTACAATGAAGTCCTAGATTGAAGATAAAGAGGGAAAATACTTAAAAAGGTATGAGATACCTAAATCAATCTATATAACCCCAATTTGAATGATCCAAGACAAACCAGTGGGTTAAAAACACGAAGGGATGTGACTAGAGAAGGGGAGGATGGGCAGGGGTGAACCAAGAGTTGAGGAATGGTTTCAAATTCAAAATAGTGGGTAGCTAACCTACTATTTATAAATACAGAAAAAATAACCTAAATTTGGTATGTTTATACCCTCAATACTCCATGATAACCCTTGTTCAATGCGTAGTCTAAATCCCCCACACCACATCCTCTTTTTTCACCCATTTTAAAAATGGTATTTGGCTACCACCACAACCTAGACCATGGAATAGTCCAAGCCATGGTGGTTCCTATAATAAATACCATAGATAAACAACATGACCTAGTTCCAAACCCATGGTATTTTTACCATCACCAAACCCAAGGACACGGTGTGGTGAGCTCCTCATCCCAATTTCACAAGGTGAGCTTTTGAAGTGCCACACCGAGCACCACGCCCACCCTAAGCATGGTTCCTCTACCCTTGGAACATTGGAAGACCACCAAGCCAACATTCCTAACACCATTACAACACCATGCCATGTTCATGAAACTCATGTTACACATGAGAACACACAAGCTAAGATGGTTTCCACCACAACCAAATAAATCATGTCATATGATATGGTTTCCCTCAAAAGGCCAAAACACCATCTCAAACCTCCATATTTCCACCAAAATCCCCACATCATATCCAAGCCTTAGGAAAACACAATTGAAAGACCAAGAATATCCATTAAATTATAGGAAGGCTATGACTCCATATGAATCATGGACATGTATAAAATCTAACTGAAAGTATTTAAAAATTTGGAGTTTTCAAGAAATTATAGGAGTACCTGAACATAAAAGGGAAAGGTTGGGTAAAAGAAGTATTGATAAAATATTTACTAGATATGTGGATCATTAAAAGGCTTATAGATTCATGGTTGTAGAATCTAATGATTTAGTATCCATTAACACAATTAATGAATCAAAATCTACTATTATTGGTGAATCTAGGCTTACCTTTTTTAAGAAAGTCTAAAAAGAAGAATATAATTCAAAAAATAAATTATCATAAAAAGATATAGTTAAATATTTTCATAGTAGTAAAAAACTATAGATACCCAAGATAGATGGATCTGGTTTCTATATTTACATATTATAAGGAACTAATGATAGTTTTATCACACAATATTTAGTTTTTCTGAATATAGGGTATGACCTAAAAATTTTCAAATAATCATTGTCATTTTTGGATGCATCTCTTTAGAAGGAATCCAAAAATGGTGAAATGGACTTTATAACTAGGAAAAATACCTAGATATTAGTTGATATTACTCAAGTTTCTTAACATGTTGGTTCTAAGTGGGTATTTAAAAGAAAATGAAAATTCAACGGTACAGTTGGAAAAATATAAATCTAGATTGGCAGCTAAGAAATTTTATCAAAAAGAAGGATTCAATTATTTTGATACTTATACTCCTATGGCAAGGACTATATTTATTAAATGATTTTAGCTTCCATATATAATTTGGAAATTCCCCAGATATATGTTAAAACAAAATTATTAAATAGTGATTTAGATAAATAAATATACATTGAACAACCAAAAGGATTCCTAGTACCTAGAAAAGAAAATAAGGTTTGCAAATTAGTATGGACCCTATATGGTATAAAATAAGCTACAAAAAAATTCATGGGAAATTTAATTAAATAATAATATAAAATGGATTTGTATTTAACCAAGATGAAAAATATGTTTATAATAGATTCCATAATAACCTTGGTGTGGCTATTTGTTTTTATGCTGATGACATGGTCAAATTCAAAACTGATATAAATCTTGTAAATGTGTATAAGTTTATTTTATCTAGAAACTTTGATATTAAAGACTTAGGTGAAGATAATGACATATTAAGAATAATTTTTTTTATGAATAATAATTTTATTATACTTTCTCAATATTATTATATTGAAAATTATTGTTCATCGGTTTCTACCCAGTACGCTCCAAAAAGTAGGATACTACAACATTTTTGTAGTGTAGCTTCTCAACTATAATATTTAGTGGTTATTGGGTGTCTTATATTTGCTCTGATGTCTACAAGACCTGATATTGCATATACCACTCGAAGGATGAGCATGTATACAAGTAATTTGGGATATGCACAATGGGAGGCAGTTGAAAGAGTACTCAATTATCTTAAGGTTATAATGGATTACTGAATATGTTATAGTGGAAACCCAAGTGTGTTTTAAGGGTTTTCCAATGTAAGATGGATTTCAAATTTGGAGAATCATTCTTTTATGAGTGGTTGGATTTTTACACTTTGAGGTGGAGAGATCTCTTAGGGATTAAAAAAATAAACTTGTGTAATGAACTCCACAATGGATTCTGAATTTTTTCATTAGTAGTTACTGGAAAAGTAGTGAAATGGATTATATTACTTTTATCAGATCTACCATTGTGCACTACAAAAAAACAGACTATTAGAAATGTTTTTAGTGATGTTTTCTTAAAATGTTTCTAATGCTGAACTTAGAAACATTTTTTTGGAAAACATTTATAAATTAGCGATGTTTTTTAGTGACATTTTAAAATGTTTCTAAAGTTGAATTTAGAAACATTCTCTAGAAAACGTGGCTAAATTAGCAACATTTTTATTAGTTTTTGAAAACATTTTTTATTTCTAATTTAAGAGCGATTTTAAGAAAATATAGCTAATGATATTTATGTGTGTGTATATATATGTTTATAATATATTAATAATATATTTTTATTAACAATTTATATTGTATATATTAATAAATATAACAATATACACACATATATAATAATATTATATATATATTTAATATATTTTATATACAACATATATATATATATTGTATATTGTATATGTTAAAATAAATTTGTATATATTGTATATTGTATATTGTTTGTATATATTGTATATATATATATATATTGTATATATATATATATTGTATATTTTATATGTTAAAAATAATAATGTATATACAGTATAAACTGTACATTTTATATTTTATATTGTATACAATATATATTGTATGTATATATTTTACATATATTATTTATTTTATATATTTTATATTGAAAAAAAGATATTATATATACATATATATTAACAATATATATATTGCATATTGTATATATTAACAATTATATATTATACATATGTGTATAATATTTTATATATATACAATATATATATGTGTGTGTGGGTGTTTATAATATTGTATATATATACACAATATATATGTGTATATATGTACCATATATATTGTATATATTAATAACATTTATGTTTATATATACTGATGTTTATAATATATTAATAATATATTTATATTAATTATTAGTAATAATTTATATTACATATATTAATAATATATATATTGTATATCTAAGAGTTGCAATATATTAATATATATATATATATATATTACATATAATATGTTAATAATATATTATTATTTGTTATTATTTTGAATAATATTTTTATATATATGCACATATATATGTTTATAATATATTAATAATTTTTATGTATATATATATATATATGTTTTTATTTAATAATAATAATAATAAATTTTAATAATATAATAATATAATATATTATTAATATATATTTAAAAATATATATTAATAATATAATATATTAATAGTTTTTTTTGGGATAGTCCGACATGGAAACTCGTGTGGGACTGGAGAGAGTTATTATGTGTATATATATATGTTTATAATATATTAACAATAAATTTTTATTTATTATTATTATCATTATATATATTGTATATATTAATAAATATAAAAATAATATGACACACACACACACACAATAATATACCATAATATATTTTATATACAATAATATACAATATATATATATATATATATATATATATATATATTATATTGTATATCTTAAAAATAATATTTGTATATATTATTCATTTAATATTGTATATTGTATATGATATATATTGTATGTATATATTGTACATATATTGTATACTGTTTATAATGTATATATCGTATATTGTATATTTTATATATTAAGAACAATATATATATTATAAATATATTAATAATATATATATATATATATATTATATTGCGTTAATTAAAAAGAATATTATATATATATATATATTCATTATGCTTTATATTTATACCATATATATATGTGTATAACATTATATATACATAAAATATATGTTTATATATATATACAATATATATTGTATATATTAATAATATTTAGGTTTATATATTGTATATTGCATGTATATATTGTGTATATATATATTTTATATTATATATGTTAAAAATAATATTGTGTATATTATATATTTTATATTGTATATTGTATACAATATATATTATATGTATATATTGTATATTTTATATATTAACAAAAACATATATATAATATACATAATAATATATATATAATGTATACTATATATATTAGCAACAATATATTATATACATGGCTGTAATATTATATATATATATATATACAATATATATATATATATATTTATAATATTATATATATATATATATATGTGTGTGTGTTTATATATATGTTGCATTAGATTCACATGGAAATTAAAGTGAGACTGGAAAATAGTTATTAAAGAAATAGGGAGAGTGATCAAACGTGCAATGTGAGGGGGTGAGTGGGGAGGCGAAGCGAGGCCATAGGCGGGGAGGCGTTGATTGACTTGGAAGGTTCAGAATCGAGCAACAATGTTGTGTTGTTGTCCGATAACCTGTCGGACGGTCGAAGGCGTGGAGTCGGGTGTGGGGTTGTAGGGCCGGTCACTGGTTGAAAGTTGGGGTGTCGAGTATGGCGCCAGATCGCTGGGCCGATTATCGGTTGGAGGTGGGGGATTCGAGCGTGGGTGCCAAACGATGTCACGGGGCCGGTGGTTGGTCACTAGTTGAAGGACCTTGGAGGAGGGTAGTCAAGTGCAATGTGGTGTCGCATGGCCGATTTCGAGTCAGGTAAATAAAATATCTGACTAATGATGTATCTAGAAAAGGCAGTAAATAAATAAAATTCATTTACAGACATTTCTGAAAAACATCGGTAAATGTGGTGTCTCTAATTAGTGATATTTTTAAATATCACTAATTATCCATTTTTTGACGTTTATAGATATCACTACTTAATGATGTTTATAGATATTGCTAATTAACGACACCACATTTACTGAAATTTTCCAAAAACGCCAATAAATTCATTAGTGATGTTTTAAAATGTTACTAATGTAAAAAAACATCGGTAAACTACATTTTTTTATAGCGGTTGCTTATACTATTGTCTCAAGTTTCTATACATTATGATAGTAAATCTATGTTGTATAGGGAATATAAAAATACTTATAATAAAAAATTAATACCCATTGGGCTCATACATTATTATGTAAGACAATTTATACAATATGGTATCATAACTTTGGACCTTGTTAGACCGAGGAAAGATTTAGGAGATCCACTAACAAAGGGACTTTCAAGGGAGTTGGTATCCAAAAGCTCCTTAGGGATGGGTTTAAAGTCCTTGCAAATTTTTTTATCAATGATGAGACCTCAACTAAACATGTGATAAATTCACATGTATAAGTTGAATATAGAAAATTCTGTCATATCCATGAAGAAAATTCCAAAGGTATATTACATACAAAAAAATGAAATTTGGTGCCCATGAGTGAAATGAGGGAGAGTTTAAAACACTCAATAAACTAAGGATATGAAACAATTATTGAAACATGGGAACACTTTTTTGGTTCACCTGTGTAAATGTAAGAGTGGGGAAACTCTTATGACTTGGAATTTGAAACATTCATGAAAGGATAAGTGTCACATGACCATAATTTTGTCTAGGAGATCATGAAGAATTTGGGAATTTGAATAGAATTGTGTAGAATGAATTCAGATGACAACATGAGCTACATGTTCAAGGCAATGCCCACATGATTCTCTATTCAAATTTGATTTGTCTTTATTATGTAAAGGTTCAAATCAAGAGATACCTTAGTTTAATAATGTTCTTTCCAAAAGAGTATGGTGCCTAATTTTCAAATTGTTTTAAATATTTTAAAATGGTGGTGGGGGGGGGGGAGATTTTTGATTTTAAATTGTTTTTAAAATATTTAAATGTTTTTTTTTCATTTTTTTAAAAGGGGAAGGCTTTGTTGGAATCCAAAATAAAATAGTATAATGGGGGTGGAATTTCTTTATTATAAGGAACCCATTATAACTATTAAAAAATGATAACAGAAAATGGAATAACCCTATGGGTGATGGTGTGGTGCACTGTCCACACACGCGTGTACGTGTGCACACATGAAATTTTGTGCTTTGATGGAAAACTTTCATGCCGCACACCTCATTAGTGTGAGGTGCATGGAGGTTACTTGATTTTTCCTGATGGATTGTTGGGTTATATCAGTTCAGGAACGACCAGATCAGGTATGCCCAGTGAGTCGACCCAGTTCATGAAATGTGTATGATCTGGACCACCGATCAGATCAGGTAAAATCTAATGGATATATCTATTCTTTAGTGAGTGCGAACTGGGACACTTAATCGACCAGGTTCAATTAGACAGAGAAGATTAAATTTAGAAAATTATGATTCCAGGTTTAGAAGAAGAGATAGATGGAGAATTCCCAACTTAGGTTTTTTTCATAATTGATTATTAATTTGATATGTACATCTATGATAAATTCTGTGGCCAACAAGATTAAATCAAAGATTAATTGAAAGGAGAATGTTGGAACCAAAATTCAGGAGCATCACATAATAATTTATAATTAATTTAAGGAATTAATGAATTACCTTATAATTAACTCTTTCTTTTTTGATGAATCTAAAAACATCTCTACATCATGTCATCCTTGTGTTATAGGAATCAAGTGCAAATTCCTTCTAGCGGTGATTCACATGTGCTCCATTAACCTCCGAACATCACCATATGAATCTCCAAGTTCCAGTATGATAGATCCTAATGCTTACATTGTAACACCCTAATATTTTAAAAGAACACTTTGTTCAATAGCATATACAACACGTAACACTGAGCATAAATGAACACCAAAATATTATTATTTAAATATGACCCTAATAACCTAGCTGTTAAATTGGAAGTTATGAATAGTATTAATTGAATTATGATATATATATATATATATATATAAAGTATATAATAAATACTTATGAATTGATTAATTCTTATGAAATAAGTACTTAATTTTCTGTAAAGTTATTTTATGCTTCAGAAATACGTTTTCTTCAAAAATGATTTTTAGTGCTCTTTGTGAGAAAATATTATAATTAATTTATAGGACTTATATGAATTTTATTTTATAAATATAATATAATTTTTAAAATCATCATTTCAATATTATCTTAGGGTTATTTTTTTTATTTTTCTGAAAATATTTATTTTCCAGTGAATAGTGAAAAATACCGATTTTTATTGAAAACTATATTTTAATTTCAAGAATTTTCAATATAAAATTTTGTTTTAAAATATATTGAAAGTAAAATTAGTTATATTATATTTTTAATAATCCAATTATGTTTATCAAATAATTTTTATGATTTAATTTTGTATAAAAACATTTTTATACTTAAAAGGGAATTTTTATTAAAAACTTATTTTCATTGCGTTTTTCATTTTAATATTAAATAATTTCTTAATATATATTGAAATTGAATCTTGAAAAATGGATTCCATATTTGTAATTAAGAGGTAAAAATTTATTAGATAATACCTTTTTATTTTTGGACATTATGAATATTAACTTTAATAATTTTTGTTACTACGATAAAGAGTAAAATTGGTAATTAAGGTTAAAAATAAAATGATAATGGCTAAAAAATGAAACTAAAAATTGAATTAATTTTATTTTATTAATTAATTTTGTCCATAATCATCCAATATAGTTTTATATTACCTTTTTTTCCATTTTTATGAGATTATGACCATTATAATATTTTATGTAACGAAAAGTCAAATATATCGCGGTCTTGTTTTTAATAACTGTAATATTTTAACACAGGTATAACCAAAGGATATGTTGAATAATAATTTTTTTAAATATAAATTATTTATCTTAATTATGGTAATTTAATTTTAATTTTTTTTATGAAGAAATAGTTACCTTAAATACTTACACAACACTGAAACAATAATTATTTAATTAATGTAAAAATAAAATAACTGATATTAAAATCATTATAAGTAGTATAATTTGAAACAAAAAATGTGAACCCTGAATTTTATAGATAAAAATGACATATTAGATAAGTATTAATGCATTTTATCTGAATTAATTTTTTTTCTTGATGTTATTAAAGTCAAACTAAATGAATAGTTCTAAAATTGACATTTTTAATATTTTATGAAAATAATATTTTATTAAATGATTTAAAATTAATAAAACTCATATATTTTTCCAAATGGATGGTATATGGTTAATGAAATATAAAATGGTCTATTTATGGGTCATTTGAAAATTTACTGTAACATTATTTACCCTTAGAGGGTATAAAATTTTAATAGTACAGTAATTGTCAAAAGGGTTACCGGGGTAGGGGGTGGTAAAAACTAAAATATAAGGATGAAAACATATCCAAAACATGTCCAAATTTTATTGGATGAAATTATTTCAACTTATAATCACATTATATTCTAATTATATCAATTTGGATCCATTTTTAGATGAAAATAATGTATATTAATTTTATATTTTAGAAAATTCCAAAAGTGCCCCTCAACTCAATTATAAAAGGGAACCTCCTTCCTTAACTCTTTACAAAGATTTTGGACATATATCTCAACCAAACCATACCCATTTTTGAGTTAATAAGTTTCTTTATGACTTTTCCATTCCTTTATGTTTTTAAAATCACAAACACATTTTATTAAGGAAAATCATCTTTCTCAAAGATTTTTTTCTATGGAAAGTTTACTCTATCTAAAAACATTTTGAATTTACCTATGTTTTTCATTATATTATATAATGTTTTCTCAAACCAAGTCTAACCATATTTTTCTTTAGTCAAAAAATACGATCCTTATCTAACTCAGTTCCTTAGAATCTAATTTCTCCAGAATTGTGACTCAAATTTCTCATAAAATCAGACTTCGATTTCATCTGAAATCAGTGTCTAATTTCTCCTAAAATCAGACTCCTATTTATCATGAAATTAGACTCCGATTTCTCTTGAAATCAAATTCCAATTTCTCCTAAAATCAGACTCCTATTTGTTTTGAAATCAGACTCTTTTTTCTTCTAAAATTAGATTCTGATTTCTCCTCAAATCATACTCCGATTTATCCGGAAATTAGACTCTGATTTCTTCTGAAAGCAGACTACAATTTCTTCTGAAACCAGACTCCGATTTCTTCTGAAATCAGACTCCGCTTTCTTCTCAAATCAGAATCTGATTTCTCCTGAAATAAGACTCTTATTTCTTCTGAAATTAAACTCTGATTTCTCTAGAAATCAGATTCTGAATTCATTAGAATTCATACTTTGATTCTCTATTATTTCAGAATCTAGTTATCCATATTTTTTAGACTCTAATTTATAATATTACAATAATCTAATTATTCATATTTCTAAATTTACTTTTCTAACGTAAAATTTTGTTCCAAGTTTATCAAATCCTATTATACTTACGTTTCTTAAACTTAAAAATGTTTTTTCTTACATATTATCATTTCCCACACTAATAATGTTTCCCATGTTTTCTCATAAGAAACGATTTTGTATAATATGTTTCTAACTAGCTGTTGGATAGGTGACACATGTATGTGTCCTTTCGAGATTTAAAGAAAAATATTACCATTGTAGGAGTGAGCTGTCCATTGAAACCTTTTCCTATAAATACCCCAGCCATTTGCAGAGTTCGACACACATTGAGAAGTGCTGGATGTGTTGATACTCTATGAGATATTTTCTACAACTTGCCTTGTGTGAGTTTGGTGAATAACTTGTTCGAACTAATGAAAAACTTGTTTAACCTACTTAGTGTGACTTCGATTGTTGCTGTGTACAATTGAGATATTATAGGGATAGGAAGACTAAGGTGTTGATCACCTTAGATATTGAGGGATTGTGGGGATAACAAGACATATTTTGATATTCTTATCAAGGGATTACCCTAGTGTGGGTAAGATATAATTTCTTGAATTTATAAATTAAGGGAGTTTTATCCAAGGTTGTTTGATACCATTCTCTTTTGGTTAAAATATTTATTATACTTGTCCTATTTTGTTAAAAGTTTTAATTCTGATGCATTTTGTTAAAGAATGAAAGTTTAAATTTATTTTACTTTCTTATACTTGTATACTATGATAAATAAGACTCTATATTCTTTAAGGTAGAATATTTCCCTTAGTAAACTTATCTTAAGTTTATTTATTGGATCCATCTTATCAGATCCTAATAAATTTAGTTTCTTAATTAATAACTAACAAGGGTTTGTGAATCCATCTTGTTTAACTTTGTTAAACATATATTTTCTTAAGGATAAAATCAAAAGTGTTTAAACCTAAAATTCACCCTTATTTTAAATTGAGAAATATATATATACATTTTGATCCTGCAATTGGTATTATAGAAGGTATCTAAAATACATATGCTTACATATACGTTTTCTTGCTCAACTTTTCTTTCTCAACTTTTCTTGAAGATTTTTTTTGTTTATAAACTTTTACTACTAACAAGTTTTGTGGAAAATATCTTTTTTATTTTCTAATATAATGGTAGGAATGAACATTGGATCAATAGACAAACTAATTCCTACCATACCACCAATCTTTGATGGCAATGACTATGAATATTAGAGAGATTTAATAAAGACCTTTGTTACTAACTCTGGAGTTGAAAACTTTATAATGCTCACTGGAGATTACAAGATACCAGAAAAGGAAGTGATAACCTTCAAAAATCAAGATAAATAGGAATATCAACTTAATTAAAAGGTACACAATAATTTATTATTTTCCATGACCAGGAATATCTATAGTCAAATTTCATTTTGTGAAGCTGCCAATAGCATATGGAAGAAACTTAAAGTTACACATTTTGGAACATCTAAAGTGATTGAAACAAGAAGAGATATTATTATAGCATAATATCAAGGCTTTATGTTCCCTTATGGAGAACCTCTATGCAAAGTTCAACAAAGGTTTTTGACCATTTTCAACAGTCTCCAGTTTATGGGTGAGAAAGGATTTGATGACGAAATGCTTGTGGATAAGATAATATATATTATGCCCAATGAGTGGGAATCTAAAAGTAAAACTATTGATGAGAATATGAAAGTTTAAAACATCACTCTTGATGAGTTATTTGGGAATCATCTTCAGCATGATACTAGAATAAAGATAGATGAAGAGATTGATAAGAAAAATAAAGGTAATGGCAGTGTTTCTTTTAATACTACATCAAATCATATGAAAGCCAAGACTCCTGAAAGAGTTACTAGATAAAATGATAAGAAAGATACTATTATATCCGAATCAAGTGATAGTGATCATTATGATAATGAACTTGAAAATCTTTCTATAATAATGAATAAGATTGTGGGAAAATATGATTTCCAATATAGATACAAGAAGAATGAAAAAAAGGATAATAAAGATTCAGAAGTAACGTGTTATGAACGCAAGAGAGAAGGTTATATCAGACCAGAATATCCTATTCTCAAAAGGGAATAAAGAAGGGATGGGTATTCATAAAGAAATAACAATAAGTACTATAAGTCTAAGTCTAAGAAATTAATGAAAGCTAATGACACCTAGAGTGCTAGTGGTGGGGATTCTTCTGATTAATCTTTAGATATTGAATCTTCTGGACAAAAAAATATTGGTCTTATAGCCATAATTACTACTATAAGTAAAGGTCTCATGTCTAAGGTAAATACTGATGAATCCTTAACCAATATTTCTTTACATGAAAATTTTCCTAATGAAGAATATTATGAATCTTCGGATAAAGAATCTTTCTCATAAGAAGATAATACTTTACCTTCCTTTGAATATGTATCTCGATTTTCTAAGTTACTTGAGAATGAAAATAGTAAGATCAAAAAGAATTCAGAGAAAAAAAATTCTAGATATCTATTTTAAAAAAAGAAGTATCAAATCTTTCAAAAGATCTTGATTATAAAACCCTTTATTTTTAAAAAGTTTCCAAAAACCTTAAGGAAGTAAATTCAGAGAAGAATAAACATTCTAAGGATCTTAAAAACATTATTTCCAATAAAAATGTTTTAGAGACTAACTAAAATTATAAGACTAATAACTACAAGGATAAGAATTTAGTTATCAGACTAAAATATCAAATATTTTCCTTAAAGAAACTTTTATCAAATTTTACTTCAGGAAGAAAAGAATTTGATAAAATGTATTCAAAATTTCATCCTCTAAGGAATAAGTCTGGGTTTGGTTATCTTGTTCAAGACCTATTTTTAGTCACAACTATTTTGTACCCCAAAGTGATCCTCTTTATACTAAGTGTCAAAGTGGTGGACATATGAAGAAAAACTATTCTTAAAAAAAACCCAATCCCTATGTTTTCATAATTCATATTTTTATAAAAAAATATGGATACCTATGATTTTACTTTCTAACAATTCTAGATCCAAACAATTTTTGATTCCAAAAGTCTAAATATTTTATTTTCAGGAAAAAAGGAAGTACCAATAGTAATATATGGTAAATGGATAGTGGATGTTCCTAACACATGACTGGTAACAAAAACATCTTTGAAAATATTGTTAAAATGAAAGGTGGAAAAGTAACTTTTAGAGAAAATGATCAAGGAGAAATTGTTGCTATAGATAATATTGTTCTTCTTGAAAATTATTTAATTTCAAATGTTTTATTTGTTAAAGGTCTTAAGAACAATCTTATAAGAATAATCCAATTATGTGATGAAGGTTTCCTTGTGAATTTTAGGAATGATAAATGCCAAGTATACAATTCCAAGGATGAGTTTATTCTCTTTGACCATAGGCTTGAGAATGTTTATACACTTAACTTATAAGTCCTTAGGAACCAAAACCTACCTTTCCTAAATGAAATGTAAGATCAATCTTGGTTATGGCATAGAAGACTAGGACACTGTAACCTTAGGAACCTATGAAAAATCTCAAAGAAAAGACTTGTTAAGGATCTACCAGAGCTTAGATTTGATTCTTCAAAAGATTTCGATCATTTTTAATATGGGAAAAAACATAAGTAAAGATTTAAATAAATAATTGAAGTCTCAAATTATAATTAATTATATCTAGTGCATATGTATATTTTAGGTCCAACACAGACTGGAAGTATTGGAGTAAAATACTATGTATTTGTGTTAGTTGATGATTACACTAGATTTACATGGGTCTATTTTATATAAAATAAATCTGAAGCCTTTTCTTATTTTAAATCTTTTTCAGGCAAATTTAAAAATGAGAAAAACCTTTCATTGATAACTATTCATAGTGATCATGGGGGAGAGTTTGAAAATTCAGATTTTGAATTTTTTTGTAGTAATAAATGCATTACTCATAACTTCTTAGCTCCAAGAACTCTTCAACAAAATGGTTTTGTTAGAAGAAGAAACTGAATTCTTCATGAGATAACTAGAACCATGTTGAGTGAATATTCTATTGCGAAACACTTTTGGGTTGAAGTTGTAAGTACTGCTTGTTATAGTATAAATCAAGTTTTAGTCAGACATTTTCTTAATAAAACACCTTATGAATTGTGGACTAGTTTAAAACCTAATGTTTGTTACTTTAAAGTATTTGGATGAAAAATAATCATATTGAATACTAAGGATAACTTTCATAAATTCGCACCCAAATCCGATGAAGGAATTTTCTTAGGATATTCCACTACTTCTAAGTATTCTAGAGTTTTTATCAAAAATTCTTGTGCTGTTGAAAAAAAATATATATTAAATTTGATGAAATTGATCCTTTTGTTTTAAAGAAACCACAACCTACATCCTCAGATGTGTTTTAAAATAATGATTATCAACCTTTTATGGAAGAATATTCTAATAATGAAAATACTCAAGAAAAGTTTTCTGAAGTATTTAACCTAGAATATTTTTTACCTTATATTGATGAATAGGTTTTACAAAACCCAAATTAGTTGTTTCTTAAGAATTATCTCAGTGATAGTATCCTTGGTGATGTAAATCAACCTATAAGGACTAGAATTTATTTAAGAAATGAAGTAGAACATCTAGTATTTATTTCCCAATTAGAACCTAAAAGAACTAATGATTATTTAAGTGATGATGATTAGATTAAAGTTATGCAAGATGAACTAAATGAATTCAAAAGGAAAAAAGTCCGGACCTTGGTTGAAAGACCTAAAGAAACTTCTAGAATTGGAGTAAAGTGGGTATTTAGAAATAAAGGTGATGAAAATGGAATCATTGTAAGAAATAAATCAAGATTAGTTTATAATGGCTATAATCAATAAGAAAGAATAGACTATGAAGAAACCTACGCTCCAGTAGCTAGACTTTAATCAATTCATATTCTCTTAGCCTTTACAGCATTCTTTAATTTCAAACTTTTTCAAATGGACTTGAAGTGTACTTTACTTAACAGATATGTTCAAGAGGAAGTTTATGTTGAACAACATCCTGGTTTTGAAGAAAAAAACATCCTGAACATGTTTACAAACTTACCAAAGATTTATATATACTTAAACAAGACCCTAGAGCCTCGTATGATAGACTTACATGATTTTTGTTACAAAACAATTATGTTAAGGGAACTGATGATCAAAAATTTTTTATAAAGAAAGATAAGAAAAATGTTTTTATTGTTAAAATTTATGTTGATGAAATTATATTCAGATCAACTCAACAATACTTAACTAATTCTTTTGTGAATCTCATGAAATATGAGTTTGAAATGAGTATAATGGGTGAGTTAACATTTTTTCTTGGTTTTCAAATTTATCAAAAACCAGAAGGAACCTATATATCTAAAAATTAGTATATTAAATATATTCTTAAGAATTATGGATATGAAAATACTAAAATTATAAGTACTCTAATCAGTACCTCAAACACTCTTGATCTTGATGAAGCTGGGAAACCAGTAGATCAAACATCTTTTAGAGGTATGATAATAAGTTTACTATACTTAACATCTAGTCATCCAGACTTAATGTTTTTTAGTATGATTATGTGAAAGATATCAATATAATATAAAGGAATATCATTTAAAATTAGTGAAAATAATATTTCACTATTTAAAAGGAACCATGGATTTAGGAATTTTTTATTCTTTTAGAAATGAATTTGTTTTAAAGATATTTTTGGATGTTGACATTAGTGGATATAGAATAGATAGAAGAAGTACATCCAGAACTTGTCATTTCTTAGGAGATTCATTAGTTTCATGGTCATGCAAGAAGAAATACTCAGTAGAACTTTCCACTGTTGAAGATGAAAATGTAGCAGCTAGATGTTTTTGTGCTCAAGTGTTGTGGATGCAACACACACTCATAGACTATGACATTAATTTTACAAAAACACAAATAATGTGTGATAATATTAGTTCCATTTACCTAAGAAAAAAACCTGCACATCAATCTCGTGAAAATCACATAGACAATATACATCACTTTCATAGGGATCACACACTTAAAATAGATATAAATATTCAATTTATTGGAATGTAAGACCAACTTACTGACATTTTTACAAAATCTTTACCGTTCAATAGATTTGAATACTTTAAACAAAATTTAGGAATGATAACCATAAAGTAATCACCCATATTAACTTTTTGTTGAAATATATCTCCATACATTAATATACTCCTTTTAACAGGGGGAGTACATATGTTTATATCTTTTATATTTTCTTTTAAAATTTTTTTCGAAACCTAAAATTTTCAGAACCTAGAAATTTTCAGAACATAAAAAGTTTATCTTTCACTAATAAAAATTTCCAGAACCTATGTTCTTCAAGAAGAACACTATCAATATTGAAAATTATTTATGAGAAATTAGGAAGGTATGTTTCCTTACTTAAATATTCATAATTGAAGTTTTTTCTTGTTGGTATTTCTATCTTATTTTAAGAAAAATTTATCAGATTCACTTTCCTTAAATCCAATTTTTCCTTAAAACCTTAAAAGAATAGAACCTAAAAATTTTCTTTGGCATTGATATAAATCATTAGATCAGATTATGCTAATCTCAACCGTTTGATTGAATCAAGAATATGATCCTTCAACGTAAAGCCTATATAAAATCCCCCCATATTCGCATCCCACATCAGTTATCTCAATAATTCCGTGCCAAATTTCTATCGCTCTTCAAATCTACCATTCAATTTTCACTATTTACTTAAGCTCCCAATGTCTCTTGAAGTTTCCTTGTAAACTCTAATGGTCTTCAATAAGGAACTCAAGTATTGGAAAATTTATAGGGAAAGGTTGCTGGAACCAAATTTCTTTGTGAATAATGATTCTATAATCTCAAAAATAAAAAAGAAAAATAGTTGGGAAAGTCTATACGTAGCCAATGAAAAGAATCAAGATCTGATATATCTTGATCTTCTTATAGAATTATATGATACAGTTCATTTTTAAAAACAAGGAGGAAGAGAAATGTTTTCTTTCAAGAGTTATGGTAAGACTTATTACTTTTCTTTAAACAAGGTAGCCAGTATCATGGATATACATTATGAAGGTGAATCAATTTTTTCTCACAAAAATTACCATACAAGGAAGGATCTTTTGAGATGGTTAAGGAAATTAAGTGTATAAGACTTAAAGTAGTAAAGTCACCAAATATTTCTCATATTTAAACCAATTATATATTTCTAGCTCTATAGATGAAAAATTTTATAATTATGAGAAAAGAAGACAAGGATTACCTTAATAAATAAGATATCTTTATGATGGATTTCCTGGTAGATCTAAGGAAGATAAATATCATCAAGTACATTCTTTTGACCATCAACAATATTAAGAATGGTACCATCAAATCTCAGACCATAATGTATCCTACGATCTTATCCAAGATCATTTTCTTGTGTTTAGAATCCTTAAAAATCCCTTACATCACAATGGATAGAGTTTTTAGGAAAATGTTTTTGAGTGATGATACTCTGAGAAAGATGAAAATAGGTTTTAATATTCCGATAAGAGAGTTATTTGAACTTTATAATAATGATGATCAAGCTACCAGCAAGAAAGGTGATGTAGGAGAAAGTTCCAAGTAAACTCCAAAGAAAAGAAAAGATAAAGAACCATAACCAAAAGAGAAAGTTCCATCACCCGAGTCAGTATCTGATCCATCCAAGATGAAAAATAAAATAACATTTTCTGATGCAGTTATTTCTAAATGGAGAGAATAGAAGAAGAAAAAGAAATAGGGAGGTGCATTTTTTGGGTTAGACCTTGATAATGGTAAGGCCTTAAGGATTAAAGAAGCTAAAGATCTTGAGAAGCAAGATACAAAGAAAGAAGTTAAAGAAAAATATTTCAGAAGCTGAGATTGTTCAAGATCTTCTTAGAGATACAAAGAAGGCATCTGAAAAAGTTTAAGTACCAGAATCCTTCATGCAAGAGTTAGTTAAAATTGAAGCTCTAGGTTCTAATAAGAGAAAGAAAGTTATTTCGATTCTAGAACCCATTTTTGAAGAAGAATAAGTGTATAAAGAAGAAGAAGAATAAGAAGAGGAAGGGGAAAGTGATAATATAATAAGGATGGTGGAAGAATACCAAGAAAAGGAAATTCATTTTGAAAAGTTGTCCATCAAAACTTCCCAAGATGAATCCACCAAGATAATTTTAGAAGGTCAATCAATTGAAAAAAATTATGATTCTTAGGATGAGGTTGATAAACCTTTAAATGATGAGAGTTTTAATCATGATTTTATTCATCCTGATGATGATAAAAAAGTTGGTGAAAAGGTTACTGATAAAGAAGTTGATGATAATGAAAAAATATTACAAATTTCTAATAATGAGCATGAGACTCAGAAAGTTGAGAAAAAATTCTCTAAAGCTAAGAAAGCTAAGAAAGTAGTTGTTTATTCACTAAAGAGAGATGTATTTAAAAAATACAGGAATGATGTTGTTGGAACATCTAAGGGAAAAGAATATGAGCAAGATAAAGTTCTTTCTCCAATAAAATAATCTGCTTCATAATCCTCATCTTCCTTAGGAAATGATTTTATTGTTCATTACTTGAAGAATATTGTGAATACCATTCCCTTATTTCCAAGTATTTATTCTAGGTTCCAACTACTTCAATAAAAAATCAATCAGAAGTTATATTCAATAAGAATTATCACGGAAAATTTTATCAAACTTGACGCCATGTTGAAGACTTTTCAAATCAAGTATGATTATCATAGAAGACCTTTCACAGAAATAACCAAGTGGTCTAAGTCATTAATTGATGATCTGTAAATTTTGGATGATTTCAACGATTCAGTCAAGGATGACTTTGATAAGTATGATAAAACAATAAATAACTTTCAACAAGTCATTCAGAGAAGCCAAATCAAGATCAAGCTGCTCAAATCCAAGAGGATAAAGACCTAAATTGAAAGCTTAATTCTACTGCTTTAAATTTAAAAAGAGAAATGGAACTCTAGGAAGAGATGGAAAAAAATTTCAAAAAGGAAGAATAAGTGATAAAATCTCAAGGTGAAATTATTAAATCTCAAGAAAAAAAGGATCAAAGATATTGAAAATAAAAATCAAAATCAGGATCAGTTAATCAAGAAGTATGAAAATTATCATAAAGAGCTGAAGAAGATGAAGGCAACACTGAAAAATCTATTGCCGAAGGAGAAAAAATGGTGAATGATTTCTCAAATATGATCTTTTTTTTGTATTTTATTTGTAAAAAAGTTTCCCATCTTAATAAATTTCATTATATTTTCACTATTTTTCTTTGTATATTCCTAAAATTTCAGGTACAATTTTTTTCTTTCCCTCCATTCCTTTTTAAAAATTGAAAAGGGGGAGAAAAAAATAATCAAAATAATTTTAAGAAAGATAACATCTAAGGGGGAGAGTACTTAAAGAATAAATTCATAAAGAAGAAGTTGTATCTATAAGAATGATAAGAATATGATCTGTAAGGATTTTAAAACCAAAGGGGGAGTTATTTGTATTAATTACGATCCTTAAACCAAGTAAAGGGGAGATAAGTATTTCTTTTAAGTTCAAAAATGGATTTTTTAGTCCTTATATTCTTTCAAGAAAAGTTGTTTGTTCTTTCAAAAAAGGGGGAGATTTTTGATTCAATAAGTTTCCTTATAAATTTTATATTCCTTTATTTTTTGAAAATCTCAAACACATTTTCTTAAAGAAAATTATCTTTCTCTAAGAATTTTTTTCTAAGGAAACTTACTTTCTTTGAAAATGTTTTTGACTTTACCTATGTTTTTCATTGTCTTATATAATGTTTTCTCAAATAAATCCTAACCATATTTTTCTTAAGTCAAAACATCATATATTTATCTAACCCAGTTCCTTAGAATCCAATTTCCCTAGAATTGTGACTCCGATTTCTCCTAAAATAAGACTCCGATTTCTTCTAAAATCAGACTTCAAAATCTCTTGAAACTAGACTATGATTTCCTTTTAAATCAGACTCTAATTTCTTTTTAAATTAGGCTCTGATTTCTTCTAAAATCAGACTATTATTTCTTTTGAAATTAGACTCTGATTTCTTCTGAAATCAGACTCCGGTTTATTTTGAAATCAAGCTCTGACTTCTCCTGAAATCAGACTCTAATTTCTTCTGAAATTAGACTCCAATTTCTTCTGAAATCATACTTTGATTTCTTATGAAATCAGACTCCAATTTCTTCTAAAATAAAACTCCAATTTCTTTTGAAATCATATTTTGATTCTTCTAAAATCAAACTCTAATTTCTCTTAAAATCAGACTCCAATTTCTTCTGAAATCAGGCTCCGATTTCTCTAGAAATAAGATTATGAATTCATCAAAATTCATACTTGATTATCTATTATTTCAGAATCCAATTGTCCATATTTTTTAGACTCCTATTTCTAATATTCCTAGAATCAGATTATTCATATTTGTTAATGTTGCTTTTCTTTCTAAACATATTGTTCCAAGTTTATCAGATCCTGTTATACTTAATTTTCTTAAACCTAAAAATATTTTTTCTGACATATTATTGATTCTCACGCTTATAATGTTTCCCATGTTTTCTCACATGAAATGATGTCGTAAAATTTGTTTCTAACTAACTGATGACTGAGTGACATGTGTACAGGTCCTTAAAAGATTTAATAAAAAATATGACAATTGGAGGAGGGATCCAACCTTTGGAACCTTTTCCTATAAATACCCCATCCATTTGAAGAGTTTGATGCACATTGAGAAGTGTTAGATGTACTGATACTCTGCGAGATCTTTGGTCAGACCTGCCTTGTAAATATTTGGTGAAAAACTTGTTCAAATTGAATAAAAACTTGTTAAACCTACTTAGTGAGACTCATATTATTATTGTTTATAATCGAGGTCTTACGGGGATAAGAAGACAGAGGTTTCGATCACCTTAGAGATTAAGGGCTTGTAGGGATATCAATACAGATTCTGATATTCCTATCGAGGGATTAACCTGGTGTGGGTAAGATATAATTTCTTGAAAGTATAAATCAAGGGACCTTTATCCAAGGTTTTTTGATACCCTTATCTTTGGGTTAAAAGATTTATTTTACTTGCCTAATTTTGTTACAAGTTTTAATTCCGTTTCATTTTATTAAATAAATAAAGTATAACTTTCTTATACATTATTATACTTGTATGATTTAATAAATAAGATTATATATGCTTTAAGGTAGAATATTTACCTTATTAAGCTTATCTTAAGTTTCTTTATTGGATCCATCTTGTCAGATCCTAATAAAGTTAGTTTCTTAGTAAATAACTAAATAGGGTTTGTGAATCCATCTCGTTTAACTTTGTTAAACATAGATTTTCCTATGGATAAAAATGAAAGTTTTTAAACCTACAATTTAACCCATCTTGTAATTGATAAATATACATATACATTTCAATCCCAAACCCATTACTATTATAAAAATAAAAATCCAATTTATTGAGGTTCTTTCCCTTCCATTATAGAAACCCTAGGTCCCTTATAACGATATCTAAAGGGAGTCTACCGAAGAAGAGGTAATTATCTCTATAGAATCTTTCAAGTTTATTCTTCTTCCAATTCCTATTTGTGTGTAATAACCATCTTAAAATAATAAATCTAGTATCACAAATATATTGATATATTATTATTATTATAGGACAACCATATTCCATCTCCTTTCCATCCTACAAAAAGAAAAAACATCACTCATGCGTACTTATGGCTTACGTCTCCACGTAACAGTGTAATTCATTTTTCATCCCCAGTTTACTAGGATTATTATAAATATGGAACCAATGAGTATATATGATATTTATTACATAAATATTATTCTAAAAATATTAATTATTTTTTTCTTTCTATCTTTTGAAAAGTGAAAACAACATTTATGCATACATATGACCTACCGTCTCCATAAACAGTGTAATTAATTTTTCTATATCTATCTTTGTGGATGAATATAAATATCCATATATTAAATATAAATTATATCTATAACATTAATAATATTTTATATATTTTTTAATGATAATAAATTTATAAGGACTGTAACTACCAAATCAAAGCATACATGAAAAACAAAGCCGTTTTCACCTAGAACAATGATTTAATACATAATAGTTAATAAATAGATGATGAAAGATTAAAAATAAATCATAAGTTGTATAATATATATATATATATATATTATGTTTCTTTGATATATGTATAATAAATTTATATTTATTATACAGTAATTTCGAACACGTACGAAGGAAGTTGGACCAGAGGTAAGAGTTTTTCGTCCCACTTTTACTTTAGTGGGACATATGCCATATTCACAACTTATTTATTTTATGTGGTGTATATAATTCCCCTTTAATATTTTATACCATGAAACTCTTTATCCCCATGTTATTTAAATTTTCATTTTAAATTATTTATTTCACGGGGCTTATAAGTCAAAAGTTACCAAAGTGGTAAGAGTCTATTTCACAATTTCATCATTATTCGGAATCGTTTATTTTTATGTCTCAAATGAGGAATATTCCTCTTACATGTCCATGTTTTCTAATTTTTTTTCAGAAATAATTTTAATATTATCCAATTATTGTTTAAATTAATTTTTAACTTTGTTTTACTTTTTTCATAAATGTTTTAAAATGAATCTTCATGTCGTTTTCCAAATGAGTTACCTTTTGACTTTTTCTTACAAAAGTGTGAAAGGAATGTTTTTTAACTTATACATAATGAATGGAATTTCCTACTGTCATGAATCCTCAATTATTTTAAGATTCCTTTACAATTTTATATAGTTCTTTTCTAAGAAAATGATTTATTTATTACGTGTGAAATTTTTATATTTTAAAAAGTAATTTTCAAAGTAGAAAGGGTATTTTGCTCATGAAATATTCATGTGAACTTTTTTTAAGATATTTTCATCTATGTTAAAACCCTATGTTGAATCCTATATTTAGGATATAATCTAATTAAACCATCCACCATATTTATTTGTATGGTTTATAACCATTTTTATTGGGGGAAAGTATTGGAATTTCATATGATAATTCTTTAAATATAGAAAATTATTGATTGTATGGTTTATAACCATTTTTATTGGGGTAACGTATTGAAATTATATATGATAGTTCTTTTAATATGGAAAATTATTGATTGTTAAGGAATATTGATTCAATTGTATTATTTATTCATATTAGTAATTAATTGGACTTAGTAAGTGAGGGGAGGGGCCTAATATATCCCTTAGATGCATAAGTAGGTCTCATGAGATAAGCTAGATTGAGTTTTGGCCAAGGCCTTACCCATTTATATATATTTGATGGTACATGGCCCTAATGAATTTTTCAGATGTCTTGGATAAGGCCTCGATGGTAAGTCTCAGATGTCCAAAATTATACATTCAATCATTATGAAATCAGTTATTAATGTCCATGTAATTATTTTATTAGTTAGAATATCCATAGATAGGTTTCAAGCTCATTTGATTGTTTATATTGATTATTTGATCATCATTTATTCCTGCTATATTATACTCAAGTTATTGTATAAATAGAATGTATTTCAGTTATTTACCTTTTCATATTTTTTATTTTTATTTATTCATGATATATTACTCTCTACGCATACACTTACTGAGTATCTCAGATCACCCATTTCTTATTTTTTATTTTCCCTAGGATACCAGGAAGTGTTTTGTGATTGATATAAAGGAATTTTCTAAGTGAAATAATGGTGTTCTCAAAGAAAACAATTTAAGTATTTTCTGTTTTTAAAATATAATGTTAATTTAAAGTATGTATCTAGTTTACCAAGACTACTAAACTATTCGGTCATTTGGGATGTGATTTCTTGTATCTATTTTAAATTTAATTAAGTAACCCCCAGCTCTGGGATACTAGATTCTGGATATTTATAGTTTGTACCAAATCAATTTTAGTAAAAACCTTGGGAACTAGATTTAAGGAAATATATATTAGGGAATATAACCCTATAAATTACTTTGATGATAAGTCTAAGTATATTATAACATCCTATAGATTTTGTAATGAATATGAAAAAACTATTATGAAACTAAAAAATCATATACTGAGAAGAAGGTGTCATTATTTAGACATCCTTTGAATAATATTTCAAGGCTATTTAATAACTCACTCTGATTAATGTAGTTTTATGCTTACACTTTTCTTTTTGATTTTAGTCAATTTCTAGAGCTAGGAGGAATGATGCAACACCTCAGAATTATAAAGTATTGAAAAGACTAAATATTACTACCAATGTTAATAAGGTTCACCTTTATTTTTAGGTTCCTACCAGATTATAACTCCACAGTTAAGGGTTTTTATCTTGGAGTAGTGATTAATATGGGTGGCATCTTGGGTAGTTTCTTTGTGTGTGTGTGAGTGAGGAAAAAGTATACTAGAATAAACCTTTGATGGTATGTGGGTACAATCATTAGTATAGTGATTTTTTAGGCATGTGTGTGGGCCCTATGTGGGGACCACATATCTATGGGGAAAATGGTGTTTCTTGGAATTCTAGGACCCAATGGACATGTTAAGGTAGGGTGCGTATGTTACCAGTGTGGCCTAGTTGTTATGTTGTTATCAGAGGATGAATCTAGCCTGAAGTGTAGTGGCACTATTTTGGTTGAGATATAGGGTCTATAATGAGGATGATGTGTTCTAAACTGGGGGGGGGATGTAAAAAACCATAATAACAAATTGTTGAAAAGGCTGCATATTACTTCCCATTTCAATAAGATTCACCTTTATTTTTGGGATCCAACTTGATTAGAACTCCATAGTTAAGTATTATTCGCCTGGAGTAGTGATTAGTATAGGTGACCTCCTAGTATGTTTCTTAGGGTGCGTGTGAGTGAGGGCAAAGCAAACTAGAAAGAACATGTGTTGGCATGTGGGGATAATTATTAGTTTGATGATATTTCTGGGCATGTGGGTGGGCCCTAGGGGGGATCACATGTATTATGGGAAATTAGAGGTTCCTGGGGGGCCAAGACTCGATGACCATGTTAAGAATAGGTGTCTGTGCTATTTGCAGGGACCAATTGTTACATCAGTATTAGAGGAGGAAGCCATCCTGAAGTGTGGTGGAACTGTCTGGGTTGAGATGTACGGTCCAAAATGGGGACATTGTGCTCTAAGGGGGGATGTGACACCCCAGAATGATAATGTATTGAAAAGACTAAATGTTACTACCCATGTCAATAGTGTTCACATTTCTTTTGAGGATCCTACTTGATTTGAACACATAATTAAGTGCACTTGGCCTGGAGAAGTGAATAGGATGAGTGAACTCATGAGATATTTCTCGAGGGGTGTGTGAGTGAGGAAAAAAACTGTAAATAACACGTGTTGGCCTATGGGGACAATCATTAGTTTGATGATCTATTCTAGCACATGGGTGGGTTCTAGGTGGGGACCATGTGTATATGAGAAATTGGTGGTTCTTGGAAGGCCAGGACTCGATTCCTATGTTAAGGAAGCACATATCTGTTGTAAGTGGGGCCTAGTTGTTACAAAATATGTTAACATTGAATGTGATGGAAAATTCGATGATTAAAAGAAACCAAATTGGATGATGAATAGAGAGATATGTTGGACTGTGGGGACAATCATTAGTCTGATAATCTTTTCAGGCCTTTTGGTGGGCCCTTAGTGGGGACCACATGTCTATAGGGAAATTGATGGTTCTTGGAAGATCAGGACCTGACGACCATGTTAAGGTAGGGCATCTATGCTGTCTGTGTGGCCCAATTTTTACTATTCATGTTTACACTAAACTTGATGAAAAATTTGGTGTTTATGAGAAACCAAAATGGATGATGACTTAAGATAATGATATTTTTATTTTGCCTAATCAGCTATGGTAACATATGATTAACAACACAAGATTTTATGAGATTCCTAATGTATAAAATAAGAGAAAAATTGAATTTTATGGAAGTTTAGGGGAAATGATCATAGAGGTAAGAAAGTTCAATTTTATTTTAATCAATAATTCTAGAATAAACACTTATAATAATATCTAAAATGGAGAGGAAGATGTTTTCTATGTGGATATAAAGGGAATAGAGTAACAAATTGCTAAAGAATTTTATTTCTTATATATGGGGAACTTGGGAATTATTCGATACAATGCCTTAAACTAAGGGTTACTCTATAGACCAAAGTGTAGGATCAAAATAATGATGTAGATGCTCAATATACAAGAGGTGGGGTGAATTGTATACTTTAAAAATTCCTTTGGATCCTTTAAAGTTAGTTATGGATAACTAAGTTTTCCTAAGATGAGGAAAGTTCTAAGTTTAACAAAGTTAATCTAAGAAACTTCACAACACCTCTAACACCAATTGAAAACTTGGAATAAGGAATGAAGTTATAAACTTTAAGTTCTATGTACTTGCTTAAAACTGGAAAGAGATTCCGAAAGTAGGTTCTGGAAATATGGATCCGGAAAATTGAAACTTAACTAAATATTACAATATGAGATTCTACCTTATAGCGTATAGAATCTAAATGTAACAGAGTACATGTAAGGAAGTATAATAAAGTTATACTTTCCTTACAATACAAAATGTAGCGGAAACAAACAAGTAGTAAAACTATAAGTAACAAGATATAAGTCTTTTAACCCAAAGAGAAGGGTATCCAAAAACCTTGGATAAAGGTCCCTTGATTTATACTTTCAAGAAAGTCTATCTTACCCACACCAGGGTAAGCCCTCGATACGAAGATCAGAATCTCTATCTTGCTATCCCCGCAAGCCCTCAACATCAAGGTAGTTGGATCCTCTGTCTTCCTCAGCAAGGAAGCCCTCGAACTTTAAGGTAGTCGGCACCTCTGTATTCCTATCCCCGGAAGTCCTCGAATGTAATCACCAACATTCGGAGTCACACGAAGCTTTGAGAGTTAATAAGATCCTATCTCTCTAGAAATCACTTCAAGCATGTAATCACATGAGTCGAAGATTAGTTGTTGTGATCTCTTTCAAATGATCTCCTATTTATAGGCTCGGTCGACCTCCTTTCCAACAGTCATATTTTCCTTAAAAATCGGAGGGACCTATACACGTGTCACTTAACCAACGGTTAGTTTATAATGGAATAGACGACATCATTTTGTAACAAAACAAGTGTAACAGAAGGTACAAAATCATTTTAAGTCTAACTCAAAAGTTTGGAGTGAAGATTCGGAGTGTTAGAAAAAATATTAAAGAGTATACAAATTATAAAAGTGTAAGAAAAGTGAAAGTTTGGAATCTAAGCAAAAAATAATATTTGGAGTCTAAATAAATTTGGAGTGTATAAAGCAAAGATGACCAGATTCTGTTTAATAGGTGAATTCGGAATGAGAATTCAGAATGACAATTTGTCATCAGAATTCGTAATGATAATTTGTAATCAGGATTCATCATTAGATTTTAGTGTCGAACTTCATGAGAGTTCGTATCCATAATTCAGAGTAGAACTTTATTAGAGTTCGTATCCAGAATTCGGAGTGGAACTTCATTACAGTTCTCATCCAGAATTCGGAGCCTAAAATAGAATGCTTCATATCAAAGTTTTAAATGATTCCGAGAATATAAAAATGAAACCGATTCTTATACTTGAGAAATATATGGATGAAAATATGATAAGGATAATTTTCCTTATAAAAGCGATTTTCCTTATAAAAGCAATTTTCCTTATAAGAGAAATTTTCCTTATAAAATCAATTTTCCTTATAAAAGCAATTTTCCTTATAAAATAAATTTTCCTTAAAAATAAGGTGTTTGTGATTTTCAAAACAAGAAGGAATGGAAAAGTAATAAGGAAAACCCTTTTGACTCAACAATCTCCCCCTTTTTGGAAAGCACAAACATCCTTACGAAAAATAAAGACTAAGTAGAAAAAACATTAAGGCTTATCTCTCTTTGCTTATGGATGTTGATGAATACGACTAACTCCCCCTTAGGCTTTGAAACTCTAAGGATCGTATTCTAGATTTCCGGAAAGGAATTTCATTAAGAATAAGAATGTATTCTTTAATGAAAAACTCCCCCTTAGATAAAATCTATTAGAGTTCTTTTTCTTTCTCCCCCTTTGTTAAGGTTCTTTTTCCTTATCCCCTTTTGTTAGGGTTCTTTTTCCTTCTCCCCCTTTGTGATTTTCAAAAAGAATTCGAGGGAATGGAAAATATAACAAAGTACCTGAAAAATTAGTAACAACAACAAAAAAAATGAGCAAGCAAGATTTTCATTACATTTGAAAGTTCAAAAACAAGAAGGCTAAGATAAAACAAAAGATCAGATTTGTCTATTTTGGATCTTTTTCCTTCGACATGAGACCCTTGAGAATAGTCTTTATCTTCTTCAAGTCTTTATGTTCTTCTTCGGCTTGATTCTCTAACACAACTATTCTTGAACTTTGAGCTTCAATATTTTCTTCCTGGGCTTCAAGATTTTCTTCCTGAGCTTTAAAAACTTGTTCTTGCTTTAAAAACTTCTCTTCAATCTCATTCTGACGATCCCTTTCATTCCTCCAGTTTTGAGCAACAAAATTCAGCTTCCCATTCAGATCTTTGACTTCTTGAATCCAGAAATTCTTTTCATCTGTCAACTTTTCTTCAAAGGAAGAAGTTAGATCATTTATCTTCCTATATTCTATCTCAAAAGCGTCTTTAACATTATCTTGGAATTAATACAAGAGCCTCATATCTTCTATAGTTTTCCTCGACCAACTAGTCATTTTCTTACAAGTCCTTTTGTGGGCTTCATAGCCGACAAAAAAAGTTTTGAACTGATCCTGGATCTCAACACATTTATCCATAACCATGGATACAGAGTTTGTTTTCTGATTCAAAGTATGTTGGAGAATCTGACATCTTGTATCAATACTTGAGAAGGTCGAAATAGAACCTACCAACTTCTTTAAAGACTAAACAACAAAGTCATGTCCCAACGAAGATGACTCCGAATCCGAGACTCTGCTTGGAGAATTCTCTTCTTCAAAATTCTCATCCTTCTTCTTAGAAGAATCACTAACTTCCCTTCTCTTTATAGCCACTGAGCTCGGGGTATCGATAACATGTTTCTTTCCCTTATCCCTTTTCAGAATGGATTGCTGTTACAGAGTTTTTCTGTTCACTATCAGACACTTGAACAACATTGTCTTCATCATCAGCATCTTTTTGAGCAACATCCTCTACATTCTCCATTTGAGCAATATCATGTAGAATATGTTCTTCCTCTACATGATAAGCTACTTCTTGTTCTCCTTTCTCTTCATCCTTCCCTGGAGATACTAACTTAGAAGACTCAGCTTCTGAAGTTCGGAGTGACAGATGTTCCGAAGGTGACCCCTTATAATCGTTTACTTGCTTCAATAGATCTTCGGTATCACCACTACCTTCAGTAACTGCTTCTTCCTCTTGCTCAAACTGCTCAACTTCCTCAACATACTTAGCTTTTACCTTCTCCAGAGTGACATAGTTTCTTACTAGAGTCTCAGGTAGAGATTCCAAAGAAAAGGATCTCAGAACTGAAATGTTTCCGGAGGCCATCTCATTAAACTTTAACAAAGTCTGAACCGCCTCAGCTTCAGACGTCTTCTTATTAAGCTTCTTTTGTTTCACTTGTTTTTCTAGCTCATCCGCTGTCCTTTCCTTCAAGGCCTTAGCCTCCGCAGGATCCAAGCCAAACTGAGGCTCCCCTTACACTCTTTTCTCTTTGATTTACCTCCACTTAGCAACTACCTCATCAGGGTAAGATTTATTCTTCTTCGGTTTTGGAGGTTCGGAATGAACTTCCTTAGATTTGGGATTCTCTGCTTCAACTTCAACTTCTTTCAACTTTCTCTTCTTCACTAGCTTAGAAGATTCGGGTTCAGCAACTTTCGGAACCGCTTCTTCTTGAACTGGAAAATCAAAGAACTCACCAGTCTCCTTGTTGAAAGCAACGTTCATCCTTTTGAGGGTACCATCACTCACCAACATAATTTTGCAAACTCTTGTCTTAGACTTGCAAGCCTCCTTAAAAGACTAAAGGCACCGAACTATTAACTTCGAGATGATTGCTGGATACATTATAATCTGAGCTCTCAGATTCCCTTTATTAACATTCTCAATGGTAATAAGAATGTGTCTCATCAGATTAAACTTCCTTAGATTAATTAGAAAATCTAAGATAAAGATCTCACTCTTCTTCAAACTGTCTTTGTCACCCTTTCTCGGTACGATAAATCCTTGTACCCATAATTCTAGAATCCGAAAATTTGTAGACAGACTAGCAATCTTTGGAGCCTTGTCATCTGACAGTCCAAGAGTCTCCAAAGCTTTTTCATTGTCAAAACTTCCCTTTGAATCCGGAAAAACATGAGTGATGAATTCGGCTTCTCCTTCATTGTTCAGCCCTACCAAGCTGGCTGCCTTGGCATAAGAAAGCTTATAAGTCTTTCCATAAGACTTAAAAAACAATTTCTCCCTACCATCTTCCTTAAAGAAGGAAACTGTCTCATAGAAATCTAAAAGAAAATCTGAATATACTTCATCTTGATTTCTGGGCTTAGACACAGCAACATATTCCCATCCATTAAGCTTAATGTTCTTAGATATAAGAGAATCATACTTGTTTAAGAAATCAGGATGAACTAACCTTTCTATATATACTAACCAATGAGAAATCGGCTTAGTGGTTGACATGTCTTGAGAAGCTACTTCCACAGATATTCAGATCTGAAGACTTCTGGGATGTTCGGAACAGAGATTACTAAAGATCGGAACATCCTTAAAACGGAGAGGCAGAGATTCGGGACGCTAGAGCTTGAAAAACCGATGTGGAATGAGTCTCGGGTTCCCCTTTATATAGGAAAAGAATTTGACCGTTGGTCTTCAAAATTCATCTAACAGTTGAAAAAAAACACTGATCTGATCTGACGGTTGAGAACAATCCCGCAAGAAAACTTGAATCCGATCTTTTGAGGTTTTTGTTAAAACAAAGATTTAATAAAATTATAGTCCGAAAACAAAATATAAGAAAATAACAGCTAGTAAAATATGATTATGAAAACATAATTAAGGAAATCATACCTTTCGAATTGGCTTAGGAGGATTATTCATAATGGGTAATATTTGAAGAAAAATTAACTAGGAAAAACATAGTTCGCAAAACTCACTACGAAAAACAAACTCAGTACGGAAAACTCAGTATGAAAAAAAATAAAAAAATGAAAAAACATTATAGGATTTCAGTACGAAAATTTCATTACAAAAGTTTGAATACGAAAAGATCATTATGATAGTCTCGGTACGAAAATCTCGTTATGGAAACACCAGTACGAAATTTTCCATTCCGAAAGTTTAGTTCCGAAAAGTTTAAAAAACTAACTTTGAAAAATTTTAGTTACTCTAACAATCAAATGTACTACCCCTGTGAAAAGGAGTTTATTAATGTAAGGAGAATTTTTTCAACAGAAAGTTAATTAAGGAAGATTACCTTACGATTATCATTCCTAACTTCTGTTTAATGTATTCAAATCTATCAGAAGGCAAAGATTTTGTAAAAATATCAGCAAGTTGATCTTGCATTCCAATAAACTGAAGAATAATATCTCCTTTTAGTGTGTGATCCCTAAGAAAGTGATGCCTAATATCTATCTGTTTTGCACGTGATTGATGTGTAGGGTTCTTACTTAGGGCAATGGAACTTGTGTTATCACACAAAATTTGAGTTTTAGTAAAACTCAAGCCATAGTCTGTGAGTGTGTGTTGCATCCACAACACTTGAGCACAACAACTTCCAGCTGCTACATATTCGGCTTCAGCAGTGGAAAGTGCTACAGAATGTTGCTTTTTGCAAGACCAAGAAACTAACGAATCTCCTAAGAAATGACAAGTTCCGGATGTACTTTTTCTATCCATTCTACATCCACCAAAGTCAGCATCAGAAAAGATTTTTAGAACAAAATCATTTCCAGAAGTATAAAATAATCCTCGATCCATAGTTCCCTTAAGGTAGCAAAAAATTCTTTTTACTTCCTTTAAGTGGGATTCCTTAGGATTGGATTGATATCTTGCACATAAGCATACTGAGAACATTAAGTCTGGTCGACTGGCTGTTAAGTAAAGTAAACTTCCTATCATACCTCTAAAAGATGTTTGATCTACTGGTTTCCCAGCTTCATCAATATCTAAAGAGTTTGAGGTACCAATGGGAGTACTTATACTCTTAGTGTTGTCATAACCATACTTTTTGAGAAGATATTTAATATACTTATGTTGAGATATATAGATTCCTTCTAGTTTTTGAGAAATTTGAAAACCAAGAAAAAAATTTAACTCGCCCATCATACTCATTTCAAACTCAGATTTCATTAGACTTGCAAAAGAGTCGGTTAAGGATTGCTGAGTTGAACCAAATATGATGTCATCAACATAAATTTGAACAATCAAAACATTTTTCTTGTCTTTATTTATAAAAAGGGTTGGATCTGAATTTCTATTAACATAGTTATTTTGAAGAAAAAATCCAGTGAGTCTATCATACCATGCTCGTGGGGCTTGTTTAAGACCATACAGAGCTTTGGTAAGTCTAAAAACATGATCAGGATGTTTGGTATCTTCAAAGCCAGGAGGTTGTTCAAAAAAAACTTCCTCTTGAACATAACCGTTAAGAAAAGCACATTTCACATCCATTTGAAAAAGTTTAAAATTAAATAATGCTGCAAAGGAAAGTAGAATACGGACAGATTCAAGTCTAGCTACTGGAGCATAGGTTTCTTCATAGTCTATTCCTTCTTGCTGATTATAGCCTTTAGCAACAAGTCTAGCTTTATTTCTTAATATGACTCCATTTTCATCACATTTATTTCTGAAAACCCATTTTACTCCCATAACAGAAGTTTCCTTAGGTCTTTCAACCAAGGTACATACTTTATTCCTCTAAAATTCATTTAGTTCATCTTGCATGGCTTTGATCCAATCATCATCACCTAAAGATTCATTAGTGCTTTTTGGTTCTAATTGGGAAAGAAATGCTAGATGTTCTATTTAATTTCTTAAGGAACTTCTAGTCCTTACAGGTTGATTTACATCACCAATGATACTATCACTGGGATGATTCTTAAGAAGCACCTGATTTGGGTTTTGAAAATCCTGTTCATCAACATTGGGTAGAAAATCTTCTGGGGTAAATGTTTCAAAAGTATCTTTCTTGAACATTTTCCTTAACGGAAGGATCTTCTATCAAAGGTTGACAATCAGTTTTTGAAAACACATCTGAGGATGTAGGTTGGGATAGTTTAAAAACAAAAGGATCAGACTCATCAAATTTTAAGTTATCTTTAGTATTCAAAATGAATACTTTGAAACCAAAAACCTTGAAGTAGGATAGTCTTGGTTTTCTCCCATTCCATAACTCATAAGGAGTTTTATTAAGAAAAGGTCTAATCAAAACTCAATTTATAGTATAACAAGAAGTACTTACAGCTTCATCCCAGAAATGTCTAGCTATAGAATATTCACTCAACATGGTTCTAGTTATCTCTTGAAGAATTCTATTTCTTCTCTCAACTACACCATTTTTTTGAGGAGTTCTAGGTGCTGAAAAATTGTGAGTAATACCTTTCCTACTACAAAAAGTTTCAAAATCAGAATTTTGAAATTCTCCTCCATGATCACTATGAATAGTTTTCAAAGGAAGCTTTTTCTCATTTTTAACTTGAGCTCTATAACTTTTGAAATAAGAAAAAGCTTCAGATTTGTTTTCTAGAAAATAGACCCAAGTAAATCTAGTGTAATCATCAACTAGAACAAACACATAGTATTTTCCTTCAATACTTCTAGTTTGTGTTGGACCAAAAAGATCCATGTGCACTAACTGTAATGCATCATTTTTTGAGACTTCACTGATTGATTTAAAACTAGATTTATGTTGCTTTCCATATTGACAAGGATCACAAACTTTAGAAGAATCAAATCTAAGCTCCGGTAGATCCTTAACTAGTTTCTTGTTAGAGAGTTTGCATAAGTTACTAAGGTTACAGTGACCTAGTCTTCTATGCCATAACCAGGAATGATCTTCCATTGCACTTAGGCAAGGTAAATCTTGGATCCTGAGGTCTTCTAAATTTAAGGTGTAAACATTCTCTTGCCTATTGGATGAGAGAATAAATTCTTCCTTGGAATTTTTAACTAAGAGCTTATCATTCCTAAAATTCACAAGGTATCCTTCATCACATAACTGACTTATGCTAATGAGGTTGTGCTTAAAAACCTTAACAAAAAGAACATTTGAAATCAAAGTTTTACCTAGAAGAACAATATTACCAATACCAACAATCTATCCCTTATTATTATCTCCGAAAGTTACCTTTCCTCCTTTCGTTTTGATAATCTTTTTAAAATAGATTTTGTTACCAGTCATGTGCTGGGAATATCCACTATCCATGTACCATGTGTTGCTGTTGGTACTCTCTTTATTTTCCTGAAATCAAGAAGAGAATTAGACTTTCGGAATCCAAACTTGTTTGGATCCGAGATTTCTAGATAACAAAACTTTAGGTACCCACATCTTCTTAGAGAAATAAGCTTTGTGAAATCCTAGAGATTGGGTTTTGTTTAAGGAACAATTTCTTGCCCAGTGACCACCACATTGACACTTGGTACAAAAGGGGCACTTTGAGGAACAAAATAATTGTTACTAAAAATTGGTTTTGCATGGGTATAACCAAATACGGATTTATTTCTTAAAGGTCGTATTTGGGAATACATTTTATCAAAATTTTCCTTACCATGGGTAAAGTTTGATAAACACTTCTTTAAGGAAAAGATTTCGGACTTGAGTTTTATAACCAAATTTTTATCCTCAAAATAATTATTTTTAGAACTAGGGCTAGGCTCGAAAACATTTTTCATAGAAATTACTTTTTCTAATTCATTAGAAAGTTTGTTCTTCTCAGAACTTACTTCCTCAAGATTTTTTGAAATACTTTCAAAATCAGCATTTTTCTTATCAAGATCTTTAGAAAGATCTGATATCTCTTTCATAAGAATATTATTCCTAGAGTTTGCCTTATCAAGTTTTTATTGAGTTTAGAGTTCTCAATCTCAAGAAGTTCAGAAAACCTAGAAACTTCTTCATAGGTAGGTAAAGTATTTTCTTCATCAGAAGAGGATTCTTCATCAGAAGAGTTATAATACTTACTATCATTAGAATTTTAAGACACATTGGTCAATGATTCAATATTTCGTACCTTATCCATAAAACAATGATTGTAAGTAGGTAATCTGGCTATAAGACCAAGATTCTTCTGTCCTGAAGATTAATAATCAGAAGATTCATCTGAAGAGTCACCACCACTGGCACTCCAGGTATCATTTTCTTTCAGAACTTTCTTAGCTTTGGTTTTATAGTACTTCTTTCTGCTCCTGTCTGAATGCCTTTCTTTCCTTTCTTTCTTTTTGAGAAAATGGCATCTGGTCTAATATGTCCAGCTATCTTGCATTAATAACAAGTGACTTCTCCATCTTTCCTATCTTTTCTTTCCTTTTTCCTATACTTGGATTGGAAACTTCTTTGGATAGCTATCTTGTTCATCCTTCGAGCAATATTTTCTAACTCATTTTCTGAGATTTCAATTTCACAAGAATCTGATTAAACAACTATCTTCTTAGACTTGGATCTGGTTACTCTCTCAGGAGTTTTAGCTTTCATATGATTTGATGTTGTTGTAAAAGCAACAATACCATTCCCATTCTTCTTTTTGATGTTGTAAGCATCTCTCTTCATTCTGGTTTCATGTTGGAGAAGATTTCCGAATAGCTCATCAAGAGAAATTTGAGTGACCTTCCTGTTATCATCTATAGCAGTTCTTTTGGATTCCCACTCATTGGGCATAATATCAATTATCTTCTCCAAAAGTGCTTCATCATCTAACCCTTTCTCTCCCATAGACTGTAAACTATTGACGATAGTCATAAACCTCTATTGAACTTTACAAATTGGTTCACCATAATGAAAATTGAAGCCATGGTATTCAGCTCTAAGAATAGCTCTCCTAGTTTTAATCACTTTAGAAGTTCCAAAGTGTGTAACCTCTAACTTCTTCCAGATACAATTAGCTGCTTCAAAAGAAGAAATTTGGCTATATATATTTCTGGTCATTGAACATAGTAGAGTATTGCGTACCTTATAATTGAGTTGATACTCTTTCTTTTCCTAGTTAGTTAAAGTTCTAACTTCCTTATCAGGAATTTTATAATCTCCAGTAAGCATAACAAAGTTGTCCACTCCAGTGTTGATAACAAAAGTCTTCATTCGATCTCTCAAGTACTCATAGTCATTACCATCAAATATTGGTGGTCTTGTAGGATTTATATTATCAATGGAACCAACATTAACTCCTGCCATACTTAAAATAACCTTTGACACACAAACTTGTTAGTAGAAAAAGTTCGTAATCACAAAGTTCGGAATGACAAAGTTCGGAATGACAAAGTTCGGAATGATAAAGTGATCAAGAAAAATTCATACATGAGTACAAGTATTTTAGAGACCTTCCTTTGATACCAATTGTAGGATCGAAATAATGATGTAGATGCTCAATATACAAGAGGGGGTGAATTTTATATATTAAAAATTCCTTTGGAACCTTTAAAGTTAGTTATGGATAACTAAGTTTTACTTAGATAAGGAAAGTTCTAAGTTTAAAAAAGTTAATCTAAGAAAATTCACAACACCTCTAACACCAATTGAAAACTTGGAATAAGGAATGAAGTTATAAACTTCAAGTTCTATGTACTTGCTTAAAACTGGAAAGAGATTCCGAAAGTAGGTTCCGGAAATATGGATCCGGAAAATTGAAACTTAACTAAAGATTACAATATGAGATTCTACTTTATAGCGTATAGAATATAAATGGAACATAGTACAAGTAAGGAAGTATAAGAAAGTTATAATTTCCTTACAATACAAAATGCAGCGGAAACAAACAAGTAGTAAAACTACAAGTAACAAGATATAAGTATTTTAACCTAAAGAGAAGGGTATCCAACAACCTTGGATAAAGGTCCCTTGATTTATACTTTCAAGAAAGTCTGTCTTACCCACACCAAGGTAAGCCCTCGATACGAAGATCAGAATCTCTGTCTTGCTATCCCCGCAAGCCCTCAACTTCAAGGTAGTTGGAACCTCTGTCTTCTTTAGAAAGGAAGCCCTCGAACTTTAAGGTAGTCGGCACCTATGTCTTCCTATCCTTGGAAGTCCTCGAATGTAATCACCAACATTTAGAGTCGCACGAATCTTTGAGAGTTAATAAGAGCCTCTCTCTCTAGAAATCACTTCAAGCATGTAATCACATGAGTCGAAGATCAGTTGTTGTGAGCTCTTTCAAATGAGCTCCTATTTATAGGCTCGATTGACCTCCTTTCCAATGGTCATATTTTCCTTAAAAATTGGAGGGACCTGTACACGTGTCACTTAACCAATGGTTAGTTTATAACAGAATAGAAGACATCGTTTTGTAACAAAACAAGTGTAACAGAAGGTACAACATCGTTTTAAGTCTAACTCAAAAGTTTGGAGTATAAGAAAAAATATTAAAGAGTAGACAAATTATAAAAGTGTAAGCAAAATGAAAGTTCGGAATCTAAGAAAAAAATAATATTCAGAGTCTAAATAAATTCAGAGTGTATAAAGAAAAGATGACCAGATTCTGTTTAATAGGTAAATTCGGAATGAGAATTCGGAATGACAATTCATCATCAGAATTCGTAATGAGAATTTGTAATTAGGATTTGTCATTAGATTTCGGTGTCGAACTTCATGAGAGTTCGTATCCAGAATTCAGAGTGGAACTTTATTAGAGTTCGTATCCATAATTTGGAGTGGAACTTCATTACAGTTCTCATCCAAAATTCGGAGCCTAAAACAGAATGCTTCATATCAATGTTTTAAACGATTCCGAGGATATAGAAATGAAACCAATTCTTATACTTGAGAAATATATGGATGAAAATATGATAAGGATAATTTTCCTTATAAAAGCGATTTTCCTTACAAAAGCAATTTTCCTTATAAAAGAAATTTTCCTTAAAAATAAGGTGTTTGTGATTTTCAAAACAAGAAGGAATGGAAAATTCATAAGGAAAACCTTTTTGACTCAACACAAAGAAGGTCCCATGCTATATAAATTGTTGAAGTGAAAGGAGTGAAGTTTTTTGGTTGTTGAATTTTTTTTATCGATGGTATTTTGGTTAAAGAAATCATGAAAAATCTAAGGATTTTTGCTCAATAGTTTTTCTTTAAGGATTTTAAAGTATATATTGAATGGTACAAAAAACCAACAAAAGTAATATACTGATAATGGAATATTTTATGGAAGAACATGATTTAGGGACTGATATACCTTAATATGTGTTTGATATTGGGATAATCCTAAAGTTTCTTGGTATGATAAGTTTATAGTTTATCATAATTTTAAAGGAATATATACCTCTTTTGAAGTTTTATGTGATGGGGGTTTAACATGATATTTTGGGAGAAATTTATAGGAATAAAAACCTTTGGTTTAGTATATGTGTTACTGAAAAGGTTATTTTGGGAATAATGATTTTATATTTTTGGACATAAGTTTAAAGTTATTGATAACCATTAAGGTAAATATGATTTTTAGGATGAGTTATTTATGAATAATTGGGATAAAAGAGTGAGTAAATTTTGGGAATATATCATATAGAAAACATCAGTGGTTAAAAAAAGTGATTTTATGAGTAATGTTTTTTTGTGAATGTTCATCATATTCTTGGGAATGTTATAGTTTAAAAAAAAAAACCTA
The DNA here is from genome assembly GCA_963277665.1 of Viscum album. Lineage (NCBI taxonomy): Eukaryota > Viridiplantae > Streptophyta > Magnoliopsida > Santalales > Viscaceae > Viscum > Viscum album. The sequence goes on from OY728127.1 coordinate 1,022,690,119, forward strand.
CATGTTGGGTGACAACACGTAAATTTGGAAAGGCTATGGGTCTTGAACCCACAATTGAAGGGTGACAAGGGTGCATTGTCTTTCACTATCCTACATGTTGTCCTGGTCAGTATGAATTTTTTTTACTTAAATGATTTGATAGATGAATAATAAATTGATTTTGGGAAGCATATTATTGGATGCATTTTTTTTATTTTTTTGGGATTCTAATGTGATTAACAATATTTTGGGAGATATTTTATTTGGTTGAGGTACATATAACCATTAGGTTCAATATAAATTATTATTTGGGAATAAGGTTAATACATAATTGGAGGTATAAACTAAAAGCTATGATATAGCCTTTGAGGTTAGAATATTATTTAATTTTCTGGTTAATGGAGTTATATGGGATATATGGAATAAGGATAAATTTAATGATGATTTAGGTTATTTATATATGTGATCAAGGTATTCACATGTTTGGAAGGTGACATTATGAATCACTTTATGTTTTCTAGGGATAAATGTTTAATCAATTTTTTGGGATTTAAATATGGTTAGTAATATTTTGGAGGAGCCTTGTGGTTAACTACTTATAGAATGGATTGAGTTGATATTTTCATATTATTGTTTGAGGTTAAAGTATGATTTATCATATTGTATAACATGTGCTCACCATTTTTATTTTGGTAAATATTTAGAAGCTGAAGGAATGACTTATGGATATTTTGATTCGTTAAAATTTCTTTAGGCATGAAAAATACATCTCAAATATCCATTTTCTAGAGTAAGAAATGAAGTGAAAATATATCGAAGCACAACCAAAGGATGATATTATAACTATGAAATGGAAATAAATTAGGTAATTTTATTTTCTAGTGTTATTTATATAGATAATAAAATAATACCTTAAATGTAACACCCTGAGATTTTATGAAAAATATTCTTTTAATATCATTGATGTCTTGTGTTGTATGCGACAACAAGATTACCTTGCGCTACATGCAACACCGTATGATCTTGTAGTATACACAACACTATTCTTGGATCATGTTACACACAATTTTGATAGTAGTTATTCTACGAAATATTGAGTGTATATATATAAATATATATATATTCAATGTATAAATGAAATATGGTTGGATTATGTTATACGAAACAACGGAGGAGTCTTTCACAACACGCAACCCTGACTTGGCTTGCATTACACGCAATCGCGACTTTCCTCAATAGCGTGTGTTGTACGCAATACCAGGTTTCACTAAACAACGATATATGGTTATAATATTATTATGAACTAGCCGTTATGAATAGTATCAACAAAATTTTTAATTTTATAACATTATTATTCATCTTACACATTTTATAGAACATTCTATGAGAACAAAATCAATTTTTCGAGTAAAATAAGTATTTTTCAAAAAATGTAGTTTTGCTGCCTTTTGATGGCGCACCCACCTTAAATCTTGTTTTTGATATGTCTATAAGTTCAATTTGACAAAATAAAATTATTCTTTGGAATCAGGGTATAAAAATTTACTTTGGATAAATTTTTCATATTATTCTGATAACTTTCATATTTTAATGAATAGTAAAAACACGCTATATTTTAATTAAAAACAACTTTTTTCATCGTAATAATTTATATGGTTAGATTATATTTTTAATTGTTTTTAAAGTGTAATTAGAATATATTTTTACCATTTAATCCAATGTTGGTCATTGGAATTAATTTCAATTTGAAATTGGATATAAACAAGTATCAATCTTTTGAAAGTTATTGTTTCTTAAAAAAAACACGCGATTTGTTTTGACGACGAGAAATAATTTTTAAATTAATTAATGCAACTGATATGTTTTGAATTTGTTAAAATAGACATAATTTTTGAATTCATAATATCAAATATAGCTTAGGCCAAATTTTTGGTATTTTTCGGGAAACTTTCATTTTTTGATGAATAGTGAAACCACTAAGTGGTAGTTAAAAACTGAATTTTTAATAAAACTTAATTTTACCGCTTCTGTGAGTGGAATTTCGAAAATCCGAGAGACACAGTTAATATCAAGGACTAAAATGCGGTTCAATGAGATGAAAATAATTTTTGGTGAATAGTAACTTTTTAACTTTTTTTTACCACGGTTAAAAGTAAATAGGGTAATTAAGGGTAAAAATGATATTATTATTACCCTAACACATGTCCTAATTCTATTGGATAAATGTAATTCGACTAAAAACAACCTTAGGAATAAAATAAGACCATTTAGGTCCACTTGGATTAGATTATGACATTTATTATTAATTTATTTAAAGAAGGGTTAAAATAGTTAAAATCAAAGTTTTATAAGTAAATAATTTTTAATATAGGGTTATACATAAGATAAATTCGACTATAAATATTAATTAGAAAGATAAAAATATTTCCTACATAATGGTATTTTATTTATAATTTTTAGACATTAAATAATTTAATTTATTTATGACACAAAGATGATGCAGTAATTATCTTATTAATGAAATATTGACATAATTGATGTTATAAATAGCCAAATAAATGTAATTTGAGACTTTTTATGAATTCCATTAATTTTCTAGGTTAATATGACATGTTAGTATTGATTTAATTAACTTTTTTTGAACTAATAATTCTGTTATGATTTTCACAAAAATCAATTACCAAATAGTGTCAAAATTGACATAAAATAGTTTTTAAAACAAATATTATATTATTAATTGTTATTTTATTCCTAAAAATCAAAGGTTTGGAAAAATGACTTATATAAGGTTATATATATTAATAATAAAAAACTTGGGGTTAGTTTGGATTTTTATAGTAAGTTTATTAACCTTATAGTGTAAGAAAACAAGAAGACACTGTAAAAGTAAAATTATTTAACTTAAGGTTAAATCTAAATGATAAGGTTAAAATAGAAACCTAAATTTGTCTAAATTCTATTGGATGATAGGATTTCGACCTATCCCCACCTTAGCTTCGAAATAAATCAATTTGGAGCTATTAAAAACCGAATATGACTTTATAATAAAATAATATTTTTTGTTATTCCAAAGGTGCCCCTCTCCTCCCTTATAAAAGGGTACCTCCTCCCTCTCTTCCTCACACCACTTTGAGCCTTCAAGATCTGCCAAACCCTACCAAATTCTCTTCTCCACTTCCCTAGAAACATCCTATAGGTCCTGGTATTCTTCAAAGACCAATTTTAGTGCCCTAAGAGGAGGTCTCAAAGAGGCGCTTCAAAGAAGAGGTAATGTCCGTTACCGATTCTTTCACCTTTATTTCTTCTTCCACGTATTCTTCTTAGGTTGTTTCATTATGAAGTAATAACATCAGTATCAATAATATACTGATATGTTATTATAAGTATGAAACAACCCTATTTCACCATCTATCCATCCTACGGAAAACAAAATCAGTGCGCGTGCGTACGTACGGAACACCGTCTCCACGCCATGGTGTAATCTATTTTCCACCACCACCTTACTTGGATGAGTATAAGGGTGAAAGTAATGAATATATATGATTATTTTAAAGTGATATTGATTCTATAATATTATACATACACTTTAATACAATTCCACGATCTTGGGAATGATATCATCGCTCGTGCATATGTACGGACTACCGTCTCCACGACGCGATGAGATTCACTCTCCATGTTAACCATTCATGAATGATTATAAAGTATATGTAATGAATAATAATAAAAAATATGAAATAATGAAGCTACTGGATTTATGTACACACACACACACACATATATATATATATGTATATATATTTCATCTACTTAATTCCATTCAATTCAATAAGGAAACAAAAACAGCGTTCATGCGTTCGTACGGACTACCGTCTCCATGAACGGTGTACTTCATTCCTTTTATCGACCTATAATATATATGTATATGATGAATATATATTATATACAAATCATGTTTTACATTCTGGAATTATTTAAATCTGGATATAAGTAATAATATCAACAACGACAAGTCGAAACACATACGATAAATGAAATGATTTTACCCAAAACGCTACTTTAACATGGAATTTACAAAAGAACGGGTAATACAAAGTCATAAGTGAAACATATATGATATCATAACAATGAATATTATTATGTAATAAGTAAATGAAATTATTTAAATCATTATACAGGAGGTTCGGATCCATAATAATCATATCAGACCTAAGGTAAGGAAACATTTGGCAAATCTCATTTTTATCCGAGGTTGCTTATTCGTATGTATTTACTGGGGTTATTGCTATCATCCATGTTCATGTTTTATAAAAGTGTTTTCATGTATGTTTAAAGTCCTTTTTACCAATTATTGACTTTTACCATATGGTATGTAAGGAATCTTTCTTTTGTTTACGTTACGAGGTACTTTTTTGACTTTTCTGGCAAAAGTACGAGAAGAATGTTTTTTTAACTTATACGGCATAAAATGATTTTTACGGTTTTATAAAGTCTTATTTTTGTAAAGCTTCATCCAAAATATTTCATGTCTATTTTCAATAAAATCCTTTTCTTTTAAAATTGAATGACGTTTTGTGAAAATAAATTTATTTTGAAGAAGAAAGGATATTTTCCTCAAGAATTCATTTCAAATGTTTTATCAAAACCATTTTCCATATAAGATGAAATTATTTCATATGTGTATGATTCAAGTTTAATGTCTCTATGATTTACATGGTTTAACTTTTCTTATGATGAAATGTCCATTTTTTCTATATAGATTATGAAATGATGGGATGATGTTTATGAAACCCATTTTATTCTTTGGGTTATGGTGAATGTTTTAAGTTTATTCTGTGGCACAAGTAAGAATGATTTCAATATGAGATGGGTGGGACCTATATCTCCCTCCAATGCATTGGGTAAAGATTTTATATCTCATGATATAGACATGGCTGGAACGGTAAGTTAATCCGGTTCAGTATTAAAGGATTGGAACGAGGAGTAAACTCGATTCAGAAAGGGACTTTGTCCACTAAGATGGTCTTGGAAGAAATGCCTTGGCTACTATGGAAATCATTACATGTGCTTAATGGGTGACACAATTACATGTTATATTCCCATGCTATTTTATCATGAATTATGTTCCATTATGATCTATGCCTTATGTACTTCCACGATTTATGTCTTTGCTCAAGATTTTTATGTTTAAACATTATGTTCATGTTTCTAAGTTCAAATGTATATGGTATGTTTTATTTTATCCATGCTTACCCTTACTGAGCATTTGAGCTCACCCTTTTTATGTTTAATTTTACCCCAGGATTAAAAGAAATGTTTTAGGTAAGGAAAAAAAAGTGGAAGATCTTATGGGAGATGTTGAAGATCTTTCACCATGATTAGAAGATTATATTCTGAGTTTCCAAAGACACTAAACTATTAGGATCCTTGTGTGTCTGTTTTTGTTATGTATTAAGTATTCCGCTAAAGAAATGTAATTTCCATGTACATCAAGCTTCAGGTCTCTACAGTTGGTATTAGAGGAAAGATTTAGTCAACCTTTGGAAACTAGGATGCGAAAACGTTAGTGAGATCCCAAGAGATATTTCTAAGGTATGTCTAGGGATGTACCTAAGGATAAGTATACGTATAGGATATAGTCCTATAACTACGGTAACAATCTTATAATTTAACCTAAGATGTTAGATATTGAGGCTTCTTCCCCTTTACTATGTTGTTTTCCCTAGCATGATTTTTTCCTCTCACACTATTCTTTTTGGGTTTTAGAAAATGGCTGGAAATAGGAAGATTCCTGATAATGGAGGATATGACGGACAATGGAATGATATTCTTCATGAGAAACCAAATGAAATGGGATTTGGAAGTCCAAACATCATTATTATGCCTAATCAAGAATCTCATAATATGATCAATAATCTGAACTTTGGTAAGTTTCCCAACTCATATAATAAGAGAAATATGGAGTTTCATGATGAGCATAGAGGAAAGAAAGTTCAATTTCACTCATGTAAATCATGTGGGAAGAGGCATCGGGGAGATTGTTTCAAGGGAACTGGAAGATGCTTTGGATGTGGAAAAGAAGGACATAAAGCCAATAAGTACAAAGGAAAAGGTTCAGTTAACACCATGGATGAGGATAATGGTATTGCTACGACATCAACAATGGTTAAATGTTTTAAATGTGGAAAGTGCGGGCATTATGAAAACCAATTCCCTAAGGGAAAGTCTCATGAAGAGAATCAGTATGGTCGTATGGGTAGTATTTATGTTGATGATGATGAAGAGACTTCAAATGATATGTGAGATGAAAGAATTGTTGAAGCTCGGTCAATGGTTTAAGAAGGCAGTGGAATGATTACATGTTTATCAAGTTTAATGTTGTATAAGTAATCTCATGGTACTATGGAATAAAGAGACATATAAGGATTGTTACACTGTTGTCTTTCCTTAAGTTTTGAAAGTGTATGATTAATGGTACCGTTAACCATGAAAGGTTATTCAGATATTTTTGGAAAGTAGATGATATGCGCATAATGAAGGGATAAGGAGAAAATTAAATGTTTGATAGTATTCTTGAGCTCATGACTGATATAAGGAGAAGGTTATATCATGGTTTGAGTATATAGAATTTTTGGATTTTGGTATGTGGAAAGAGATAACTTTTGACAACATTCATGTTTTCACTAAAGATTCAATGGGTATTCATTTTTTTCAAGAGAATACATGATTAAGGCCTTCAAATGTTTGGAATGTGACCAAAAACACATATCTTATGATATATGGGGATCAACGATGGAATTGACATGCTTGTTATATGAAATCTCTGGTAATCGTTTTCACTATAATATGATAGTGGACTGCAGTATTAGGGATAATCCAAAAGATTGGAATGGATTATGTTGGACATAAGTTAGTATTGTTTAAGGATAGAAGTTTTTTCGATATTATTGATGGGATGTTATAGTAATATAGTTTTAGAAAAAGGACAACCTGTAGGACGGGCGACAGCCGATCACGTCGGAAAAGGCTGTGGGAATCGAACCCACAACCGAAGTGCGACTGGCCTTTATCGCCTACCACTGGCCTACAGGAAGTCCCTGGTTAGTAGAAACTAGTTTTATTTTATTAAGCAGTATGATATATGAAGTATAAGTTCATTTTTGGAACCATATACGATTAATATAACCATAATATGGACTTATAAGTTTGATAACCTTTTGTTTGAAACAGATGGAATGACCCATCATTCTATCACATGATCTGCTAACACATCACGAATAACAAATTCAACTTCATTTCTTTAAGGGAGAAAGTGGAAATTGTTCAATTCACGAACAACAGTGAGATTGTACCAAAATCATGTAAGTATTTCTTTTAATTCATCAAATTTAGGGAAATGATCTTGAAAACCAAAAATGTTGTCCTAGTTCCCTTATATCCGATGAATTAGATGGTATGTTAGATCATCACAAATCTATAGCTTTGTGATTGATGGATTTTTCATAGCCATGTTCTCTACCACTCTCCATCAGAACTTGATGGTTATATTTTTATTCCATATCCATATTTTCAACTATGTTCTCCTACGTGGAAACCCAGTGATGAGTTAATTTGGGTAACCATTACATTTCATACTTTAGTTTTTAAAGCCAAGTTTTGGTATTCCTTTTTACGATGTGGGTTTCTATTAAACAAACTTTCGAGTAATAAACCATTTATAATCCCGACGAATTTTGAGGGAGAAATTCATTTTAAGGGGGGTAGAATGTAACACCCTGAGATTTTATGAAAAATATTCTTTTAATATCATTGATGTCTTGTGTTGTATGCTACAACAAGATTACCTTGCGCTACACGCAACACCGTGTGAGCTTGCAGTATACACAGCACTATTCTTGGATCATGTTACACACAATTTTGATAGTAGTTATTCTACGAAACATTGAGTGTATATATATAAATATATATATATTCAATGTATAAATGAAATATGGTTGGATTCTATTATATGAAACAACAGAGGAGTCTTGCACAACACGCAACCCTGACTTGGCTTGCATTACACGCAATCACGACTTTCCTCGATAGCGTGTGTTGTACGCAATAACAGATTTCACTAAACAACGATATTTGGTTATAATATTATTATGAACTAGCCGTTATGAATAGTATCAACTAAATTTTGAATTTTATAACATTATTATTCATCTTACACATTTTCTAGAACATGATATGAGAACAAAATCAAATTTTCAAGTAAAATAAGTATTTTTCAAAAAATGTAGTTTTGCCGCCTTTTGATGGCGCACCCACCTTAAATCTTGTTTTTGACATGTCAATAAGTTCAATTTTACAAAATAAAATTCTTCTTTGGAATCAGGGTATAAAAATTTACTTTGCATAAATTTTTCATATTGTTCTGATAACTTTCATATTTTAATGAATAGTAAAAACACGCTATATTTTAATTAAAAACAACTTTTTTCATCGCAATAATTTATATGGTCAGATTATCTTTTTAATTGGTTTTAAAGTGTAATTAGAATATATTTTTACCATTTAATCCAATGTTGGTCATTGGAATAAATTTCATTTTGAAATTGGATATAAACAAGTATCAATCTTTTGATAGTTATTGTTTCTTTAAAAAAACACGCGATTTGTTTTGATGACGGGAATTAATTTTTAAATTAATTAATGCAACTGATATGTTTTGAATTTGGTAAAATAGACATCATTTTTGAATTCATAATATCAAATATAGCTTAGGCCTAAATTTTGGTATTTTTCTGGAAACTTTCATTTTTTGATGAATAGTGAAACCACTAAGTGGTAGTTAAAAACTGAATTTTCCATAAAACTTAATTTTACCACTTCTATGAGTGGAATTTCGAAAATCCGAGAGACACGGTTAATATCAAGGACTAAAATGTGGTTCAATGAGATGAAAATAATTTTTGGTGAATAGTAACTTTTTACCTTTTTTTTACCACGGTTAAAAGTAAATAGGGTAATTAAGGGTAAAAATGATATTATTATTACCCTAAAACATGTCATAATTCTATTGGATAAGTGTAATTAAACCAAAAAACAACCTTAGGAATAAATTAAGACCATTTAGGTCCACTTGGATTAGATGAGGACATTTATTATTAATTTATTTAAAGAAGGGTTAAAATAGTTAAAATCAAAGTTTTATAAGTAAATCATTTTTAATATAGGGTTATACATAAGATAAATTCGACTATAAATATTCATTAGAAAGATAAAAGGATTTCATACATAATGGTATTTTATTTATAATTTTTAGACATTAAATAATTTAATTTATTTATGACACAAAGATGATGCAGTAATTATCTTATTAATGAAATATTGACACAATTGATGTTATAAATACCCAAATAAATGTAATTTTAGACTTTTTATGAATTACACTAATTTTATAGGTTAATATGAAATGTTAGTATTGATTTAATTAAAGTTTTTTGAACTAATAATTCTGTTATTATTTTCACAAAAATCAATTACCAAATAGTGTCAAAATTGACATAAAATAGTTTTTAAAACAAATATTATATTATTAATTGTTATTTTATTCCTAAAAATATAAGGTTTGGAAAAATGACTTAGATAATATTATATATATTAATAATAAACAACTTGGGGTTCGTTTGGATTTTTATAGTAAGTTTATTAACCTTATAGTGTAAGAAAACAAGAAGACACGGTAAAAGTAAAATTATTTAACTTAAGGTTAAATCTAAATGATAAGGTTAAAATAGAAACCTAAACTTATCTAAATTCTATTGGATGAGAGGATTTAGACCTATCCCCACCTTAGCTTCGAAATAAATCAATTTGTAGCTATTAAAAACCGAATATGACTTTATAATAAAATAATATTTTTAGTTATTCCAAAGGTGCCCCTGTCCTCCCTTATAAAAGGGAACCTCCTCCCTCTCTTCCTTACACCACTTTAAGCCTTCAAGCACGGCCAACCCCTGACAAATTCTCTTATCCAATTCCATAGAAACATTATAGAGGTCCTTTTATTCTTAAAAGACCAATTTTAGTTCCCGAAGAGGAGGTCTCAAAGAGGCGCTTCAAAGAAGAGGTAATGTCCGTTACCGATTATTTCACCTTTATTTCTTCTTCCACATATTCTTCTTAGGTTGTTTCATTATGAAGTAATAACATCAGTATCACTCATATACTGATATGTTATTATAAGTATTAAACAACCATATTTCACCATCTATCCATCCTATGGAAAATGAAATCACCGCGCGTGCGTACGTACGGAATACCGTCTCCACGCCGTGGTGTAATCTATTTTCCACCACCACCTTACTTGGATGAGTATAAGGGTGAAAGTAATGAATATATATGATTATTGTAAAGTGATATTGATTCTGTAATATTATACATACACTTTAATACAATTCTACGATCTTGGGAATGATATCATCGCTCGTGCGTACGTACGGACTACCGTCTCCACGACGCGATGAGATTCACTCTCCATGTTAACCATTGATGAATGATTATAAAGTATATATAATGAATAATAATGAAATATATGACATAATGAAGCTACTGGATTTATGTATACATATATATATATATATATATTTATGTATATATATTTCATCTACTTAATTTCATTCAATTCAATAAGGAAACGAAAACAGCGTTCATGCGTACGTACGGACTACCGTCTCCATGAACGGTGTATTTCATTCCTTTTATCGACCTATAATATATATGTAAATGATGAATATATATTATATATGAATAATTTTTTACATTCTGGAATTATTTAAATCAGGATATAAGTAATAATATCAACAACGACAAGTCGAAACACATACGATAAATGAAATGATTTTACCCAAAATGCTACTTTAACATGGAATTTACAAAATAACGGGTAATATAAAGTCATAAGTGAACCATATATGATATCATAACAATGTATATGATTATTTAATAAGTCAATGACATTATTTAAATCATTATACAAGAGGTTCGGATCCATAAGAAGCATATCAGACCTAAGGTAAGGGACAATTTGGAAAATCTCATTTTTATCCGAGATTGCTTATTCCTATGTATTTACTGGGGTTATTGGTATCATCCATGTCCATGTTTTATAAAAGTGTTTTCATGTATGTTTAAAGTCCTTTTTACCCATTTTTGACTTTTACTATATGGTATGTAAGGAATCTTTCTTTTGTTTACGTTACGAGGTACTCTTCTGACTTTTCCAGCAAAAGTACGAGAAGAATGTTTTTTTAACTTATATGGCATGAAAGGATTTTTACGATTTTATAAAGTCTTATTTTGTAAATCTTAATCCAAAATATTTCATGTCTATTTTCAATAAAACCCTTTTCTTTTAAAATTGAATGACGTTTTGTGAAAAGAAATTTATTTTGAAGAAGAAAGGATATTTTCCTCTAGAATTCATTTCAAATGTTTTATCAAAACCATTTTCCATCTAAGATGAAATTATTTCATATGTGTATGATTCAAGTTTAATGTCTCTATTATTTACATGGTTTAAATTTTCTTATGATGAAATGTCCATTTGTTTTATATGGATTATGAAATGATGGGATGATGTTTATGAAACCCATTTTATTCTTTGGGTTATGGTGAATGTTTTAAGTTTATTCTGTGGCACAAGTAAGAATGATTTCAATATGAGATGGGTGGGACCTATATATCCCTCCAATGCATTGGGTAAAGATTTTATATCTCATGAGATAGACATGGCTAGAACGGTAAGTTAATCTGGTTCAGTATTACAGGACTGGAACGAGGAGTGAACTCGATTCAGAAAGAGACTTTGTCCACTAAGATGGTCTTGGCAGAAATGCCTTGGCTACTATGGAAATCCTTACATGTGCTTAATGGATTCCAAAATTACATGTTATATTCCCATGATATTTTATCATGAATTATGTTCCATTATGATCTATGCCTTATGTACTTCCATGATTTATGTCTTTGCTCAAGATTTTTATGTTTAAAAATTATGTTCATGTTTCTAAGTTCAAATGTATATGGTATGTTTTATTTTATCCATGCTTACCCTTACTGAGCATTTGAGATCACCCTTTTTATGTTTAATTTTACCCCAGGATTAAAAGAAATGTTTTAGGTAAGGAAAAAAAAGTGGAAGATCTTATGGGAGATGTTGAAGATCTTTCACCACGATTAGAAGATTATATTCGGAGTTTCCAAAGACACTAAACTATTAGGATCCTTGTGTGTCTGTTTTTGTTATGTATTAAGTATTCCGCTAAAGAAATTTAATGTCCATGTACATCAAGCTTCGGGTCTCTACATTAACATTATGAAAAGAACCTTGAAATAGAAACATTATCCATTTATTTTTTTATCAATAAATCAATTTCCTTTTAACCCATCATGGATTTATAGTTTTTTTGTGGTTAAATTTCTCATAACCATGTTATCTATCACTGTCTATTAATATTTGTGTGTTATTTTTCTCTCCCATGTCCATATTTTCACTTCTCACCAATGTTATCCTATTCAGAAACCTCCTTTTGTGTTTACTTTCATATTTCCCCCCTCTTTTTATGTGGAAGTTTTATTAACCCTTTTTATGATGTGAGTTTTCCATAAATGTATTGTCAAATTTCAAACCCTTAATTATTGATTAGAAATTGAAATTTTCAGAACACAATTTATTTAAGGAGGGAAATTGTAACACCCCAAGATTTTAAAAGAACACTACATTTTATATTGTATACAACACATAACATCGAGATTAAATGTACCCTAAAATATTATTATTTAAATTTGACCGTTTTAACCTAGATATTAAATTGAACGATATGTATAGTATTTACCAAATTATGATATTTATATATATATATGCATATATATATATATATAAATTACCTAATCAATACAAATTCATTGATTAATTATTTTAAAATAAGTACTCATTTCATAGTAAATTTATTTTATGCTTCAAAAATATATTTTCTTCAAAAATGTTTTTATTTCTCTTTGTGGGAAAATATTACAAATAATTTTTTAAATATATTTAAATTATATTTTTTCAAAATATTATCGTTTTTTGAAATCATCACATCAATATTAGTTTCGGGTGATTTTTTTTTATTTTTTTGAAAATATTTCTTTTCCAATAAATAGTTGAAAATACTATTTTTTATTGAGAACTATATTATTATTTCAAGAATTTTCAAAGTAAAATTTTTATTTTAAAACATTTAAAAAATAAAATTAGTTATAATATACTATTAATAATCTAATTAAGTTCATTTGGATCATTTTTATGATTTAATTTAGTATAAAAATATTTTTATACTTATAGGTCATTTTTTCTCAAAAACTTCTTTTCATTGTGTTTTGTGTTTTAATATTAAATTAAATTCTTAAAAACTATTAAAATTTATTCTTGAAAAAATGAATTCTATATTTTGAATCAGGAGGTCCAAATTTAGTAAATAGTTCATTTATATTTTTGGATATTATGAATAGTAACTTTAATAATTTTTGTTACCATGGTAAAGGATAAAACATGTAATTAAGGTTAAAAATAAAATGATAAAGACTAAAAAATGACCCTAACACTTGACTTAATTTTATTGGATGAGTTAATTTCATCTATAATTTCCCAATAGTTTTTATATGAATTTTTTTTATTAATTATATTATGACATTTTTATTATTTTATGTAAGGAAAAGTAAAAAATGGAACACTCTTGTCTTTAATGACTGTGATACTTTTAACATAGGGATAACTTAAGGATATATTCTCTTATAAATACATTTTTTAAATATAAATGATTTATCTTTGTCATGGAAATTTACTTTTTATTTTTGGTGAATAAATAAATACCATAAATGCTTAGACAACATTGATGCATTAATTATTTAATTAGTGAAAAAATAAAATAAATGATATTAAAATATTTAAAAGTAGTATAATTTAAAATAATTAATGTGAAAAATTAATTTTATATATAAAAATGACATATTATATAGGTATATATTCATTGGATCCGAATTACTTTGTTTTATTGAGTTTATTAAATTAAAACTAATTAAATAGTTCTAAAACTGACATTATTAATATTTTATGAAAATAATATTTTATTAAATAATTTAAAATTATTAAAAATATAATATCTGGAAACATTAATATGATATGGTTAATATAATTTACCATGGTCCATTTATTGATTATTTTTTATTTTATAGTAACATTATTTACCCTTAAAGTGTATAAAATATTAATAGTATGATAATTGTCAAAAGGGTTAATAGGGGTTAAAACTGAAAGATAAAGGTGAAAACATACACAAAAGTTGGGTAAATTTTGTTGGATGAAATTATTTATACTTATCATCAAATTATATTCAAATTATATCAATTTAGATCCATTAGTGAATGAGAAATAATTTATATTAAGTTAATATTTTATGAAATTCCAAAAGTTCCCCTTAACTCAATTATAAAATGGAACCTACTCACTTACTTATTTAAACCACTTTGAAGGATCCAGATAAAAAAAACCAACCCATTATGATTAAAAAATCCATATACATGTTATTTATGTTTCTTACCATCCATAATATAAAATATAGGTCTCTTAAGAAGAGATCTAAAGGGTTTCCACTGAACAAGAGTTAATTGTCTTTACAAACTCTTTCAAGTTTATTTATTCTTATACTTTCTATTCTTGTTTTGTAAAAATACTAAAATAATAACTCCAGTATCATCAATATAATTACATGTTATTATGAATATTGTAAAACTATATTCCATTTTTTTTCATCATATAAAAAGTGAAAACAACGCTCGTGCATATGTATGACTTACCATATCTACATAACGGTGTAATTTGTTTGTCATCACCACTTTACTTTTATGGTTATAAATATGGAAATAATGAGCATATATTATATTTAATACATAAATATGATTTCTAGAATTTTAATTATTTCATTCTTTTATTCTGTTGAAAAATGAAAACATCATTGATATGTACATACGACCTATCGTCTCCATAAATGATGTAATTCATTTTTATATATATATATTTATGAATATATATATATATATATTCAATATAAATTATATTTAAACCATGAATAATATTATTTATATTATGGACCCACAATAAAATTATAAGGACCTGAACTACCAAATTAAAACATACATGAAAAATAAAGCACCTTTCACCCGAAACAATGATTTAATAAATAATTGTTAATAAATGGGTGATAAAAGATTATAAATAAATAATAAATGGTATTATACATATATATATGAGTATGGATATGGGATATATTTATAATAAATATATATTTATTATACAGGAGGTTCGAACATGTACGAAGGAAGTCAGACCTAAGGTAAGAGTTTCTCATCTTAATTTTAATTCCATTGGACATATGCCATATTCACCAATTATTTCTTTTGTGTAGTGTATATAATACCCCTTTAGTATTTTAAAGAATTAATATATTTATCTTCATGGTATTTAAATTTTCATTGGAAATTATTTATTTCATGGGGATTACGATTCAAAAGTTTCCAAAGTTGTAAGGATTTATTTTATAATGTCATAATTATTCGAGATTGTTTTTTAAGTGTTAGATAAGGAATATTTATCTTTCATGTGAATTTTTTTTAAGAATTTTTTCAGAAATATTTTTTCTATTCTCCAAAGATTTTTTAATTTTATTTTTACCCTTGTTTTACTTTTTACAAAAACTATTTAAGAGGAATCTTCTTATTGTTTTCCTAATGAGGTAATTTTTGAATTTTCTTATAAAAGTGTTAAAGGAATTATTTTTAACTTATACGACATAGATAAGATTTCCTACCATAAATATACCTAAATTATTTTAAGCTTAATTTACAATTTTACATGGTTTTTTTGAAGAAATGCTTTTTTTATTACATGCACAATTTTTATATTTTCAAAATCGAATTTTAAAGTATAAAGGGTATTTTCATCAAGAAATATTCCTATGAACTTTTTAAGGTATTTTCATCTATCTCAACATCCCTTTTTAATATTGTTTTGAGGATATACACTAATGATAACATCCACTATATTTTTTCGGATGTTTTATGATCACTTTTATGGGAAAAATTATTGACATTCCGTATGATAGCTCTTCCAAAATGAATATTTATACTGATGTCAAGGCATAAGGCCTTGATTGTATTTTCAAATATCTTGGATAAGGGATCGATGGTCAGTTTCAAATGTCCATATTTATACTTTCTATTATTATAAAGTAATTTATCAATGTCCATGTAATTATTTGATTAATTAGAATATCCATGGATAAGTTTTTGAGATCATGTTATTGTTTATACGGATTATATGATCATCCTTTATTCCTACCATATTATAATCGTGTTATTATTTAATTGGAATGTGATTTAGTTATTTACATTTCCATATTATTTATGATTATTTATTTATGATAGTTTCCACTATGTTCATACCCTTACTAAGCATTTGAGTCCACCCATTTATTATGTTTTATTTCCCCCAGAATATCAAGAAGTTTTTTGTAAATGATATGCATGGATATGCTATGGGGAATAATGTTGTTCTCAAAGAAAACACTTTGTGTATTTTATGTTGTTAGAATATAATGTGAATTTCAAATATGCATCTAGTTTACCAAAACTACTAAACTATTTGGTCCTTTGGGATGCAATTTCCTATATCTAGTTCATTTAGTAAAGTAACCACAAACTCTAGGATACTAAAGTTGGGGTGTTTACATGAATCATTCATCATTGATATCCTTGAGAATCACTTCAAGAGGATTCTATTTGATATCTCTATAATCAAGAGTGGAGGAGGAGGAGGATCACTCTCTATCCTTGAGAGTGATATTATAGAGAGGGATCTATAGGGATTTGTGAGAATTCTCAGGATGTTGTTGGGTACAACCAAAAAAAGGCAACATCATTTGTTAGAAATAATATAAGTGGGTTTAAATAGTTCAAGGGTTAAAAAAATAACTGTACAAGCCCAACTAATATTTTATTAATCCTTACATAACCCCATGTCAATAATAATGATAACAATTCTTGACATGAAAAATAAAATAGAATTTATTAAATATTTTTTATTAAAATAATATTTAATATATATTATTTATCACTAGACCAATAAACTTGGTCCCCCATTTTTCCACAATATTTATCAGGCCTTAAATGATGACTGTATATTTAATAAATTAACATCACTACATTATTCTCCAGTAAATAAATAAATATTATATTTAATAAAAATAAATTAAATATTTATTAAACATTATTCTCACAAAAAATTATCACCAATAACTAGTGATGGAATATAGGTGATAAAGAAAACATGAGTAATTATTAAACCACATTCTAGAATAATATTTATTCAATATGTTAAATAATATTAATATTTGACTTAGGTTCTAGATACACTTAGTGTATAACCCTCTAGTCCTCCTTCTTAGAGGAATTAGGAAAAGTAGTTTAAAGTCCATGGTTAGTGTCTTTCAACACACCAATACACCCATAGAGAAAAAAAATTAATTTTCCAGTGATATAAAAACTCATATGGATGCTTATTGTGTAATATAATCCCTTTATCTTGATATCTATAATCAATAAACATGCATACTAGTGCCAAAAACCTATGTTCTTGATTTCATTTTCTTTTACTTTTCCACAGTTGAGCTTTCCCACAAAACTCCATGGCCATGGATTTATTTATGCAATATCATTTTCATAAAAGGGCCTGAGATATCAAATTTTTTCAAGGAACCTATGGGGAAATTCTTTATCCCATTATTCATTAATGAAATATTTCTCATGATGCACCTAACATATCCTACTTTTCAGTGAATATTTGTCATCATGAATTTGATGAACCTTATCATAGTGTGTATCCTTAGACTATGAATTTAGTTTATTTTGATCTATTTGAAACCTAACATCAGTATAAGCTATGATGAATAACTCCTCATCTCCTCCATACACTTAGAGTACATCCTAATTTCTTCTTATATAATTAAGGATAATACTAACAGTAGACCAATTCTATTCACTTAGATCCGCTTGATATATTTCTATCATGTTCAATGAATTATAAAAATCAAGTTTAGTTCATAATATTTCAAACATGATTAATACTATCAATGAATCATATGAGATATTACTCATTCTATCTTTCTCTTATTGTGTCTGAGGACACATTTTCTTAGAAATATGTGTACCATGTTACACTAGAACCTACCCGCTCTTGGGTTGTTCCATACTAAATCTCTTTAGTATATAGTCAATTAATGTATATTGACATAGTGAAAACATCCTATTAGATCTATCACAAATGGTCTTAATCCCTAGAATGTATATTTCTTTACCTATGTCCTTCATGGAGAATCATTTGTTTAACTTGTCCTTAATATATTATAATACTGGTATGTAATTTCCAATAAGTAATATTTTATCAACATATACTACTAGGAAGTTACCACATTCCTAATAATCCTTTTGTAAACACATGGATCACATTTTTTCTTAATGAAAAAATTTATTTTATAACTTTATAAAACCAAATGTTCCATAACCTTGATCCTTGATTCAATCTATAAATTTATTTTTGAAACTTGAATATCTTTTTGGAATTACCTGCAGTCACAAACCCTTATAGTTATTTCATATATACATCTTCTTATAGGTTACCATTATGGAAATCTATTTTAATATCCATTTTCAAAATTTCATAGTCATGGTAATCCACTATAGAACGTTGAATTCTAATGGATTTAAACATGGAAACTAAATAAAAGGTTTCATCACTGAAAATGAATTGACACTATTTAAAATATTTATCCACTATCCTTAATTTATACGTCTTTAATTTACCTTCTATGTCCAGTTTCCTATTTAATAACCTTTTGTACCCAACAAGCTTTACATCAACTTGAAGATTGATTAGAACCTAAACTTGGTTCTAATACATGGAATCTATTTTAGAATTCATGTATTATTGACATATTGTAACTTCTGAGATATCTACAACCTATTTATAGGATATAGGCTCATTATTTTCAACCAATAATGAGTAAACATCTTTGATTACTACTAAACTGTATCTCACTATTTCTTATTCCTCTCTAATGATCCTATACAATACTTGTGTTTCCAGAAACACCTTCTTCCATGGATACATGTGGAATCTATTCCAATAACAAATCTTGTGTATCTTGAGCATCAAATTAATCCAAGTGAATATTTCTCCCACTATGCTCATTGATAATGTTCTCCCTCTTAAGAAATACCGCTTGTTCGGTGACAATCACTTTCTTGTCTAAGGGGTTATATAGATAATATCCCCTTGTTTCTTTAGGATTCCCTATAAAGATACACTTTGTTCCATGGGGTGCTATTTTTGCTCCTAAAATGGAATTAAAAATTTAACCAAAAACTATACAAATGTATGTGAAAAAACAAGTTTCATTATTCCCTATAACTATAGGGGAATTTCATTACCCACTTTAGATAGTAATCAGTTTTGTTTGTATATCATATTTTGTAAGGAATATCCCAAAAGGATAATGAGAGATCTACATTACTCATCATCGAAATTATCATGTCTAGAAAGTTAAGGTTCCTCCTTTCACTGACACTATTCCACTATGGTGTGTAAGGTGAAGTGATTTGGAAAATAATACCAAACTCCCATAGAAATTTGATAAACTCTTGGTTAGGATATTCACCACCTCAATCAGATTAAATCCTTTTTTATCTTCTTTCTAAGTCAAATTTTTTACTTCATTATTGAATTATTTGAATTTCTCAAAGGAATCAGACTTATTTCAAATCAAATATACATGATATATCTACTCAATTTATTAATAAAAGTTATGAAGTAAGAATAACCACCTGTAGATTCTATTAGAAATGGTCCACACACATCTTTGTGTACCAATACTAAGAGATCTGTGGACCTTTCTCCATGTCCACCGAATAGTGGTTTTGTTATTTTTCCTTGTAAATAGTAATAACATATTTCAAGTGGTTTTATCTAAAAAGTTTATAAATAACCATCTCGATACATATTTTTCAGATGCTTCTCTTTTACTTGACCAAGAAAGGGATGTCAAAAATGAGTGTTATACGAGTCATGAAAACAAGATTCATTATCAATTTCCAATATTTTGTTTTTTTAATTTAATGCATAAATACTATTATTTAAATGTGTAAATCCATAAAATATGATATATTTATAAAAGAAAAAACATTTATTTCTGAAATTTTAAAAAACCCATCTGTATCTAGGCTGGATACCAAAATTATATTTTTCAAGCATTTGGTACATAATAAAAATATTTTAAAACCATGATTATTCCTATTGTAAATGGAAGTTGGTACTTTTAAATAGTTAGAGAAGTCATCCTTGTACCATTGGAAGCCCAAAAATCAACCTTTCCTTTATAAAAATTTTATAATATACTTAGTCCCTTCATTTTTATACATATGTGAGAACCACTAACTGTATCTAATACCCAACATGTATATATATAAATATTACACTAAATAATGAATAAACCTTTAGCTCCTCCTTAGTTTTGTGTGTAGTTAAACTTCTAATAGCCTTACTTTCCACATGAAAACTTATTTATTCCTTTTAATTTTACAATATTGGGATATTAATCTTCTTAGAAGGATGGTTCTCTAGAGATTTAGACTTCTTTTGATTCTTGAAACCCTTTTCCTTGTTATTCATTTTCTTATTTTCCATAATGACCGTGAGTTTTTCACACCCAATTTCCTTGTCAATATGGAAAATAAGAGTAAGAAGTTTTTAAATAATGTTATCATTATTTTTAAGGTTATAATTAACAATAAAACTAGAGAAGAACTTGGTTAGTGAGAAAATGATGAGATCTATGCATAAATCATCTAGGAATTTAATGCCTAGGGTTTCTAAGCATACTATGTATCCAATAAAATTGATTATATGAGGCCCATCTAGCACAGAATCTCCAAGATTTTATGTAAATAGTGCATTGGAGATCTCATATCTCTATTTTATTTCCCTCTCTTGATAGAGATCATGAATGTGAGACATCATTATATACACATCTTTGTCCTTATGTTACTTTAGAAGCTCATTGGTCAAGGATGATAGAATGAAACATTGGACATCTGTGGGATCATCTAAATATTTCTTGTAGAGTGGAAAATATTCCTCACTAGCCTTTTTTTCTAGACACTTTAGGAATAGAGTCTTCTAGAACACATAATTTTCTTTCATGGTATAGAATAACATGTAATAAATTTACATTCTTAGAGATTAGTTCCATTGATAAGGTTATCCTTCTCAAGTATGAATCACTGTGATATGTTTTAAGACATATTTATTTCCATTTATACAATTAAAAAGAGTATAATTTTAGTACTTTATCTGATAAAATTAGATAATAAATATTATATTTATTAATCTACCACTATTTTATCGAAACCAAATATCCCTCACCATTGGCTTTAGAACAACCTTTTTCTTAGAAATTCGAGTGACAAAGACCCATATTCCCCTTCTTATAACCTAGACTTGGGCCTGAAAAGTTATTTGAATTGTTTTAGGTAGGTATTAAAATTGAAAACAATGTTAACTCATTGCTACTTGATTTATTGAGTGGAATAGCTAATCCTTAAATCCTTAAGTTGGATTTCCTAAACCTTTACTGCTTAGTTAGACCAATTCCTTCTTGAGAAGTCAACCCTTGATGTGAACCAAGTTAATTTATCCCAAAATTTAAAGTTAGAATTCCATTACAATTGAAATCACCCTAACTTGGACTGATCATGAACTTTAAACTATGGTTTGATTTTAACTTAAGTATTGGAAGGATATACCAACTTTATATATATATATATATATAATTGAGGAATTTTTATATTTATGTGAAAACTTCCCATTTTATTTGTATTATATTATTGTTAACATTATATGGATTTACTTAAGTGATTTCTATGTATTAGATAAATTATACACATAAAAAAATTTATTTTAGTTATACCTTGCATTATTTTTAATTCATTAATTCATTAATTCATGTGATCATGAAAAAACATCCATAAGGAAGTCAAAATGAATCTTGAAATAAAATAAAATTATAGAGTGGTATGATCATGAGATTTTACTAATGGTTAATTTATCTAGTGATTGATAAACCAAATATCGACCTAGGAGAAAAAACCTTCACCCCGACTTAGTAAATGTTACAACTTTCCAACTATCCATCCATATACCTCATGTATTGGTTTCTAATCAGCTCTAAACTTAAACTATCTCCCCTTATTTCAGAGATACATCTATTACATAAGTTTTTACTCACATTAAAGTGAGGGGAACCAAAGGATTGTTTAAGGGGTTTTCATAAAATTAAACTATTGGCACATAGTCCCTTATATAATGAGAGAATGGATGACATATTGAACATTAATTTAATCATAAATTAAAAGTAAAAAAATAACATATAATGGTCTATTCTATGCTCATTATCATCCACATACATGAAATGAGTTACAAAATTAATAAAAAAATCATTCAATTATAATAATTATTATTTAAGATAATTCATATTTGAATAAATTAATTATCTCCTTTAATTAATCAATTATTTCATCTTAATTCTCATCCAACCGTTATTAATATTTTTTTCCATCACAATTTTAAACAAATTAAATAAATTTATTTAAAAATAACTATGTACAAAACATGTACCTTATAGGAAACATAGTGAGTACCCGTCAGAACTACCTAACAAGTATTTTTTTGGATACTATTTTACTTATGTGGAATTTAGTATACAAGACTTATCACATAATTTCATGGCATATAGGAGTCATCTTAACTAAACATGAAACACATTTTATTTATGCAGCATGTTATTTTTTCAATGTACATAGAATAATGAATGTATTATGAATTATATATGATATGAAATTATAAACATTACATAAAAATTAATTATATATTTAATATATATAAAACCAATCACATAGCATGTACATAGTCAAATAAATGAGACAAGAAACACATGATAATATGGTTTAAGTAGTATAATAAATCAATTTTAAATTATGTCTAAATTTAGTAATATACATGGTGTGTACAATCCATCTGCACATCATGTATTGTTTTCACCATCTATTCATGTAGCACACCTAGGGACTTGGTGAGTAATCATGCCATTGAAATTAAGGGAGTACATGATGTGTACAAGGGACATACATTGTGTTGTCTCCGAGTTACATGGTCATTAGTCATATTGGTTATTTAAGAAAATACATATCCAATATTTGACTAATGGACCAAATAACATTGATTAATATTACACATTGTGTATTATGGATTACCATGTTCTAGGATAGAGTGGAAAACACAGTGTGTATTTAAATACAATCTGCGTCTAATAAATGTAGATATATTGAATTAACTATGAATTAATTTTTGAATTATCTTGGTGTATTAAACATTGGTACATGGAATGTAGTAGTAGGATACTCGATTTTTAATCTTGTGGTATCTGGATAGAATCCTCAACACCTCTATATGAGTTTTTCAAATGGTCTCTATTCATTAAATTAATCAATTTTGATTATATTTGTGATAATAAAGAGGAATAAGATATGATCTCATGATTTGGAGTAAAGAAAATTAAAATGGAATTGAAAACTAATGATAAATCCATAAATCAATCAACGATCTTTGTATAATTAAAAATAAATATATATCCTCTTTGATACCACTTGATGGTTCTGAACACAGTGGAAGTGCTAGATAGGGTACGTCCAACTCAACTTTTTGTTGTAATCATTGAATAATTTCAGATGTACATTGAAGATAAGCGCCATGACCAATATAAACGAATCAAAGATTAATTCAGGAAAGAACACCGAAACCAAAATGCAGGATCACTACATAACTATTTATAATTAATTTGAGGAATTAAATAATTACCTTGCATTGGTTTCTTCCTCCATTGATGAATCTGAAAACATATCAACATTTAATCATCATCACATTGTAGGAATCAAGTGTAGATTATCTCTAGTAGTGATCCTCATTAACTACATGAACTTCTGAATGTCTCCATAAGAATCTACTGGTGCTAGTGTAGTAGATCCTAACACTTTCATCATTTGTCTTTGATCGCCCTGAGAATTGATTCATGAAGTATTCTCTTTGATCTATCTAGAATGAAGTGTGGTGGTGGAGGAGGATCACCCTTTTTCATTGAGAGCATTCTTAGAGATGAATCTATCTAAGAATTTGAGAGAATTCACTAGTTGTTGTTGTGCACTACCAAAAAAAGGAAACATCATTTGTTATAAATAATATAATTAGGTTCAAATAGTGATAGGGTTAGCAAAAAAATAATTTCACATGCCCCCTAATTATTTCCTTAATCCCAATGGAACCCTAGGTCTATAATAATAATAATAAAGTTATTATTTCTTAACATACACTATACTAGAAAATTAATTAATTATTATTTATTCAAATAATATTTAACAAATATTATTTCTTACATAACCAATAAACTTGGTCTTCCATTCTAACATAATATTTATCGGGACTTGAATAATAAATTTTTATTTAATAAATAAATATCACAATATTAATCACCTATAAATAAATAAATATTATATTCAATAGAAGAAATTGAATATTTATTAAATATTTTTCTAAAAAAATATTCTCTCAAATAATTAGTGATTGAATATATATGATTACACAACTATGAATAGTCATTAAACCACAAGCAGGAATAATATTCATTAAACATGTTAAATAATATTATTATTTAATTGAGGTTTTGTATACACTTATTTTGTGATCATCTAGGTCTCTTTCTCAGTGGCATTAGGTGAAGTTTTCCAAAGTTCAAGGTTAGCATATAAAAACACTCCAACAAACCCATAGAGAAAAAATTTGATATCACAATGACATAAAACCTCATATGGATGCCTACTATGTATTATAATCCCTTTATCATGTCATCTCTAATGTATTAGGTTGCATGTTGGTTCCATCAAGCTATGTGTTCAATGTATCTTTCTTTGAATTTTTAGAATCTAAATTTCCCATAGAACACAATGGATTTGGATTTATTTAGGCTATATCATTTCCCTAAAATGGGATGATATATCAACTTCCGTTAAAAAAAGAGACCAATTATTTATCACATTATTAATTAATGAAATACTACCCATGACACACCCAATGTATCCCACTTCATCATGAACATATGTCATCATAGTTTTCCTCAACACATCAATGTTTGGACTCATAATATCCCTATATAATAATATTAATTTCAAAGGATCAGTACACAAATATGTAGATAGGAATATCCAATGACACATATAAATATATATTTTATATTAGAAGGTCCTATTCTCATTATCTTCTCCATTAGAAATTACCAAGGGCATACACCATGAGAAGGTGCGTTAAAGAAATACGTGTGTCCATCCTGGATAGACTATATAATTTATTTCTCTATGATGATTTCATCTGGATATGGAACATATGTTCAAGAATTTTTTTGACATTTCTGGGTTCTCATCATAAAGGGGAACTCTTATGACCTTTCAGTGTGAAAGCTGCTCTTATGACATTATGACAGACAATGTCACACAAAATAACAATCATGATTTAGTAAGTAGTTATTAATATTCAAAACTATGAATACAAGTAATCATAATGTACAAATAAGTTGGTTCTCAAGAACCAAATCCAATAGAAAATGCATGCATTTCTAAAATGGTAACTTACCCAATTTCAAGGGGTATAGTGACTTATCCGAATAAGTGATTAATATTTATAAATTGGATTCCACATTGGATGAAAAATAATAAGAAATTTAGTATGAATTCAATTCTAATAAACCTAATTAGTATTCCAATATCTCCTCCCAAGTTTGAGATCCCTTTTAAAGCCTTATACAAGTAGTAAATCCACTTTATTGGTGAAAAACAAAAAAAAAAAATTCAAATATCTCATATTTACAAATATTATTCAAGGGATAATCTCCATAAAGTAATTTTTTAGAGTATCAAGCCACCGTTGTATCGTAAAGGGGATTTATCAGCAACCCACAATACAACTGATTTGGTGGGAGAAAACCTATTCTTAAGGAGAGTGACAACATAACATGCCTCAACAATCTCCATCTACTATCATAAAAAAATATCCATATCCATTCCCCACCTATATATATCTAACAATATTTAGAGTATATTTTTATCAACATGGATATGGTGATGCTCAAAAATTTGATGAAGGTGGAGAAATGTGATAGAAACCATTTTAAGAGGTGAAAAAGAATTCATTTTCTACCTACGATACTCATAATTGTGTATGTTCTCTCGAATCCAAAGTGCACCACATCCAAAGTTGAGATTCTTAAATTTTACAAAAAAAGTTAAATATGTGAGAATGATGATCTCATGTGTCAAGGACACATACTAAATGTATTAGATGATCTATTATTCAACAAATATCAATATATTCCAACTTTAAAGATATATAGAATTTTTTGGAACAAAAGTACATCACTGAGGATGTTGTAAGAAATAAATTCCTAGAAATCAAGTTTATTTCATACAAAATGTTAGATATTAGATATATCATAGATTAATTATATGAAATAAAACACATCGTACAACACCTTAATCAAAAAAATATGAATATGTATAATGCCATTGTTATTAAATCCATCATAGATAAGCTTACCATTAATAGAATAATGTTTAAAAATATTTAAATCAAAATAGGGAATATATTTCACTGAACGATTTATTAAAATAATTATAAATTTAGGAGGAATACAAAAATAATGAGTGTAACACCCCGAACTGAATATCCAGGTCTAGGGAAGAGTGCCACATGATCTCATTCATGTATCCATATAAACAAGAGGCCGCTAACTAGAAAATAGGGATAGAGAGACATCGTGGGGAGACTATACCCTTGATATCATTCAACCATCAGAGAAAATAGTGGAAGAAAAAATAATAAGGAAAAAATAATCCATCAGACAGTAGTAATAAGGATAAGAATATCAATCAATGTTATAAAAATATGGAATGTTTGACATAAAATCCAAAAAAAGTAAATCAATGATCCCTATATGTGGAAGATTAATGTAATAAAGTAGAAAAAAACCGAGTAACATGTAGAAAAACATCCTTGATTTGGAGTTTATCCCAACATCGCCTCACACCATCCTATTGCTCCTCAACTATCCATCATAGGGACCATTCTTTTTTCTAGATCCCTGGTCATAAAATCTATACACACATCGAGATAGCAATGTAGGGTGGTGATATAAAAACCATTAGAGTAGTATAAATGGTCCCATAAAATAAGTTCACAATATAAAAAAGTATATTCCAATAAAATAGTCAATGTGAAAGTAAACAATAAGAATTCCTATATGTACACACATATGTCAGGTCCTTGAAGACCGACTTTATCTAATTTGGTTCTCTACTAGAGGGAAAGTTACATATTGTCCCAACACACTCATCAAAACAATCACCTTTCAATATTCTAGTTGAAGGGATGATCATGATCGCCTTTAAGGGTAATACTCAGGTCAAACCAGTTAACGCCTATTGGTCACGAATTATACTGCATGTTTATCCAATCTCCCTACTCTAGGAAAATACATTTCCCCACATGTTTAACCAATCTCAAGGATCTAGGAAAGCTATAAAATCATCCAAACTCTCCCTCCAAGGGAGAAACTAGACCTTATGGATGAACCTGGTCACTAAATTATAGAAACATAGAAACTACACATGTAACAGATATAGCTACAAAAGGCAGTCCATGATTATGTCATGTAAAGTAAGAGTTATACAGTATACACACATCCACATGTGAAATATATCAAGTATAGGACTCACGGAACTACACATGCACCCCACATGAGGATCATATCATGTATAGGTCTCATGATGCTACACAAGCACATTGCATAATCAAGAAAACCTTGTTTACATATTCAATATATGGTAAGGACTCCCTACCACAAGAACAATGTCATTCCCATGTCAAGAATCACTACCCAAGTTAATTTTCAAGCCAAAGATCCCTAGATCCTCCTTCATTTCATTACTTGAGAAATGTAGGATCAAGTTCTAAGAGGAAAACCACACGAAAGAGTCAGACTAGGTTGAATATAGCCTATATTAACCACAATCATTAATGGCCTAGGTCCAAATGAGGATAAAAAGGAAATTCTCTAGAGTTGGTGCTTGAAGATCCAAGAAGATAGTCTCTAAAGGGAATTGTATCACCAAATTCTTACAAGGAATGATAGGTTTTACAGAATAAGGACAGTGGTGAATGACAAAGGGATGAGTGCTTGAATAATTTAATCTTATAGAAAATAATCTATTCAAAGTATGAATTATGTTTTCAGGTCCTGAAATATTGAAATAGATGATACATTGAAAATCATGACTTCTTAGTTTAAAATACCAAAAAGTATGTTCACACTTTGAATAACATTTCATGTCATGAATGAACTCATACTAGATCTCGATTAATCTTATCAGAAAACCCTTCAAACCCTGAATGAAATCCACAAAATCTTCCCATTAACCATTCACACTATGAATATAAATTAATGTCATAAACTGACTCCAATAGCTAGTTTCCATTTGTAGAGTTACTTCCTTCTAAGAATAACTCTAACACACCTCAAATAATTTTGTTACCATTTAAAGGATACATAAAATTTTGAAATAAGGTGCACCTTAAAATTGAAGATGTTACAAATATACTCTTCTAATGACTTCTCATCCTTGAGAAGTGTCTTTAGAGGTCCTGCTCAAATAACTCAGTTCATTGCATCCAGAAGTCTGATTCTCAATCCCATGTTTATTGTTGGATACACCCATACAACCATAATACCCAAACAAGTGGAACTACACTCCCTCAAATCACCTTTTCATTTCAATCAATAGTCTAAATTGGTAATTCAATATATGATGCATTTGGTTCCAACTCAACATCCTCATAGTAAATAAAATGTGTAAGATTGATCTCGTACTTTCATAGTTAAGATACATGGAACACATTATTCATACCTTGGTATCATGGGAGTAGGTCTAACTGATAGGACACCACCCAAAACATTCTATGATCTCAAACAGTCCAACAAACCATGGTTCCAATATCCCCAACCTCTATATTCCTTGATGTCCCATTCAAGGGGAAACCTACAAGAATACTTGGCCATCCATAGTGAACTTTGAAGGTCATATATTCTTTCTGGAATAAAAACATTGTCTACTCATAGTAGTAATTAGCTTCTTCTAAATCAACTGCACCCATTCTGTGTTATCCTTAACCATAATTGGAACAATAACTTGAGTCTCAGGTACCTAACACCAACATTTTGGAAAATAAAATAGATGAATATAGAGATCCTCAAATATATTCATCTGAAATGAAGACTTAAAACAATTGGTGTAGAAGAATTCTATCAAGGATAAATGATCATCCCATGCTCTATTGAAATTTAGAACACAGGTTTAGAGAACAATCATTATATTTGGAGTCATTTATTATGAATTATTTTCAGTATGTAGATGATATGACATACTCAAATTCAACTAATACCCCATATACTTCTGTAATCCCTTCCAAAACCACAATGTAAAATATACATCACTATCTAATATGACACTGAAAGTTATCTATGAAGTCGTACATTCTTCCAAACACAAATATTATCTAGATCATCAATCTAATGTGTAAAACCCAAAGTTTTTATCTACCATTTTTTTTAAATAAATAATTTTTTTCATTTATATCTTTCATTTCACTAATTCAAACATTCCTTTCGCATGGAACCGACTTAGTGTGCGTTGCACGAAACACCGACTTGGCGCACGATTAACGTAACACTGAGTTCCTACGAAACATCATTTTTTTGTTATTATCTAAATAATATAATTATAAACTATCCTTTACACATAGTTATATGAATTTTAATAACTAATTTTCAAAATATTGATAATAAAAGATACAATTCTTGGTAAAACCCTTATATGTTTAAAAATACCATTTTCTCTAATGAACTGCTTTTAATGTACTAATAATAAAATTAATTTTATACACCCATAGAAATTTATTTTTATAAAATAAACATAATTTTTTAATTTATAATATCAAAATTATCTTAGGGTGAATTTTTGGTATTTTTCTGAAAAGTTTCAATTTTTGATGAATAGTGAAAAATACTGCTCTACAGTTAAAAACCAACTTTTTAATTTATATAATTATTAAATTTATTTTAAAGTCACCATATATAAATGATACATATATTAAACTAATTAACTCATTAGAATCATTTTATAATAAAACTATATATAAAAAATTATTGAACTTTTGAATGTCTCTTTTACCCACCTTCTTGCCATATTTGGGGGATTAGAATTAGACATAATTTTACCACTTATGTGAATTGAATTTCAAAAAATAGAAATAAATTGTATTAATAAATATGAAAAATTTTGTTTAATAAGATCAAAATATTTTTTGGTGTATAGTAACTTTTAAATTTTATTTACCACGATTAAAGGTAAATAGGGTAATTAAAGGCAAAAATAATATTATAATATTATAAAATTACCCCAACACTTGTACTAATTACATTGGATATGTGATTTCAGACCCAAATCAACCTTATTTAAAAAATATGATCCTATTTAAGCCACTTGTTTTAGTTTAAGACATTTATTATATTTTATATAAAGAAAAGCTAAAAGAGTCATATTCAAAATTTAATAAATAAATAATTTTTTTGTATAGGGTTATACATAAGATAAATCAGAATATAATTATTCATTTAAAATATAATAAATTTATCTTCATCATGGTAATTTATTTTTATTTTTTAGATAAGAAATAACTTAATTAAAGTCTTGTACAATAATGATGCAGTAATTGTTTAATTAATTGTGATATCAAATACATGATATGAAAATAAATATAATTTGACTTAATTAATGACATAAATGAATTTTATAGATAACTTAGACATTGTAGTGACATATTTTAAGTATTGTTTCGAAGTTATTATGTTGATTTGATTTAAAAAAAATGAAAATATTGAATAGTAACAAAATTGACATAAATGACACTTTAAAATAAGTAATATTTTATTAAATGTTACAAAATTCATAAAAATATAATTTTCTGTTATATAACTTGGAAAGTGTTAAATATTTCATAAATTATCCAATTATGGTTTTTTTGGTATTTTATAGTAACTATATTAACCCTATAGTGTAAAAAGACAAGTTGTCACGGTAAGAGTTAAATTGTTTAACTAAACGTTAAATCAAAAAGATGAGGTTAATTATATGAACTAAACATGTATAAAATTAATTTATTGATTTTATTTAGACCCATAATCATCTCAAATTTGAAATAATTAACTTTGGAGCCATTTTGAAATCAAAAATAAATTTATAATAAATTAATAGTTTGGGAGTTTGCTAAAGTGCCCCTCATCCCCCTTATAAAAGGGCACCTCTCCTTCTATTTTATTCACACATCTAATGAATTTTGTCTAGGAAAAAACATGAAAATTTATCCTCCCAACTTACAAACATTACTCCTCTGATCCTTACCTTAGGCAGAAGGAAACTCAAGGAATCCTTTTGGAACAAAACAAACGGAGTTACCCAATTAAGAGGTAATGTCTTCTCTGAGGCTCCTTTCCTTAATTTTCCTTCTCCACCCCTCCACTATATTTATTATAGCATGGTATGAAAAAACCAATATCCTAAATATTATAGGATTTTTTATGATTAGTTCTAAACCTACAATTGCACACACCTCCATCTAATGGATATTGAACATTCTCTTTCTGTGTACGGCGAACTACTGCCTCACAAAACAATGACTGTTAATTTTTCTTTTACCAAAAATCACAGTGGACATTATGATGGAATATATATATATATATATAATATATATTATATTTATAATGTTTTTAATATTCCTTATTCCTTTTTACAACTCATACCATTTTACTTTCCAATTGGTGTTAATATGATAATCTCATTTGAGGAAGTGTTAACCACCGCCCTCTCTAAGAGATGTGATTCGTTCACACACCACATGTAATGTTTTAATGATGGGTTTAGTGAAATTATATGATATAAAAATGGTAATATAATAATTATGTATAAATACATACATACATATATATATATATATATGACATTTACACACCTTCATTCAATATGAAAATTAAAAATGGAAATATAATTCATGCGTACATACGACTTACCGTCTCCATGAATAGTGTATCCCATTTCATACTTCATTATGATATATATTATTAAAATATAAATATAATATATATACATGATATTTATATCATGATCTAAATTCTATAATGATGAAATAATTATAAGACCAACGATATAACAAATCAAGACACATGTGAAGAACAAAGTGAATATTACCCAAAGTAAAACCTTAACATAGGATTGTTCACAAGCGGGTAATATAAGGTCATAATAAAATCATATATGGTATTATGCATAATAATATTATTCTATAAAATATTTATAATAAACTTATATTTATTATACAGGAAGCTTGTTCATGTACGAGGAGATTTAAGACACAAGGTAAAGGATAATTTCACAATATCATTATTATTAGAGACTATTTATACATAAGAATTTACTGGGGTTTTATTTATCATCCATGTCTATTTTTTCTAACAATTATTTCATAAAATGTTTCACTATTCTGTTATGTATTTTTGAAGCCATTTTTAACCATTTTTTACTTTTTACTACTTGTTTTAGAAGGAATATTTCTTTCGTTTTCCATACAGGGTAATTTTTTACTTTTCCAACAAAAGTACAAGAATAATATTTGTTAACTTATATGAAATGAATGGATTTTTATGATTTCATAATTCCTTATTTAAATTAATATTATATTACATGTTTCAAGGTTATTTTCAAAGAAATTAATTTCTTTTAAAATTGCACGATGTTTTAAGAAAATAAAACATTTTTGAAGAAGAAAGGATATTATCCTCAGGAATTAATATCCAGTGTTTCATCCAAATTATTTTACATCTAATATTAAGGATATGTTTCAAGTATAATATCCCTAATATTCTTATGTTTGATTATATTTATGATGGAATTATATTTATGAAATCCATTTATTTTACATGGATTACGTTATAATGGAATGATGCTTAAGAAACCCATTTTATTTCTTGGGTTATGTTTATGGTAAATGTTTTATTTTTTTGTGGAACATATAAGAATGATTTTATTATGATATGGGTGGGACCTATATATACATACAATTCATTGGGTAAATATTTATATCTAATGAGATAAACTAATATGGTCATGGGAGTGAACCTTGACTACAAAGATGTCCATGAGAGTGAACCATGATTACTAAGATTGTATGAGGAATGAAATCATGCTACTAAGATGGTATAGGGAGTGAACCCATACTACTAAGATGGTATTTTAAGTGATGCATTAGCTATTATGGAAATCACTATATTCTTATGTGTTTTCCACACTTCTATGACTTATTCCTATGATATGCTTTCATGGATTATGCTCCTTATTTAATTATGAATTATGTCCTATGAAATGAAAATATTTATGACATGATTTCTATTATGATCATTTATATATAGGGTATGATCTTCTATTTTTCATGATCATGTTATCATACCCTTATACTTCTATTTATTCTTATATGTCTCCATTTTTTACCCTTAATGAGCTTTTGAGCTCAACCCTTTTATGTTTCTTTCACCCTGGTTACGATGATATGTACTATGTTTGATGTATCTAAGAAGTTTTCTAGTCAAGAAGATTCTTGTGGGAGATTATTTTTTTCATTTATGTACCAATGTTATGTTTCCATGTTTCTAAAGGCACTAGAGAAATTACGGTATTTGGGAGTCTATTTTTATAATGTTTAAGTATTCTGAAAAAGTTATGTAATTTCAATGTTTTGAAAAGAGAGGGTTGCTATGGAATGAGTCTCTTTAATTAGAAATAAATGAGGAAATTTGGTCAGCCGATCAACTATAACCCATATGGTATCTCATCCTCTTGGGGTCCTAGGAAAACCCATGATGAAGTCCATTCTCACTTCATAAATCTTCCACACAATCACTGGGATTGGATGAAGTAATCCTCTAGGCCACCGATGCTTAACCTTGATCCTCTAGCAGGTCAAACAACAATAGGAAAAACCTTTAATGTACCTATTTATGTCAATCCACCGGAACTATAATCTAATATAGTGATACATCTTAGTTTACCCTAGGTTAATTGACCACTATGAAACATGAAAGTACCTCATCAGTTACTCTATCATAAATATTCAATCAACACCATTCCATGAACATAAATAAAATCACATCCATATAATTCCCATCTCGAAATGGAGTAATTTTATACTAATGTTTCATGAATCATGATAAAATATGGATCACACTCTTAACTATACTTTACCCACTCTAACAATGAGGATGTGATCACCCAAGGAACAAAAGATCCTGCACCTTTATCGTCAATCATTCACCATTACGAGTTTTTAAATAAGGCCATATGTTTCCCCAATATCTTGATACTCACTATCCAAGTTCCTAAATTTTCCTACTAAGAGCATCAGTGAAAACAATACCTTTTCCAATAGCATTCATCACCTTGAAGATGATCATCTATAGGTACTCTATCCATCACCTATAGCATATATATAAGTCCATTTGGGAGAAGATGTACCAAAAACTCATTTTGTCTATATATATGAAAAATGTCTCACCAAAGAGGTAATGGTGTGAACACTTTAATGCATTACCCAATGTATATAACTCCAAATCATGTGTAGGGTAGTTTTAGTCATGAAGTTATAGCAAGCGATACCTGTAATTAATGGCCTAATCATTCTACATTAAGGCAACTCCCAAGAAAACCCTAGAAGAATTGTAATAAAATTCATACCCTATTGTGGGTTTATGAACAATTAAGATCAGAGATGATTTCAATATTCTATTCAGTTCTATAAAGGATCATCCACATCAATCCATCCATTCAAACTTTACCCCCTTCTTGGAAGGCATGGAAAAAGACGCTTCTAAAATGGGAAAATTATTGAATGAACCTCCTATAATACCCATACAATCTAAGAAAACTCTGAATCTTGAACACATTCCTAGACCATTACCGATACATCTCAACCTCTACCTTATCTGGGTCAATAAAAATTACAAAATCATAAATCACATGCCTGAGGAAAATACACCTTATAGATCCAAAAGTGACACTTGAACAACATAACATGAAACCACTTCGCTTGAATCATAAACAATATAATATCAATGTGACTAGAATGTGATTCCAAGGTATTTGAATATTTTGGGATTTCATTAAAAAACAAAACAATGAAGGAGTCTATGTATGGGTTAAGTATCCTTTTCATGATTACCATGAACACTGATGGAGGATTCATTTGACCAAAAGTCAAAAAAAGCTACTCATAAAACCCATATATTCTCATAAGATATGTCTTTAGTATGTCCTTCTCCCTAACACGAAGCTGATGGTATCCATACCACAAATTAATCTTTGATAAATACTGATCTCTCCGTAATTGATCAAATAAGTTGTAAATCTTTGGAAATGAGTACCTAATCTTTACAGTAAACTGATTTAACTTCCTATAGTACACACACAACTGAGGACTACTATCCACCTTCTTAGTGAACAATATTTGAGAACTCTAAGGATAAGTTCTCATTCCAATAAATCCCTTAACTTCTAGATCCTAAAGTTGTATATTAATATCTTATAACTTGATAGGTTTCATGTGGTAAATTGGAATTGATATAGGTTGTGGAAAATGTATAAGTTCAATTTCAAACTCAACTCCCTACCCAAAGGTAACCCTAATAAATTTTCTGGAAATAAATTTTGGTATAGGTATACCTTGGGAAAAAAATAGGTGGGATTTACTTTTCAATCTACTGTAAGGATCATTCCATCTACCTTCATTATAAAGGAACCAATCTAACTAGTGTTCTATTATACTCTACCTACTTCAAAACCCCACTCATCAGTCAATGAAAGTTATATCCCTTATTCATTATAAAGGATACTTGTCTCAGATAAAAGTTGATGTGTTCATGGTAACTAGTCAACTAGTCCATACCAAAGATCACATCAAATACATGAATATCTAGAATCATGAAATCCCACAAATTCTCATAGTTCACAATTACTATGGGAAACTCTGGTAAAATCTGGAGTCAATACAATTTATTTCAAAAAGGAGTATTGATATAGAGAAACTAATAATAAAATTTAACCAGTATGTCTTTCCCAGTAATAACCTGGGCAAATATAAACAAATGGAAAACACCTTTATAAAAAAAAAGAATCATAGAGTATAGATGTGATCAGGACCATACCAGAAACCATAAAAGGTCCCTCTCTACAATCAATTGGATCCTGGTTAACCATATAAACATTACCAATATTATCTTTATGGCCTCACCCCTTTGGATTATGATTCACTTGATTCACATGCCCCCAAGCAGTCTGTAATTACAGCTGAAACTCTCATCTCACATCTTGTCCTGAACTTACTAAGCCTATCCATTATACCTTCACACAAAACCCCTTTAGATATCACTCTCTTCTACACCAGTGAAAATATTTGGGAGGGTTTGAATTTTTTTTAGATAATTCCCCTTACTTCTAAAATTTTAGCACCTAGAAGAACCATCACCCACTAAGTAAGGTGAAGAACCCTTTTTAATCTCTAACTATTTTTACACACTGGAACATGTACTATAATCTCCTCTTTATATTACCATAATAGGTTTCTAGGGAAGCATTGGAAAATCCACTAGTCGATGCACTAAAATATTAAAGACAACCCGACACTTTACTTCCTCTAGTACCTTCTCAGTATTCCGAGCTTTATGAATCACCATAAAATTGGTAATAAAATAAAAATTCCTACCTTGATGCTTAAATTTAGGTCAAATAACAATATCAAACTTTATATCCTTCTATGCCTCATTACCATAAAATAGAGAATATGAATAGAGTGTCTCATTGAATTGTTATAAATAAGTAGGTACTGACCTTTCCCCCTATTAAAATTTCATAAACTCCTATGTGCGATATAGATTTAGTATATCAAATAATATTTACTTGAAAAATAGGTCCTTGAATGTTCCCATGTCACCTCATCATGTCTTTATTCCTAATTCATAATGCCCTACCACCACCTAGCTAGTTCCTGAAGCCTAAAAGTAGCAAGTTTTACCTTATGATCCTCCAGAGTCTCCACCAAGTTTAATATACTCTCAATTATGTCTATATAGTCTTAAATTTTTAGGGAGACTTCAGTGACCCAGAAGGATGGGTAATACTAGAGTTTAAAGTCATAAGAATAGTTGACTATTTATCTTTGAGATCCTCCTCCTTGAGTAGAAACTAGCTATAAGTGTACATGTTAGATCAGTTCTATGGACTAAACTACTAGGGAAGATATGGGAGAAGGCCTAACCACACCCACCTATATAAAAGGTGGTGAAACAAGGAAATTCCCCCTTATAAGAGAATTCTAGATTATTCTACCTTGAGGTCCCATCAAATGTCTCTGAGGAAGAATTATCTTAAATTGCAAATTAATCTTTATAACACCTATGACATACCTCATAGAGAAATATCCTAAAAAAATTATAGGCACAATAATGGATTTCTAGGGGATACCTACCCTAGGAGGCAACCAAAAAGCCCAAGGTAAACCCCCTTAGCACTGCTCAAGGAAAAAGCCAAGTATCTTTCACCTGCATGTTAGTCACAATAATATATACATTAAAATCATAATATTCATAAGTTCAAGTAATTAAATTCCAAAAATTCCTTATCCATAAGGGAAAAAAAATTAAAATTTCATTATGAATTTAATTAATTGAACCCTATATAATACAATAAATATACATGTGACATGTAAACCTAAATTCATAATCATGATGCATTGAAGCCACCCAAATCCCATAAATTATCATATCTATGTTACCTGAATCACCCAAGGTGTATAAATCCATGTTAAAAATTAATAACAAATACAAGAATACCTCTTTCTTGGAAACATAGAGGGCTATTATAAAATGTTGGAAAGAAACTGACATTATTCCCATACCTGAGTACCAACCATCCAATATTCTATCCACCACATCCTAAATTAATTCAAAATAAAGAAATAGGTGAAGAAACATGTGAGTCATATGGTTCCATTTCGTAACACCTCGTCACAAATCACTAGGTCCAAGAAAAAATTCCACATAAAATCATGCGTGACTTTTCATATGAAAGAGGATTCCAACTAGTGGTAAGGGTATGAGAGGCATTGTGGGGAGAATATTACCTTAGTAATAGATAACCATTACAAAAAATAATGGAATTAATAACAATAAGGAAAATAAAAATGTGTTAAACAATAGTAATAAGGATAAGAATATCAAACCATGTTATGACAATATAACATTTTAGTAATATAATCCAAAGTAATTAAATAAAGGATCTATACATGTGGTGGATTAATGTACTAAAGTAGGAAAAAAAACTAACACCTGAAAAAACATCCCTGACCCATAGTACATGTTTAAATCACCTCACACCGTCCTACTGCTTCTACTCAACTTTCAACCAGAGGGATCTTTCCCTTTTCTAGATCCTGGAAAATAAAATCTACACATGTACCAAAATTTCTATGTGGCGTGTGAGTGTAAAATTCAGTATATAACCACCAACAGGTCCTTAACATAAGTTTACTATATACACAAGTATATTCCCTGAAAATAATCAATACGTAATCTAACAATAAACAATCATACATGTACACCCATATGATAGGTCCTTGGAGGCTAGATTTACCTAAGTTGGATCCATTATAGAGGGAAATTCATATATTTACCTATATAAATAAGCCAACAAATAACCTATCCACACCCCCTTTAAGAGATATCCACACCCACATTTAAGGTAAATACTCACATTGACCCAATTCACAACTCTTGGGAATTCCTCATACCACATTTTAACCTAATCTCTATTATTTGGGGAAATCAATTACACCATATGTTAAACTAATGTCATGGAACTAGGTAAATCCATCTCATCATCCACAACCCAATATAAGGGAGATACTTTCCCTTATGGATCAAAATGATCCCTCAATTATAGTGAAAAAAAACTACACATGTACCAAATAAATCTACAATAAGGAGGTTCTTAATCATGGCATGTTAAGAATGATTAATGTAGTAAACACACATACACATGTGAATCTTATCAAGTATAGGTTTCATGGGGCCATTCACGCACACCACATGAGAATCATATCAATCATAGGTCTCATAGGTCTTTACACACACACACCACACAATCAAAGAATCACCATTTACATATATCCTAGGGTTTGTAGAAGAAGGAGGGAGGTGAATGAGAAAGGGATGAGTGATTGAATCATTTAATCTATTGTAAAATACTATATTCACAACATGAATTATGGATTCACATCATGAAATCTTAGAATAACTAATCACAAAAAATCAAGTCACCTCATATTAAAATTGTGAAAGTCCTATTCATTCCATGAAAAATATTTCACATCTTGAATTATCTTAGAAATTATTTTGATGAATCTTCACATAAAACCATTTACACCCTGAATTAAATTCATTACTTTTTCCCATAAACAATTCACATCATGAATATCTATTCATTATGTGAACTGACTCTTGTATCCAGTTTCTAGATTTTGAGTCACTTCCTTCCCTAAACACCTCTAACATGCCTCAAATAATTTAGTTACTATTTAAAATATATATCAAATATTGAAATAAATCATACCTTAAAATTTAGGATATTATAATGAGAAATAAAATTAACCTAAAGATGATAAATCCAAAGTCCTCTTGGTGGAGGGAGTGAGCCAATCCTAGACTTTAAATGTGAAAATATTTCCAAACCATCCTTCAAATGTAAAGGTGTAATTCAAGAAGAAGAGAGGGATATGATACTTTTATGAGTATCTAGAAACTCCAAATGGTACTATCATATACATAATAAAAAAATGGAAATGAAAATACTACTAAAAAAAACTTAATAACCATAATTTTAAAATTTAATGTGCTCAAGGATATCTCTTCTTAATGGATTGATTCTGGAGATACACTATATGTGTTCTAAAATAAACCCCTCCTTTAGAAGATGAGATCAATCAAATATGAGATTCCACTCTACACGGGGAACTCTTCAAGCACAAATGTATAAGGGAAGGGTAGAATTTATATCAAGTTCACCCTAAGAAATATCCTCAGCTTAAATAATTTCATGTATGTTCCCAAAGTTTTTAGCAAATGAGTCTTGGAGATCTTGTTAAACAAGCATGCATTTAAGATTATATTTAAGGCAGTAAATTTGTTTTTTCCAAGGGTGGGGTCTTTGTTGTAAAGGGACAATTTTATGATGGGTTATTAAATTTAAATACATTCTATTTTTTCTTACTTTCTAAAGTCGTATGATCTGTTTCATAATCATTTAGGTCATATAAATTCTAAAAAAAATCATTACATGTCAAAAATGGAATTATTACCTTTAATGGATAAAAATTATCATAAAATTTTAAATTTCATGTGATGTAAAATGTATTAAAAACCATTTCTAATAATATAAATAAAAATTAATTTATTAGAATTAATACATAGTGTTGCATGTGATTTACATTCTACACTCACTATAGGTAATAAAAAGTACTTTATAACTATTATTATTGATTATTCAAGATTTTCCTTATTTATCTTTTACATACTAAAGATGAAATTATAGATAAATTTAGTATCTATAAAAATGAGGTTAAAAATAAATGAGGTATTACACTTAAATTCATTAGATCTAATAGGGGAGGTGAATATTATAGTCCTTCATTTTTTGATTCACTACGGATCAAACATGAAGTGATATCATCCTATATACCTAAAAAATAGTTTAGCTGAGGGAAAGAATAAAACATTAATGGAAATTGTTAATTCTATGATTTTTATCTTGGATATATCAAGTGGATTTTGGGGAGAATCATTGTTAACTTCATTAAAAATTTAAAATAGGGTTCCCACAAAATGTAATTTTATGACTCCATATGAATTATGGAATCATATAAAACTGAATAAAAATTATTTAATTATTTGGGTTGTCACACAGTTATGTGAGTACATGAACCTAAAAGGGAAATGATACATAAAAGAGGTACTGATAACATATTTTTGGTATATTCATATCATTCAAAATTATATAGATTTATGTTATATAGTCTACTGATTTAGAATATGTTAATATAATTAATGAATCAAAAGGTTCTATATTTAATGAATTTTGGTGTAACTCTTTACCTAAGCCTATCCTGATAGAGTAATCTTTATCAAATAATAAATTATATCAAGGAGATAAATTTGGGGAGGTTAATAGAAATAAAATACCTTATATACACAATACATATGGTTCTGGTTTCTATATGTGCTTGTTCTATGGAACTAATGATAATATTGTTATAAAAACTCTAGTTTTACTTAATATAGGGTCTGAACAGATTTCTTTCACAGAAGATATGTCATCTTATGATGCATCTTTTTGGAAGGCATCCATAAATGAATAAATGAGATATACAACTAGAAACAATACTTAGATATTATTTGATCTTACTCAAGGTTGACAACCTATTGGTTATAAGTGTGTATTTAAAATAAAATGAAAATTTGACAGTATAGTTGAAAAATATAATGTTGGATTGGTAGCTAAGGTATTTACTCAAAAATAAGGAATCAACTATGTTAGTAATTATGATCCCATGGCTA
Source organism: Viscum album (assembly GCA_963277665.1). Lineage (NCBI taxonomy): Eukaryota > Viridiplantae > Streptophyta > Magnoliopsida > Santalales > Viscaceae > Viscum > Viscum album. Next base: position 1,022,732,154 of record OY728127.1, read on the forward strand.
GGAATACTTCTAATATAATTGTTCCCACTTTATCTTCCCCATATAGTTTATAAATTCACTGAATGGATGTTAAAACAACATTATTAAATAAAAAATTAAATGTAGAAGTATATATATAATAATTGAAGTGATTGATTATACCTAGAAAATAAAAGAACATTTTAAAATTGGTATGATACCTATATGGTTTAAAACAAGATCTAGATTTTTAGAATGATAAATTTAATAAAATAATATTATAAAATGGATTTTTATTTAACCGATATGATAAATTTATTTATAATAGATTCCAAAATAACCATGGTGTGGTTATTTTTTATATTTTGATGACATGAAAATATTTTTAAATGATACTGATTATGTAAATGAGGTTAACCTTATTATCTCTAGAAACATTGACATGAAATACATAGGTGAATTTGATGTTATTTTTGGAACAATAATTTTTATGAATAATAATTATATTTTTCCTTTTCAATCTCATTTTATTGAAAAAGTTTTAAAGTGGTTTGAAATTTTTTATTTTTCATCAGTTTCTACTGCACATGCTTCTGAGAGTAAGATGCTACCAAATCCTTGTAGGTAAATTTCATAACTAAAATATACAAGGTTTATTGGGAGTATTACGTATTTTATGAATAGAATAATACATGATATATCATATTCAATTTTAAGGTTGAGAAGTTATATAAGTAATTCATGATATTCATAATGGGATTTAGTTAAAAGAGTACTTAAATATCTTAAGGTTAAAATGGATTACTGTTTATGTTATAGTGGAAACCAAAGGGTGTTTGAAGGTTTTTACAATGCAAGATAGATTACTAATCTCAAAGACCATTCTTATATGAGTGGTTGGGTTTTTACACTTACACGTGGAGAAATCTCTTGGGGATCAATGAAACAAAATAGTATAATAGACTCCATTATGGATTCCTAGTTTGTTGCTTTACCATCCACTAGAAATGATGATGAAAATGTTATATTTTTTATTTGATATACCATTGTGTCTTATGGAAATGTCTTTGGTCTCTATACACTGTGATAGTCAAGATACAACAGATATGGAATATATTAATACTTATAATTGAAAATCGAGATACAATGCTCTCAAACATTTCAATTTAAGGAAATTTATACAAGATGGTATCATTACTATGGACATTGTTAGATCGATCCAAAATTTGTTCGATCCACTAACAGAGGGACTCTCAAGGGAGTTGGTATAAAAATTTCCTTAGGTATGGGTTTTTATGTCCTTGTAAAAAATTAAAAAATGATGGGACCTTAACTTAACATGTGATTACTTCACATATATAAGTTCAATATAGGAAATTATATCACATGTATGAAGGAAACACCAAAGGTATATTAAACCATAAGAAAATTATTTTTGGTGACCATGAGAAAAAGGAGGGTGAGTTTAAAACTCTTAAAGAACCAAGGATATGAAATAACTATTGAAACATGGGAAATTGTTTTGGTTCACATATATTAATGTAGGAGTGGGGTGGCTCCAAAGAGCTTATGAATTTGGATATAAAACATTCATGAATTGATAAGTGAAATATATCCATAATTGTGTCTTGTAGTAGATGAATAACTATGAAATTTGAACAATCTTGATTAGGATTAATCTGGATGATAACAAGAGTGACATGTTCAAGGAAGTGCCCACTTATTTCTCTATTTAGCTTTGATTTGTCTCTATTATGTAAAAGTTCAAATCAAGAGAAAACATTATTTATAAAAATTATTTACAATAGACTATGATTATTAATTTTCAAAAAGTGTTTATATATTTTTGAATGGTGGGGGATTTTTGGATTTTATTTTTTTTTAAAATATTTTTTTTTGAGTTTTTAAAAGTGGGAAGGTTTTACTGGAATCCCACATTGGAAAATGGAATGGAGTGGGTATACGGTTTTAAAAGGAACACATTATCACTATTTTAAATTGATAAAGTAGTCGGAAATAATTTTTTTGGGGTGGTGCACTGATGAACACCTGTTGTAGGGCATGGAAAAAGAAACTTATTTCACCAATCCAAAATAGAGGTTAACTAGGGTCGTCTCACTTGAAGAGCATTCTCATTTGTTCACTAAATCAATGTAATTCACCTAAAATACTTATTTGTGTTTTTTTGATAATTGTTTGAAAAATAATGGTATTTTAATGAAATAATAGAATTAAAAAGTTTAATTAACATGCAATGATAGAATGAGATTAGTAATGAATGAGCTTAGCCTTTTTTGGTTCAGTTCATTGGTTCCATCATTCTCCTTGTTAGTGTTTAAATTAAGTTTGATAATTCAATTATGATATCTCATTTATGAATTACTTTTCTTTTTTTTAGTTGTGTGGAATCATGAATTACATTATCAATAAAAATTCCACCTACACCTATAATAATGGATGATGACACACCTCAATAGAGAGTGTGACCTATTCAAAGACATGGATCTATATTATTCCATTTCATCTAATAAATGCATCAACTCCATCATATAAAGATCTTGTATCTAGTAGAAGGGATTAAAAATATTTAATAAAATAATAGAAATGAGTTTGATATCATTTTTGTGGTGGATGATTACCACATCCATGAACATCAATCTTGATCATCACAAACTTAATAAAAATTACGAATTTAAGTGAAAAATGAAGGGAATTGACACTTACCTCCCTCTGTACAAGCCTCGATTTAGACCCTCATTTTCGAGGGTAATATTTCATGGTGGAAGGATAAATAAATAGAGGAAAATAAATTAAGTAAAATTATTTAGGATGAGAAAATAATAACAGGAAAAATACACATGTGAAATTACAAAATAAAAATAGAAGAAGAAGAAAAGAAGAAGGAGAAGGAAAAGAAGATAGAGAAGAATAAGAAGGGTGTGTGGAAGAAGAAAAAATAAATAAATAATGAATGAATTATATTTTATTTAAAAGAAACGAAATTAATATTACATTTAATAGAAAACTGAAGTAAAAAATAATATAAATAAAAATAAAAAAGAAAAGAAATGGGTGCAACATCTTCCCCTTCAAAACCTATGATCCTAAATTTAGATCCTATTATGACCACCATATTCCTAAATCAATCCATGGGTACTTATTATAAGATTCTATAAATTAATTTTTTTATTGAAACTCAACATTTCAAATTAATTGGACACGTATAGAGGAAGTTCTGACATAATTAATGAGTCATACTATTTCTAGCTGAATATTTCCAAAATCCTCTTCTAATTTAGAGCATACAATATTAAAACTAATAAAGGAATATCTCCATGATATTTAATAATAAAACATTAATTTTAATTATGTTTCAAATCTATCTATAATCATCTCATTTAGAGGTATTTATCCTGAGTTATTCCATATTTACTGTGGTAGGGTCCACACTATCATCCAGAACAAATTTTCAACTTTATTTTTTAGGGCCCATGGATGTTCGAACTAGATCTTGGTTTATAAGATGTTTAATCCCAAAAATCATGGAATCCAAAAAAAAATAATAAATAAAATTGGATAAATTTTTTAATAGTTATGCTCAAAATGGAAAAGCGATTAAAATCTGTAAAAATTACAGAATTACGAAATATTCACATTTTAGCCCAAAAAAACCACAAATCCAAAATTTATGCATATAAGATCAAATTGAAAAAATGATAGGGATTAAATCGTTGAAAAAATATATAAAAAGTATGAGAATATTTTCTCAATCATTCACTAAATTTTCCACATGCGCATGTGTGCATATTAAAATGTGCAATGTGGTAGTTTGATGGTACCCTTGCAATTGTGATGCTTCATCGATGAAAGGTGTTTAGAGGTGCGTTGATTTTTCCTGATGGGTTGGTGGTTCATATCGGTTTGTGATAGTCCCAAACAATTGATCATATCAACTATGGTATTATAGACATATCTGTTTAATAAAGGGTGTAAACTGGAACAATTGGTAGACTAGGTTTGTTAAAAAAGACAAGACTAAATCTGTAAAATTGATGCCTTTCTAGAAGGGGAGTCTTTCTGATTCCAAGGTGTATGATTCATTTTTTGAATGATAACTTCCATGCCTATAAATTGGAGTCCCCATTAGATAAAAAATATAATAAATTTAAAATGGATACAATTTTAAGAAACCCAATTATAATTTCTATATCTCCTCTAAAGTTTTAGATTCCATCAAAATCCTTCTACAAGTATCAACGACACTTTGGTTCATAATAAAAAAATCCTTTAAAATCTCTCTTATGGCCAAATATTCTTTAAGTGATATGCACCAAAAATTACTTATGTATAATATTAATCTACCATTGTATCCAAAACTTTATTCATAGAAAACCTATAGTACTACTGATTTGATGGAGGTGAATCTACTCTTATAGAGTTAAAGAACAAAATGTGCATCAGAAACCTCCATCTACTACCATCTAAAATTATCTATATCCATTACCCACATATATATATCCAATAATATTAGAAGTATATGTCATTAAACATATATATGGCGATTCTCAATAATGTGATAAAGGTGGGGAAATTTGAAGCCAAAAATTTCCAGATGTGGAAAGAGAGGATGAATTTTCTATTTGAAACACTCAAAGTGGGGTATTTTTTCTATATTATAAATCCACACACATTCAAAGATGATATGATTAATGTTATGCATAAAAATAAAAAATGGGATGAGGATGATCTCATGTGTTGAGGATACTTACTCAACACATTAGCTGATGACCTCTTCAACACATATCAATATATTCAAACTATAAAGAAGAAATAAATTCAAAGAAAAAGTAATCCCTAAGGATGTGGAAACAAATAAATTCCTAGTAAGTTTATTTCATACAAAATGGAAGACATTAGATTTATTATAGAGAAATTTTATGAAATAAAACTAATATTATAAAATCTTAATCAAAAAAATTAAACATGGATTATTCCATCGTTATCACATACATCATCGATAATATTCTACCTTATTTGAATAATGTTAAAAATTCTTTAAAACATAAGAAGGAAGATATTTCCCTTAATGAGTTACTCAACCACTTTAAAATTAAGGAGGAATATAAAAAGAATGGGGAGGAAAATTAACCAAAGGATGATAAATACAAGGTAATATAGAAGATGGAGTGAGTCTATTCGGGTCCTAAAAGGGGAAAGAAATCCAAACCATACTTTAAATGGAAAGTTTTAATAAATAATATTAAAGGGGAATGCTATTTCTACAGCATGTTGGGACACTTCAAGTTGGATTGTGGTCTCCTTAAGAAGAATAATGGAAACAATAATACACCTAAGGATCACTTTATAGCCATAATCTTTAAAGATAATGTGCTCGAGGGTATATCCTCTTGATGGATTGATTTTTGAGATAAAATAAACACGTGTAAAAAAAATATCTTAAAGAGGATGGAATCAATAAAACATGGGACATCGATCTATATGGGGAACTATAAAAGTATAATTTTATAAGGGATGTGTGTGGTTGATATTGACCTTAACTCAATAAATATCCTCACCTTAAATTATGTATTTTATGTGCCCAATGTTTGTAAAAACTTATCCATGGGGATCTATTTGAGGTTGATAAATTTATTCCATCCATGGTTGGGATCTTAATTAGAAATTATCACTTGTATAATGAATAACAAAAATTAGATTAAAATATTGTTTTGTATACTTTATATAGTATTTTTATTTTTTGGCATAATTTTTTAAGGCACATAAATTATAAGAAAATGTATGACATTCCAAAAGTGAAATTATTACCAATATTGGATAAAAATTATCATAAATGTGTGAATTTTATGCAGATTAAAGTAATTAAGAAACCATTTCCCATGATAGAAACAAAATTCAATTTGTTATAATTAATACCAAGAGATGTATGTGATTTACAAGATGCACCCACCATAGAAAATGAAAAGTAATTTATAACTTTGATTAATGATTATTATATAATTTTACATGATTATATTTTATATTATAAAGATAAAGTAATAGATAAATTTATTATCAACAAAAATGACATTAAAAACCAATTCAGGATTATAATTAAATGCTTTAGATCTAAAAGGGGAGTTTAATATTATAATACTTAATTTTTTGAATCCCTATATATCATACATAAATTGAAATCTCCCTATACACCTAAAAAAATGGTGTAGCTGAGAAAAATAATAGAATATTAATAGAAATGGTTAATTCTATTATGTCTGTATTGGGTATCTCAAGATGATTTTAGGGAGAACTATTATTAATTGTGTGTTATATTATAAATAGGATTACTAAAAACAAAAATGTTGGGTAAAAGAGGTATTTATTGTTACAACTGAGAGTTTATAAATGATATTTTTTTGTTGAAAAAATGTGTGTTATTTTATATTATATATTATTATACAGATATAACACATAAAGAAACCGACAATAATTTATTTGATTAATGAAAAGTTTTCCATTAATCAAAAACTAAAACCATGAAAATGAAAAACTTTACAATGGGATAAAAAAATAAAAAATAGTAAAAGTAGAATGGGAAAATATGGATTTCCCCAATCTACTAGGATGATTACCCCCATGAACAACACTATAGAAATGAAACAAAATATTTTTTAACCAATCAAAAATTTAGAAATAAAAATTATAGAACCTTGAGATGAATTTCAGGGAATAATGAATGAAGTAATTAATTTTTATTTATATGAGTTATTATGACCATTATAATATTAATGTGATCATTAGAATAGTAATGTAGCTATTGGGAATTGTAACCTAACCATTGGTAATAACAACTTGACCCTCAGAAATAATAACATGACAGTTTGAATAGTAATCTGACCTCAAAATAATAAAATATAATATTAATAATTGTCACAATCTAACTATAGATTCTATTTTATTTTATACTTTTATTGGATGTGTTCATTTTGGTTGAGGATTAGGTTGAGTTCCCGGTTTGAATTTATAATTTTTTGAGTTTCCATGTTCCTTTTTGTCTAGTTCATGGTTTGAGTTCACAGTTTGGGGGCTAAACATACAGATAATTAAGGTAGAGGGTGTTTTAATTTCATTTTATTCTTGACTGGTTTGACTTTCATGGTTTGATCATGGATTTTACTAGACCTTTCATGGACTAGGAGTAACCGTGTGGCTTGTCTTTGGGAATCTGAGACAGGGTGCACAGGTTGTTCATTGTTAAGAGAAACTGTGGGGAAAGTGTGCAAGGGGTTTCACTATTTTTGAGAGATACATGATGCATGTTTAGCACACAATTTACAAAACCACGTGGGGTTCCCCTTCTCTTCAGTTGGGTGCACACAGTTGGTGTACAATTTTTCAAACTACGTGGTCTAACCGTGTGAGTTGCCTAGTTCATTTAAAGTGTGAAATCCCAACATTTTCCCTCTTGATTTTTAACCCGAATTTGGGATTTTCCTTCCTTTCTTGACCTTGGATCACTATGGGATCCCCCAATATTCCATCCTTTAGAACTCCTTCCCCATGGTTGCATTTTCAAGGTTTTAAGGTGAGTACTTCATGGTTTTTGGCCATTTCCCCCTCCTTTCCTTTTCCCCCCTTAGTTCATTGGCTCCCCTTTGGTTGGTTACCTTTTTGATGAACCCTAAAATTTAGGGTTGACATGTTTTCTTGTGTTTATTTGGTTCTATGGTGTGTTTATTTTCCCTTGGGATGTTTTCTTCATTATTTTATAGTTTTTTTTCATTCATGCATCATTGAGGTAGGTGTTTCTATTATTTTCCTTTCAAACACATTCCATTTGATGATTTATCTTTCAAAAATGATTTTTAAATATGATGACTTTTCTTGTAACATGTTAGTATAATTTTTTTGGTGTTTCCATGATGGAAAATTGGTGCGAATTTGTTTTCAAAGTGTTTTCTTAAATGTTCTTATGTAGATATTCATGTAAGGTGTTCTATGAAATATCAATTGATCCTTTACAAAGAGAATTTGGTATTTTTTGATTGTATTATCCTTTGTTATGATATTGGTAACATGGTTTCTTATCAATTATGGCATTTGAGGTTATTTTTGTGCCATTTTATGGTTTGGCATTTAAGGCTTTATTCTTGTGTAAAGTTTTTGTGCTTCCTAAACTAAGACCTTGGGAAATTTAATGGATATTAAGAAAGTGTGTAATTAGTTGTGGGAATATCCCTATGTATATGGGGTGCACATAGGTATTTTCACACAAATCATAATGATTTTCCTTTAAAAAATGTTCCCCTTGGACCCTAGATTTCAAAAGAACCATTCATTTCTTCTACTTCTTATTATCTTTATCCCTTATCATTCTAAATGGTAATTATAAAACCCCCATTTGTTCTATATGGTCTATTGGTTTCAATATAAACTCAAAATATAGTTTCAATTGAGTTTCTTAATGCTTGTCCCAATTGGAATTTTAGAATTCGGTTTGGTCACTAAATGAGACGAAGGATCATTTGGCACTCTTTGAACATGTTTTTGTTTTGACCATGTTTCAGAAGTGGTTTTTGATATGTGAATATTAAGGCCCAATTTTCATCTTAGCATGTTTTAAAAAATAATTTGGAATCTTTTATTGTGTGAATTCCCAATTGGTATTTTATAATGTTTGGGAAATTGGTTTGGTAACTCGTATGAGTGATGGTATGATTAAAACTAGTTAATGGATTGTTGTGAGACAGGAACCTCTATGGTAGACCCTTTTGAGAGAGGGTCATCACATTGATAGTGTCTGTCTTTAAGTTAGGTAAGCATGGTGGTTGTGTGTTGTCAGTTTGAGCCACGCATGTGTAGACTTACCCTTTCACCATGTACTATTATCATAGTATTTCTATGTGTCATCTAGAGGTTCGAGTGTCAGTTTCTTGTCAACCTCGATTAAACTGATTGGTACCCCATGTATTTTCAAAGAGGCCAGGTGGGACATGCCACTAGATTGGATATTTTATAGCAGCCTGTTGGTTATTGATTATGGAGCCACACCACACACTGAAAGGTGTGTCCAAACTGAGTACCTCTAGGGATTTCTTCTAGATATGTTTAGGAAATTGCCATTATTTAATTTCTTTATGTTATGTTTAATTATCCTACATGTTGGATATTATCCCTATTAGTACATTCCTACTTTATTTGTTTTCTTTAAATTCATCATAGCCAGTTTGATCTTTTGGTATGGATTTTTAATTTGGTTTTGGTTCTGAACTGGGTTTTGGAAATGTAAAACCATTTCAAAAAGGAAATATATGTGTGTTGATTTTAAAAGGTATTTTTTAAGAAATTGTGTTTGGTTATTTAATTTTATTAAAATCAATTTTTCATAATGTATTTCAAACCAGTTTTATATACTATTTAAAAATAGAAATGTATGGATTCTATGGTGATTTCCTATTGAGTTGTTTATGATCACACCCTTCTTATGCCACTTAGCGTTGGTATAACTGAGTTGCTTTTCAAGTTTAGGTTTCTGGTTCAGTTTTTCCTTTAGATCATGTTAGTCTTGTGGTTAGTGGTGACCAAGAGGTCAAATGGAGATTGTGTTAGAATGGTTCATTTTTTAACTTTGTATTTAGTTTTTGTTTTTGTTCATTAGTTGTTATATCTGGATTAGTTTGTATATTTTTTAATGTTCAGTGGTAGGTTTTTATTTTGTGATTAGTTTCTGATATATAGATCCTGGTTTTTTATTAGGATAAATCATTCCAACTATGATAAATATGATTCCCAGTTTTAGTTTCCATCCCACGAGGATCAGGAACACCTCTCAGGGCTTGTGTCAGACCAAGTCAGGTGTCGGGTTGGACAAAAACCTAATTTGGTTCAGGAAAAAATTATATTACATAAGCCCTTTGTTATTTGGGGGTGTTAGGTAGATTTAATATCAGTAATGTTGGGACTTTAGAGGTCTACATGAGAAGGAAGTCATGAAGCCTTACTCGTCATGAGCCTCGAGTTTCCAGGGGTAGACTAGGATTTTAGTCGTTGTTTCTCCTTGGTTTGCGTGGATGGGGAATGAAAATGGAGGTGTTCTAGTGTCATGCTATGATCTCACATGGATTATTGAACCATGTAGAGTTTGAGTGTACAATTCAAGTTTCTCTCAGTGGTTGGTGATTTCAAAGGGCGTGGCCAACTAACCATATTGCTGAGTTATGCATGGCCACTAGTTCCCAATTCTAGGAGTTTTGTGTGAGTTTCATGTTTTGTTTGGGTTTTTCATTTGTGTGAGTGAGTTTTAAAATTGAAATGGTTTTTTGAAAATGGTTTTTAAAAGGGAAATTATTTTTGGGGTTTATTTTTATTTAAAAGGTGGGCCTTGGTGTTAAATTGGATTTGGAAGTGATTTGAGGTTTTTTGAAAAGTGGCTTGAGATTTGAATTAGATTTAAAATTGGAGCGGAATGGAGGTTTTAAAAGATAATTGTGAGTTCTTTTGGTAGTTCTTGGTTTGTGATTTGGTGTTTTGGAACAGGTATTCCCTTTTTGGTTGAGTTTGGTTGATGCTAATTTCAGGTTTATGTTATTTTTCTACTTAGAGTATGGAACCTAGAAAGGACCCCAATGTTTCTAAAAATTATTTTTCTGCTTTTGCACCTACCCAGGACCTCTGTGGAGTGGAAGAGTTTAGTTTTTCAAAGTTGTTTCCAGTATTCAGTAGTGATTAAGGTCCGTTAGGGGCTATAGAATGGATGGAGAAAGTTGAGAGTGTCTTCTAATCCTTGGGAACTCCCAAAGCTATGAGAGACTGTGTTATTCTGAGCTTGTTTGAAGGTCCAAGTTTGTATCAATAGAATATTATTGTTCTATCATAGTTTCAAGTTTGGATAAAATGTGAGGTGTTAAAATCAATTTTTTTTGACGGTTCATACCCAAGGAGGAAAAGATGAGGAAGTTCTTAGAGCTCATGAATGTTCCACAAGGTCTGTGGATGGTGAAGGACTATATTGACCACTTCAAGGAGATGGTTTCCTTTCTCTGAAGGTAGCATTTTAGGATCCACTGAATGATTCTATTTTCATTTGGGGTATTCATCCAAAGATAAAGGAGAGTTTTCTCTTATTTGTGAAGTTATATTTGTGAATATAGAGGAATAAGTATTGTTAGCTAAGTTGGTTTTTAGAGAACTAGTAGTTAGAAATATGGCATATCTTTCCACTTGTGAAGGTTCCCCATATGATGAGAGGTGTGTTCCATTGGAGCCTATTCCTGAGAAAACTCTTTCATTGGTTCCGAATTATCATTTATTGGACTGTTCCCTTATATAATTATAGCGTGGTCAATTTGGGAATTTTAATTTGTCTTATCATAATCCCCCAAAGGCTTGTCATCACTATGGACATTTGGGTCAACTAGAGAAGGTTTTTAAGAAGTGTTTCATAAGGAAGAATCCACAATCAGAGGGTGTTATCTCTTGATTGTGGGGAAGAAGATAATTTAAGACATTAGGGTTCCATCCATAGTCCTGAGAGTGAATCTCTTCACATAGTCCAGAATTGTGGATGTGGGGTTATTGGGGTAGTTATTTTCTTTTTTATCAGAGTAGAGATAGTTAAGTTTTTATGGTTATAGCATTCATTGTTGTTGAAGGATCTTGTGAAATTTTTGTGGTCTTGGTCTTTTACAATTCAAGTGGTCGTGCCTTCTTGGGTATGAGTCTTTGAATAGTTGTTCTTTCTTGTGTGTTCTTAGCCTTTTTCTGGATTGGTTTTGGTTTCCAGTTGTACCTGTTTTGGAGATGACCATGGAATTTGGAATTGATGAATTGAGGTTTGTATCGATGTTTTATTTGGGTTTGGAGTTCCTGATTTTGATGGTTTTGTTTTCTAGACTACGTGGAGAAGTTTTGGATGAGTTCTTATTGGATTTCCCGTATATATTCCATTGTGTTTGGGGTCTTGATGTTGGTCATTCTAGTTGGGTATTTTAGTGGGGAGAACCCTAACTATTTACATAGATCTTTAATTTTGGTTTTATCGAGAGTTGGTTAGGTGTGACTTGTAGAGTTAAAAGGCAACCCTTTGGTTTGTGGTTTTAATTGGATTCAATCATTTTTAAGCTTGAGTTTTGTCTCATGTTTAGTTGGGTGTCTTTTTGGGGTTAGAAAGTGTTTTTGGTGGGGAGAATTGTCACACCTTAACCATGAACTCTATTTTATTTTATACTATTATGGGATTCAGTTCTTTTGGTTGAGGTTCTGGTTGAGTTCCCAGTTTGAAATTTTATGTTTTGGAGTTTTCAGGTGTCTTTTTGGATTATGTATTGTTTGAGTGCATGGTTTGTGGGTTAACTGTGTGACCCATTAAGGAATAGGGTGATTTCAATTTATTTTCTTCTTTCACGGTTTAACTTGCAAGGTTTGCACATGGATTGGCCTATACTACGTGTGGCCTATGATTAAGCATGTGGCTTGTTTTTGGGTGTATGGGACATGGTGTATGGCTTGTGCACGACTTGGAGAAACCATGTGGAAAGTGTGTGAGGGATTCTAGAGTTTTTGACTGATCCATGGAACATATTTGGCACATGGTTTCTCAAATTTTGTGGCCAAATTGTGTGGGTTCCCCTTCTCTCTAGTATGGTGTGCATGATTAGCACACAGTTTGTCAAAATTTGTGGCCTAACAATGAAAGTGTCCCATTTCATTAAAAGTTCGATGTACCAATCTTTCCCGTCTTGTTTTTAACCCAAATTCGGTATTCTCCTCCCTTGTTTGACCTAGATGCCCCATGGAATCCTCCAATATTCCCTCTTTTGGCCCTCCTTCCTCTATGAATGTATTTTCAAGGTTTTAAGACGGGTTCTTCATTTTTTTGGAATTTTTCTTCTAATTTCCTTCTCATACCTTGGGTTTTTGGTTCCCCTTTGTTTAATTCCCCTCTTGGATGAACCCTAGACGTTATAGTTGACATGATGGATTGTGTTTATTTAGTTATAGGGTGCGTAGATTATTTCTTGTGATGTGTTTGTATAATTTTTTTTGGTGTTTTCATGATGGAAAATTGGTTCGAATTGGTTTTCATTGGATTTTCTTAAATGTACCTATGTATATATGCATTTAAGGAGTTTTATGAAATGTAAATTGATCTCTTAAAAATATAATCTGGTATTTTTGGAATGTATTATCCTAGGTTATGTTTTTGGTAACATGGTTATTTGTGAATTGTGGTGTGTGAGTGGATCTTGGTACCTTTTTATGGTTTAGAATTTATGGGTGGATTCATGGTTAATGTTTTTGTGCTTCTTAAACCAAGACCTTGGGTAATTTGATGGATTTTTAAAACATGGTTCATTGGATGTGGGAATATCCCTATGTGCATGGGGTGCACATTGGGATAGTAACCCAAATGATAATCATTTTCTTTAAAAAATGTTCCCATCAAACCTATGATTTCAAAAGAACCCTTCCTTTCTCCTTCTTCTTCTATTTATCCCTTCACTTTCTAAATAGTTCTTATAAAGCACCCATGTGTTCTAAATGGTTTATTTGTTTCAAAATGTTCTTGAAATGTTGTTTCAATTGAGTTTCTTAAATCTTGGATAGGTTGGCAGTTTGGAATGAGTTTTTGTCACTAAATGAGATGATGGCCCATTTGGAACTCTTTAAGCATACTATTGTTTTGAGTATATTGAAGTGGTTTTTAAAATGTGAATATTAAGGCCTTGTTTTCATCTTGGAATGTTTGAAAAAATAGTTATAAATATTATCTGGTGTGAAGGCCTGTTTGGTAATTTATAATGTTTGGGAAAGTGGTTTTGAAACTCGTATGATGTGATAGCCCAATTGGAACTTTTGATTGGATTTTTGGGAGATGGGTACCTCTATGGTGGATCCTTCGAGGAGAGGGTCATCATATAGGTGGTGTTGGTGTTTAAGTTAGGCAATAATGATGGATATGGGTTATAAGTTTGATCCATGAATGTGAGGACCTCCCCATCCACCATGTACACTTATCATGGGATTCCTAGGAGTTATCTAGAGGGTTGAGTGATGGTAACATGTCAACCCTGATTAGCCATGTTGGTACCCCTTGGATTTACTGAGTGTCTAGGTGGGATGGGCCATTGTGTTGGATAGTTTAGAGTGTCCTATTGGTTATTGACCATGGAGTTTCACCACACACCGAGAGGTGAGTTCAAATTGAGTATGTCTATGGATTACTTCTAAATATGTTTAGGAAATTCCAATGATTGAATATCTATATGCTCTATTTACTTATACTGCATGCTAAATATTAGCCTCGTTATTTCATTCCTACTTGATTTGTTTCCTTTATATTTCACATAGCCTATTTGATCTTCTAGTATTGATTTGTAACTGGGTTTTGGTTTTGAACTGGGTTTTGGAAAATTAAAACTAGTTTAAAAAGAAAACTGTGCATGTTTATTTAAAAAGGGAATTGTTAAGAAACTATGTTTAGTTCAATACAGTGATTAAAATCATAATTTATGATTTTATTTCAAACTTGTGTTTATGGAAAATTTTTGGAAAGGCAATATATGGATTATGTGGTAATTTTATACTGAGCTATTTACGGTCACACCCTACTTATTCCACTCAACATCGGTAGACCAGAGTTGTTTTATGGGTTCAAGTTTCTGGTTTTGTGTTTCCTATAGAGCAGGTTGGTCTTCTGATTGGTGGTGACCAAGAGGTCACATGGAGACTCTGTTATTGTGGTTTGGTTTTAGTTTTGTATTTTGTATATATTTTGTTCATCACCTATTGTATCTGGATCAGTTTGTATATTTATCGATGCCTAGTTATTGGTTTTGGTTATGTTATTAGTTTCTGATATGTTGATCCTAGTTATTTATTAGAAAAAATCATTCCCACTGTGATAACTTTGATGCTCGACACTAGTCGCCAACCCGAGAGGATCGAGAACGCCTCTCGAGCCTTATATCAGACGGGGTCAGGTGTTAGGTTGAATGGAATCTTGGCTTGGTTCATGAAAATAATATTTATTATGATTAATTTATGTAAATTTAAATATTATAATTCTATAATTCAAATATCATGATTAAGACTCAATTAAAATATAAACATATTTTTTAAAAACTATATTTTATGTATTTTATAAAAATCAAAATTTTTTTATTAAAAATTAAAACAAACTATGATATAAAATTATTTTCATAAAATTAACTACATTTTTAAATCAAAACATCAAAATTTTCCAAGGGTGTTTTTTGGTAATTTTTTAAAATACTTTCATTTTTATGTGAATAGTAAAATACAGTTTTTTAGGTTCAGTGTATTTTAAATTACATAATTCATGATGTAATAACAACCTAATCAATTATATACAATTTTGTTTGACCAATAACATATTAAATTTGATAAAAGAGTCATCTTAAAACAATAAAAATGTTTTCCAAATGTAAAAAGTATTTTCCAAAGATGAAAGTATAAATTATTCTATTAAAATAACAATTTCTCTCTTTTTTTCCTCTTTTATTTTTAATAAAGTATTGAATTTTATTTATAATTGGGTTTAAAGTACTAAAAAATTATATTATATTTTTATATGATTAATTATGTTAAAAATATCACTATTACAAGGTTTACCTTGGATATAGTATTTTATTTAATATTTTATTCTAAAAAAACCTCTCTCCTCAAGTATAAATAACCATTCTACCTCTCTTTGAAAATAAAATTCAATTCCTCTTTAAAAATACATATATCTTATAAATACTCTCTATTAATCCCATTTTAATTCTTAGGGATGTTTTTTATTAATCAAACTCCAATATTTTAGGAATTTGTGGGCCACTGAAAAGGAATCACATCAAGAAAGAGGAAATGTATTTTCATCCTTTTATTCAATTTTCCTTTTCTAATATCATATCCTCCTTATATTTTATAATTCTAATTTTTTTTAACCAATTATATGTTATGTTAAAATGATATTGATAATGTAAATATACTATATAATTTTATTTTTTCAATATAATCAAATATTATACATCTCGTGCCTCCTCTTGGGAAATATGTCTCGTTAAGAGTCAGTTAATCACCAACGAGGATGTTTCCAATTATTTTATTATCAAAAACCTTATGTATGGTTAAAATAAATTATTTATAATATATAAATGTACAAATATATTTATTTTAAGTTATTATAATTAATTATACTAATGTATAAATGACCGTGAATTTTTTTTAGCGAAATTGATTAAAAATTGGAAATGTTTCTGAAAAAAATGACATCAAAATGTTTTCCCTTTAACAAAGGTTTTTAATAAATATAATACAATTATTATAATTGATAAATATTTATAAAATTACAATATTTCAATTCTATTTAAATGTTTAAACAAAACTAAGTTTATTATCCAGGAGGTGGAAAAACGATGAAATAAAGAGGGATTAGAGGTGTGGGGATTCTCAAATCCAAACTCTTTCTTTTAGGTTATCTAATATTAAACATTTATTTGAGTATGAATGTTACTATAACATACAAAATATGTCTTTAAAATATTTTTTATCTTCTCTTTTTATTATATAAATATTTTCACCACTCCAAAAAAATTTCTAATCCATTTAAAATTCTTTTTCCAAAAGACTTTAATTTCCAAAACATCTCTTGAATTATCTTGAGTTATTTCTACTTTCAAAGAATAAAATTATCTTTCATGACAATATAAGATCTACCTTATTAATTTTTGGAATTCTAAATTTCATTTCATGAAGTATTATATGTGAAATATTTTTCAATACCCATTCCTTTCCATGGGTTATTTCTTGACTATGATATTTATCCTTCCATGTAGAATGAATGATTTTGATCATTTAATGATTTTATGGGTGAAACAAGAATTATATATCACTCCAATGAATTAGTTAATGTGATATATATCTTGATGTAATGTTTATTATTCATGGACATGATGCTTTATTTTTTCACAAAGATGAAGTCATGATTTATGCACATATGTTATGTGTGGACATGATGCCTACTTTCTTCACCAATATGTGTGGTATTTGACCACTATGTTATGATGTTTTATTTTTATGAATATTCCATATTCCATTCCTCTATAAAATGTTTCTCTCATGATTATTATGAATATCCTATGATTCTGATATGGTGATTTTGATTATACCTAGCTATGTTCTATTGATTCATGTCCCTTATTCTTCCCCTTATTAGGCTTTTAGATCACCACTATATTTGATGTATATCCTGAGGGGATTAAATGTTCAAAGAATATTTTGAAATATTTATATGGATGAAGAAGAATAATTTAAATAAATTTTAATTTTTAATATGTACAATTTATGTATGTTTCTTATTTTACCAAGACACTAAAGCTTTGGATCATGGATTGTATCACTATTATGTTGTTTATATTAAAAATGTTGTAATATTCATGTAATTAAAAGATGGGTTTCTATATTTGGTATTAGATAATGGTTAATTATTTTTTTAATTATGATTAGATAACATTAGTGAAAACCATAAGTAAAATTCTATATATAGGTAAACATCCGTGAAGAATCGTTTTGTAATAAGGCTAAACATAAGGATCCCATAAAATATGACTTTAATATTAATTTGTGCATAAGAATAAATTATTTTTCATTATTTTTTTGAATTATATTTTTTTTAAATTTTCTATTTTTGAAAATGGTGGGAACCATAGAAAAATGGGCCAACAACCCATGTGATGGACAATGCAACGATTGTATAAACGACATCCTCAATGCTATGGGAGGTAAAGTTCAAAACTTCATGGTTATTCTTACCGAGTTTTCTCATGATATGAATAATAACCTAAACCATGTAAAACATACATATTCACCTAATAAAGAGATTATAAATATTAATTCCTTCATGTGGTAGTGAAAATATTTGTTTAGTGGATCATCTGATCCACTTGTCATAGAACAGTTTTCTAACTCAAGTGAGAAGAATGCTTTTGTAATCTATTGTTATGATAAGGAGAAGGTGACTTGTAACATACTAGTTCCGGAAGCCACCCAGAGGTGCCCCGTACCTGGTTGGTCACGTGGCCTCAAGCGCATTTCCTCGACCACGAGAGGCTTCCGACTAGTAGCAAGGGCCTTGGGTGTGATAGCAGGGAAACTATGCCATCATTGACAGAGTACAGAAAGGAAGTAAACATCACATTAAATAGCAGAAGCAGTAAATATCAAACAAAAAAAAATAGTGGAAGACTGAAAGAATAAACAACTGGAGCACATATATATATGAAATGATGCATGACACATATGTCTAGGAAAACATCTAAACAAGTCACAATGATGGAAATACAACCAGTGCTAAACCAAAGTACAAAAAGAAAGTAGATAAACTCCTCAGAATCATAAGACATAGTTTGGTCCCATGCTCTCCAGCTCCCCAACAAGTCATGTACTTGAAGTAGAAGGGATCTTTCCCTTATTTATACATACAACAATATAATCTTTTTGGGCCCAAAAGCATGACCCAAACAGGGTGTGAGACTAAATCCTAGTAAGAAAACACCTGAAGATTTGTTCCTAATAGTCAGTGAGTATATGGTAAGTAAAAGTACAGAAAGTAGTAAATAGGAAGGTAATTACTAGTTAAAAATCCACAGTTTCAATATCAAGCAGCAATGAAGCAAACAGCTAAACCACAAACAGGTAACCCTCTGGGAAGTACTCACAACCATCCCCTCTGGTCCTACCTAAAAAGTACAAGTAAACCTCTGGGAAGAACACTAGGTCTAACCCTCTAGTTATGTATGTGAATATAATAAGACTCTCCGAGGAAGCGCTCACAATCTATCCCCTTATAGTCAAATATATAGCAAGACTCTCTGAGGAAGCTCACACAATCCATTCCCCATATAGTCTAGGTAAAGAAAGACTCTCTTAAGAAGATCACACAGTCCATTCCCCTTATAGTCTAAGGTAGTCAGGGACTATTTGAGGAAGATCACATGTCAATTCCTCTTATATCCCCAAGGTCTAGGACTCTCTGAGGAAGCTCACTCGGTCAATTACCCTTATATCCCAGGTCGTTCAATTCAAACAAAGACTCTCTGAGGAAGCACACATAGTCAATCCCCCTATAGTATAAAGTAATTAAGGACTCTCTGAGAAATCTCACTTGGTCAATTACCCTTTTAGCCCTAAGTGATTCTAGGCTCTCTGAGGATGCTCACTCGGTCAATCCCCCTTATAGCCAAAAGTTCTCAAAGAATCTATGAGGAAGCTCACCCGGTCAATTCCCCCTATAGTCTACTACACCAAGTTCTCATGGCCCTGTGTAAGTCAATGCGCATAGGAGTGTAATATAGCCAAAGTACATTTATAGAAATACTTGGATAAACAGTCTACAACAAAACAAGCATGTCAGAATACAACTCTCCATCCTACAACAACAGGCATGGAAAACAGGCAAGGCATCCAAAAGCTAAACAGGACCAAATGGTCATAAACTGAACAATTCATGGGAAAAACACATCCAAATCACAGTAATCAACCCAATTAATATCCAAATTACCTCTACACCGGCCTACAAGCATGGTAGGAAATCAATAGGGGTAAAACGGTAAACACACAATACCCCGTTCAAGGGTATTGGTGGAATTTGCACATAATACTCAAAGACTTCGAACGGAAAGGCACAAACCACCTACCTCGGGGTTAAGAGATCAATATAATTGAACCTTGAAGATTGATTCTTCTTGGAACATCGTATATCTAAGAAAACGTCCAAAACATTTAACCCACAATAACATGGAAAAGAAGAGGAATTGGAAAACAAGGTTCAAGAAGAAGAGAGAACTCACCGATGCGATTCCAACACAATAAACGGTGTTCGAATTAGAGGTCAGATGGAGGCTCGGGGGATTAGAGAGAAGTCATGGCCGTACGGGTTCTATCAAATGAAGACGACCTCGAAGAAGGTTGTTTTGTCCGTCAGACACGAACCCGGTGCATTTAATGATAAAAACAAAATACACAGCATGCACTTTTAGAGTACACAGTGTGTACTTTCTATTTCCATACTCTACATTAGGCAGCCTCCAAAACAATCCCACATGGCCATGTGTATGGATACTACATGGCCAACACACAGCCTGTTGCGGCAAGGAATTACACGGCGTGTACTCATAAAGTACACACAATGTACTTAGAAAATTTCCAGAATTTCTTCTTTTCTCCAAAAACAACCAGAAAGGAAAAACATACATGAAAAGAAGGTCTGGGTTCTCACAAACTTCCCCCCTTTAATAAATTCATCCTCAAATTTCCCTAGCACGGCGTAGAAGAATAAATCCTGAATAGTTCCGTCCACTGTGCTCGTACATCGGCCTCCCTCTCCCAATTCTCATCCTGCCCTCGCTAGTGCTGCCATAGCACTCGTACCAGAGGAACAGACTGGCCACTGAGGAACTTTGTACTGCGATACACAATCCAGATAAGATTCTATTCAAAAGACGCATCCACTTCAAGTGCAACCTCCTCAGGTTGAAAGACATGAGATGTGTTTGAAAATTAATGTCGAAGCTGAGAAACATGGAAGACGTCGTGCATAGCCCGGTACCTCTGAGGTAACTGTAAATGATAGGCAACCGTCCCAACTCTTTCCAACACCTAAAATGGCCCGACGTACCTCGGTGAAATCTTACCCTATCTCCTAATCCTCTTGTGTCCCAACCTCAGTGTGACACACAGGAAAACCTGATCCCTGACCTCAAACTCCAGAGGTCATCTCCGCTGATTAGCATAAGACTTCTGTCGGGACTATGCAGTAGCCATCCTCTTTTGACTAAAATCTATCTGCTTTGTGGTCTCCTGAATAAGGTGAGGTCCCAGCAAAGCTGCCTCTCCTGCCTCCAGCCAACATAAGGGTGATTAGAATTACCTACTAAACAAAGCCTCATAAGGTTCCATCTGAATAGTTTCTTGAAAACTATTTTTGTAGGCAAACTCCACTAGTGGTATATGCTTCTCCCAAGAACCTCCAAAATCCAGAATGCATGCTTAGAGCATATCCTTAAGAACCAGAATCGTATGCTCGAACTGGCTATCTATCTGGGGATGGTAAACTGTACTCAAAAGTACCTGTGTACCCAAGGCATTCTAAATCCCCTGCTAGAACCGAGAAGTAAAACGTGCATCCTTGTCTAAAAAAATGGAGTGTGGAACTCCTTATAGATTTACAATCTCACGGATGTAAAACCATCCCAGATCATTAACACTGAAGGTCTCCTTGATTGAAAAGAAGTTATAAAGCTTCATGAGTTTGTAAATGACAATCTAAACTGCGTTATTACCTCAAAGTGACCTTGGAAAACCAGTCACGAAGTCCATCGCAACATCATTCCACTTCCACTCAGGAATGGGAAACTACTGCAAAATCCTTGCTGATCTTTGATGCTCCACCTTCACCTATTGACAAGTGGAACACCTCATGACGAAACCAACAACATCCCTCTTCATAACTGACCACCAATATTGACAGTGTAGATCACGATACATCTTAGTGATTCCAGGATGAACTTCCCAAACTGAGGAATGAAAATCCCACATCATCTCCTCATGTATATCTACTAGCACCCATACGCATCCCTAGAAATGAAAGATCTCATCCTCACCTACGGTCCATCCAGGAATAGGCTCCTCTCCTAAAATTCTTTCCCTTAGGACTAGGCCTTAAGAATCTAATAGATTCCTCATTCTAACTCGATCAAGAAGAGTAGAGGTAACAACTATAGAAGAAACAAACATCGGACCCTTGTTGTCATGCACCTCAAAATGCATATCAGAGAATAGAGCCATAAGCTTCCACTCACTACTGGCCTACTGAAATGCCTGTATCTAAGTCCTCCTGCTCAACGCATTAGTCACTGCATTGCCTTTCCCATGCATATAGGCAAGCTCAAAGTCAAAGGACTGTAGGTACTCAACCTACCTGCACTGTCTCAAATTCAGATCACGCTGAGTGGAGATGTACTTGAGACTCTTGTGGTTGTTGAAAAAAAAAGTTCTCTCCCATAAGATAATGTCTCTAATAGATTAAGACATGAACAACAACTGCCAACTACAGATCATGCATCCGGTAATTCTTCTCATGTGGCCTCAATTGCTGAGACCCATACATAATAACTCCATCTCCCTGCATAAGCACAACTCCCAGCCTGATACCTGATGTATCACAGTAAACTGTATAACTCTTGTTTGGCTCTGGAACGACTAGTATCGGTGCTGAAGTCAACCTCCCTTTCATCTCCTGAAAGGCTAACTCACAAGAATCTGACCACAAGAACTTCGCCCCTTTCTTGGCCAGACCTGCCAGTGGTGCTGCTAAGCGTGAAAAGTCATGTATGAAACGTCTGTAGTATCCATTCAGCCCTAGAAAATTCCGCACCTCAAAGACATTCTTCGGATTCTCCCAGTACACTACAACTCTCACTTTCTCTGGGTCTACTGATACTCCTACCTCTGAGAAACATGACCCAAGAAGTGAATCTGAACCATCCAAAAGTGAAACTTTGAGAGATTAGAATATAACTGATGATACCACAGTGTACTCAAAATGATCTCAAGATGGGTAGCATGGTCATGTCGAGTGTGAGATTACACCAAGATATCGTCCATGAAGACCACCACAAAATAATCCAAGAATGGATGGAACACTCGGTTCATCAGTGACATGAAAACTACAGGCACATTCGTGAGACCGAATGACATAACCAAATACTCATATAGACCATACCTGCCAATGAAGGCTATAAGTGGTATATCTAATGGTATAACATGTAACTGATGATAATCGGATCTCAGGTCAATCTTCAAGAACACACGAGCTCCTCGAAGCTGATCAAAGAGATCATCGATCCTTGGCAGGGGATATCGGTTCTTAACCGTTAACTGGTTAAACTTCTGATAGTCCACAAAAATCCTGAGGGTACTGTCTGCCTTCTTCACAAATAGGATAGGTGAACCCCAAGGAGAAGTACTGGGTCGGATGAAACCCTTTGCCTGCAACTCCTCCAACTGCTTGTTGAGCTCCTGCAACTCAGGTGTATCCATCCTGTAAGGAGGAATAGAAACCTGTGTCCTTCCTGACACAAGATCAAACGAGAAGTTTACCTCATGCTCCGGAGGCAAACCTGAAAAGTCCTCTAGAAAGACATCTATCAAATGATCCACCACTAGAGGAAATTCTAACTGTGAAGCCCCCTGGTCATCCAGATAAAGAATAGAAATATTGACTGTAACTCCTCCCAACCCATGATGCTCTGGATCCACTCTGCTCGCCTGGACATCCCATTCGCCCCTATGAAGAAAAGATTCACCTTCTTATGATGTGAAACTCACCCTATGGTGATAACAGTCAACGACTTCCTCAAATGGAAATAACCAGTCCATCCCGAGAATTAAATCATAGCCTATAATCTCTAGTAAATAAAGGTCCCATAAGAAGTGAAACCCACCAACCTGCAGAGGTCACTCTCTACACTGTCATACACTAGACGTTCTAGTCTCTAATGGTGTGTCTAGCGTCAAGATATAAACAGAAGAAAAGATGCAGAGACCAAGGATCTCCACGGGGGCAACATATATAAAGCTATGGGAATACCCTGTATTAAAAGGGGGAGAATCTAAAACTAAGGATACTAAGATCGTACATCGAACAATAGAAGGTCTGGGATATTTCTCCTGCTGGGTCTTCTCCACTACAAAAGTCTGGCCTGTACCATGGCCCTGTGACCCTGCCTGACCACTCTGAGCTGATCCACCCTGATGTCACTGAAAACTGGGCGACTGGCTGCCACGGTCACGACCTCCACCTTAGCCTGAACGACCAGAAGAACTCCAGTTCCTAGACTGGTGAGAAACTAGTGGCACTGATCCTGAACGAGGAGTCATAGAAAAACTCCTATCACCAGCTGCAGGTGATAAGAACTAACAAAAAGTGCAGAAGGTGACCCATCTTTCCACAATATCGGCACTCCATTGGGTCTTTCGAGCAACATGGCCTCATATGACCACTTCTTCCACACTGGTATCACACCACCTGGCTACTAGAAGATGCATCCCACCTCCTCATAAGGTATGAATAAACCATATAAAACCCTCTCAAAACTGTGCTTCATCACCTGTTTCCGAAAGACGGTTGGTGTCAAGACTAGCACAATAGGAGGACGTCTTAGTGGCATGAATCTCCAAGGTCAAGCGCACACCTGAGATTAAGATTATCAAGTATTAAAAATGAGTGGTATAAGAAGTTAACATGAGAAATAAGGCACTCAATTTTTACAAAAAATGACTACACGATGTGTATATTTACTACATGACGTGTTCTCTGAAGTCATTCACATGGGCGTGTACCCCTTCCTAACTGGTCGTGTAACACCCCATACACACAACATGTTTTCTTAACACACAACATGTACTTCAATCCTCTTCCCCTGACCAAGTCCTTAAACATGGTTAAGCCACATGACTCTCCTAAGGCAAGGCTACACGACGTGTAAAATACCTACATGGCGTGTACTAGACAAGCTCCACTTGGCCCATGTTGTTAGTGACATGGACTAACACACATCTCACACTACATGGCATGTTACAGATGGATACGACGTGTATGAGAAAGGATAACACCAGCCCGTTTTGTTCGTGACACGGCTGTGTACCAGGGTCAGACTACACAGTGTGTTCAAGGCAGACATGACATGTACGTGAAAGGGTAACACCAACCCGTGTTGTTCGTGACACAGTCAGGTGCCTAGGTCAGACTACATGACGTGTTTAAGATAGAAACGACATGTACATGAAAGGGTAACACCAACCCGTGTTGTTTGTGACACATCTGGGTACCTAGGTCAGACTACACGACATGTTTAGATGGCACACAACGTGTATTAGACATGACTCGGCCAACTTGTGTTGTTAGTGACATGGGTGGGCATGGGGTCAACACTACACGACGTGTATGTATGATACATGGAGTGTTCAGTCCAGGTTTTCCCCATCCCGTGTCTCTGCCCACACGGCCTATGACACGATTAGAGACTACACGGAGGGTACATAAAGTACAAGACATGTACTTAATAAAAACAGTTTCTTCCCGAACAAAAGAACACATGACATGTACTTAAAATTACACTATGTGTAGTCTGGGTTTTTCTGGACAGTAATCCCCAGAAACTACTTCGGAACCCAAAAAACACTGAAAAAAACATTGAAAGTGCCAAATTCCAATCCATGAGTGCCCATACTCCCCACGAATCAAAGTTTGGAATCTTATACACATTATAACAAGGTAAAAAAATCAATGATCCACCAAATTACGGTCTATGAGGGCCCATAAAACCTCAAGAACCAAAGTTTGGAATTCATTTAAGAAAATATCTACACAAACAATACCCTATCAAACAACAGGTATTTCTATCAAGGCAACTATCACAACAACATGCATATTTTAAACATCATCTATCGCAACAACATACAATCTCTAATTCATCATAGATGGCATGGTAAAAAATGCATGGCATGTGATTTCTAAAAAGTGCCTATATGATAAATGTGATAGAATACCCTCATCTCATCAGGTTGCAAAAGAAATAGAACATCAATAACATCAACAATAACAGAATAAATCATGTTCATCACTCAAGTTGAAATCAAATCAACTGTAATAATTAAAAACCAGAAAAATTGAAATTTAAATGAGGTATATTGAATTTTCCTTGTACACAGGTTAGCTACTCCTAGGCACAAATTATTACCATGTACCTATTCTGTCCTATCCCTAGCTAAGGCTCCAAATAGTAAGTTAAGAGAAAAGAAATCCTCTGGTATCACTTTGTAACTTCCAAGTTCCGGAAGCCACCCAGAGGCGCCCCATACCCAGTTGGTCACATGGCCTCAAGCACATTTCCCTGAACGCCAGAGGTTGCTGACTTGTAGTGAGGGCCTTGGGTGTGATTGTGGGAAAACTATGCCCTCATTGGAAGAGTACACAATGGAAGTAAACAACACATGCAATAGAGGAAGCAGTAAATATCCAAAAACATCAAATAGAGGAAGACTGAAAGAATAAACAACCGGAGCACACACATATATAAAACTATGCATGATAAATATGTCTAGGAAAATATCCAAACAAGTCACAATGCTGGAAATACAACCAGTGCTAAACCAAAGTACAAAAATAAAGCAGATAAAATCCTCAGCATCATAAGTCATCGTATGGTCCCATTCTCTCGAGCTCCACAACAATTCAAGTACCTAAAGTAGATGGGCTCTTTCCCATATCTATACCTGCAATAATATAATCTGTTTGGATCCAAAAGCATGAGCCAAACAGGGTGTGAGACTAAATCCCAGTAGGAAACCACCCGAAGATCTATGCCTAACAGTCAGTGAGTATATGGAAGGTAAAAGTACAGAAACCAGTAAACATGAAGGTACTAAGTAGTAAGAAATCCACAGTTTCAATATCAAGCAACAGTGAAGCAAACAACTAAACCACAAATAGGTAACCCTCTGGGAAGTACTCACAGTCATCCCCTCTCGTCCTACCTAAAATTACAAGCAAACCTCTGGGCAGTACACTCGATCTAAACCCTCTGGTTCTGTATGTGAATATAATAAGACTCTCTGAGGAAGCGCTCACAGTCTATCCCCTTATAGTCAAAGGTATAGAAAGACTCTCTGAGGAAGCTCACACAATCCATTCCCCGTATAGTCTAGGTGAGGTAATACTCTCTGAGGAAGCTCACATGTCAATTCCCCTTATAGACCCGAGGTCTAGGACTCTCTGAGGAAACTCACTTGGTCAATTCCCCTTATAGCCCAGGTCGTTCAATTAAAACAAAGACTCTCTGAGGAAGCACATAAAATCAATCCCCGTATAGTATAAAGTAATCAAGGATTCTCTGAGGAAGCTCACTTGGTCAATTCCCCTTATAGACATAATTGGTTCTAGGCTCTCTCAGGATGCTCACTCGGTCAATCCCCCTTATAGCCAAAAGTGTTCAAAGACTCTCTAAGGAAGATCACCTGGTCAATTCCCCCAATAGTATACTACACCAGGTTGTCACGGCCCTGTGTAAGTAAACGAGAATAGAAGTGTAACATAGCCAAAGTAAACCTATATAACTACTTCTCTAAACAATCTACAACATAACAAGCATGTTAGAATACAACTCTCCATCCTACAGTAACAGGCATGGAAAACAGGCAAGGAAGCCAAAATCTAAACAGGACCAAATAGTCATAAATAGAACAGTTCATGGGTAAAACACATCCAAAGTATATCAATCAACCCAATTCATATCCAAATTACCTCTACACAGGCCTACAATCATGTAAAGAAATCAACCGGGGTAAAATGGTAAACACTCAATACCCCATTCAAGGGTATTGGTGGAATTTGCACATAATACTCAAAGAATTTGAACGGAAAGGCACAAACCACCTACCTTGGGGTTAGGGGATCAATTTACTTGAACCACAAAGCTTGATTATCCTTGTAATGTCATAGATCTAAGAAAATGTCCAAAAAGTTCAACCCATGATAACTTGGAAAAGAAGAGGAATTGGAAAACAATGTTCAAGAAGAAGAAAGAACTCACCGATGAGATTCGAATGCAATAAACGGTGTTCGAATCAGAGGTCAGATAGAGGCTCGGGGGATCGGAGAGAAGTCACGGCCGTACGGGTTCTCTCAGATGAGGACGACCTAGAAGAAGGTTGTTCTGTCTGTCAGACGCGACCCCAATGCATTTAATAAAAAAAATACATGATGTGTACTTTTGGAGTACATGGCGTGTACTTGCTATTTCCATACTCTGCATTAGGTGGCCTCCAAAACGCTCCAACACGTTCGTGTGTGTAGATACTATACGGACAACACACGACCTACTGCAAAAAGGAAGTACACGACGTGTTCTCATAATGTACACGACGTGTACTTAGAAAATTTACAGAATTTCCTCTTTTCTCCAAAAACAACCAGAAAGGAAAAACATATTTAAAAAGAAGGTCTGGGTTATTACATGACTCTGGCCATATATCATTTAGATGGAGAACCTAATCAATGGTGGTAATTGATAAATAACACAAATCCAAAGGATAAAATAGAATAGATGGAGTGTGATGACTTTAAGAAAATATTTCTTAATAAGTATTTCCTTATAAATATTCAAAAAAAAGATAGTGATAGAATTATTAGAGCTAAAGAAAAAGTAATGTGAATCTATCACATATTATGTGGAAAATTTCACAAGATTTGTAAGATATTACTTGATATTTGTGGTCAATAATGATATAAAAATAGATATATTATTTAGTGTTCTAAAACCACACCTTTTAAAGCCTCAAGATATATAAGGCTTTGGGAGTTATGAAGAATTTGTTTTCGATTGGTCCCATGGTTATCAAGATAAGAAGATAAGAATAGATTTTTAAGCTGGTGGGTCAAATGAAAAAGAAGGAAAGGGGATCCAACCACCCACATGTAATTTTTTTTTGGAAGAATCATTATGGTAATTTACTCAAAGGTATGTGAAAATTATTCAAGTGAGGGATAAAAGGCCACCAAGGTCATGAATTTTGAAGAGACTTGATGATGCTAACCAACATGATGGAGGAAAGAAAGGTACCTCCTAATGCACCACCCAAGGTTCTATGCTTCAACTATAGGGATCAGGGGAAAAATACAATCCATTGAGTTAAACCATGTGTCCTTGTGGGTAATAAGCATTAACTACCACCAAATCCAAAGGAGTAAGGGAAAGTTTATTCCATCACTAATTCTAAAGTGGATCATGAAAATGAAGTCATACAAGGTACACTTCCACTTCCCTCAAGAATGGAAAAAGTTTTATTTGAATATGGTTCTACACATTCCTTTATATGCTACATGTTTTCTAGAACTATTGAATCAATACCTGAAACCTTAAATTAGAGATATCAGTAAAAACATCTAGTAGTGTGATCATTGCAACCCAAGTGTTGGAATCTTCTCCTATTAGTGTCTGTGGGAATATGCTTCCGACGAATCTCATAATAATTTTCTCGGTGGAATTTTATTCTATATTGGGAATGGATTGGATCTATTTATATAGAGTAAACATCATCTATTAGGAAAATGAAATCTCTTTCTATATTCTAAACCATCCAATGATCCTTTACAAATGTAAGGAAGATTGTGAATCTACTTTAGAAAATAACTCAATAGTGTGGATGTTGATACCCTTTGAAGAATAATATCTTTCCCAAATGTTTGAGTAAAAATAAATAATTAACCTTGAGGAAATGACCATTATTAGGGAATACACTAATGTATTTCACAAAGAGTTTCTCATACTTCCACCCGATTGTGAGGTAGAGTTATCTTTAGAGATTATACCCAGATCCAATATTATCTCCAAATTCCCTTATAGGATAACCCCAATAACACTGGTAGAGTTAAATAAGTATCTACAAGATCAATTGGAAAAATTCTTAATACAACCTAGTGTATCACCGTGGAATGCACTGGTGATATTTGTAAAGAAAAAGGATCGATCAATG
Source organism: Viscum album (assembly GCA_963277665.1). NCBI lineage: Eukaryota > Viridiplantae > Streptophyta > Magnoliopsida > Santalales > Viscaceae > Viscum > Viscum album. The sequence continues at coordinate 1,022,761,707 of OY728127.1, forward strand.
TAGATGTGTAATGATTACCAAGATCTCAACAAGATCACCATAAAGATAAAGTATCACCTTATAAGGATTAATGATTTGTTCAATCAACTATAAGCATCTCTGTAATTATAAAAGGTGGTTCTTAATTCTATATATCATCAACTGACGGTAAATTATGAAGATATTTAGAATAAAACTTTCTGTAAAAGGTATAAACACTATGATTTCCTAATGATACACTTTAGATTTACTAACTCCCATAAAATATTGATAGAATTTATATATATAATCTTTATAGACCACATCAACAAATTTGAGGTACATTTCATTGAAGATATTTTCATTTACTCCAAAAGAAAGGAGGAGATTAAATAAAATATAAGGATTATGATGGAAACATTAAGAAAGAAGAAAATACATGAAAAGTTTAGTAAGTGTGACTTTTTGAAGAAAGATTTATAATTAATGGGAAATGTGATCACAAGTGAGGGAATATATGTAGAACCTTCAATGAGAAATCCAATTGAGGAATGGCCCCGAACTACTAGCATCATGGAAATCCACATTTTTCTTGGCCTAGAAGGGTACTACAGACGTTTTGTGAGAAACTTCTCATGATTTTCTAGCCTGAAAACTAAGTTAATATTAAAAGGGGTAAATTAAGTCAATATAGAATAATGTGATGAATTATTGAATGATCTAAAAGAGGATACTTATTGCTTCTGTGTTCACACTACCATTAAGTGTATAAGGTTTTGTGATATAAAATGATGATTTGACAAAAAGGATTAGGTTGTGTAATCATATAGAATTATAAAGTGATATACTATGCCCGAGGGTAGTTTAAGATCCATGAGTACCCAACTTATGATATGGGGTTAGTATCTATGATATTTTCCTTGAAGATTTGGTGAAAATACCTCTATGGCGAGAAGTGTGACATATATACCGACAACAAGATTATAAAGTAAATATTCAAAAAGAAGGATCTCAACATGTATCAAATAATATGGTTAGTACTAATCAAGAACTATAATTTCTATTTTCAATACCTTAAAATAAATACAAACAAGGTATATAATGCTCTTATAATGAAAGAACTCGCTACTCTATCCATGATGCATATTGAGAAAAAACCTACCTTTATGGATGCGTAAAGGATGGATCTAGAAATCATAATAGTAGGAAAGAAATGATACTATACCTGAATGATTTACCAAAAATATATCTAAGAAAAAATCAAGGAGGAAGAAATGTATGATATGGAGATTCAAATAAAGAGTGAAAATAGTAAACGAAGGGAATCTTCATGAATCCCATATCGATGATAATGGTGTGTTTCGGTTTGGAACTAGGAATTGTTTTCCTTCACTGCCAGATATAAAATAAGGATCTATTGGATAATGTTCATAGATCATCTTTATCCATCCATCCTGGAAGCACAAATATGTATCATGATCTATGAGAGCACTTCTGGTGGGATCACATAAGGAAATAGATCGCTGAGTATACCTCAATGTTCTTGGTATGTTATCAAGTTAAGGAAGAGTGACATAAGTCCAAGGGGATGATGAAACCATTAACTATACCCATGTGGAAATGGGATAATATCACCATGTAATTTTTCAGTAGTCTCCCAAATACATACAAAGGAAATAATATGACATAGTTTATGGTAGATCTACTAAACAAGACTGCTCATTTCATCACTATTTCGGAATATTTCTCAATGGGACAACTTACCAAGATATATGTAAAGGAAGAGGTGAGGCTACATAGGGCACCAATTTTGATTATATCTAATCATGATTTGAGGTTTAATTCAAAATTCTAGAGAATAATTTAATATTATATAAATAATGAATTGAATTTCAGCATGTCTTATCACCCCCAAACTGATGGCCAATCAGAATGGAATATCCAAAGAATTGAGGACATTCTGAGAGCCTACTCATTGGATTTTAAATGTGGATGGGATCAACATATACATTTAGTTGAGTTATCATAAAAAAACACCTTCTTATCTAGTATTAAAATGGCTCCATATGAATCTCTATTTGGAAAGTGATGTAGGAATCCTACTTATTGGGATAAAGTTGGGTAAAAAATGATATTGCGTGCTCATATTGTTCAAGATATGATAGAGATGGATTAGGGCATCTAGAAACATATAAAAGTACATCATATTATATATAATATCTATGTTGACAATCGTTGAAGGGACTTGGAGTTTGAAGATGGAGACAAAGTCATCCTTTGAATATCACCCTAGAAGAGAGTCATGCGGTTTGGAAAGAAAGGGAATCCTATCCCTAGGTACATTGACCCCTTTTAGATCATTGATCACATATAAGTAGTGTCCTATCAGCTTTCAATTCCACCAAATATGTATCATGTTCATTTTGTATTCTATACATCTCTCATAAGGAAGTAGATACCTGATATATCATATGTATTAAATCCATATGTGGTACAACTAGAGAATGATTTATTTCATAAGGACTAACCAGTGAATATTTTGGACAAAAAAGACAAAGTTCTTTGCAACAAGGAAAATCACCTTGTCAATGTGTTATGGTGGAACCATAAATATGAAGAGGTGACATGGGAACCATAAGAAACAATGAAATAGAATTAAACTCACCTATTATCAAACAAAAATATGATTTGAAATTTTATGGACAAAATTTATAAATTGGGGAATAATGTAACAACCAAGAGTTTATAAATGATATATTTTTTGAAATAAATGTGTATTATATTATATTATATAGCATTATACTGATGAAACACATAAATAAAACCAACAATAATTTATTTCATTAATGGAAATTTCTATAATAATAAAAAACTAAACCCATGAAAATTAAAAATAGTACAATAGGGAAAAATATAAATTAATAAAATTAGAAAGTTAAAATATGGATCACCCTAATCAGCTAAAATCATCACCCCCATGACCAAAACTATAGAAATAGACCAAAATATTAGTAAACCTATAATCATTTTAGATAAAGTAAATGTATAACCATGAGAGGAATTTAGTTGAATAATTAATTAAAGTATGAAGTGGAATTTATAAGAAGTAATATGAACTTTGGAATAGTAATGTTATCATTGGAATAATAACCTGACCACTGAGAATAGAAACATGACCATTTAAATAGTAATGTGAAATCAAAATAATAAAATGAAATGTTAATAATAGTTATGATTTTTAATATAAGTAAATATAAATATTATAATTCCATAAAATAAATAAAATTATGAAAAACTCAATGAAAATTTATAAACAGTTTTAATTAAATAGTATTTTAAGGTATTTAGTAAAAATCATAATTTTTATATTAAAAATTAAAATAACTTATGTTAGTAAATTATTTTGATAAAATGAATATAATTTGGGAAATCATCACATCAAAATTTTCCAAGGTTTATTTTTTTAATAATTTTCTGAAATTCTTTAATTTTTAGAAGAATAGTAAAAACACAGTTTTTTTATAACCAATGTATTTTAAATTACACCACTCATTATGTAAAAATGACCTAATAAATTATATAAAATTTGGATTGGAAATTAAGATATTAAATTTTATAAATGAGTCATTTAAATAAAATAAACAAGTTTTTCAAACCTAAAAATTATTTTCCAAAGTCTAAAGTCTAAAGTATTCCATTAAAATAAAAAATTTTCATTTTTATACTTTCCTTTTTAATAAACGATTAAATTTGAATTTTAAAGAGATTTTAAGTCCTAAAATAATTATATTTTATTTATACATGATTCATTATGTAAAAAATATCACTATTTCAAGGTTTACCATGGATATAGTATTTTATTCTTAAAACACCCCTCCCTCAAGTATAAATAACCCCTCTCCCTCCCCTTGGAGAAAAACTTCACTTCCACTTTAATAAAAATATCTACGAATATAACCTCTATTAATCCCATTATAATCCTTATGGATGTTATATATAGAAATAAAACTCTAATCTTTCAAGAAGTTATGGGCGTTGAAAAAATAACCACTTCAAGAAAAAGGTAATGTCTTTTTTTTCATGTTATTCAATTTTAATTTTATAATTTTATATCCTCCTTATATTTCCTAATTAAAAACTTATAAAACCAATTATAAATTATTTTATCCTAATCTTGATAATATTAATATACTATAAAATGTTATTTTTCTCTATAATCGTATATTATGCATCTTGCGCCTCCTCTTTGGAAAATGTCTTGTTAACAGTCGGTTAACCACAAACGAGGACATTTCCAATTATTCTATTATCACATAAATTATGAATTATTATAATTAATTACATATGATATAAAAATTTATAAATATATATATTTTAATCTTATTTAATTAATTTCACTAATTTATAATTGACCTTGAACAAAAATAGTGAAATCAATGAAAAATAGATTTTTTTAAGGAAAAAATGATATCAAAATGTTTTCCCATTGACCAAGGGAATTAAGAAATATAATAAAATGATTATAACAGGTAAATATTGAAAATAATATATATGATTCACTTATATTTCAATGTTTTAAAAAACCCAATCTTGTTATTTAGGTGGTGGAAAAAATGAAAAAATAAAGAGGGATTTAAGGTAAGGATATTCTCAAACCCAAATTATTTCCTTTTGGTTATCTTATATTTTACATTTATTTCAATATGAATGTTCCTATAATATAAAAAATATATCCTTTAAATATTATTTCTCTTTTCATTTGGGGATATACATGTTTTTGTGATTCCAAAATTTTTTCTAAGCCATTTATAATTTATTTTCAGAAAGACTTAAATTTCAAAAATATCTCTTGAATCCTCTAGAGGTTTTTATTCTTTAAAAGTTGAAAATGATATTTTATGCCAATGTAATATCTCCCTTATTCACATGGTAATCCTAAATTTAATTTCTTGAAGATTGATGTGTGAGATATTTTTTGAAACCCATTCATTTACATGGGTTAGTTCATGACTATGATTATTATCCTTCCATGTGGCATACAAGATTATGAGAATTTTATGATGTGATGGGCGGGTCCAAAATTATATAGTCCTAAAATGTATTTTGTAATGTCATATATATAATGATATAATGTGTATTATTCATGAACATGATTCTATATTTGTTCTCAATGATGATGTTTTTATTTTTGTACATATGTTATGTGTAGACATGATGCAATATTTGTTCACAACAATGAGTGGTATTTTACCACTATGTTATGATAATTCATTATTATGTATATGAAACATTCCATTCCTTTATCAAATGCTTCCCTCATGATTATAATGATGAGCCTATGATTACGGTATGATGATGTTGATTATTCTCACCCAAGTTCTATTGATTCATGTCCCTTATTCCTCCCCTTACTAGGATTTTAACTCACCCCCTTCTTTAATGTATATACTCAGGTTAATACATGTACAAAGAATATTATTAGAGATTTATAAGGATAAATAAGAATAGTTTAAAAAATGATTATGTGTTATTATGTACAATTAATGTATGAGCCTAATTTTCCCAAGACACTAAACCTTTGGATCCTAAATTATATTTCTATTATGTGTTTGATCATAAAAAGGTTGTAATATTCATGTAAAGAAAAGTTGGGATGCTATATTGATAGAATATTTATTAGATATGTGGATCATTAAAAGGATTATATATTGAAACTAGTTAAAAATATGGTTTTCACATCACTTTTTTTCCTTTTAATGTTGGTTGTTATGCGACATATTTTTAGGTGATGTTGTAAATGTGTTTTTAATTACGGTTAATAAAAATAAATGTTGTAAATAAATTATTGAGGATGTTTTCGAAATTGGTTATTTAAAAAATGACATGAAATAAAATAATTTTTTTAATTTTAATTAATAAATCCCCTCCCCAACAACAACATAATATTATAAAAATAGATACAGTAGCGGAACACCAGCAAAAAAAGAGAAGCACAAACACTTACAATTTTAATTTTCAAGTTTACAATGTTTATTTAAATTTAAATAAAACTAAATAAATCTAGTAAAATTATTTTACCATTTAAATTGTAAGTGTCTAAATTATTTTCTAGTGTAAGGCTAAGGGTCATCAAAAATATACAAAAGAAAAAATGCATTTAAGATGTTTCTGAATAAAATGAATTAAATATTAAGGAAAAGTTTATAAAGAAATATAACCATATAGAACTTCATAACTATACCAGTTGGAATTTTTTCATACACAAATCTTAAATAATAATATCCACATTCCTTTACTCCTTGTTTATGACATTTATTTTCAAAAGAAATTTTCAATCCAAAATAAATTTTTTAAGTACTATATCAGAAAATTAGTAATTGTAAATGAAAAATCACCTTTTCTTTTACATATTTGATCTTGGATCTCTTCTTTCTTATTGTAACTATAAATAAATCCCTTGCCTTGTTTGTAAATAATATGAATAAAATAAATTTAAAATTCATTATTTTATAAACAGGTATTAAAATATTCAAAATTACATTTTTAATTCATTATTAAAATTTTCTCATACTTCACCAAGGATATAGTGTATCCAGTATAATGTCTTCTCCCTTGAATATAAAACACATAAAATACAATAAACACTAATATATAATAAAATTTAAAGTGACTGGTTATTTTGTTAAGATATATATAACACTTTAAGAGATATATGTTTTATACTCTTAAAGATAAGAAAAAATATGGCACTGAATAAGTTTATTCTATTGAAATATTTTAGAAGTGTAAACCGTTCTTTTTTCATCTATCATTTTATTCACTATAGGTAAAATAAACTATGGGTACATAAACCCATATATATATGATTTCAATTAAACATACATAAATATTTTTGTTAATTGAATTACATGAAAAAAACTTTCCTCATGTTGATTCCCAACCGATCTCTATTTACAAGTTATATGATATTAGTTTTCAAAATCACCACAGTTATTGCACACCCATAAATTCTTACTTCCATTGGAATCTCGTAGACATCCAAAAAAAATTTGAATATGTTGATAGTCTATCAAGACTAGTATGAGTTGGTTCTAGAGTCATAACACCTTTTATTTTTTGTTGTCAATATAATATTTATTTACATTTAAAGTATACTTATAAAAAATATATAACAATATAAACTTTAAAATGTTAAAAAAAATTAATAGAAAAATGAAATAAAATATATAATATAAACATACCTCTATACCAATCTATCAAACTAGTCAAGATGACCACACTAAAAAATGGCCGATACTTTGTCCATCTATACTCACATCATCTATATACAAAATGGTATTATTACTAATCTATCTGTAATATCTGGTACAATGACCCTATGGTTCTCTATATCCATCTGTTGATGTTGAATGGTATCTCTAATATAATATATAATTCTATATGAAACAATATGATGTAGGGGATCACCCACATATAACTCACAATAAATTGGAATCTGAAAAAGAGGGGGTGTAGTAGTAGGATAAGTAAGATGAATGGAGTCTACATGTGTAGATGTATGAGTAAGATAAATTGAAGTGGGATCTGCTAGTAGAGGTGGAGCAGTGAGATATTTTGGAATAGGTGGAGGATTGGGATCAATAATCTGAAACTGTCATTGAATGTTTGCAAACATCATGACTACACCAAATCTCTGATCATGTCCTCTATTGTCGCATAAATATCTTGAAATTGAACTTCCAAAGATTCTATTTTTTTATAGATATCCGCCATTAAAGAAGATTTTGAATGTGGAAACACTTTTTTATTGATACACCTTCCTAGTATCCTCATACTTGAACCGTGTGTTTGGGCTTTCCAAATTCTGTAACTAAAATATCCTTCCTACCCTTAACCATGAACAACCCTTGTGTTCTCTGCTCCTGAAGAGAATCCTGTATTGAATATTTGAAAAAAAATAATGAATCACAATATATAAAGAAATTATTTAACTTAAATAAATAAATGAAGTAAACATCTTACAATACTTTCAGATACAACCATTGACTCTTCTGTAAGATATTTTCTATTTTTTCTCATTTGAGCCCTCTTCCATTTTTCATGTCTAGCAAGGGGAAGGAGGGTCAACCTCTGTACAACCTAATAAATTAGCTCTTGGGTCTTGAATGTTTTTAGACATCATTTTTTCTTCCAATAACACATACCTTACCCATGATAAAGTATGAGGGTATACAGTTCTAGATTATATCTCTTGATTCCATCTCCTCGATTGATGTAAATTAAGAATAAATAGATCATTAATTTGATTATTAATATAAAAAAAACTCTAAAAGGTTACCTTGCACTTACCAAAAAAATTTCTTGTCATCTACATTATTTAAATTTCTTCCAAATATCTCCATCTATATATTGGTATATTTGACATGGATTATGATGTTTTCTATCCCAAAAAATGAAATCTAATACGGGAGTTGATTTAAGATCTCTCCATCTCCTAGCAGCCAATGATAAACATTTTCTTCTAATTCCTCTAGTATTAAGTTAATCATATTTTATCTGATAAGATGGGGGAAAATATATTACTATTAAAATTTCATGGTAAGTAAAATAATAACAAATAAGCTTACCAAAATGTCCTCCCATAATTTATATATTTCCACTTTTTCAACTCTTCTCCAATCATCAATCAAAATACTATTTTTTATTTTATCCAATAATGAAATAAAACAATTGATTTTTTTTTGAATCAGGGCCTCTTGGAATATCATTATCATCAATGTGTACTGGTTTCCTCTTATCATGGGTATAAAAATGGATAATTTTGGTAAATGTGTGCAACCAAATTTAATAACCCTAAAAATCTTTCCCCCCATGGAGGTATATATCTCTTTTAAATAAGGATGAAGAGGCTCATCGATAGGATCATGTGTACGTTTCTCCCTAGAGGTATGTGCACACTCCTATCCAGAATTATGTGGTGGATCAGATGTTTGATCAATCATTATCCTACAAATAAAATTAATAACAAATTATTACACAAATATACATATCCAACTATTAAATAAATATGTAAATAAAAAATAAAAAATTATCAAATGAAAATAAAACTAAACTTAATAACACAATTTTATACATATTTTTTATAGTTACTAAAATTCTAACAACATTAAGAAGAGATGAAATGATATAAATTAATGAAAAAAAAAAATCTAAAAATGGTGTGTAAATTGTAAAAATACTCCAATATATAACACTATTTTTACACTGAAAATAATATTCTTTGAATATATGAAAAATGATTCAAAAAAATGTAAACCAAACTGGCCAATTTTTATTTATATTTTTAGAGTAGTTTACTAAAATCATAAAAACCTTAATGGGAGATGAAAATATATAAAATAATGAAAAAATCAAAAAATGGTGCATGAATATTAAAAATGATCCATCCTAATAAATCATTTTTACATGAAAAATAATATTTTTGAATATGCTATTTTATACAATATTTTTGTTTTTATTTAACATATTGGATTTAAAATAAAAGTTTTTCAAAACAAAATCAATAAATAGAAAAGTCACGTCAGGGTACACATTGAAAACTGAAAAAAACTAAACCAATATAAACATAAACATGAACTTATTTGTTAAAATATATGTTTTAATAAAGAAAATAAATATTAAATATCAAAAGTTTTATTAAATTTAAAAAATTAAACCAAAAATAAACATTAATTACCTATAATATTTGGAATGTACTAAAGGAATATTTTCCCAAATTTCTTCATCATGATTTTTCCGTATGGCACAAACCATGTCCATGATGTGATCATAATTATTATCTATTAATATTTCCAAGGAAGTAGTGATCTCACATAAATTAGCATCTTCATCAAGTTTATCATCACCAGTATACTTTTTTACCTTGCGTATCAGATTGATAAAAACATAGATTTTATTTTGTATTTGTTTCCAAGATAAAAGGATTAGCTATTTATTCTAGTATATTAAGATTAAATAGTGTTATTCCAAATTCATTGGGTTTGAAACTATTTTTTATAACAAATAATTTGCTATGAAACATTGGAATTCAAAATTTAATATAATCAACCTCCAAAATTTATTTAATGAATCCATAATATTCACTTGATGGGGAGATTGGGTTTTTGACTTTGGTACTCGAAAAATGCATTTCTTATATGAACACAAATACACTACTATTTTTAACTACACTTCTGCTGTCCCAATATTTCATATGAAATGTATAGCCATTAATGTCATACCCGAACCATGTTTTCAAATCTAATCTTGGAACAACCACTTACCATTTCAATATTTTTGATGCATCTTATCTACTAAGAAGGATCTCTTTAAACCATGGAAAAAAAGCTTTTTACACTCATTCAAAATCCAAATATATTCCTTCTCTAGATAACATTGTTTTAACATATTTATTTTTAATGTTATATATGGACGAGCATAATCTATGTTATTCAAGATTTATGAATGTACCTTCCTTATATATTCACCTCTCAACAATTTTACTTTCAATACATAGATCCCCTTTCTATGAAAATTGACTCATTCATGGAGAGATGTAGGCAAACCAATGCGCTCCAGTGTAGATAGTAAGCTTGTACAAAACACTACAACCTACTCCGAAATATACTTCTAAAAAATGAGGATTTATGTTAATATGGATTCTTAACATACCACTTAAATTCCTTCATATACCCTTCAAAAGGATACATCCAACGTAGATATATAGGTTTGAAAATATTTATTTCTCACACCAAATGAACCATGTAATACACCATGATATTCAAAAAAGATGGAGGAAAAAACATTTCTAATTTACATTATATTGAAACCACTTAGTTCTCCAAAATTTTCAAATTATTTATATCAATCACCTTATTAAAAATTGAATTGAACAAAAAACGCACCTTCATGATAGTCATTCTAAAATGGATGGGAAATATTCCACACAATGCAACTAGTTGGATATGTTGTATCATGATGTGATAATCATGAGATTTAATACATGTTAATTTCAAATCCTTTAAAGAAAATAATTTTTTTTACATTTGAAGAATAACCTTATTTCACTTTGATTTTATTAATACACTAACAAAAGATAACTTTCCCCCTCTTGGATAATGTATCATAATCTAGGAGAAAGGATGTTCACCTTATATCAGGCATGAGAGATAACTCCAAACATATTCCCATTGAGAGTAAGTCCAATATTTCATTCAACCCATCTTTAGCATTTCCTTCAATATCTTACAATGTTTAAATCAGGATATGACAAATATTCTCTTCTATATGCATGAAATCAATGATATGTTTGACCTCATGATATCTCCAATATGGTAGCTCAAAAAATAGTGACCATTTCTTCAAAAATTTTTGATCATTACCATATTTTTGTGTCTTTTTTAATGTCACAAAAATGTTTTCCACCCTCTAAAAGTATTGGTCTTTGGAAAATGGTTTTGGAGAAATATCAAATTCCTGTGAACTATTGAATGAATTTTTTAATCTTTGATAAGCGTGATCCATTTACAAAAACCTTCGATGACCCATGTATAATATTTTTATCCAATGTTCCAGTTGATAATATGAAGTCTGTTGTTCAAAAATTGGACAAGATTTATGTATAGTGAACATAATAATTTCATGTAGTTAAAAATATTCCATTTGATAAGAATCATACACCCTAATACCTTCCTCCCATAAAAGTTTCAAATCATCAGTTAATGTTGATAATAAAACATCAATATCATTTCTGAGCTATTTTGGTCCATAGGTTATTAAAATCAACAAGACATATTTTCACATAATATAAAATTTAAAAGATAAACTTTAAATTACCAATAAAATAGTCCATGAACAATTTTCTCTACTAAGGCTTCGATATGGATTCATTATATTCATTCTTAGTACAAGTGTGATATTTTTAACTTCATTTCCAAATGTAGTAAAATGTTTATAAATTTTCTTCCACCATGGACAATCAACTGGATGCCATAATTTTCCATCACAAATCTACTCATCTTCATGGAATCTTAACCTTTTTGAATCATTTTAATGTAAAAATAAATGTTTCAAATGAGTAATTATAAGAAGATACCAAAATTACATGGTAGGGGTGTCTATAACTACTAAATCAGTTTGTGATTTTATTTTCAACTTATACCATGATGTCCCAAATTTAGGAAACACTGATAGAAATTAGTATTTATTCTTATATAGAACACAATAATTTTTGAAGGCATGTTTTTTCTTGTAACCTAATCCTATCAATAATAATGATTTCTTTACTTTATAATGTGAATCTAGAAGATTTCTTCCATTAAGAATAATATCTTTCAACAATTCTAGAAACTCTGTAAAACTCTTTTCCATCCATCTGTTTTTATCCTTCAAGTTAATCAATCATAACACCATTCATAAAACCATAAATTCTACATAACCCTGATATAATGGTTTTTCATCATCACCATATAGATTCTCAATTCTCAATTCTTTCTTAATTGCATCAGCTTTAATATCAAGAATCATTTCATCAATTCGATCATACTTGTCATCTTGGAATGCATCATCATCAATAAATATGAAATTATAACCAATTTAATCCTCACAAATCCAAGGGATATAATTTGTATTAAAACCATGAAAATGTAAACAATATTTTATCTCCATACACTTAAAGTTCTTGAAATTTAAACATTTTAGGCATGGAATGAAAACATGTTGTTGTTTAGAACATTTTGTTTAGAAAATTTCAAAAAAGAATCGAAACCTTCATCATATTCATTACTTATTTTAAGTGAATTAATCCAACTTCGACTCATTTTTATCTATAAAAAATATATAAAAATTTATTTTCAAAGGAATATGGTGGTGATAAAGTGAGTTAGAGTGGGTAATAGTATATTATTTCAATGACAATAAATAAAACACACCTATGGTTTTATTCATTAGTAAAATGTAAATATGATTTTCAATGATAGTGAATATAATTTTAAATAAGTTAATATCATTGGAGATGAAATTGGATTTAAATTTTAAGATAAGTTATTAATTATAGAAGTATTGTAAGAAGTATTAGTTTCCAGTAAAATAAGATGGAGGTTGTAGATAATACGCGCATTGAGAAAAAATTTCTTAAATTAATAGTAACTCTAATGAAATGTAAAACAAAAATCGTAGTGAACAATCAAAATTTTTGAACTATAATATTAAAATTGAATGATCTAATTTCCTAGATAATATTTACATTGAATTATTTTTTTGAATATATATAAAATATTGTTTCTCTATCAATATATAAAAAATTGAACTCATTAATCAAATGCGTCATATTGATGTGACGATTATTTTTCAAATGATCCATAATATGTAATCCTAAATATAAATATTATTCTTTTATTAAAAAATGAGGATGACATTTCTAAGTATTAAAATAAAATAAAATATAATGAGTAGTGACTCCATAAGACTCAAATTTAGAAAAATAATTTTTTACACTGTAATTGGACATTACATTTTTCAGAAGTGAACAATTTGATAATTTAATTAATGTACCTCTAAAAATATTCATTTTAAGGTAAATGTTTTTAAAATTTATCAAAACATTTAATTTATTCGATATAAGTATACTTAGAAAAATTTTAATTTTTGGAACCTTTATATTATTTGAAAATATCATATTCCTTTTACTAGAATAGTGAAAAAAATTCAACTATGTTTCATTTTAGACCTAAGTCATATATAGGTTAGAAATTAAAAAAAAAAATTCACATGCATCATAATATGAAATGAAATTAATTGAAAAGAAATGAATCAGCTGATAAGAAATATATTATCACCAGAGAAGAGAAATAGAATATCAACTGATAAAAAATACATTAGCATCGGAGGATATGATTCAAGCAACAAGGCAAAATCGAAATGCATCAATTGAAACATTACTTATTGAAAGGAAAATAAAAAATAAACATCAACCTAAAATATAAACACGATGGCGAATGAATGAGGAGAATAAGACAATGGAAAACCACATAAAAATATCCCAGGTGGAAACCAACAATAAGTGAGGGTTTTTGAAGTTGGAAATGAAAGATTTGACTCGACCTGAATCGAAGAAATGAAAGTTTAGGGATTCAAAGTGAGAGAAATGTGACTAAAGTCATGATGAAAAAAGATCACTAAATGATTCCACATGAAAATTCAAAAAATTTCAAATGATATTTCATGTCGATTATATTATAATTGATGTGAAAAAACCGTAAAAAATTGTTTTTTCACATCAGCTCTATTATATAAACGATGTGAAAAATCTGCGATAATTGCATTTTGATGTCAATTATTTAGAAACAACATTAAAAATACATCCAAATTCATTTTTTAACTCAGTTACATAATAACCAATGTGAAAAATCCATGAAAAATTAATTTTCCTAGATTTACATATTGGTTCTAAATAACTGGCGTAAAAAATTTGACACAATAACTAGTATTTTTATTAGTGTCATGGTTGTAGAATCTAATGATTTAGTAGATATTAACATAGTTAATGAATAAAGAGATTATATCTTTGATGAATATAGGTTTACATCATTATCTAAGAAATTCCAAATAGAGGAATCTAGCTATGATACCCCCATGTCACGATGTTGTAGATTTAGTGTGTTTTTACCCAGTCTTGATATTTTATGAGTTTTGGTTGGTTTTGGGCATAAAATTATAGTTTTTGAGGCCTTTTTGGTAGGAACATGGTTATCCTACATGGTTATAGAAGTCATGCAGTTCCCATGTGGGTGGGCCTATCATTTAGAGATCGATATTATTCACGGATTCTGAATGGTTTGGAAAACCATAAAGAGTTTCCTAGAGTCCATTCAGGGACTTGGGTGTGTCAAGAGTGAGGTAAATGACTTTTAAAGACCACATAGACCAATTGGGGAAACAATGTTAGGATTTTCCTAGCCTCAGTAGTGGCTAGTTCATGGTTGGTTCTTGGTTTGGCTAACCGTATGACCAAACTGTATGACCTTCCCATGGATTTTTTTCCTTTTTTGTTTTCGATTTTTCTATTAAGTAATTTAAACCCTTTTCTCCCCTATCCCTTTTTTCATGGCATATTCCCTTCTCCCTCTTTACCTCACACCACCCCCTCTCTTGAGCTCCCCTCTCCATGATTATTTCACTCAAATTATTGGGGTTTCTTGGTTGGTCCTTGACGGTATAAACTTTGATTTCTTTCTACCTCTTGTTCTTTATGATCTTTACTCTCCTCATCACCCCACCAAGATTGGCCAAACCCTAGGTCAAGGGTTGACCCATTTTTTATAAATAATTTTAATTATTAGGGAATGTAAAGAGTCTCTTAGTGTAGATTCATTTGTGTTTCAATATCAATCACAAAAGGAGAATCTTTTTAGACCATTTTAGCTCACCCACCAATATTTGTGTTAGGTTTTCTTACAATATGTTTTCTTTTTCCCAAATTTTAAAGAAAAAATTTCTTTCTTTGATTTTCTTGTATTTCTCTAGCATTCCATGGGATTCATTGAGATAGTTTTGGACCACTATTGTTAATGTAAACTTGCATGCGTATGAATAGGTAAGTGCATATATGTATATATATACCCACTTTGTGAATATTACCTCATGGTTAGGGGAATATGTACATTGAGTCAAAGGTTATATATATATATATATCTATGTGTGTGTATCCATGTGTGTGTGTGGGCGTGAAGGTGCATATTAATGTAAGCATATAAGGGTGGTTTCGAGTGTCTGTGATCAAGGGCGATGTGTTTTGAGGTTGGTGTTTTTATAAAGTTGTTTCATTTTTCAAATAAAAGTGTGCTTGTGTTTTCTAAATTACCTTTTTATAAAATTATAATTATATGTGATCTTATTGTTGTGATTTTTTGTTGAGTTTTAATCTTGGAACAATGGTCTTTGTTTATAAATTCCATGTTTTTATATTTGAAATGGAATGTTTAAATATTTTAAGATTTTATAAAATATCATATGGATTTTTGAACTGGTTTACATGTTTTGAATTGGGTTTTGAATTGGTTTTGGTTTCCATTGAATGAAAAAATGTTTAAAATGGAATTTTGTTTTGAAATGAGGTGTTGAACTCAAAGCATGTTAAAAAGGGGTTCTTTAATAAAGTTTAAATGACGATTTGAAATGTGTGTTTGATTTTTCCCCTTATAAAAATCCACAATGTATTGGTTTAAAATGTTTTTGATGGAAATGGTTGGCCATAGAACTTGTCTTATTTTTCAAATAGGAAAAACTAGGTGTTAATTGTGGTTTTAAAATTCTTTGAATGTGTGGGTTATTTCCACCATTTTACAAATGGTGTTTGAAAAGGTTGTTTATGAAACGTGAAAGGGCATAGTATTTTGATCTTTGTTTTGGTGTTAAAGGCCCAATTGGAACTTTGTTTTAAAATGGTGATATTAAAAGAAACCCCTTGAACACCTTTAATTTTTTACCCCTTGTGTGGGTACCTTATCACTATGTGATGCTTATTTTATTCCCTTACGTGGAAATGTTAATATTTATGCCATGATGCAATGTTTGTGTTGGGATTTTCATCATTGGTTGTTAGGGGAGACGGTTTCTTTGGTTATGAATTTTGTGATATAATAATATTGCTTTCACTATACCTTAATTCCTTTATTGGTTATGATATTTCGAGTACTAAGTGTAAGATATAGTTCGTTCCACTAGTTGGTTCACATGCCGCTAGTTGCCCACCAGTCATTCTAGGAACAAGGTATTGGTGGTGGTTCATCAACACTGTAATGATTGTGTGAGATAATGGGATGATAGTTTTAAATTAACTCATATTGGTAGCTAGTTCAGATGGTTATAGCCTTATATGGTCAAATTCATGGCATGTTACGGACATTAGGTAGAGCCCATGAAACTTTTATTTTCATGGATAGTTATTTATTGAGGGTATTTTGATCTAGTTCTTGTTTGTATCATTTCACCTACTTTCATTATTGGGGCACCAATTATTGTTTATATTTGTTATATGTATTATGATATATGGTTACTTCTTGTGTTTTTTGAACAATGTGAGCGTCTTGGGTTATTTACTTTAAAAGTGAGTTTTTAAAGGTGTATAGAAAACCAATTTTGAATTTTAAAGACTTATATGTAGGTGATTTAATGTGGGTTTCAAAATAGATATTGTTTTAAATATGGATTTTTTTGGTAAAATGTGTTTAAGTGACCATTTTCATTTAGATAATAAAGGTTTTGTTTTGAAAAATGTGAACAATGTGTTCTTTTGAAATGGATTAGGCTGGTAGATTTATTTTCAAACCACATGTGTTTGGTTTTGGAAAAAAAGAGTCTTGTTTTGAAAATGGTTTATGGATTTTTTGATTTCCATGAATTTATTTGTATAAAAAGATTATTTTCTTGTTTAATTTTAGTATTGATGAATTTCCTTATGAAACATATTTCATTTTTTTGGAAGGTTTTGGTGAAATACTGGGTTTTTTAGCTCATTCCTATATCATTTTATGTTCTTATTTGAATCATGTTTGTTTTCCTTGGTCATCAGGGGTGAGTTGGGTGGTGGTGAGAGACAAGAGGTTACATAGAGATGGTTTTGGCTTGGATTGAGTTGGTATGCTTTATTTTATGCTATTAGTTTTTATTTTTTAGTTGGTTTTGTTTCTATTATGGAATGTTTACTTATTTTGGCTCTTGAATTTATTTATTCCATTTTATTTTATATCATTTTCTAAATAAATTATTTCCAAAGGGATTCCTATGATGCTCAGTAACAAGTTTCCAGTTCATGGGGATCAAGAATTCCCTTTAGGCCCTATAGAGAATTAGTTCGGATGTAGGTTTGGGTGGTAGTTTAAGATAATTCATTAAAAAATGGTACCAAAGCCTAATTTATCAGCATGATCTAGGTTATGGAGTTCTCATGATAAGTTTGGGGTTTTATGGATACACTAAAGGCCATTTTTTTTTGGGTATGTCATGGTAGAAGGAGGTTATGTTTTTTGTATCTTTAGAGGTAAGAGTGGGAATAGTCCAGATAGCTCTTCCACACCCCGAGCCTCAAGTTGGTTAGGGAAATTTGGTCTCGAATTGTGAATTTGAGTTTTTTGGTGGTTTTTAATGGATTTTGATGTGATTTATGTTTGAACCCCTTTGAGCATGTGCATTATATTAAGGGATGCTCTTTGGTTTTGAAGTGGGAAGGGAGGATAATATGGGATGTGTGGTTATCTCAAAAGGACTAGGAATCCACGTGATGATATTGTGATCAAGTTTGACTCCTTTATAGAGTGTGTTACATGATTGACACACAATCCGCCAACCATGTGGCCAATGATTTCATAATATAGTTTCTTCCTTGGTTGTCTTGTTTGGGACTCCTAATGGATATGGATTCTCCAAACATGGTTTCCATTGGTTGGAGGTGGACTAAGAAATTTGTTGATTCCTTTATGGGTGTGGTTCTTATGATCCCTATTTGTTTGTTTTTAGTGCTTTGTCTGTTCCTAGATTTTATAATAATTGTTTTTGAAAGGAATGGATTTAGGGAAAATTATTATTTTCAAAACCTAATATTATGGAAGTATTTATAAAATGTTAGGATGAATTTACTTGGTTTTCTAGAAATATTTTAAGAAATGGTTTTTTATCTTATGGTGTTTGGAAAATGGGACCTTTCAAAATTGTTTATTAGGGGTTTTCTAAAAGATATTGATTTGAAAATTATGTTTTTGAAGTATTTTATAATTTTAATGAATATTTTTGTTTTAAAATATCTTTGGTAGTGTTTTAAAAAATAAATGGGTTTCAGATGAGCATCTATTAGGTGGTTTCTTCTTGAAATAAAATGGATTTTGGAAGGGATTTTGTGTGATTGACTTTTTGATGAAATGTGAGTGTTGTATCAAGGGAATTTTTTTTAAAAGGTTTTATTAGATTGGTTTTCATGTGTAATACTTATTTTAAGGTGATTATAAAATTACTTGGTTAAAATGGTGGCTTTAAAAGAAAATTTATTTTGGTGTGAATGTTGTGTGCCTCGTTTGGGGTCATGTAATTGTGGCTTGATTCATATCCTGTAAAGGATTCGTTTGTTTTATGTTTTAAAGAATGAAATTATGTGGTTCATTTTTCATATTGTTTTTTATTGTCCCCAAAATGTTCGAACATGTTTCTTCAATTATGGTGCCTACCCAAACTTTGAGTGGAGTGGTGGATGCAGAACCTTCTTTGTGCTTGGAGTTTAGGGGTTAGAAGAAGAAGTGAGGTGGTTGGAAGATATTGAGGTGATCTTTGGACCTCTTAGGACACCTAAATATTTTTAGGTGAGAGAAGTTGAGTGTTGTCTTGTTAGTTTTTTCCAATTTTGGTGGGAATTGGTGGATGACCTTATATGGAATTTCTTTTGAGGTTGTTTCTTTGGGACCTAATTCTTATGGTTGGATTGGAGTTCCATATTATTGAGCCTCATTATTTGGGAAGACCTTTCTAGAGAGTTATTTTCCCACTCATCATTAGGTCAAGCATTTGGAATGTTTATTTTCTTGATATGAGAGAGTCCTTGGGTGCATGTTGGGTAACTGGGGTGTTTGGTTCACCAGTTGAGTTCAATATACTTACTGGTGTTTAGGAATAGCCACATAGAGTAAACCATGTGGACATAACACATTTCCTGACCCTATTTTATCCACATGTGTCATAGAATTAGGTTTGAGATCATGTTGTTATTTTGAGTATATTTTTGTTTTTTCTTACTCCAATATCGGGTTTGGGAGTTCTTATAGTTGAGAGATGTTTATTATAATGGTTTATCAATTTTTTGAGGATGAGTTTTCAATAGTTACTATTTTTACCACCATTTCATAGGAACTTTAAATATTTGGGAGACCATGTTAGGTCTGTCTTGCTTCATAATGATTCTAGTTCAAGGTTCCGTTTCAATTGCAGTTGGAGAAGTTTGGTACCATGTGGTTAACCAATTCGATTGTTTTTGAGGATCTCAGTTTTTGGATTTTATGAATATACATGTGAGGGGTTTTCTTGGTTAGGGACTCTTTGGATATTTCATTTTCTCTTTCTCTTTTATATTAGGACATTTTTGGGGGAAAAGTGGAATGACAGGGAGTTTGTGACACCCCTTTCCAAGGTGTTGTTGATTTAATGCTTTTGTATATGTTCTAGATAATTTTCATGTTTTGGTTGTTATTGGGATAAAAATATGTGTTTTGGAGGCTTTCTTGGTATGATTTCTATTAGTTCACATGGTTTGAGAAACCATGAAGTACCTTGGATGCTGGGCCTATCATTTTGACAGAGTCATTTTACATAACTTCTGTATGGTTTAACAAACTGTGTAGAGCTCCCTAGAGACCATGTGGGGTCTTAGGTATGTTAGGGATTAGAAGAAAGACTTTTATAGATCATTCATCCTCCAATGGGAAATTTTGTGAGGTGTTTCCAAACCTAGGAAGTGAACAACACAATGTTGGCACATAGTTTGGCAAATCGTATAGCTAAACCATGCAGCCAGCCCAAGAATTCATTTTCTGTTTTTTTCTTTTATTTTCAAAATTTCATGTTATTGGATTTTAACTCTTTTACCCCATATAACTTGTTGCCTGACATCCCCCTCCCCCATATCCCTCTATTCTACATGACACCCCCTCTCTTGATCTCCCCACTTTATAGTGATTTCACCAAGATTCTTGGGGTTTATTGGTCATTCCTTCTAGGTATGAACTCTACTTCTTTTCATCCTCTCTTTCATGGTGATCTCCCCTCCCAATTACCCAACCAAGCTCAATAGAACCCTAGGTCAAGTTTTGATCCAATTTTTTTAATTGTCTTCCATTGTTAGGGTGTATGATGAGCTACTCGGGTTGGCTTCATGCGTGTTTCGAATTGCACCACCAAAGGTGAAGCTTTTTAGACTATTTCTATAACACCCTGAGATTTTATGAGATATATTATTTTTAATTTCTTTGATGTCTTATATTATCCACTACACCAAGATTAGATTGTACTATATGAAACACCGTATTAGCTTGCAGTATACACAACACTATTATTGGCTCGTGTTACACACAATTTTAAGTTCGTTTTGTGGAAATTATTCTACGCAACATTAAGTATAGATTTTTTTTAATGTATAAATGAAATAAGTTTTGATTATGTTATAAGAAACACCAAACAGAGATTTCACTACATGCAACCCTGACTTGGCTTGCATTACACGCAATCAAGACCTTCTTCGATAGCGTGTATAGTACACAATACCAAGTTTCACTAAACAAGATATTATTATAATATTATTACGAACTAGCCGTTATGAATAGTAATACCCACTTTTTGAAATTTTATAAATTTTATCTTTCAAAATGGACTTTATTTTTGGATTTGGAATATTGAAATTAGCCTAGGGTGAATTTTTAGTATTTTTCTGAAAACTTTCAATTTTTGATGAATAGTGAAAAACACCGAGTTATAGTTTAAAACCGAATTTTTATTTAAATAAATATTTATTTTATTTAAATTTATTTTATGTCCAAATTGATACATAATTCCTATATAAGTTCAATGTAATTCATGTGAGTCATTTTATAATAATTTTAGATATATAAAAATTTCATTGAACTTTTCACCGTCTTTTTCCCACCTCCTAGGAGAATTTGAAAATTTACATAAAACATAATTTTACCGCTTCTATGAGTGGGATTTAGAAAATCCAAGAGACAAGTTTAATATCAATGGTTAAAATTTGGTTCAATAAGATAAAAATAATTTTTTTTAAATAGTAACTTTTTACTTTTTTTTACCACGGTTAAAAGTAAATAGTGTAATTAAGGGTAAAAATGATATTATTATTACCCTAACACATGTCCTAATTATATTGGACAAGTATAATTCGACCAAAAAAACCTTAGGAATATAATATTATCATTTAGGTCCACTTAGATTAGATTTGGACATTTATTATTATTTAATTCAAAGAAAAGTTAAGAGTTAAAATCAAAGTTTAATAACTAAAACATTTTAAATATAGGGTTATACATAAGATAAATTCAAATATAAATATTAATTAGAAATATAAAAATATTTCCTACATAATTGTATTTTATTTATAATTTTTAGACTTTATATAATTTAATTTATTTATTTCAAAATGATGATGCAGTAATTACCTTATTAATGAAATATTAAAATAATTGATGTTATAAATACCCAAATAAATGTAATTTGAGACTTTTTATGAATTAAAATAATTTTATAGGTTAATATGACATTTTAGTATTTATTTAATTGATTTTTTTGAACTAATCATGCTGTTATGATTTTCAAAAAAATCAATTACCAAATAGTGTCAAAATTGACATAAAATAGTTTTAAAAAAAATATTATATTATTAATTATTATTCTATTACTAAAAATCTAATGTTCGGCCAAATGGCTTAGATAAGGTTATATATATTAATAATGAACCAATTGGGGTTCTTTTGGCTTGTTATAGTATGTTTATTAACCATATATTGTAAGAAAACAAGAAGACACGGTAAAAGTTAAATTATTTAACTTAGAGTTAAATCTAAATGATAAGGTTAAAATAGTAACCTAAACATGTCTAAAACATATTGGTTGAGAGGATTTCTACCCATCCCCACTTTAGCTTCAAAATAAATCAATTTTGAGCTATCATAAACCGAATATGACTTTATTATAAAATAATATTTTATGTTTTTTCAAAGGTGCCCCTCTCCTCCCTTATAAAAAGGGCACCCCTTCCCTCTTCTCTTCAAACCCTTTTGAGACTTGACGCTCAGACAAACCCTGAAAATTACTCTTCTAAACCTCTCTAGTTATATCATAGAGGTTATTTTCTTCTCAAAATAGCAACTCTAGTTCCCTAAGAAGAAGTTTAAAGTAGGTGCGTCGAGGAAGAGGTAATCTCTTTTACCGACTCTTTCAAGTTTCTTTCTTCTTCTACTTCCTCTTATTTAGTTGTTTCATTATAAAGTAATAACATCATTATTAATTATATACCGATATGTTATTATAAATATAAAACAAACCTATTTAACCTACTATCCATCCTACGGAAAATGAAATCACCACGCCTGCGTACGTACGGAATACCATCTCCACGTCGTGGTGTAATCAGTTTTTCCACCACCACCTTACTTGGATGGGTATAATGGTGTAAAGAATAACTATATATGATTATTATAAAATCATACTAATTCTAAGATATTATATCATCCACTCCAATTCCATTCAATAAATATGGGAACGATATCATCGCTCGTGCGTACGTACGGATTACCGTCTCCACGACGCGATGAGATTCATTTTCCATGTTAACAATTCAAGAATGATTATAAAGTATATATAATAAGTAATCATGAAATATATGGTATAATAATTCTACTGTATTTATGTATATATATATGTATGTCATCTACTTAATTCCATTCAATTCAATAAGGAAACGAAAAACATCGTTCATGCGTACGTACGGCCTACCGTCTCCATGAACGGTTTATTTCTTTCCATTTATTGATCTATTATATATATGTATATTCTGAATATATATTATATATAAATCATGTTTTATATTCTAGAATTAAGTAATCAGGGTCTAAGTAATCATATTAATAATTACAATTCAAAACACATACGATAAATGAAACGATTTTACCAAAAACGCTTCTTTAACATGGAATTGGCAAATGAACGAATAATATAAAGTCGTAAGTGAATAATATATGATATCATAAATATTATTATGGTTCTGTTACAAGTCAATAATATTTTTAAACCCACTATACAGGATTCTCGGACACATACGAAAGGAATCAGACATAAGGTAAGGGATAATTATTCAAATCTCATTCTTATCCGAGATTGTTTATTCGTAAGTATTTACTGGGGTTATATTTATCATTCATGCTCCCGTTTTCTAAAAATGGTTTAATGTATGTTTAAAGTACTTTTTACCCATTTTTACTTTTACTACATGGTATGTAAGGAATCTTTCTTTTTTTTACATTACGAGATACTTTTTTGACTTTTCCGGCAAAAGTACAAGAAGAATGTTTTTTAACTTATACGGCATGAAAGGATTTTTACGGTTTCATAACGCCTTATTTTCATGAAGTTTACTCTACAATATTTCGTGGTTAATTTCAATAAAATTATTTTCTTTTAAAATTTCATGGCATTTTGTGAAAAGAAAATGATTTTTAAGAAGAAAGGATATTTTCCTCAAGAATTCTTTTCAAGTGTTTTATCAAAACAATTTTCCATCTACGATAACATTATTTCATATGTTTATGTTTCAAGTATAATATATATATGATTTACATGGTTTTACTTTTCTTATGATGAAATGATATCCATTTTTTTTATATGGAATATTTTATGATTGGATAATGTTTATGAAACCCCTTTTTATTCTTTGGGTTATGATGAATGATTTATGTTTATGTTGTGTCACAAGTAAGAATGATTTAATTATGAGATGGGTGGGACCTATATCTCCCTACAATGCATTGGGTAAAGATTTATATCTCATGAAATAGACATGGCTGGAATGACAAGTTAATCCGGTTCAGTGATACAGGACTGGAATGAGGAGTGAACTCGATTCAGAAAGGGACTTTGTCCACTAAGATTGTCTTAGAAGCAATGACTTGGCTACTATTGAAATAATAACATGTGATAAATGGTTTCCAAAATTACATGTTTTATTCCCATGCTATTTTATCATGATTGATGTCCCATTATGATCTATGCCTTACGTACTTCCACGTTTTATTTCATTTCTCAAGATTTTGATGTTTAAACATTATGTTCATGTTTTTAAGTTAAAATGTATATGGTTTGTTTTATTTTCTCCATGCTTACCCTTACAGAGAATTTGAGCTCACCCTTTATATGTTTTCTTTTCTGCAGGATATAAAGAAAGGTTTTAGGTAAGAAAATAAAAGGGGAAGATCTTTATGGGAGATGTTGAAGATCTTTCACCATTATTAGAAGATTGTGTTCCGAGTTTCCAAAGACACTAAACTATTACGGTCCTCGAGTATTGGTTTTTGTTATGTATTAAGTATTCCGAAAAATTAATGTAATGTCCATGTACGTCAAGTTTGGAGTTTCTACAATTTCATCTCATATTCCACAGTTTGAGATAATGCGTTTTTCTTCCCTTTTTTCTTTATCCCAAATTTAATTTATTTATTCTACGACTTTTGATTTTATTGTATTTTTCTAGTTCTCATTATCTCTTCTTGAGGTAGTTCTGGGTCACTGTTTTTGAAGGTGACTTTCATGTGTATGCATAGGTAAGAAAATATATATACCCTATTTGTACATATTCCCTCTTGGAAAGAAGAATATTTTCACTGGGTCAATATATATATATATATATATTTGAAGGTTCGTATGCATGTATGATTATAAGGGTGGTTTTGAGTAGTTTTCATCAAGGGATACTTGTTTTGAGGTATGTGTTTCTACAAAGTTGTTTCATTTTGAAAATAAAAGTGACATTGTTCTTTCTAAGTTACCTTTTTATGAAATTATCATTAAATTTGATATTTTTTTTTCTGATTTGAAAATATTTCATTGAGTTTTAATTTTAGAATAGTTGACTTTATTTATAAATTCCTTGTTTTTATATTTGAAATGGATTGTCTAAATATGACAAAATTTTGTGAAATTATGCATGGATTTTTGAAATGGTTTTCATTTTGTTCATTGGGTCTTAAACCTATTCAAGTTTTCAAGGAATGGAAAAAAAATTTAAAATGGATTTTGGTATTGAAGTGAGGTGTTGACCGCAAAGCATTTTAACACGGGGTTCTTTAATGAATTTCAAATGATGATTTGAAATGGGTGTGTGATTTTACCCTTATGAAAAAGTCCGAAAGGATTGTTTTAAAATGGTTTTGATGGAAATGGGTGGTATACATCATTTTTTTAATTTTCAAAACTAAATTACTAGGTGTTAAGGTAAATTTTAAAATGTTTTGAATTTGTGGGTGATTTCTATCATTTAATTTTTTTGGAAATTTATTTTATGAAATGTGAATATTTTTAGTATTCCAAGCGTTGTTTTGGGGCTAAAGGATCGGTTGGAGATCCATTTTTAAATGGTGATAGTGAAAGACACCCATTGATTTTACTTTATTTTTTACAACTTTTGTGAATCTTTTATTACTATGTGATGTTTTTTTCTCCCCTTGTGTGGGAATGTGCTTGTTTATGTCATGGTTCAACTTATATGTCAGAATTTTCAGGATTGGGTGTTAGGGGGGAGTGTAGATTTTGTTATTCTTTTTGTGTTAGACTCAACTTTTTTCACTATGCATCACTTCCTCTATTAGTAATGGGATTTTGAGTACTATGTTGAATATCTATCTTGTTCCTATAGTTGGTTAACACACCGCCAGTCTCCCACCAATCGTGATTTCCATAAGGTCTAGGTGGTGGTGGTGGGGGGGGGGGGGTTCATTACTACGATTCTCATATGGGCTAGTGGGATGATAGTATAGACTTAACGTGTGCTGGTATCTAGTTCAGGTGGTTATAAGATTATACAATTAGGTCCTGGAATGTTAGGGACCTTAGTTAGAGCCCATGACACAGTCATTTTCTTGGATAGTTATTGATTGAGGGGAGTTTTATCTAGTGACTTTTTGTATCATCCCCCCTAGTTTATTTTTTTATAACTGCTTCTTGTTTGTATTTGGCATATGTATTATGATATATTCTTCCTTATTGTGTTGTTTAACCTTTTTGAGTGTGTTGATATATTTTCTTTGGAAAGTGGGTTTTTAAAGGTTTATAGAAAAACTATTTTTTAAATTTAAAGACTCTTGTGTGGGTACTTTAAGGTGGGTATCAAAATGGAGGTTTTCTTTAAATATGTATTTTCTTGTGAATTTTTTTAAAGTGATCATTTTCATTTAGATAAAACATATGTGTTGTTTTGGAAAATGTGAATGGTGTGTGAGGTTTTGAAATGGATTAGGCCAATGTCTTTGTTTTCGGACCACATGTGTTTGGTTTTGGAAAACAAAGAGGCATGTTTTGAAAATGGTTTGGGTATTTTGTTTTGATTTCTATAAACTTATATGTATGAAAATATTAATTTATAGTTTATTTTTAAATTTTTATTCTTGAATTTCCTTATGAAACATATTGCGTAGTT
The DNA here is from genome assembly GCA_963277665.1 of Viscum album. Taxonomy (NCBI): domain Eukaryota; kingdom Viridiplantae; phylum Streptophyta; class Magnoliopsida; order Santalales; family Viscaceae; genus Viscum; species Viscum album. The sequence continues at coordinate 1,022,788,933 of OY728127.1, forward strand.
TGGGTGGGTTTTGGTGACTAACTAGGGTTTTTAGCTCATGTATATATCATTTTTGGTTCTCAATTGGATATTATTTTTTCATCATGGTTGCTGCGGCGTGATTTTGGTGGTGGTGAGAAACTAGAGGTTTCAGGGAGATGTTTAGGGCTCGAATCGAGTTGGTATGTTTTATTTATTTCTAGATAATATTATATTTTAGTTGGTTATGTTTATATTGTGGTATGTTTATTTAATTTGTCAGTAGTATTTATTTATTCTATAGCCCATTATCTCCAATTTGGGTGAAATAATTCCAAAAGGGATTATTTTTATTCCCATTCAATGGTTTCTTGCTCACGGGTATCGGAAATTCCATTTGGGCCCTGTTGGGAATTGGGTCAGATGTCAGGTTCGATGGTAGTCCATGCGAGTTTGTGACACCATCTCAAATAACAAAGTATCTCAATGAAATATAGTCAAGAAGATTTGATGAAGAAAATGACCTTAGATACTCATTAAAAATATATATAATGTATATATGTCAATTTTGGAAGGAAATAAGGATAATATTTTTATAAAAACTCTAGTTTTTCTTAATATAGGGCCTGAACTAAAAAAATTTAAAAGACGTTGTTTAATATTCATAAAAATTTCTTTTTAAGGAAGCCATAAATTAAAAAATTTACACTATATCTAAAAAGGGTATGTGAATATTAGTTAATGTTAAATTAGGTTCACAACCTATTAGATTTAAGTGGGTATTTAAAGTAAAAATAAAATTTGATATTGCTATTGAAAAATACAAAACCAGATTTTTATACGTGGGATTTACTCAAAAAGAAGGAATAAATAATTTTTATATTTACAATGCTTTTTTATAAGATTAATTATATTATAATTATTCTCTCTTTAGCTTCATTATATAATTTTAAAATTCCCCAAATGGATGTTAAAACAATATTATTAAATAATGAATTAGATAAATAAATATATATGGAAAAACTAGAAGGATTCATAGTACCTGGAAAAGAAAAGATGAATTGTGAATTGGTATGGTCCCTATACTGTTTAAAAAAATCTCCAAAACAAAGGCATGATAAATTTAATGAAATAATCTTCTAGAAAAGATTTATTATTAACCAAACTGATAAATGTTTTTATAGAATATTCCATAATAACCGTGATGTGGTTATTTGTTTATATGTTGATGATTTGATAATACTTGGAACAAATATGAATCGGGAAAATGAGTTTATGTTTATTTTATCTAAGAAAATTTATATGAATGACATGAGTTTTGACAATGTTTTTAGGGAATACAAATTTTCATGAATATGAATTTTATTGTGCTTTATCAATAAATTTTTTTTAATGATCTTAATGTTGTTCAAACAATTTAATTATTCAATAATTTCTATCCTAAACGATTATTAGAATAGGATGCTACCAAATCCTAGCATGTAAGTTTCTTAACTAGAATATGGAAGGGTTATTGGTTGTATTATGTATGATATGAATATAAAAAGACCTCATAGTGTGTATATTGTTGGAAAATTTCACAAGTAAACAAGTAATCCATGATATGTATAATGGTATACAGTTGAAAGTGTAATCAAATATCTTAAGGTTTTAATGGTTTACTATACATGTTATTGTGGAAAACCAAGGGTGTTGGAAGGTTTTTTATATGATATTTGAGTTAATAATTTGGAAGATCATTCTTTTATTAGTTGTTGAGTTTTCACATTTAGAGGTTAAGAGATATCTTGGGAATCAAAGAAACAAACTTGTATAACAAACTCGACAATAGATTCAGAGTTTTCTACTTTATAAGCCACTAGAAAAGAAGAATAATGAATTAAACCTCTTTTACTATATCTACCTTGAGGCCTATTCCAATTTCTCTGGTGAATATACATTATTATAGTCAAGCTACATTAGCTTGGGCATATAGAAATGCTAATAATGGAAAATTGATACACATTGGTCTCAGACATAACTATATAAGATAGTTGATACAAGATGGTATCATACTAGGGAATTTTTTAGATCAATCCAAAATTTAGTATATTTATTTAAAAGTTTACTTTTAAGGTATTAGGAATATAAAACTTTCTTAGTGATGGGTTGAAATTCATTTTCAAAAATTTACCCATGATAAGACCTCAATTTAACATATTATAACTTCACATGTATAAGTTAAATGTAAAAAATTATATTACATGTCTGAAGGAAACACCTAACGTATATTATATCCCAAGAAAATTGTGTTTTGTTCCCATGATAAAATGGAGTATGAGTTTAAAACTCCTAATGAACCAAGGATATGAAACAAGTGTTGAGACATGGGATCACTTTTTGGTTCACCTATGAGAATGTGAGAGTGGGGCCACTCCAAAGAGCTTATGACTTTGGATCTGAAACATCCATGAAAGGAAAAGTGAAACATGGTTTTAATGGTGTATAGAAGTATATAAATAATTTAGTAATTTGAATGAACTTTTATAGGATGAGTTGTACTGATAACATGATTTACATGTTCAAGGAAATTCCCACCCATTTCTTGATTCATATTTATTTTTTCTCTATTATGTAAAGGGTAAAATTGAGAGATAACTTTATTAATGAATGTCCTATCTAAGAGTGTATGATGATTGATAAATAAAAAACGGTTTATATATTTTAAAATGTTGGGGGATTATTTGATTTTAAATTTCTTTTTAATTTTTTAAATTTATTTTAAAATTTATAAATCTTTTTTATGTCTTTTAAAAGGGTGAAGCATTTTTTAATCCTGTATCCAAAATTGGAATATATTTGGTCTCTTTTATCAAAAAGTACACTTTATAACTATTTAAAAATGATAAATTAAAAGAAAATATTTATATGGGAGATGGTACACCACCCTGTCCACACATCTGACTATGGATGTATGCACAAACATGCAATGTAGTTCTATGATAACACACTTTTCACTTTGCATGGCACATCAGTAAGAGGTGCTGGGAGGTACGTTGATTTTTATATATGGATTGGTTGGTTGAAATGGTTTTATCCATTCTTGAAGGGGTATGATTAGTGGGTTGAACTAGTTCATCGGACAAGTATGATCTAGATCATCGATTATATTAGGCATGATCTAACATAAATATCTATTTTCTACCAAGTGAGATCTAGGATATTTAATCAATCAAGAGAGATAATATAAAAATGATTAAATATGTGAAATACATTCCATTACATAAGAGGAATCTATTGAATTACACTAGTTATGATTCCTTATTTGAATTGGTCCTTGTATGCTTATAAATTAGAGTTCCCGTAAGATAGGAAAATATAACGAATTTTGTATGAATTTAATTCCAAGAAACCCAATTTCCATTCCATCATCACCTCTCAAGTTTCATATTACTACAAAATTATTATAAAAGAATCAAAGGTAATTTTTTTGGTGTGTAAAGAAAATAATTTGAAAGCTCTAAATTTTCCAAATATTCTATGAGGAATACTCTCCATAAAGTACTTGTGTAGAGTATAGAGCCACCATTATATCTTAAAGAAGATTCACCGACAACCCATAGTAATACCAATTTGGTGGGATATAATTTACTCTTAAAGAGAGAAACAATATAACATGTCTTTATGAGCTCCATATATAGCAATACAAAATTATCCATGTCCATTATCCTCTTATATATCTAAAATAATATTAAGAGTAGATTTCAGTCAATATGGATATGGTGATGCTTAACAATTCCATGAAGGTGGAGCAATCTTATGGAGAAAATTTCAATCGGTATCAAGATAAGATGTTTTTTCTACTTAAAACAATCAAAGTGGTTTATGTTCTCCCAAATCCAAACCCCAACATATATGAATATGAGATGCTTCAATTTTCAATAATAAGAAAAATAGGAATAATGATGATCTCATGTCTTGGGGACACATGATCAAAAAATTAGCTGATGAACTCTTCAACCCATTTCAACATCTTCCAACCAAAAATGAGATATGAGATTATTTATAACAAAATTACATTAACAAATATGTGGTAATAAGTAAATTCATAGTATGTCTGTTTATTTCCTACAAAATAGAAGATAATTGATCTATCATAGTTTAATTCTTGTAAATACAATGCAACATACAATAACTTTTGAAAAAAAGATGAAAATGGATGATTACATCATTTTTACATCCATAATTTAAAAGATTATCCCTTATTGTAATAATTCAACAATTCTTTAAAACATAATGAGGAAGATATAAACATTAGTGAGTTACTCAAGTACTTACAAATTGAGGTTGAATATTAAAATCATGAGGAGGAAAATAAACCTAATGATGACAATACATATTATTTGTGGTAGAGGGAGTGAGTCCATTAGGTACCTAAAAAGGGGAATTTTAGTCTAATTTGGTTAAATATTCTGATGGGGGGCGGGGGGGTGAATCAGTATATGGAAGATTAAAACTACTACCCCTTCTTGATCTTGTTTCATTGTTTTAAAAAACTCTTTTCTCTCTCTTTCCCACAAAAATTTGTGAATAAAAATTTAATCATACACGAGACTCATAAATTTTACTTGGTTCACCCTCACTAGTATAAATTTAAGGAGAATAATTTTTCAATTTTCCAATATACCAAATATACAAAAAGCACACTGCTATTTACAATTTTTAGAGAAGACTCATTGTCCCTCTTGGTTTACAACCAATCACAAAATTAAATCTCACTACTCTCCCAATTAAAGTGTGCTCACTACTTCTTATGAATAATACAGTTTGATATCTTGAATAAATATTTTTTACACCTTATTTAGTGTATCATCATTATCCACTTTCATCCACTTGATTAATACCTCTTCACCAAAGAAAGACTAGGAAAGTTCATTCTTTTCCGCAATTTTTGGGTGTTTTGTGCTCAACTTTAATGAATTGCACGCAATATTTATGTTTTCATTGAAAACATCTTGTGTCCAACTCCCTTAATATGTGAAACTAACTTATTATTCACAAATCATTTTGTATTCAATTCTTATGTGATTCAGGGCCTCAGATTTCCCTAAGGGTTAAGCTTCTGAAATGATAGGGGTAGTCTTCTATTTATAGGCCCAGACGAACCTGTGCATAATATCTAAAAGCATATTCCTCTATGCACATAAGATTATTTATGGGCATGTAAATCCATTTTTTATTTCTCATTGGGCACGTAACTCTCTTTCTCATGGAACACTTCATCTTTATTTCATGGGCTCACAAACTCATCTTCTACGCAAACTCAAATATTTTACACACTTTCTTCCTTTTCAATATTTTTATACAGTGATCCCAAAACTTGTCTTGAACCCAAATTTATAAACCACCTTTAATATTATTCCCAAATTCCTCTTCCAAAAACACCATTCTTTATCCTCCAGATTTTAGACCACAAAGATTTGGTAAACACTGGGAAACAGGGCCACCATGTATACAATATTTTTGTACCACCTACAAAGTATCCATTGCTTTGTCTTGGATATTTTTAAGCACACATTGTCAAAAATCTATTATGAACTCCACAACTTATCATGTTAACCCATATTTTCAGAAAACACAATCAACCCAAAAATGCTTCAATGTTACCTTGGGGGATTTTTTCAATATGAAATCATCTAAAAAACTTTTAAAATAAATGGTAAAATTTAAGAAGAAAGGGGAAAGCTACATTTATGGAAATCCGAGACACTTTAAATGGGAATTTTATCCATTCAAGAAAAATATTTGACAATAATAATACTCACAAGGAGAACTTTATATCCATAATCTTTTAAGCTAATATAATTGAGGATATAAATTCTTGGTGGATTAATTTTGGATCTATATAACGTGTGTGAAAAAAAAATCTCTCATTAAGAATATGGAATAAATAAAATATGGTATGTTTCTCTACCTAGGGGACTCTATAAGTGGAAACATATAAGAAAGGGGTATGGTTGATATTGAGTTTACATCATAGAAGATAATCACCTTAAATAAGGTCTTGTATGTGCATAAGGATCGTATAAACCTAGTCTAAGGAATCTTGTTAAAAAATAATAGGTTTAAGATTGTATTTGAGGAAAATAATTTTGTTCTGTCTGGGGGTTGTATAATTATTGGAAAGGGTTACATGAATGAATCATTATTCAAATTAAATAGAGATTTTGTTTCTGATGACTTCATAGGGAATCTTTATTTTCGAAAAAATCATTTAGGTCACATAAATTATAAGAAAATTCATGACATGTAAAAACTAGAATAATTACCTATCATGGATAAAAATGATCTTAAATTTTTTACTTTAATGCAATAAATAATAGTTAGAAAACTATTCCAAACTATAGAATGTTAATGTAATTTGTTATAATTAATACATAGAGATGTATGTTATTTACATGATACACTATCTATAAGTAATAAAAAGTAATTTTTAACTTTTATTAATAACTATTCTAGATTTTTTCATGTTAATATTTTACAAGGTAAAGATGTAGTTATAGATTCATTTAATATATATAAAAATGAGGTTGAAAATTAATGCAAGATTATAATTAAATTCCTCATATTCAATATGGGAGGGGAATATTATAATCCATAATTGTTTTAATCCATAAGGATCATACATGAAGTGAATTCTCCCAATGCACCTTAAAAAATGGTGTAGCAAAGACAAAGAATATAATATTAATGGAAATGGTTAATTCCATGATTCTATCTTGTGTATCTCAAGAGGATTCTAGGGATAATTATTATTAAATACATTTCATATTCAAATTATGGTTTACACAAAAGGGAAGTATATGAATTCATATAAATTATGGAATCATAGAGATAAAAACAAATTTTTTTAATGGTTTGGGGCTGCAACACAATTTTAAGAGCACTTGAACTTAAAATTTAATATTTGGGTAAAATATGTATTGATAGAATATTTAATAGATATGAAAATAATTCAAAATATTAGAGATTCATGTTTTAGAATATAATGATTTAATAGCTATTAAAAAATTTAATGAATCAATACCTGTTATCTTTGATAAATCTAGGTTTACCTATTTTCCTAAGAAATTCCAAATAGAGTAATCTAGAATCAATAATAAAGTATCTCAAGATGATGTGGTTAAGGAGGCTCATAGTAGTAAAAAACCTTATATACCTAAGAAATATGGATCTTATTTTTATATTTAATTTTTTAAAGGAAGTAATTATAGTACTATTATACAAAATCTATTTTTTTTTAATATTGAGTGTGACCCAAAAAACATTCAAAGAAGTTATGTAATCTTTTGATGAATCTCTTCAAAGGGATGATATAAATGTTGAAATAGAATCTCTAACCAAGAACCATACATTCATATTATTTAATCTTTCTCAAGGTTCAAAACCTATTGGTTGTAAGTGGTGATTTAAAATAAAATTAAAAGTTAGAAGTATAATTGAGAAATAAAATTCTAGATTGGTAGCCAAAGGATTTACTCTAGTACAAAAAATACATTTCTTTGATACTTATTCTTCTGTAAATAGGACTACTTTAATTCCACTTCTTCTCACTTTTGATTCCTTATGTAATTTATAAATTCACCAAATTGATGTTAAAGCACTATTGTTAAACAGTGAATTGGATAAATAAATATTTATGGAACAACTGGAAAGATTCATAGTACCCAGAAAATAAAAAAGGTTTTTAAACTGGTAAAGCTCATATATCATTTAAAACATGATGTAAAAAATGTCATGAAAAATTTAATGAAGTACTTTTATCAAATGGATTTGTATTCCCCTATACCGATAAATGTGAAGATAATTTTATTTTGGGAAAAAATTATTATGAATAAGATTTTTTTCTTCATTTTCAATATCATTATATTGAAAAAGTATTAAATATGCACTTTCAAATTGACTGTTCAATAATATATACCCCATATGATTCTAGGATTAGGATGATATTAGATCGTGGTAGCTTAGTTGATCAAATAGAATATACAAGGTTTATTTGATATATTATGTATGTAATGAATTTAAAAAGTCCTGAAAGTTCATATTCTATTAGAAGTTTGAGTAGGTATACAAGTAATCTAGGATATGCACAACGATATATAGTTAAAGGAGTACTAAAACATCTTAAGGGTATATTGAATTATTGTATTTGTTATAGTGTAAACCCAAGGGTGTTAGGAGGTTTTTCTGATGAAAACTCTATTACTATTATAGAGGATCATTCTTATACAAGTGGATGGGTTCTTACACTTAGAGGTGGAGCGATATCTTTGGGATCAAAGTATTAAACTTGTATAATGGATTCTGAGTTTGTTTCTTTATAAGATTCTGGAAAGTAATAAGAATGGATTGGGTCTATTTTATTAAATATACCATTATGTAATTTTCTATAATTTCCGGTATATATACATTTTGATAGTCAATTTATTTTTTCTAGGGAATATATTAATACTTATATTAGAAAATCAAGGCACATTTGTATCAGACACAACTATGTATGGTAGTTGATTCAAGATGATATCATAATTATAGAATTTTTTAGATCAATCAAAGATTTGGTGATTCCACTAACAATTGTAATTTCAAGGGAGTTGGTATCTAAAAATTCCATTGGTATGAGCTTAAAGACCTTGTAAAAAATTACCAGATGATTGGGGTAAACTTAACCTATGATAACTTTTCATTTATAAGTTTAATGTAGTAAATTATATCATATGTGTGAAGGAAACATTAAATTTATGTTAAATCCCTAGAAAATGGTGTTTGGTTCCCCTGAGAAAAATTGGGTGAGTTTAATACTCTTAATAAACCAAGGATGTGAAACAAGTGTTGGAACATGGGAACACTTTTTGGATCATATATGTGACTATATAAGTGAGGTCACTCCAAAGATATTATGAATTTAGATCTCAATTATTCATAAAAGGATATGTGAATTATGGTCATAATGGTTTCTAGTAGTAGATGAATAACTAAGGAATTTTAAAGGACCAATTTAGGATAAATTTGACAAACAACATGACTTACATGTTCTAGGTTGTTCCTACTTGTTTCTATATTTATATTTGATTTATCTATACTATGTATAAGTTTAAAATGATATATACCTTCATTTATTAGAGTTATTTTCAAGTGAGTATGATTATTTATTTTCAAAATGTATTTTAAATATTTTAAAATGGTCTGGGATTGTTGGATTTTATATTATTATAAAATATTTAAATGTTTTTTAATGTTTTTTAAAATGATGAAGAATTTGTTGGAATCACACAACAAAATTGGATTTCAATGGTTCTCCATTATTATAAATAACACAATATCAATATTTAAAACTGATAACATAAAAGGGAATAATCCCATGGGGGATGGGGCACCACACCATTCATGCACACACATATGTGTGTATCCACACAATGTGGGGCTATGATGAAGCACTTTTCACTTCACACACCACATCAGTGTGAGGTACATGGAGGTTAATTGATTTTCAAAAATAGATTAGTGGGTCCTACAAGTTTGGTCCATGCATGAATAGGTATGCCCTATGGGTTGACCCAGTTCACCAAATATGCATAATCTAGACTGATGATTAGATTATGTGCAATCTAACAGACATATCTATTTGTTATAGGGTGTAATATGCTCCACTTAATCAATCATGTTCAATCAGAGCGAGGAAATTAAATATATATAATATATGCCTTTATATAAGGGTAATATACCCAATTCCATGGGGTATGATTTATTATTCGAAAGGGTAATTCCATGACTATAAATTAGATCCCCAATTGTATGAAAAAATATAACAAATCTGGTACAAATTCACTTCCAAGTAACCCAATTACCATTCCAACATGTCCTGTCCAGTTTTATATTCCTTTAAAATACATTTACACTAATAAAACGGAACATTTTTAGTGAGAAACAACAAAATACCTTTAAATATCTCTTGTTTCCAAAGATTCATCAAGGTATACTATCCATAAATACTTGAGTAGAGTATCGAGCCACTATTTTATCCTAAATATGATTCCTCAGTGGCCTATATTACTACCAATTTTGTGGGGGTGAATATACTCTTAAGGAGAGTGATAATTTAATGTAACTCCATGAGATACATCTATTATCATCCAAAAATATCCATTTCCATTACACACTTATATATCTCCTATAGGATTTTATTAGAATTGTTGTATCAATTATTTTGATATGTGACACTTACAAACCAATTATAAAAAACAACAACTATAACCAATATAAAAATAATGTAACATATAGTAGATTCTATCCAATGATTAACTAGTTATATACCAAATAAGAACATGCTATTAAAAAAAATAACATTTGTTTTAGTAATACTTAAAAATAAAATAAAAACTAATTATAATGTTATTGTTGTATAATACATGATAAAATTTAAAAATTAAAAATCTATTTTATTTATAGTATATGATATATAGATACAAAAATATAACATAATAGATAAAACTATATGATAAAATAATTCATAAAAAAACACAGTAAAAACCAATTATAATCATAAAAATTTACTTTGAATCATTCTTAATAAAGAACATATTATATTGATTCGTGGTTTGTTTCAATAAGTCACAAATGAACAACAAATTGATGTAATTATTTTTCAAAACAGTTTGAGTTAGTTTGTAAAGTTTTAATTGTATGGTATAAGTTTATACAATTAAAAATATATTAAATTCGAAAAAAAACATACTGAATCATTAGTTTTATATCACTTGTTAGATTGATGTGTGATTTTTTCCTATAGGTGAAAAATGAATTAGTGATCATTTTTTGATATTTTTACAATAATTTAGGGTAAATTTCTTGATTATATTCATTTGAAACATGGTTAAAAGAATAGAAATATTTTTAATATTAAAAATACAGTTTGGATTGTTTTGGACACATCGTATATCAAATTTACATATGGTTTGTTCCAACATGTAATGAAGGAATTTTCAATAATTGCTCAAATTTTTTATAAAAAACGGTGCTCGTTTGCTCAATTGTGATTGTTTAACACATATTAGTGGAACATATTTTACACTAATATTTAAAAAAAATAAAACTTGGATAAAATAATCATAGAGTGGAAAAATGGGTTTCTTGGTTGTCTCCGCACCATATTTATCAATAATAGAGATATTCCCTAGAGCTATATATATATATATATGATATAACTATTCATTAAATAAAACTTTCATGAATTGGGGTATATCGTTTTATATAATATATGATATATTATATGTCATGGAATTAGATTTCATACAACTACCTCACTGCATCTTATTGTATGATGGGATGATATTGTATGAAGTGTTTTTAGTGAAATCATATGGTAAATACTATAACACACTATGATTGAGTAGAATTTGAATGATAATTATTATCATTTGATTAATATTCCAAATTGTTCATCATTAAATAATTGTTTCATAAGATGATATGAATAAGAGTTTGATACATTCCTCAAAGTGTTGTATGAAGTGGTTAAGGAATTTATTCATGTGTTATAATGTGTTATTAAATGTGTAAAATCTCATATTTTCCATGTATTATTTTTAGATATTATATGAATTATTTCTGAGAACAGGTGATGAGACAATGTGTAATTCCGAGGCATGGTGTGCCCAGAATAAATGTTTTGAAAAATATTAAAATATTTAATTTCACACATGCATAGTATTCTTAAAAAGTGTAATAAATTCTAAATGGGTGATCATATCCGAAATTTTAGGGCACTATTGAGTTCAGAATAACAGCGTTACCCTAGGTGTGACATAGCATTGGTCGACATGGATCATTAGAGAAAAATATGTCATGGGGGTAAAATGAATTAAATAATTTAATTAAAATTATTTTAATTCATTATGTTGACACAAAAACTTGTTTCCTTTAAATGTACCCTTATGTTAGAATTATTGGGTTAGACACATAACCCTGGAACTACTGGAGGATCATGGAGAGAGAGCGCTTGTTATCCTTTCTGATGAATGATGAAAGATCAAGGATCGATGAACAACACACATCAATTTTGAAGGATCTCGCCAATGAATGAAATGAATATTCGTTATTCATCAGCGATTGATCAAAATCAAGTTAGGGTGTGTGTTTCAATTGCTTAATTTCCCATTATTTATTTTCTCTGATGAATGCGAGTCAATCGACGAATGTATTGATTCACAAATCATGCGTATTGTGGGATGAGATTTATTTTTCAGGTATTTAAAAGATAAATTGTTGGATTTAATTTTTAGATAATTTTCATTTACTTCTCTAACGTAATGAACCAAGATCAACACGAACATCGATCGAGGTTCGTTCCACTTGATTGATGGTACTTTTCTCCCCCAATTCCATGTTTCACCACAAGCGTTCTTCATTGGCCCATGGTTCAACTATACCTAATTAATCGATCATTTCACAACCGTTTCATGGAGTGAAGATATGATATTATAGATCTAGGATCATCATGACATGGTAGAGGTGTGAAGGTGGTTATGGTATGGAACGATGAACGATTCTTAAAATCACATTCTTTGGAATTATTCAACACAGAACAATTTATAGAGACTTGTTCCAATTTGTGAGTAGATCCGGTGAAAAAATGTGTTATCAGGTGATGGCATAGCTTAGAAGTCCTCAGATCTCCAGTTTTCCTATGAAGATAGGTTGGAAAACTGATAGCCGGATTGCTGAAGGAGTCACACAATCACAGATCTTAGATTCAAGAAAATCCCATAGAAAATGACATATAATCTAGGATTACATTGCGTGTGGGGCCCCATCAACGATAACACGAGTTTCGGGGTGTAGATAAGGATAACATGCGATTTGACCCATATCATACAACATGTGACCCTTCCTAGTTGACTTGGCGTGTACTTAGAAAGTACACAAACACGAGTTTGAGTACATGGGAAAGAACATGCTGTTTACTCACACACATTCACAACTTGACATACACAGACCGATACAGAGATACGACTTCAATACACAGAAATGACCATGCGACATGGGTAAGGAACCTTGTGTCTCTACACACCATGTTATAATCCTAGAAACCGTGTATATGGAGACTATATTCCATTCGAGGTTCTTCCACATGAGAAAAAAATGGGATAACTGGACACAACATGTACCCCCAGGGACACACCATTTACTCCTATGAAGAGTGCTTGAGGCACCTATTTTTACAACATTAGAATAAGATAGGTTGAGTGTGTTCCCTTGGTCGTTTCCTCAAGGGTACAATGCAACATTACATCAACATCACTGGATTATAATCCCATCTAGAGGGTGAGTCTCAGATATAGTTGTGGTGTCCCTCTATGATACTAGAGTGCAATCCTCTGTCATCCCCAGTAGAGATTGTGGAATCTGGGTGGCCTCCTTGAGAAGAGATTTGATCCACCATCTATTGGGTCGCATCAGTAGGGTTTGTGGAATCATTGGCATACGATCCCCTATATAGCGGTTTTATCCAGATTGGATTCGTGGTGCCCCCCAACAATACTGGGCATGACCCACTCTCTATGTATCATAGTCTTCTTTTACTAACACATTCTATTTTTTCAGGGACCAAATTAGTTAGAAGTCATTTTCTAGTGTCTCTGATGATAGTATGGCTCATGGAGTGGGATCCCTCAGAATGAGCATTGCTTCAGAAATAATCCTGTGACTAAAAGTTAGATATGACCGCTTGGTGGAATGGTGTCTTTTCTGAGTATATCTAGGTTAAATATTGTATCTGTTATAAATTTTTACATATTTTATTGATATGATTATAAATTAATCTTCATGTTTAGTGTTTTTAGGGTGTCCTACTGAGTATTTTTATACACACTCGTGCACGGGATTCCCCCCCACACGTCATGTATTTTTTGGACGACGGCCCCTTTAAAGGTGTCCTAGGAGGGCCACGAGTGGGTGGATCATAGATGGATCTTATAAGACCAAGGTGTTTACTAGGATAATACATTTGACTTTTCCTCACCAACGGAGAAGGTGAAACTTCTATAGTTTTAGTTAGACTTGTGTTACAGACTCCTTTTGGTGGGCTTGTATTTATCCTGCTTTACCTTTACTTTACTTCTCATCATACTCTAGTTGTGGGAACTTAGTTATATGAAAACATTATATCAATTGTTTTACATTTCATCATTGTGTGGCTTGGATATATATATATGTGTCTTTATAAGTATTTTAGGCAAATGCCTCCCATTTATGGGATATTCCAACTCAGTGCTAGTCACTAGCCCCTGGCATATTGGAGGCGGGCTTGGGGTAGTAATGAAATGGGCCCCTATAGGACAATTCATGACAAGATGGTATTAGAGAGGTCAGTTCTACATTAGTACTGGGTGTCTGTGAGGTTGGTTTGTGGCAATATTGTTAAGTGTTTCAATTTTGGATTTTAGGCCAGGGACTCTAGTGTTGGTACAACGATTGATGTATTTATACACCGAGACTCTGATCACCCACCCTTCTACTCTGTACATGAGAACACTGGTTTAGAAAATATGATGGTAAATACATCATATAGGAATAGTTGTGTTTTCCATTTTCATCTTAAGTCATCTCCACAAATATACTCTATTGACTACAATACATCCTTTTTTATTTTAGGATTCCTCCACCTAGACAACCAACTTGGATTCCACCGCATGATCATAAGGATGATCTTCCTAGTGAGGAGGCTTTGGTACATGGGCATGTACCGAAGATAGAACCTCTAGGAGGGTTACCAGCTATGCCACCACCCGTTGAGAATCAGCTAGTACCAGCACTACTAGTTGAGGATGCACATAGGATGAGTATTTTGAACGATTTTTAGATGCAGTGTCCTCCTAGGTCTTGGGGTGATCCAAATACCTAGATGGATAAGGATTGTCTAGAGGCAGCCACCCATGTTTTTTTCCTTGTGAGGACTCATGATGACTAGATGGAAATCCTTGTCATGAGTTGTCTTCAGGGCTTAGCAAGGCGATGGTGGTTCTTGGTGACTCAGTTGCATGCTGAGACAACTCTCTCCTAGACGTACTTCAAGTGTCTATTTATGGAGAAGTTTAAACTTTCCATGTTATGACTGATATTTATATTGGATCTTCTATATCTATATCTAGGCAGTATGAACATTGAAGAGTATTTAATGAAGTTTAATGATCTCTAATGCTAGTCCTTGGATATAGTATTGGACCAGTTCTTCAAGGCCTAGACCATCGAGAAGGGATTGTATCAGGACATCAACGCATCAGTGGTATCCCTTAGCATTTATACCTATAATGGGGTACTTGAATGAGTCATGTTGGTATATAGTTTTTTTGGAAGAGTAGACACCAGTCATAGGTGATTGCAATGGGAACCTGGTAATTGAGACCTCAACAGAAGGTAGCCGATAATATTCACAGGGATCCAAGTAGTTTAGTTTCTTCAGGAGGCGATCCTAGGACTTAGGGTTAGTGGTTCATGGATCTTAGGTGGCTCAAATCATCCAAGGGACATGCAATGTTTGTATTTTAATGGTCATAGATATTTTTCATGAGATTTCCTGACCCATCGCACAGGTGATCCGGAGACAGTCGAGTGACCACTGAGGAAGAGATAGAGATAGGGGTAGGGTGGTACAGATGGTGATGGGTGTGGAAAATGGGTAGGTAGGCAATCATGAGGTGGTTATAGGTTGGAATTATTACCACCAACACCCCTAGGTGGTCCATGCCAATCTTAGGGAGATGGTGCGTACGGATGAGGTAAGCTACATGCTATGGAGGCCTATGAATCTGAGGCTCTAGGGATTATGTGAAGTATGATCTATGTATTTTCCACCTTAGCTATATTTTTGATAAACACATGTCCTATTTATTCTTTTCCTTCCAATAATATTGTTCTAGACTCAAAGATTCAAGTTGAACCGTTGACTCAACCCTTACACACGGAGACTTATACTAGAGTAGACTCGATGATCACACACTAGTTCCTATAATGTGACCTAAATCTTAAAGGATATTTTTTCATTTTGGATATCTTGGTAGTGGTGTCGATGCCTTATGACATCATTCTTGTTATGGACTGATTATCCACAATTCATTCTCAGATTTACTGTTTTTATCGAAGAGTATGGTGTGTCCAAAGTGATGGGACCAAGTTTTCCTCTTTTGGGGAAAGGGAAATCTAGGAAGTGTAATATGGGTTCACACATAGGAGGGTGAAACTAATTACTCATAAATTGGATATCCTGACCCTCAGTGTAGTGGATGCTATGAGTCCTCATTTTCCTACAATGGTGGAGGAGTTTGAGGAAATCTTTCTTGAAGATGTTCCAGGTTTACCTCCCCACCAGGAGATAGACTTATGCATTGATATACGCCCTGGTATGACACTGAAATTTACACCTGCATATTGGATAGCTCCCATAGATATTCATGAGTTGAAGGTATAGTTAGAGGGCTTATAGAGGAAGGGTTTTTGATACCCTGTGTTTCACCATGGACAGCCCCAGTTTTTTTTTCTAGGAAGGAATATGGGAGCTTGTGGTTATGTGTCACTACTAAAAAATGAAGCTATAGACACGGACCTATAGCCACGGTTTTATAAATCCGTGGCTATAGCATGGTTATACCAACAGATGAAAATTCATTCGTGGCTATATGTGCTATTTTGCCAATATTCTCTCGGGCTCCTCCTACGGAACCCTCCCCGACTCACTCCCCTCCCCCTGACGCAATCCCCTCCCCGGACGACCGCGCCTCCCCCCTCCCCGGACGACAATGCCTCCCCCAACGCCGACAGACTCCCCTCCTCCCCCAACGCACTCCCCTCCTCCCGATGACCTCTCCTCCCCGGATGACCGCACCTCCCCCGACGGACTCCCCCCCTCCAGACGACCCTAACGAACTCCCCTCCTCCCCCGACGGACTCCCCTCCTCCCCCAAAAGACTCCCATCCTCCCGACGGACTCCCCTCCTCCGGACGACCACAACTCCCCTTCTCCCGACGGAATCTCCTGCTCCGACGAACTCTCCTCCTCCCGATGGCCTCCTCCGGACGACCTCATTTCCGGTATCTTTATCATTCCATTTTTTATCATTTCCAGTATCTTTATCTTTAACAATAGTTTTTTCAAAATCCATATCAGTAGTAATTAGATCCTTCTCAAGAATATTTCCACTCTTTTATGTAAGATATTTTGGCTACTCGGGTCGATCCTCAAGAATAAGGATACTAAATCATACCATTTTCGAATCTGAGGCATCCAGAAATTATATAGGGTATGTCAACATTTTAGAATTGTGTTCCATGGATTTTGGTTTGATTTCCATCCCTTAAATATCATATGAGGCATCGTGGTTTTTTATAGGGTAATACTGTAGATTAACATCAAGAACTAGGAACATTAGTGTAGGATATGCCTTTATCTTCTAGTTATTTTCTACCATATATATCTATTTTTGAGGGAATACTAGATTTCTAGTTGTTCAAGCGAAATTAATGGGGCTTATTCCCAAAAAGGATGAAAATATGAGAATATCATGGTGATATAACCATATGCAACATATGATTTTACAATTAATCTATAGTTGTTCCTAGAGATAGATGGTCTATCCATCATTGCACATCTGATAAGGATAGGAATCAAGCCTTATATAGTTTTGTATGGTAGAGCTGTTAGATTTATGTAACACCAGAGATAGTGAAAACCATGTGAATAATGGGTGCATGCATATAGTTTAGGTTCACAATGCCTTGATCTAGTATTCTTGTTTGAGTTCATAGAGCTTAGTGAAAATGAAAATAGTTTATATTCTTGATGATTTGAGTATACAGAGGATCTTTAAGGATGATAATGTAGTGAAAAATGCTTAAAACCCATGTGAACGGATACCAGGATGTCCTATAACAAATGAAGTGATCCTAAAGATGGTTGATCAATGTTTAATGTCATACCTCTTGGATGATAGAAAACAATTTACATTCATGATTCATGGGCTACTGAAACAGGTATATTTTGAAAAAAAATTCAATTCATGAATGAGGTTGAATTTGATTTGAATTGAGGGCAGGACATCCCACACACCACACAAATACCTAAGAAAAAAAATTCCATATCGTATAATGTTATAATGATCAGACCGAGATTAATGTAGATGATATTTTAAATTAATGATGCTTGGAATATGTGTAATTTGGTTTCACAGTAATATATGTGTCACAGAAGTGGTAAAACCTACTGTAAATGGACCCAAATAGTCTTATATACCATGTTCACACCTTGAGATGGACTACACACAAGTTAAAGTCATAATGTTGTGTGTTTAAATGGGACTAAGGGGATGTAGGGTTGAAATATATTTATCTTGACCTATAAATGAGAGGTATAGGAATTACAACGTATACCATGAAAATGGTAGTCAATCCACACATGGTTCAAAATTATGTAATAGTAGCATTTCAATTCCAAAATTGGGGGAAATCCTCTCTCGTGAGGGAATCCCAAATTTATGACATGGGTAATGCTAGAGTTTAGCATCGTGTTATATGGATGATGGTTTAGTTCGTCTCATATCATATGATTCATATTGATTCCAAGTGGGGTGATTTTTTAGACAATATCATACATTTATTATGAGGCACCATGGTTATAAAAATTGTAAGACCTTTCATATCATCCCATAGTTATCATATGAGTCATCTTAATTTTATATCGAGTAAGATCATTATTTAATTTTGTGTGCCTAGGATGTCAATATCTATAGTTTAAAGTCATTAAACTCAAACAATATTGGTAGAAAATAGTTATTTTCATAATTCATGGAATATGACTCATTGTTTATGTTCAAATATGTTAGATTAAGGATATTTTTAAGGTCTTGTTGCTTTGACCAGTTATGAATATTTTAAGGTCATACTAGCTCGACCATGGGGTTTCTGGTAGTTTAGGGTCATAAATCTTGGAATATTTGTGAATATTTTATATTCATAATTCTTGGAACCATGAAAATATTTTTAGGTTTTCTTTCTTGAAACATGGGTATCCTCATGTGAAGTACTACTTCAGAAACATCACATTGGTGGGAGGTGTGATACGTTCTCTATATATGGTGATCAAAGAGTATAACCTGTTAGAATAAACCTTATGAATGAGGTAAGGTCATTCCCACTTGGGCACCAACTTCGGTTTATTTATTTGGGTATCATCCTTGTTCTGAGATCCAGTACCATGTCACCATATTGTATGGAGCATAGGAAACCATATTTTTGAATTATATTTTCATCTAGTTTTGGTTTCTCTCTAGATTGGGAAATGCTTGGAAGTTGTTCTCTATGAGGGATTCCAAATCATCCAAGGGATCTTCTTTCATTCTTTCTAGACTATTGTTGTTTTATAAGTCTATTTAGATCTATGGTATCTAATCCTCGATGGGAATGAATTACTTGGTTTCACATACTAGGGATATGAGGTCACTGGGGTGGAATTAAGAGTCATCATCCAATAGGTATAGAGGAAATTCAAGAGATTATCAGGCCAACTCTTATTTTTTATAACCCAGTGTTTTCTATAGGATAATAGATTGTTTCTTATTTCATTCTTCAATCTACACATTTTCCTATGAATTCTAGTAAGTAGTAACATTGGACCATATTTTGTACTTCGTGTAAAATTTCATTAAATCCTAATCCTAAAAGTTAGTGCCTTATTATTTGAGAATGGAATGAAGAAATCCAAATTGATATATGGTGTGGTAGATCAAAACCATGATCAAAAACATAGATTTAACATCATTGACGATAACTACTTCTTCCCACTTGGAGAAGAATACCATTTCGGTTAGAATAAACTATAACAGGATATATTTTGCTAGTGGGTATGGCCCTATGATATGAGACCCCATAGTGAAAAAGGAAAATATTACATGGTGGTGTGGAGGATCTATAATGGTTGATGGAAAATAATTGAATGTCTCTAACACCCATGAAAAATATTAGAAAAAATGGTGTAGTTATGGAGCATGGAGGGCTAAATGTATCCCAATAATAGTATCTGTTGAGAGTGCTTCAGTCCCACATGATGGGTGAATTTGGACACAACATTGACCTCCAAAATAACCCGAGGTATCCCATATATTTGGTTGTAATATACGATAATTTTATTAGACCCAGATCTTTTGAGGGTGGAATTAATTTATTCATACTCTGTAGTGTAAATGACAAGGCTTACCGGTGGATTCACTTATGCTCAGCTCAGTCGCGATGGAGAGTACCATGCTAGGGATACTCGATATAGGGAGGTATCTAATAGTTTATTTCCTCTACTATGGGGTGAATTTAGGGTCATAGAATATAATCACTAAAGGAAAGTTGGTTTAGGTTCTTATTATCATCATCTCAAATGGAATGGGGACAATGACCCTTGGATAGGCCACATGGATGATCAAATCATCATTTTCAGGATCATATAAGAATGTGGCTAAACTTTTCAAGTGTTTAGCTCAACAATTCTATAACATGGGAATTTTATTCACCTCCATCATAGAAGGTAGTTGTACCATTAGTTGGTGGGTATGATCCAGTAGGGACATGAGCTCTTTCATCATAACAATGTGGTCACCATTAATATATTTGAGGGATAACTTGGATTCTACCTTCATATCCATTTGGGGGAATTAAATATCATCTGATAACTTATGAATAGTAATGGGAGCCTAATAATTTGCCTCATCATCAGTGAAACCTTATAAAAATAGGAAAAAGTATGATTGGACATCTTGTGTTGGTGTGATAAAGACAACCACCTGGCCTACTCAATTAAGATTGGAATTATTAAGCATTATTTTAGTCGATCTTTGTAAATAACCATCAAAATATGTTTTCTAATACTCTTTGACATGATCCACTAAGAGGGTAGCCTCATTTGGGAAATCAACATTTATGGGTAGTTCTTTAGGGGTGGATGTGTGTCCATGAAGTCTTCTATTGCCTAGAATTTGACAACCATATATGGGATGAACCTAATGTTGAAATACTAGAGGATCACCTCCCAAAACAACATTCATCCAATAAACATAGGGTAATTGAAGATATACTTTAGGATTTTTACTTTTGTCACCAATTGTGTCTCATGATTCTATATATAATATCACAACTTCTACACTGTAAAAACTATTGCGAGGAAACTCTTATCTATAGGGGAGTATTTATTCTATATATCGAGGAGCATCCGACTATGATATTATAAACAATTTTCTATTACCTCTTTGTTTTTTTGGGTTAGATGGGTTACAAGGGATCATTCCAAGGATGTCCCATAAATGAACAATGTCTTTCCTAAAATGGAAGAAATCAAAAATGACAGTTGTAAAATATAATGCTTAATGTTATCAATAATCGATATGGAACTCCTCATCCAATTTTTTAATAGGTACTTTATTCATTGGACACTAGAGGATCTTACACTATCCAACTAGATTCACATTAAATCCGTTTATATAGGTGAATAGACCTTGGAGGCCCCACAACTCATAGAGATTCCATGGGTGAAAAAGAAATATGCACCCAAAGTACTCTTAAGGAACCATTTTGTATGATGGTAACATTTTGGTAAGTTAATTTATTTCTTTTTACCATACTACATCATGTATGTTGAGAGGGGTCTTTGATTTGTGGTTCTTGCATCATATATTTTGGTCTTTTGTTATATTTGTTGAAAATAGTCATTTTATGTCTTGAAGTGTTTTTGACAATATCTTCGGGATGTATTGAAGTATGATAGGGGGCTGGGTGGAGGGGGGTAGGGGGAAGGGTGGAGGGGTGCATGGGGGGTAGGGTGGAGGGGGGTAGGGGGCAGGGGGCAGGGGGCAGGGGCAGGGGCAGGGGGGAGGGTGGAGGGGGGCAGGGGGCAGGGAGGGTGTAGGGGGGGTGCAGGGGGTGTTGTGCAGGCTAAGGGGCTGGGTGGAGGGGGGCAGGGGGCAGGAGGTAGGGTGCATGATGGAGGGGGGAAGGGGGGCATGGGGCAGTTTCTCCATACCATTACTCCAATTATTTTTCTTTTTTTTTAATTTTGGGTCACTACCCATGCCTTAATCATACATGTATTTAGCTTTTGGATATTCATCTTCATTTACCATATTAAAGGTGATGATAACCTTCTAACTAATTGAAATTTCCTCATCATCATCATACCATAATACACAACTTAAGTGTGTAAATTTCTCCATATACTATCTAGGATAAGATTGTGACTCTATGGAGGCCTTATTCTTAGTAATCATTGCAGCAGGTACTTTCGTGAAACCCCATACTGATCATTATTTTTAGTAGGTAAGGGATTCTGCTGTAACTTATTTTGATGATCCTTGGGTGTACTCATATTCAGCAAACCTGGTGAGGTTTCCTTACTGGATTGTTCCTAGATAGCTATGTATGAAACATGCATGAGGGGTCCCTCAGAATGTGTCATCATCAATTAATGATAGGTAGGAACCTGCAAGAATTTTTTCCCATTTTTCACCACTAGAGATCCATGAGATGCAATCAAGTTAGGTAAAGCATCTTAAAAGAAACACCTCTATGTAGGCATGCCATCAAATGTTGCCTCATTTTATGTACTCTCTTCAAGACCAGCTACATTTGTATAGAGGTCTACATTGTCTTTCTGAATATTTTTCCCATTCGTGAGTATTTACATTAGGCTTTCCTACAAAGTTGCAAATACCTACAGTACCTTGGATCTGTACAAAACATCAGGGAAAGGTGCCCCCAAAATGCATGCCCCTTGAACTGGATGTTCTATCCAATGTTTATCTCTCTATCAGGAAGGGGTACATTGTCCTCATTCAAGGATTTTCCTGGGGGTGGGCCCTCTAGAGTAAATACAACACACTGAGAATAATCCATGTTTTTTTTGTTAGAAGGACCATCCTAAGGTGATGCTGAAGTGATTAAGTTTGTAGTTTTCCTAGTATCCTTCTGCACTGATATAACCCCTATCTTATCCACATTATAAGGGACAATAGTGTATTTTTCTCTCCAAGTCATAGATTGGAATATTCATCTTACCGTTCCAACTTTCATAGTTAGAGACGTCATTCCCCTTCTTATTGTAAAAAGAACACTCCTTGTCCCTATTACATTCTGGAGAATGATGGAAAAAACATATAATTCATGTAGAACTGTGGTTTCCTTTCGTATTAGATCAGAAAGTCTATACATTCATCTAGTCAGTTAAGACTACCTCTTCTAGAATCATTATATACATGTCCACATTCACATGGGTTATCACATAGTGTCCAAACCTTGGGTTATAGGTATGTATATCCAACCAAATTGAGTTCCCCACGACTGAGAAAATTTCCCAAAAATTGTGTGAGTACCAATAGAGCTATCCAGGCAGGGGGAGGGGTGTCCGGTAGGGGGAGGGTTGTCCAGCAGGGGGGAGGGCTGTCTAGCAAGGGGGAGGGGTGTCCAGTAGCGGGGAGGGGTGTCCATACAGGGGGTGGGGCTGTCCAGCAGGGGGGGGGGGGCGGTCTTTCCGACAGGGGGGCGGGCTGTCAGGCAGGGGGGCGGGCTATCCGACAGGGGGGAGGGGTGTCCGGCAGGGGGAGGGGTATCCAGCAGGGGGGAGGGGGTGTCCAGCAGGGGGAGTGGCTGTCCGGAAGGGGGGAGGGCTGTTCAGTAGGGGGGAGGGCTGTCCAGCAAGGGGGGGGGGCTGTCCAGCAGGGGACGACTGACCAGTAGGGGGGAGGGGTGTCCGGCAGGGGGGAGGGGTGTCCGGTAGGGGGGGCGGGCTATCCAGCAGGGGGGAGGGGCTGTCCAGCAAGGGGGAGGGCTGTCCAGCAGGGGGGAGGGCTGTCGAGTAGGGGGGAGGGATGTCCAGCAGGGGGGAGGGCTGTCCAGCAGGGGGGAGGGGTGTCCAGTAGGGGGGAGGGGGGTCCAGGTAGGGGGCGGGGCTGTCCAGCAGGGGGGGCGGGCTGTCCGGCAGGGGGGCGGGCTGTCAGGCTGGAGGGCTGTCCAGCAGGGGAGGGCTGTCCAATAGGGGGAGGGGTGTCCAGCAGGGGGGAGGGGTGTCCAGCAGGGGGGAGGGGGGTGTCCAGCAGGGGGAGGGGCTGTCCGACAGGGGGGAGGGCTGTCCAGAAGGGGGAGGGTTGTCCAGCAAGGGGGGAGGGCTGTCCAGTAGGGGAGGGCTGTCCAGTAGGGGAGGGGTGTCCGGCAAGGGGGAGGGGTGTCCGGTAGGGGGGGGGGCTCTCCAGGCAGGGGGCGGGGCTGTCTAGCAGGGGGAGGGCTGTCCAGTAGGGGGAGGGCTGTCCAGCAGGGGGGAGGGCTGTCCAGCAGGGGGAGGGGTGTCCAGCAGGGGGGAGGGGTGTCCAGGCAGGGGGCGGGGCTGTCCAGCAGGGGGGGGGGCTGTCCGACAGGGGGGCGGGCTGTCAGGCTGGAGGGCTGTCCAGCAGGGGAGGGCTGTCCAGCAGGGGGGAGGGGTGTCCAGCAGGGGGGAGGGGTGTCCAGCAGCGGGGAGGGCTGTCCAGCAGGGGGAGGGGCTGTCTAGGCAGGGGGAGGGGCTGTCCTGGTAGGGGGCGGGGCTATCCAGTAGGGGGGAGGGGCTGTCTAGGCAGGGGGAGTGTAACAACCCGAGATTTTATAAGATATATTCCTTTTAATTTCATTCATATCTTCTATTTTACGACACACCAAGATTATCTTGTTCTATACACAACACTTTATTAGCTTACAGTATACACAACACTTTTCTTGGCTCTTGTTACACACAATTTCAAGTTTGTTTGATAGTAGTTATTCTACGCAATATTGAGTGTATATATATATATATATATTAAATGTATAAATAAAATATGGTTGGATTCTGTTATACGCAACAACAAAGTAGTTGTGCACTACACGCAACCCTGACTTGGCTTGCATTACACGCAATCACGACCTTCCTCAATAGCGTGTGTTGTACGCAATACCAGGTTTTACTAAACAACGATATATTATTATAATATTGTTATGAACTAGCCGTTATGAATAGTGTTAAATAAATTTTGAATTTTATAACATTATTATCCATCTTACACATTTCTAGAACATGGTATAAGAACAAAATAAATTTTTCAGGTAAAATAAGTATTTTTCAAAAAATGCAGTTTTGCCGCCTTTTGATGGCGCACCCACTTTAAATATAGTTTTTGACATGTTTATAAGTTAAATTTGACAAAATAAAATTCTTATTTTGAATCAGGATATAAAAATTTACATTAGATGATGTTTTGATATTTTTCCGATAACTTTCATATTTTAATGAATAGTAAAAACACGCTATATTTTAATTAAAAACAACTTTTTTCATCGTAATATATTATGTGGTTAAATTATAATATTGAATGGTTTTAAAGAATAAATAGAATATATTTTTACCATTTAATATAATGTATGTCATTAGCAATGATTTTACCTTGAATTCGTAGGTTAAATCAATTCAATCTTTTGCAATGTTTTAAAGAAAAACCCGTTTTCTTTCGACAATGGGATTAATTTTAATTTAATTTTTGAATATTTTGTGTATTGAATTTGGAAAAATGGATTCCATATTTGGAATCAGTGGGTCCAAATTATGGTAATAAGCTACTTTTTATTTTTGGGCATTGTGAATAGTAACTACGGTAAATTTTATTTACTATAGTTAAAGGTAAATCAGGTAATTAAGGGTAAATATAAGATTATAAAATTACCCTAACACTTGGAAAAAACCTATTGGATGGATAAAAGTAGACCCATATAACCTAAGGGTTGGATTAGATTCATTTTATGGACTTTTGTGCCTGAAAATAATTTAATTATTATTAAAACCAAAGAATGTGACAACATGTCACTTTCTTAAATCTTATAAGTATAATAATTTTAATTTAGTGATAAACTTCATGAAACTTAGAACATGAATAGTCTCCAGAAATCTAATACAAGTATCTACACCATAGGAATTTATTTATAATTTTTAGGGATTAAATAGTTATCATTTATTATGAAACAAAGATGATGCAGTAATTGTCTTATTAATGAAATATTGACATAATTGATGTTATAAATGCCCAAATAAATGTAATTTGAGACTTTTTATGACTTATGTTAATTTTCTAGGTTAATATGACATGTTATTGTTGATATAAGTAACTTGGTTTGAACTTATCATTCTGTTATGAATTTCATAAAAATCATGTACCAAATAGTGTCAAAATTGACATAAATTAGTTTTTAAAACAAATATTATATTATTAATTGTTATTTAATTAATAAAAATATAAGGTTCAGCCAAATGAATTAGATAAGGATATATATATTAATAATAAACAACTTGGGGTTCGTTTTGCTTGTTATGGTAAGTTTATTAACCATATAGTGTAAGTAAACAAAAAGACACGGTAAAAGTTAAATTATTTAACTTAGAGTTAAATCTAATTGATAAGGTTAAAATAATAACCTAAACTTGTCTAAATAATATTGTATGAGATTATTTCGACCCATCCCCACTTTATATTCGAAATAAGATCCTTTTTAACCATTATAAACCGAATTTGACCTTAATATAAAATAATATTTTGAGATTTTCCTAAGGTGCCCCTCTCCTCCCTTATAAAAGGGAACCTCCTCCCTCTCCTCCTCACACCAATTTGAGAATTCAAGCTCGGCCAAACCCTGCCAAAATCTCTTCTCCACTTCCCTAGTATCATCCTAGAGGTCCTGGTCTTCTTCAAAGACCATCCTTAGTTCTTTAAGTGGAGCTGCGTCAAAAAGAGGTAATATCCATTACCGATCTTTTTCAATTTATTTCTTCTTCAACTTCTTCTTATTTAGTTGTTTCATGATAAATTAATAATATAAGTATTTATTATATACTGATATTCTATTATAAATATGAAACAACTCTAATTAACCTTCTATCCATCCTACGGAAAAAGGAAATCACCGCGCGTGCGTACGTACGGAATACCGTCTCCACGCCGTGGTGTAATCTATTTTCTGCCACCACCTTAATTGGATGGGTATAATGGTGTAATGAGTAAATATATATGATTATTATAAAGTGATATTGATACTTAAATAGTATACATACACTTCAACACAAGTTCACGATCATGAGAACGATATCATCGCTCGTGCGTACGTACGGACTACCGTCTCCACGACGCGATGAGATTCATTCTCCACATTAACCATTCTTGAATGATTATAAAGTATATATAATGAATAATAATGAAATATACGACATGTTAAATCTACTGGATTTATGTATATATATATATGTATGTCATCTACTTACTTCCATTCACGACAATAAGGAAAGGAAAACAACGTTCATGCGTACGTTCGGACTACCGTCTCCATGAACGGTGTGTTTCATTTCATTTATCTATCTATTATATATATATATATATAATGAATATATATGATATATAAATCATGTTTTATATTCTGGAAGTAAGTAAATCATGATATAAGTAATAATAATGTCAAGAACAACAAGTCCAAACACCTACGATAAATAAAACGATTTTACCCAAAACGCTTCTTTAACATGGAATTTACAAAAGAACGGGTAATATAAAGTCATAAGTGAACCATATATTATATCATAAAAATGAATATGATTCTGTAACAAGTTAATGACATTATTTAAATCATTATACAGGAGGTTCGGATACGTACAAATCATATCAGACATAAGGTAAGGGAAATATCACAATCTCATTTTTATCCGAGATTGTTTATACTTTGGTATTTACTGGGGTGTATTTTATCATCCACATCCATGTTTTCTCGATATGTAATATTATTTACATCCACCTAAAATTGTTTAAATCCAATTTTACCATTCGATGAGTTTTTAGTAAAGGATATGAAATGAATCTTTTGTCGTTTTTCGTACGAGGTACTTTTTGACTTTTCCGACAAAAATACGAGAAGAATGTTTTATTTAACTTATATGTAATGAATGGATTTTTAAAACATTATTTCCAAGAATCTTCCATTACAATTTTTCAAGTTTATTTTTAATCAACTTCTTTTAGTTTAGAATTGTATGACATGTTAAGAAAGGAAAAGTATTTTTTAAGTAGAAAGGATATTTTCCTCAGGAATGGAGTTCAAGTGTTTTATCAAAATTATTTTCCATCTAAGATAATAAAGGGTTCTATTTTTATCCCTATTATTACATTTATTTGATTATGTTGTGATGGAATTATATTTTTATGAATTCCTTTATCTTATATGAATTGTTTTATGATGTCATGATGTTTAAGATTCCCATTTTTATTATATGGGTTATGCTATGATGTATGGTTTATGATTTTGTGTCACACATAAGAATGATATCATTATGAGATGGGTGGGACCTATATCTCCCTTCAATGCATTGGGTAAAGATTTTATATCTCATGATATAGACATGGCTGGAATGGTAGGTTATACCAGTTCAGTGAAACAGGACTGAAACGAGGGTGACTCGGTTCAGAAATGGACTTTGTCCACAAAGATAGTCTTGGAAATGAGTCTTGACTAATAAGAAATGATTCTCTATGATTGTGTGTGTATGACACAAAGTTTCATGTTTTAAGTTATGATTATTGGGATTTCATTTCACTACTATGATTTATCCCATGTTATGAAATTATGTTATCTTTTGCAGGTTAAGATTTCCAAAATGTTATGTACTTATGAATATGATGTGATTGATATTTCTTTTGTTTACCCTTACTGAGCATTTGAGCTCACCCTTTTATGTTATCTTTTCCCCAGGATATAAATAAAGGTTTTAGGTAAAAAAAGGAAGATCTTTATGGGAGATGTTGAAGATCTTTCACCACGATTAGAAGATTATATTCCGAGTTTCCAAAGACGCTAAACTATTACGATCCTTGTGTGTGTGTTTTTGTTATGTACTAAGTATTCCAAAAAAGTAATGTAATGTACATGTACGTCAAGATTTGAGTCTCTACAGTTGGTATAAGAGGAAAGGTTTAGTCAACCTTTGGAAACTAGGATGCGTGAACATTAGTGAGATCCCTAGAGATATTTCTAAGGCATGTCTAGGGATGTCCCTAAGGATAAATATACGTATATAATATAGTCCTATAACTATGGTAACGATATTAGATTAAACCAAAGATGTTAGATATTGAAGTTAATCCCCCTTTATTATGATTTTTTTCCTCTCACACTATTCTTTTTGGGTTTTAGAAATTGGCTAGAAATAGGAAGATTCATGATAATGGAGGATATGACGGACAATGGAATGATTTTCTTCATGAGAAACCAAATGAAATATGATCTGGAAGTCCAAACATCGTTATTATGCCTAATCAGAAATCTCATAATATGATCAATAATCTCAACTTTGGTAAGTTTCCCGACTCAGATAATAAGAGAAAGATGGAGTTTCATGATGATCATAGAGGAAAGAAAGTTCAATTTCCCTCATGTAAATCATGTGGGAAGAGGAATCAGGGAGATTGTTTCAAAGGAACTAGAAGATTATTTGGGTGTGGAAAAGAAGGACACAAAGCCAGTAAGTGCAAAGGAAAAGGTTCAGTTAACACCAGGGATGAGGATAATGGTATTGCTACGACATCAACAATGGTTAAATGTTTTAAATGTGGAATGTACGGGCATTATGCAAACCAATGCCCTAAGGGAAAGTCTCCTGAAGAGAATTAGTATGGTCGTATGGGTAGTATTTATGTTGATGATGATGAAGAGACTACAAATGATATGTGAGATGAAAGAATTGTTGAAGCTCGATCAATGGTTTAAGAATGTAGTGGAATGATTACATGTTTATCATGTGTAATGTTGTATAAGTAATCTCATGGTACTATGGAATAAAGAGACATCTAAGGATTGTTACATTGTTGTCTTTCCTTGAGTTTTGAAAGTGTATGATTAATGGCACCAGTCTCCATGAAAGGTTATTCAGATATTTTTGGAATGTAGATGATATGCGCATAATGAAGGGATAAGGAGAAAATTAAATGTTTGATAGTATTCATGAGCTCATGACTGATATAAGGAGAAGGTTATATCATGGTTTGAGTATATAGAATTTTTAGATTTTGGTATGTGGAAAGAGTTAACTTTTGACTGCATTCATGTTTTCACTAAGGTTCAATGGGTATTAATTCTTCAAGAGAATACATGATTAAGGTATTCACATGTTTGTAATTTGACCAACAAGATATATCTTATGATATATGGGGGATAAATTATTGCATTCACGTGATTGTTATGTGACATTTCAAGTAATCATTTTTATACTATGAGCATGGATCGAAGTATTTTGGATAATCCTAAAGATTGGGATGGATTATGTTGGACATAAGTTAGTATTGTTTAAGGATAGAAATTTTTTCGATATTATTGATGGGATGTTATAGTAATATAGCTTTAGAAAAAGGACAACCTGCAGGACGGGCGATAGCCCATCGTGTCGAACAAGGCTGTGGGAATCAAACCCACAACCGAAGTGCGACTGGCCTTTATCTCCTACCACTGGCCTACAGGAAGTCCCTGTTTATTAGAAACTAGTTTTATTATATTAACCAGTATGATATATGAAGTATAAGTCCATTTTAGGAACCATATATGATTAATCTCACTATAGATGGACTTATGTATTTTTTGATAACTTTTCTAACCTTTTGTTTGAGACAGATGAAATGACCCATCATTCTATCACATGATCTGCTAACACATCACAAATGACAAATTCAACTTCATTCCTTTAAGAGATGAAGTGGAAATTGTCCAAATAACGACCAACAATGAGACTATACCGAAATCACGAAAGTATTTCTTCTAATTCCAATTTCATCAACTTTAGGGAAATGATCTTGAAAACCAAAAATGTTGTCCTAGTGCTCTTATATCTGACGAATCAGATGGTACCTTATATCGTCACAAATTTATGGCTTTGTGATTGCTGGATTTTCCATAGCCATGTTCTCTACAACTCTCCATCAGAACATGATGATTAGATTTCTTTTCCATATCTATATTTTCACCTATGTGGAAACCCAGTGATTAGTTTATTTGGGTAACCGTTACGTTTCATACTTTTGTTTTTAAAGATTGGTTTTGGTATTCCTTTTTAAGATGTGGGTTTCTATTAAAGAAACTTTTGAATAGTAAACCATTTATAACCTCGATGAATTTCGAGGGCGAAATTCATTTTAAGGGGGGTAGAATGTAACAACCTGAGATTTTATAAGATACATTATTTTTAATTTCATTCATATCTTCTATTGTACGACACAACAAGATTATCTTGCGCTATATGCAACACTGTATTAGCTTGTAGTATACACAACACTTTTCTTGGCTCTTGTTACACACAATTTCAAGTTCGTTTGATAGAAGTTATTCTACGCAACATTGAGTGTGTATATATATATATATTCAATGTATAAATAAAATTTGGCTGGATTATGTTATACGCAACAACAAAGGAGTTGTGCACTACACGCAACCCTGACTTGGCTTTCATTACACACAATCACGACCTTCTTCGATAGCGTGTGTTGTACGCAATACCGGGTTTTACTAAACAACGATATATTATTATAAAATTGTTATGAACTAGCCGTTATGAATAGTGTTAACTAAATTTTGAATTTTATAACATTATTATTCATCTTACACATTTCTAGAACATGGCATAAGAACAAAATAAATTTTTCGGGTAAAATAAGTATTTTTCAAAAAATGCAGTTTTGCCGCCTTTTGATGGCGAACCCACTTTAAATCTAGTTTTTGACATGTTTATAAGTTAAATTTGACAAAATAAAATTCTTCTTTTGTATCAGGATATAAAAATTTACATTAGATAAAGTTTTGATATTTTTCCGATAACTTTCATATTTTAATGAATAGTAAAAACACGCTATATTTTAATTAAAAACAACTTTTTTCATTGTAATATATTATGTGGTTAAATTATAAAATTGAATGGTTTTAAAGTATAAATAGAATATATTTTTACCATTTATTATAATGTATGTCATTAGCATTGATTTTGCCTTGAATTCGTAGGTTAAATCAATTCAATCTTTTGCAATGTTTTAAAGAAAACCCTATTTTCTTTCGACAATGGGATTAATTTTAATTTAATTTCTGAATCTTTTGTGTATCGAATTTGAAAAAATGGATTCCATATTTGGAATCAGTGGGTCCAAATTATGTTAATAATCTACTTTTTATTTTTGGGCATTGTGAATAGTAACTACGGTAAATTTTATTTACTATAGTTAAAGGTAAATCGGGTAATTAAGGGTAAATATAAGTTTATAAAATTACCCTAAAACTTGGAACAATCCTATTAGATGGATAAAAGTAGACCCATATAACCTAAGAGTCGGATTAGATTCATTTTATGGACTTTTTTCTATGAAAATAATTTAATTATTATTAAAACCAAAGAATGTGACAACATGTCACTTTCTTAAATCTTATAAGTATAATAATTTTAATTTAGTGATAAACTTCATGAAACTTCAAACATGAATAGTATCAAGAAATATAATACAATTATCTACATCATAGGAATTTATTTAGATATTTTAGGTATTAAATAATTATCATTTATTATGAAACAAAGATGATGCAGTAATTGTCTTATTAATGAAATATTGACATAATTGATGTTATAAATGCCAAAATAAATGTAATTTGATACTTTTTATGACTTAAATTAATTTTATAGGTAAATATGACATGTTATTGTTGATATAAGTAACTTGTTTCTAACTTATCATTCTGTTATGAATTTCATAAAAATCATGTACCTAATAGTGTCAAAATTGACATAAATTAGTTTTTAAAACAAATATTATATTATTAGTTGTTATTTAATTCTTAAAAATCTAAGGTTCAACCAAATGACTTATATAAGGATATATATATTAATAATAAACAACTTGGGGTTAGTTTGGCTTGTTATGGTAAGTTTATTAACCATATAGTGTAAGAAAACAAAAAGACATGGTAAAAGTTAAATTATTTAACTTAGAGTTAAATCTAATTGATAAGGTTAAAATAATAACCTAAACTTGTCTAAATCCTATTGGATGAGAGTATTTCGACCCATACCCACTTTAGATTTGAAATAAGACCCATTGGAACCATTATAAACATAATTTGACCTTAATATAAAATAATATTTTGAGATTTTCCTAAGGTGCCCCTCTCCTCCCTTATAAAAGGGCACCTCCTCCCTCTCCTCCTCACAGAAATTTGAGCATTCAAGCTCGGCCAAACCCTGAAAAAATCTCTTCTCCACTTCCCTAGTATCATACTAGAGGTCCTGGTATTCTTCAAAGACCATCCTTTGTTCTTTAAGTGGAGGCGCGTCAAAAAGAGGTAATATCCATTACCAATCTTTTTCAATTTCTTTCTTCTTCAACTTCTTCTTATTTAGTTGTTTCATGATAAAGTAATAACATCAGTATTTATTATTCACTGATATGTTATTATAAATATGAAACAACTCTAATTAACCTTCTATCCATCCTACGGAAAAAGGAAATCACCGCGCGTGCCTACATACGGAATACCGTCTCCACGCCGTGGTGTAATCTATTTTCCGCCACCACCTTAATTGGATGAGTATAATGGTGTAATGAGTAACTATATATGACTATTATAAAGTGATATTGATACTGAAATATTATACATACACTTAAACACAAGTTCACGATCATGAGAATGATATCATCGCTCGTGCGTACGTACAGACTACCGTCTCCACGACGCGATGAGATTCATTCTCCCCATTAACCATTCAAGAATGATTATAAAGTATATATAATGAATAATAATGAAATATATGACATGTTAAATCTACTAGATTTATGTATATATATATATATATGTATGTCATCTACTTACTTCCATTCAAGATAGTAAGGAAATGAAAACAGCGTTCATGCGTACGTACGGACTACCGTCTCCATGAACGGTGTGTTTCATTTCATTTATCTATATATTATATATATATATATACTGAATATATATGATATATAAATCATTTTTTATATTCTTGAAGTAAGTAAATAATGATATAAGTAATAATAATTTCAAGAACAACAAGTCCAAACACCTACGATAAATAAAACGATTTTACCCAAAACGCTTCTTTAACATGGAATTTACAAAAGAACGGGTAATATAAAGTCATAAGTGAATCATATATGATATCATAACAATGAATATGATTCTGTAATAAGTTAATGACATTATTTAAATCATTATACAGGAGGTTCGGATACATACAAAGCATATCGGACATAAGGTAAGGGAAATATCACAATCTCATTTTTATCCGAGATTGTTTATACTTTGGTATTTAATGGGGTATATTTTATCATCCAAATCCATGTTTTCTCAATATGTAATATTATTTCCATCCACCTAAAATTGTTTAAATCAAATTTTACCCTTCGATGAGTTTTTAGTAAAGGATATGAAAGGAATCTTATGTCGTTTTTCGTACGAGGTACTTTTTGATTTTTCCAACAAAAGTACGAGAAGAATGTTTTATTTAACTTATACGTCATGAATGAATTTTTAAAACATTATTTACAAGAAGCTTCCTTTACAAGTTTTCAAGTTTATTTTTAGTCAACTTCTTTTAGTTTAGAATTGTATGACA
Source organism: Viscum album (assembly GCA_963277665.1). Lineage (NCBI taxonomy): Eukaryota > Viridiplantae > Streptophyta > Magnoliopsida > Santalales > Viscaceae > Viscum > Viscum album. Next base: position 1,022,823,638 of record OY728127.1, read on the forward strand.
TGTTAAGAAAGGAAAAATATTTTTGAAGTAGAAAGGATATTTTCCTCAAGAATGGAGTTCAAGTGTTTTATCAAAATTATATTTCATCTAAGATAATAAAGGGTTATGTTTTTATCCCTATTATTACATTGATTTGATTATGTTGTGATGGAATTATATTTTTATGAATTCATTTATCTTATATTAATTGTTTTATGATGTCATGATGTTTAAGATTCCCATTTTTATTATATGGGTTACGCTATGATGTATGGTTTATGATTTTGTGGTACACATAAGAATGGTATCATTATGAAATGGGTGGGACCTATATCTCCCTCCAATGCATTGGGTAAAGATTTTATATCTCATGAGATAGACATGGCTGGAACGGTAGGTTATACCGGTTCAGTGAAACAGGACCGAAAAGAGGGTGACTCGGTTCAGAAGTGGACTTTGTCCACTAAGATAGTCTTGGCAATGAGTCTTGACTAATAAGAAATGATTCTCTATGATTGTGTGTGTATGAAACAAAGTTTCATGTTTTAAGTAATGATTATTGGGATTTCATTTCACTACTATGATTTATCCCATGTTATGAAATTATGCTCTCTTTTGCAGGTTAAGATTTCCAAAATGTTATGTACTTATGAATATTATGTGATTGATATTTCTTTTGTTTACCCTTACTGAGCATTTGAGCTCACCCTTTTATGTTATCTTTTTCCCAGGATATAAATAAAGGTTTTAGGTAAAAAAAAGGAAGATCTTTATGGGAGATGTTGAAGATCTTTCACCATGATTAGAAGATTATATTCCGAGTTTCCAAAGACACTAAACTATTACGATCCTTGTGTGTGTGCTTTTGTTATGTACTAAGTATTCTGAAAAAGTAATGTAATGTACATGTACATCAAGCTTCGGGTCTCTACAGTTGGTATCAGAGGAAAGGTTTAGTCAACCTTTGGAAACTAGGATGCGTGAACGTTAGTGAGATCCCTAGAGATATTTGTAAGGTATGTCCAGGGATGTCCCTAAGGATAAGTATACGTATAGGATATAGTCCTAGAACTATGGTAACGATATTAGATTAAACCAAAGATGTTAGATATTGAAGTTACTCCCCCTTTATTATGATTATTTTTCCTCTCAAACTATTCTTTTTGGGTTTTAGAAAATGGCTGGAAACAGGAAGATTCATGATAATGGAGGATATGGCGGACAATGGAATGATTTTCTTCATGAGAAACCAAATGAAACGAGATCTGGAAGTCCAAACATCGTTATTATGCCTAATCAACAATCTCATAATATGATCAATAATCTCAACTTTGGTAAGTTTCCCGACTCAGATAATAAGAGAAAGATGGAGTTTCATGATGATCATAGAGGAAAGAAAGTTCAATTTCCTCATGTAAATCATGTGGGAAGAGGCATCAGGGAGATTGTTTCAAAGGAACTAGAAGATGCTTTGGGTGTGGAAAAGGAGGACACAAAGCCAGTAAGTGCAAAGGAAAAGGTTTAGTTAACACCAGGGATGAGGATAATGGTATTGCTACGACATCAACAATGGTTAAATGTTTTAAATGTGGAATGTACGGGCATTATGCAAACCAATGCCCTAAGGGAAAGTCTCCTGAAGAGAATCAGTATGGTCGTATGGGTAGTATTTATGTTGATGATGATGAAGAAACTACAAATGATATGTGAGATGAAAGAATTGTTGAAGCTCGATCAATGGTTTAAGAATGTAGTGGAATGATTAGATGTTTATCATGTGTAAGGTTGTATAAGTAATCTCATGGTACTATGGAATAAAGAGACATCTAAGGATTGTTACACTGTTGTCTTTCCTTGAGTTTTGAAAGTGTATGATTAATGGTACCAGTATCCATGAAAGGTTATTCAGATATTTTTGGAATGTAGATGATATGCGCATAATGAAGGGATAATGAGAAAATTAAATGTTTGATAGTATTCATGAGATCATGACTAATTTAAGGAGAAGGTTATATCATGGTTTGAGTATATAGAATTTTTGGATTTTGGTATGTGGAAAGAGTTAACTTTTGACTGCATTCATGTTTTCACTAAGGTTCAATGGGTATTTATTCTTCAAGAGAATACATGATTAAGGTATTCACATGTTTTTAATTTGACCAACAAGATATATCTTATGATATATGGGGGATAAATGATGGCATTCACGTGATTGTTATGTGACATTTCAAGTAATAATTTTTATAATATGAGCTTGGACTGAAGTATTTTGGATAAGCCTAAAGATTGGGATGGATTATGCTGGACATAAGTTAGTATTGTTTAAGGATAGAAGTTTTTTCGATATTATTGATGGGATGTTATAGTAATATAGCTTTAGAAAAAGGACAACCTGCAGGACGGGCGACAACCCATCGCATCGGACAAGGCTGTGGGAATTGAACCCACAACCGAAGTGCGACTGGCCTTTATCGCCTACCACTGGCCTACAGGAAGTCCCTTTTTAGTAGAAACTAGTTTTATTATATTAATCAGTATGATATATGAAGTATAAGTCCATTTTAGGAACCATATATGATTAATCTCACTATAGATGGACTTATGTATTTTTTGATAACTTTTCTAACCTTTTGTTTGAGACAGATGAAATGACCCGTCATTCTATCACATGATCTGCTAACACATCACGAATGACAAATTCAACTTCATTTCTTTAAGATATGAAGTGGAAATTTTCCAAAGAATGACCAACGATGAGACTATACCAAAATCACGAAAGTATTTCTTCTAATTCCAATTTCATCAACTTTAGGGAAATGATCTTGAAAACCAAAAATGTTGTCCTAGTGGTCTTATATCTGATGAATCAGATGGTACCTTATATCATCAAAAATTTATGGCTTTGTGATTGCTGGCTTTTCCATAGCCATGTTCTCTACCACTCTCCATCAGAACATGATGATTAGATTTCTCTTCCATATCCATATTTTCACCTATGTGGAAACCCAGTGATTAGTTTATTTGGGTAACCTTTACATTTCATACTTTTGTTTTTAAATATTGGTTTTGGTATTCCTTTTTACGATGTGGGTTTCTATTAAAGAAACTTTTGAATAGTAAACTATTTAAAACCCCGACGAATTTCGAGGGCGAAATTCATTTTAAGGGGGGGTAGAATGTAACAACCCGAGATTTTATAAGATATATTCTTTTTAATTTCATTCATATCTTATATTGTACGACACACCAAGATTATCTTGCACTATACGCAACATTGTATTAGCTTGCAGTATACACAACACTTTTCTTGGCTCTTGTTACACAGAATTTCAAGTTCGTTTGATAGAAGTTATTCTACGCAACATTGAGTGTGCATATATATATATATTCAATGTATAAATAAAATATGGTTGGATTATGTTATACGCAACAACAAAGGAGTTGTGCACTACACGCAACCCTGACTTGGCTTGCATTACACGCAATCGCGACCTTCCTCGATAGCGTGTGTTGTACGCAATACCGGGTTTTACTAAACAACGATATATTATTATAATATTGTTATGAACTAGCCGTTATGAATAGTGTTAAGTAAATTTTGAATTTTATAACATTATTATTCATCTTACACATTTCTATAACATGGTATTAGAACAAAATAAATTTTTCGGGTAAAATAATTATTTTTCAAAAAATGGAGTTTTGCCGCCTTTTGATGGCACACCCACATTAAATATAGTTTTTGACATGTTTATAAGTTAAATTTGACAAAATAAAATTCTTATTTTGAATCAGGATATAAAAATTTACATTAGATAAAGTTTTGATATTTTTCCGATAACTTTCATATTTTAATGAATACTAAAAACACGCTATATTTTAATTAAAAACAACTTTTTTCATCGTAATATCTTATGTGGTTAAATTATAATATTTAATGGTTTTAAAGTATAAATAGAATATATTTTTACCATTTAATATAATGTATGTCATTAGCATTGATTTTACCTTGAATTCGTAGGTTAAATCAATTCAATCTTTTGCAATGTTTTAAAGAAAAACCCGTTTTCTTTCGACAACGGGATTAATTTTAATTTAATTTCTGCATCTTTTGTGTATTGAATTTTTTAAAAATGGATTCCATATTTGGAATCAGTGGGTCCAAATTATGTTAATAAGCTACTTTTTATTTTTGGGTGTTGTGAATAGTAACTACGATAAATTTTATTTACTATAGTTAAAGGTAAATCGGGTAATTAAGGGTAAATATAAGATTATAAAATTACCCTAACAGTTGTAAAAATCCTATTGGATGGATAAAAGTAGACCCATATAACCTAAGGGTTGGATTAGATTCATTTTATGGAATTTTTTCCATGAAAATAATTTAATTATTATTAAAACCAAAGAATGTGACAACATGTCACTTTCTTAAATCTTATAAGTATAATAATTTTAATTTAGTGATAAACTTCATTAACCTTAAAACATGAATGGTCTCCAGAAATATAATAAAATTATATACATCATAGAAATTTATTTAGAATTTTTAGGGATTAAATAATTATCATTTATTATGAAACAAAGATGATGTAGTAATTGTCTTATTAATAAAATATTGAAATAATTGATGTTATAAATGCCCAAATAAATGTAATTTGAGACTTTTTATGACTTACATTAATTTTATAGTTTACTATGACATGTTATTGTTGATATAAGTAACTTGGTTCGAACTTATCATTCTGTTATGAATTTCATAAAAATCATGTACCAAATAGTGTCAAAATTGACATAAATTAGTTTTTAAAACAAATATTATATTATTAATTTTTATTTTATTCCTAAAAATATAAGGATCGGACAAATGACTTATATAAGTATATATATATTAATAATAAACTACTTGGGGTTCGTTTGGCTTTTTATGGTAAGTTTATTAACCATATAGTGTAAGAAAACAAAAAGACACGGTAAAAGTTAAATTATTTAACTTAGAGTTAAATCTAATTGATAAGGTTATAATAATAACTTAAACTTGTATAAATACTATTGTATGAGAGGATTTCTACCCATCCCCACTTTATCTTCGAAATAAGACCCTTTGGAACCATTATAAACCGAATTTGACCTTAATATAAAATAATATTTTGAGATTTTCCTAAGGTGCCCCTCTCCTCCCTTATAAAAGGGCACCTCCTCCCTCTCCTCCTCACACCAATTTGAGCATTCAAGCTCGGCCAAACCCTGAAAAAATATCTTCTCCACTTCCCTAGTATCATCCTAGAGGTCCTGGTCTTCTTCAAAGACCATCCTTAGTTCTTTAAGTGGAGGCTCATCAAAAAGAGGTAATATCCATTACCGATCTTTTTCAATTTCTTTCTTCTTAAACTTCTTCTTATTTAGTTGTTTCATGATAAAGTAATAACATAAGTATTTATTATATACTAATATGTTATTATAAATATGAAACAACTCTAATTAACCTTATATCCATCCTACGGAAAAAGGAAATCACCGCGCGTGCGTACATACGGAATACCGTCTCCACGCCGTGGTGTAATCTATTTTCCGCCACCACCTTAATTGGATGGGTATAATGGTGTAATGAGTAACTATATATGATTATTATAAAGTGATATTGATACTGAAATATTATACATACACTTCAACACAAGTTCACGATCATGAGAACAATATCATCGCTCGTGCGTACGTACGGACTACCGTCTCCACGACGCGATGAGATTTATTCTCCACATTAACCATTCATTAATGATTATAAAGTATATATAATGAATAATAATTAAATATATGACATGTTAAATATACTGTATTTATGTATATATATATGCATGTCATCTACTTACTTCCATTCAAGACAATAAGGAAAGGAAAACAGCGTTCATGCGTACGTACGGACTACCGTCTCCATGAACAGTGTGTTTCATTTCATTTATCTATCTATTATATATAAATATATACTTAATATATATGATATATAAATCATGTTTTATATTCTGGAAGTAAGTAAATCATGATATAATTAATAATAATGTCAAGAACAACAAGTCCAAACACCTACGATAAATAAAACGATTTTACCCAAAACGCTTCTTTAACATGGAATTTACAAAAGAACGGGTAATATAAAGTCATAAGTGAACCATATATAATATAATAACAATGAATATTATTCTTTAATAAGTTAATGACATTATTTAAATCATTATACAGGAGGTTCAGATACGTACAAAGCATATCGGACATAAGGTAAGGGAAATATCACAATCTCATTTTTATCCGAGATTGTTTATACTTTGGTATTTACTGGGGTGTATTTTATCATCCACATCCATGTTTTCTCAATATGTAATATTATTTCCATCCACCTAAAATTTTTTAAATCCAATTTTACCCTTATATGAGTTTTTAGTAAAGGATATGAAAGGAATCTTTTGTCGTTTTTCGTACGAGGTACTTTTTGACTTTTCCGAAAAAAGTACGAGAAGAATGTTTTATTTAACTTATACGGCATGAATGTATTTTTAAAACATTATTTCCAAGAATCTTCCTTTACAAGTTTTCAAGTTTATTTTTAGTCAACTTCTTTTAGTTTAGAATTGTATAACATGTTAAGAAAGGAAAAGTATTTTTGAAGTAGAAAGGATATTTTCCTCAAGAATGGAGTTCAAGTGTTTTATCAAAATTATTTTCCATCTAAGATAATAAAGGGTTATGTTTTTATCCCTATTATTACATTGATTTGATTATGTTGTGATGGAATTATATTTTTATGAATTCCTTTATCTTATATGAATTGTTTTATGATGTCATGATGTTTAAGATTCCCATTTTTATTATATGGGTTATGATATGATGTATGGTTTATGATTTTGTGGCACACATAAGAATGGTATAATTATGAGATGGGTGGGACCTATATCTCCCTCCAATGCATTGGGTAAAGATTTTATATCTCATGATATAGACATGGCTGGAACGGTAGGTTATTTCGGTTCAGTGAAACAGGACTGAAACGAGGGTGACTCGGTTCAGAAATGGACTTTGTCCACTAAGATAGTCTTGGAAATAAGTCCTCACTAATAAGAAATGATTCTATATGATTGTGTGTGTATGACACAAAGTTTCATGTTTTAAGTTATGATTATTGGGATTTCATTTCACTACTATGATTTATCCCATGTTATGAAATTATGCTCTCTTTTGCAGGTTAAGATTTCCAAAATGTTATGTACTTATGAATATGATGTGATTGATATTTATTTTGTTTACCCTTACTGAGCATTTGAGCTCAACCTTTTATGTTATCTTTTCCCCAGGATATAAAGAAACGTTTTAGGTAAAAAAAAGGAAGATCTTTATAGGAGATGTTGGAGATCTTTCACCACGATTAGAAGATTATATTCCGAGTTTCAAAGACACTAAACTATTACGATCCTTGTGTGTGTGTTTTTGTTATGTACTAAGTATTCCATAAAAGTAATGTAATGTCCATGTACGTCAAGCTTCGGGTCTTTATAGGGAGGGGCTGTCCAGGCAGGGGGCAGGGCTGTCCAGCAGGGGGGGAGGGGCTGTCCCGCAGGGGGGGAGGGGTGTCCAGCAGGGGGGAGGGCTGTCCAGCAGGGGGGGGGGGGCTGTCCAACAGGGGGGAGGGGTGTCCATCCTTGGGGAGGGGCTGTCCAGCAGGGGGAGGGGCTGTCCATGAGGAATGTCTAGCTGAGAAGGAGCATGAATAGGTGTAACAGCAGGTAGAGTAAAATGTGGCAGCCCTATTAGTATATGTCATGTGTAACCTATAGGGTGAGGTCTGTAATGATGGTCCTAGACATGTTCTGGTTGTGTAAACAATGTTGGGAACAATCTATTTTCTATTTCTTGATTCATGTATGTTGGTTGTTGGTACCCCAGGTGACCTCTTTTTAACCTTATTTGTATTTTTTTCTAACATAGTGTTTGGTATTAATATTTTTCCCTTTCAGAGTATCTTTCAAAAAAGTATTAATAGAGGATGGCTTGTAGAATTTTTGTACAATTCTCTACTTATCAGTGGCATGGGGGGGTGTCCAGCAGGGGGAGGGGTGTCCGGAAGGGGGAGTGTCCAACAGGGGGGAGGGGGCAAGGGTGTCCAGCAGGGGGAGGGGTGTCCAACAGGGGGAGGGGGTAGGGGGCAAGGGTGTCCAGCAGGGGGAGGGGTGTCCAACAGGGGGAGGGGCTGTCCAGCCAGGGGGGAGGGGTGTCCTGGGTCTGGGGGGGGGGGGGGGGCTAGGTGTGCTTATATATAGATATGAATGTATATATTGGGTCTAGGTGTGCTTATATATAGATATGAAAAATGCATACGCGTTTAAGTATAAAGGGGTACAATCAAGTATAAACATATATCTAATCCCCCCCTTGTGCATATTTGGCCATGCAAATATGTACATAGGGGCTAGGTGTCCTCACATATATGTTAAGTTGCATAGGCGTGCAAGTGGAAAAAAGGAAGATTCGAGTTGTCGTCGTCAAAAGAAAACACACCTTGAGGTTGAGGTAGGGTCCCTCTCCTAGCCCATTTAATTAGAGAATGTTTTAAATTGCATTTAGTTGCCTTCTTAATTTTTCATGTTTATATTAAATTGCAATTCTGGAATAAGTGTTAGTTAAGGGGTCATCCAATCCTCTAGTCATCATAGATTAGCATTCATTTCTTTAAATCTTCGGAGAAAACATCCTCTCATGCCATCCATATCATCCTATTTGAATCTAAGTGGAAGATGTTGCCCCGCGGATGTCGCTGGACCGGTCCAACATGTTGTGGTCATGCCGCGGTCACGCCGCGGTCACACCGTTGTCACGCCGCGGTCACGCCGCGGTCACGCCGTGGTCACGCCGCAGTCACGCCATGGTCACGCCGCGGTCACGCCGCAGTCATGCTGTGATTTGGCCCTGCTCCAGGACGACACCCTGTGGTGGTTACTCCTCTAGGAAGACACCCTGCGGCGGTCACGCCGCGGTCATGCCATGGTCACGCCGCGGTCACGCCGCGGTCACGCCGCGGTCACGCCGCGGTCACGCCGCGGTCACGCCGCGGTCACGCCGCAGTAACGTCGCGGTCACGCCGCAGTCACGTCACAGTCACGCCGCGGTCACGCCGCGGTCATGGTGCAGTCACAGAGCGGTCACGGCGCGGTCACACCGCGGTCACGCCGCGGTCACGCCGTGATTTGGCCCTGCTCCAGGATGACACCCTGTGATGTTTACTCCTCCAGGACGACACCCTGCGGCGGTCACGCCGCGGTCACGCCGTGATTTGGCACTACTCCAGGACGACACCCTGCGGTGATTACTCCTCTAGGACGACACCCTGCGGCGGTCACGCCTCGGTCACATCGCGGTCACGCCGCGGTCACGCTGCGGTCACGCCGCGGTCACGCCGCGGTCACGCCGTGATTTGGTCTTGCTCCAGGACGACACCCTGCGGCGGTCATGCCGCGGTCACGCCGCGGTCATGCCGTGATTTGGCCCTGATCCAGGACGACACCCTGCGGCGGTTACTCCTCCAGGACGACACCCTGCGGCGGTCACGCCGCGGTCACGCCGCGGTCACGCCGTGATTTGGACCTGCTCCAGGACGACACCCTACGGCGGTTACTCCTCCAGGACGACACCCTGCCGCGGTCACGCCACGGTCACGCCGCGGTCACGCCGCGGTCACGCCGCGGTCACGCCGTGGTCACGCCGCGGTCACGCCGCGGTCACGCCGCAGTCACGTCGTGGTCACGCCGCGGTCATGCCGTGATTTGGCCCAGCTCCAGGACGACACCCTGCAGTGGTTACTCCTCCTTAGAGAAACATTGAATGGTTAGCTCTATAATTTTTCGTATTTCCCCATTCCTAAACTATATCTCCTCTCAGCGCTGCCTCTCATCCATCTTTCCACAAAACGTGCATAGCAGGTGGTACAAATGCTCAATTCAACTGAAAACATTGGTTTGGAATTGTCTGGCATATTTTATTGTACATGTATCACATAATATTTGTTCAGTAATTCTTCTTTTTCCTCATCCTCTTCACATGTTGTCCGAACCAGATCATCCTCATCCTCTTCACATGCCATCTGAACCGGATCAGCCTGTTGTGATGAAAATTCAATGTCTGCTTTTGGATATTTTAGATGAAATTCCTTCCATAATTCCCTCATCTCATGTAGCACTCATTGGAGGAGGATGATCACTTCCAATTTGAGTTTTAAAGGCTGCACACAATCTGTTTGATGCAATTCCAAAGATGCTGTTCTATTCTGAGGTACTATTTCATGCTGGAGTTCCCACATTTCCCCCACAAGCTGGAAAAGGGAGGTCTGTTTGGGCCTATACAAATAGGGCTTGTTTGTTATGGACAAAGATGCAACTGGAGATCTGGTTTACTTGAAGAGTTTCCATGAAGGGTCTTCACTATAGAGGAGACTAGATCTGGTATGTATTTGGTAGTTGCTTCCATGATGGTTCCCACAACCGTTTGACTGAATTTCACACCAAACCAAGCCCTGCTAGTGACTATTTTTCGATGCACTATAAAAATCCCATGGCCAACCCACCAAAATCAAACCAGCTATTCCAGGGCCATTTCCACTCTCACTAAAAAATCCAAACTTGATCCCTAATACAATTCCAAGATCCCACTTCAATTTAGCCACTATGAACTCCTTCCCAGTCCCCCACCATTTTTCAATCCACCTAGGCAACCCATCCACAAATTGACCACCAATCAGGCCTACCCACCTCTCAACTTCTAAGCCACCAACCCCACATTTTCCACCATGAATCCCACTTTAAAACCATTCCAAACCTCACCCAATTCTATCCAATTAAACCAGACCCCTTAACATTTGAAGCCCTCATCTAAATTCCTGTTCCAACTCACTTATTTTAGACCCAATCAGCCCTGCCACTTCAGAAAAACAAGAGCAGCCTACTTAAAATGCAGTCCAACTTAGTTTCCTTCATGCTTGCCCCATGAGTCCACAGCCTCACCTCAACCAAATTATTAACCACCTGGACACCTGGAAGCCACAAGAGGAGAGAGAAGGTTTATATATATTTTTTGTAATATTTTATTCCATTGGAAGAGAATTTGTTGGATGATGCCACTTGTAATGAGGTACTTAATTTCCTCTCCCTCTTTCTTCCATTAAATATTAGATAGATCCTATGTAAAAAAATCATTCTCCACCTCCGGGGAAGGAACTCTTAGCTACCGTTCTTCTGTTATTCTTCCTGCTGATGAATAAAATTCCCCAAGTATATTGGGAAAATTTTATTCATTTTTCTTCATTTACCTCTTCTTACTTACTGCTGATTTCAGCAGCCGGATTCGGTCTTTTAGCAATATCCGATGACATCCATGGGGTGTCTAGGGGGTCCAGTGGGGGGGGGGGGGGTCTGTCCTGGGGTGTCCAGGGTCTGGGGGGGGGGGTCTATCCTGGAGGGTCTGGGTTTGGGGGGGGGTAGGTACTGGGGGGTGTCCATGGTCTGGGGGGCTGTCCAGGTTCTAGTGGGGGGGTCTGTCCTGGGGTGTCCAGGGTCTGGGGGGGGGGCAGGACTGGCAGGGGTGTCGAGGGTCTGGGGGCAGGGGGGCAGGGGGTAGGGGTGTCCAGCAGGGGGAGGGGTGTCCCGCAGGGGGAGGGGCTATCCAGGTAGGGGGGAGGGGTGTCCAGCATGGGGGGAGGGGTGTCTAGGGGGGTGGTCCAGGGGTGTCCAGGGGTGGTGGTCCAGGGGGAGGGGTGTCCAGCAGTGGTGTCTATTGCTGGTATTATTTTTGGCACTTCAACAGATTACGAAAGGACTCGGCGAATGGTCCTTCAACAGATTATGCAAGGACTTGGCGAATGGTTCTTCCACTTCTTCCTCTTGTCCCCCAAATTGTAACTCTCTCTCTCTCTGTACTGCTTGCTCTCAATTCAGAAATTTACCATTGTACCTTCTTGTTTTTCTACTCTCTCAATTTTATTCCTAACAAAATGTGTGTCCTCTGTTTCTATCAACCTTCAGCACACCTTCTATACATATTCAACTTGTATTCCTTCCACATATTTCGCAAATAATATGTGCCAAGAAATGTATGTTCTGTGTTGTTCTCATTGTTCTGCAAACTTAGGTTCTGTGAACTGAAATGTATGACATAACATATGTTTGTGCTTATGCTCTGTATAAAAAATATGATATTTTGTGCTTCTAAATGCACCTCCAAGTCTCCCATTCTTCTTCAAATATCTTCCACAAACTTCATTGATCAATCAACATTCAAATATAAAGTGGCAGGGGTGTCTAGGGGGTCCAATGGGGGGGGGGTCTGTCCATGGGGTGTCTAGGGGGTCCAGTGGGGGGGGGGGGTCTGTCCTGGGGTGTCCAGGGTCTGGGGGGGTGTCCAGGCAGGGGGGGTGTCTAGGCAGGGGGGGTGTCCGGGCAGGGGGGTGTGCAGATGGGGGGGCAGGGAGCGGGTGTGCAGGTGGGGGGCATGGGGGGGGGGGGGGGTGTGCTGGGGCAGGGGGAGGGGTGTGTGCAGGTGGGGGGGGGGGAAGGTGGGGGGAATGGGGCAGTGGGGCAGGGAGGGGGTGTGCAGGTGGGGGGGGGGGTAGGGGGGGTGTTGGGGCAGGGGGGGACTGGTGCAGGGGGGTGTGTTGGGGGCCTGGGTGTAGGGGGCAGTGGGGGTGCCGGTGGGGGTGGATAGTGGGGGTGCAATGGGGGGGAGGGGGACCTGGGTGCAAGGGGTAGTGAGGGAGATGGGTGTAGGGGGGTGGGGTGGATATAGGGCTGGGTGCAGGGGGGATGGGGGTGGGGCTGGGGGCCTGGGTTTAGGGGGGCAGTGGGGGTGCGGGTGGGGGTGGATAGTGGGGGTGCAGTGGGGGGGAGGGGGACCTGGGTGAAAGGAGTAGTGAGGGGGATGGGTGTAGGGGGGTGGGGGTTGGATATAGGGCTGGGTGCATGGGGGATGGGGGGGGGGTGGGGGCCTGGGTGAGGGGGGATGGGGGGGGGGGGACCTGGGTTCATATTTACTCATGAACTGAATATTTAGAAGTTAAAAACAATCTGTATATTTTAGTTGGATTACTATAAAAATAAAGATTTATTGTAATCATTAATTGAGCATAAGAAAAATTTATGAATTAAACTACTTTTATAGTTAATTTAGTAGGTTTCATTTTTATTGCAAGCATGCTAACTGAATTAAATTTTGTGGGGGGCAGGGAGGGGGTGTGCAGGTGGGGGGGGGGGGGGTAGGGGGTGTGCTGGGGAAGGGGGGGATGCTGCGGGGGGGGGGGGGGGGGGTGGTCTGCAAGGCAGTTGGGAGGAGGGCAGGGGGGGTCTGCAAGAGGTGTCTAGGGGGGTGTCTGGGGGGTGTCCAGGGTGTGTCCAGGAGGTGTCCAAGGGGTGTCCAGGGTCTGTCCAGGGAGTGTCCAGGGGGTGTCCCGGGTGTGTCCAGGGGGTGTCCCGGGGGTGTCTAGGGGGGTGTCCAAGGGCGTGTCCAGGGGGTGTCCAGGGGGTGTCCAGGGGGGGGGGGTCCAGGGGGAATTTTTTTATGGATTTGGACACCCTATAGCCACGGTTCTAAACCATGGCTATTGGTTTATTGCCACGGTTTTTAACCGTGGCTATAGACCTAATGCCACAGTTTTAAACCGTGGCAATATATTCTGTCTGACCTTTAGTATAGCCACGGTTTCAACCGTGGATATAGATTTAAAGCCACGGTTTGGAACCCTGGCTATAGGTCTAGGACTATAGCCACGCCAAACATAGCCACGATTCGAGGAACCGTGGCTATTACCTATAGCCACGGTTTGAGGGCCTATAGCCACAGTTTAGAACCGTGGCTATAGCCCGAATTTCCAGTAGTTAGTGGATTATCAGTGCTTAAACCATGTGAATGTGAATAAAAAGTATACACTACTGAGGATTGATGAAATATTCTATTAGTCAAAATGGGTGCGAGGGTTATAGAAAATTGACCTTAGATTAGGCTATCACCAGCTGTGAGTACGAGATGAGGATATACCAATGACGAACTTCAGATGTTGTTATAGTCACTATGAGTACTTGGTGATTCCATTGGGTGTGAAAACTACCCCAACCATGTTCATGGGACTCATGAAATAGATCTTTTATCCTTTCTTAGACTGGTTTATGGTAGTCTTCATCGCTAACATCCTAGTCTATTCGATGTTTGAGGAGGAGCATGTAAGACACCTGAGGATTGTCCCATACACACTTTCAGAACACCAAATTTACAGTGATCTATTGAAGTTCTAGTTTTTGTTTTGAGAGTTACATTTTCTAGGAAACGTCATCTCAGAGGTAGGAGTTACAGTGGATCCATTGAAGGTTGATTCAATTATTTCTTGGGAGCCACCCAAGAGTGTTACCAAGGTGAAGAGTTTCCATGGGTTAGCAGGGTACCATCAAAGGTTTGTAATCGACTTCTCGAGAGTGGCAGCACCCTTGGTATATTTGAAACAATAAGGGAAGCCTTTATTGTGGACAGAAAAGTGCCAATGGATATTTCAATAGAAGGTATAGGATCATGGGAACTCCCATCTTGAGGTTTCGAGAGGGAGGTGTCGATTACATTGTACTCTACGATGCATCAAGAACTAGGATTGGTTGTTTCTTGATTTAGAGTCAAGTGGTGATTTCAAATGGTTCACTACATTTCAAACCACAGGAAAAGAATTACGTTACCCATGATCTTGAGTTATTAGTGGTAGTCTTCACTTTGAAGATGTTGCGATACTACCTGAGGGAGAAAATTTCTCTTTTACTCTAACCACAATAGTATCAAGTATATATTCTCTCAAAAGGATATGATATTGAGAAATAGGCTATGGATAGAGTTCCTCTATGACTATAACTTTGAGATTGTATATACTCCTGGAAAGGGGAATTTGGTGGAAAATTCTCTCAGCATGAGATCTAGTTTGTAGTTACTAAACTAGGTGTCAGAGCAGTTGGCCTCGTTGAAGTTATCCCTTATGGATGGAGATGGACCAACTTACCACCAGTTTATGGTTGTCACCCCTCCACCCTTACAAAAATTCAGGGATTAATAGTATGGAGATATTGACTATGAGACATTACATGCAAAAATATCTGTAAGGCATCGACCAATGGAACTTCAAAAGTTGGGGAGTATGACTTTATTTTTAGAGGACACATAGTAGTACCAAAGTTGTTATAGGAGGAGGTTATGAATGAGTTTCATACACCCCCTTTAGTGGTACAACTCGGTGGGGTGAAGATATATTGAAACCTTTGATGTCAGTTATGGTGGTAAAGGATGAATAAAGGAGTTTCATAGTTTGTTTCTTAAAGCCTTACTTATCAGAAAGTGAAGGATGAACAACAGGTTCCGATGGGTTTAGTTCAACCACTTGAGGTACTAGAAATGAAGTGGGATTTGATATCAATGGAATTCATAATGGGATTACCACATACATAAAGGGGACATGATACCATATGGGTTATCAACGACTGACTCACCATTTTAGCCCACTTCCTAGCTATCCAAGAGTAGAGTTTAGTAGAGATATTGGGACACATCTATGTTCATGGGATTGTACTAATACATGGATTTCCATTGATGATTGTTTTTTGATCATGATTATCATTTTACATATAGGTTGTAGAAGGGATTAAAAGAGGCATTTGACACTCAGTTGCACTTGAGAATAGTGATTCACCCGTAGATGAATGGCTTGACTGAGCAGACCATTCATGTTTGGAAGGGCATGATATTAACTTTCATGTTAGACTTTGGTCGTAGTTGGTAGGATCACCTACCACTGATGTAGTTTTGATATAACAACATATACTATTCCACCATAGGTATGGTACTATTTGATTCTATGTACGGGTGACCCTTTAGGTCACCACTTTACTGGGCTGACCCAGGAGAGTCAGCACTCATGGGTCCGGAGTTGGTGCATGCTACTATAGAGAAAGTGAAGACCATCTAGGATCAGATGAAGACATCATAGAACCATCAAAAATATTATGATGATAGGTGATGGATGCCTTTGTAGTTAGTGTAATGAGACCATGCGTTTCTTCATGTTTTAACTCGAATGGGATTATAGAGATTTGGCTGTGGTGACAAGATATCTACGAGGTTCATCGTCCCTTTCTAGATACTATGTTGAGTTGGGGAGGTGGTGTACCACTTGTCTCTACCTATGTAGTTAGATCAGGTACCTAATGCCATCCACGTGACACAACTAATGAGGTACGTAAATGACCCATCACGCATCATCGATTAGGGTGAGCTAAACATCAAGGATGGAGTGACTTTTATAGAGCACCCAGTGTAGATCAAGGATCATAAGGGGAGAATAATTCATGGGTGATCAATTACTTTGGTGCATTTCTGGTTCTGTCATGATAATCCCAAGGAGAGAACATTGGAGCTGGAGGCTCAGATTCATACTCAGTATCCTCATCTATTTGAGTATCTCTTATTTTGGATTTTTGATGATGTAAAGTCCCAATGATAGGAGAGTGTAACATATCATATTTTCCATATATTATTTCTAGATATTATATGGATTATTTTCGAGACTAGGAACTGAGATGGCATGTGATTCCGAGGCCTGGTGTTCCTAGAATAAATGTTTGAAAAATATTAAATTATTTAATAACATGCACACATAGTTTTCCTGAAAAAGTGGAATAACTCCTAAAGGGGTTCCTGAATCAAAAATCCAATGGAACCATTGAGTTCATAATAATATCTTTACCCTAGGTGCTATCTAACATTGGTCGGTGTGGGTCGTTTTTGAAAAAGTTGTCACAGGCATAAAATGAATAAAACAATTTAATAAAAATTAGTTTAATTCATTGTGTTGATGAAATGAAATGTTTACTTTAAATTTACCTTTATGTCAAAATTATAGGGTTAGATACATAACCCTGGGACTATTAGAGGACTGTGGAGAGAGAGATTTGGGTATACTTTCCGATGAACGAAGATGAATAAAAGATCAATGAATGACGCACATCAATTTTGAAGGATATCTCCAATGAAAACAACATAGATTTATTTTTATTAGTGATCAATCCAAATTGAGGTAGGGCATGCGTTACAATTTTTTAATTCCCCATTCTTGATTTTCTATGACGAATGCGAGTCAATCGATGAATGGATTAATTCACAGATTGTGCGTATTGTGGGATGGGATTTATTTTGTGGGGATTTACAGGGAAAATTATTGGGTTTAATTTTTTGATGGTTTCATTTACCATTCTAATGGAACAAACCAATATCAACACAAACATCAATCGAGGTTCGTTACTCTTGATGGATGGTGATTTTCTCCCCCAATTCCACATTTCATTGTGGGTGTTATTCATTGGCCTGGGGTTTGACTATCCCCAATCAATTGATCATTGACCACCTATTTCTTGGAGAAATTATATGATATCATAGATCTAAGATCAGTGCAATGTGACAAAGGTGTGATGAAGGATTCAGTAGTGAACCGAACAATGAATGATTCTTAAAATGACGTTCTCTGGTTTTATTTAGCACGAAATAAAGAATGATGATTTGATTTGATTTTATTTTCAAGAGGAAATGGGGACAAAACATGTTTCTCCATGATGGTATGACTTGGAAGACCTCAGATCACTAGTTTTACGATGAGGTGAGGCTAGAAACTGAGGGCCAGAGTGGAGGAGGAGGTGCATGACTGCGGATCTGGGATTCTGGAAAATCCAGTATAACATGGCATGCAATCCGATTACACAGTGTGTGGGGACCATTCATCAGTGACTAGTGTTTTAGGATGAAGATAAGGATCACATGGTGTATCACCCCTATAACACAACATGTGACCCTCCCTAATTTAATCAATGTGTAATTTGTAAGTACACAGACATGGGTTAGAGTACGTGGGCACAGACATGCTATGTACTCCCACATGGTCACAACTTGGCATAAACGAACTATTATATGAACATGAATTTAGTACAAAAACATAGCGAGACATGATGAGCATGGAACTGTGAGTCTTTACATGCCATGTACTAATCCTACACGCCATTTATTAGAAGACTACATGTCATGTGAGGTTCTTCTACATGGAAAAAATTTGAGATAGTTGGAAATTCCATGTACCCCTAGTGACACACTATGTACTCCCATAAGGAGTTCTTAAGGCTCTAATTTTTCCTAGCTTGGACCAGTATAGGTTGAGTGCATTCCCTTGGTCCTTTCTTCAAGGGTATAGTGTGGAATTACATCCACATCATTGGATTATAGTCCACTCTAGAGGATAAGTCTCATATAGAGTTATGGTGTCCCTTCATGATACTGGAGTGTGATCCTCTATCATTAATAGTGGAGTTTTTGGAATAGATGTGACCTCCTTGAGCAGGGTGTTGATCCTCCATCTAGCGAGATGCATCAGTAGGGTTTGCGGAATCTTTGGTATATGATCTCATTTGTAGCGGGTTGATCTAGATTGGGTTTGTGGTGTCCCCCAATGATATTGGGCATTAACTAATCTCTGTGTATTATAGTCTTATTTGAATAACACATCCTCTTTTGGTGGATCCCAAATGTGCTATACCTCTTCATCGATTATCTCTAATGATAACATGTCTCATGGAGTGGGATCTCCCAAAACAAGCATTTCTTTGAAAAAACCTATGGCTCAAATTTGGATATGATCACTTGGTGGTGTGGTGTCTTTCTTGAGTATTAATAGGTTCACTATTATATCTATTATAATTTATTAAATCTTGTATTGAGGTGATTATAACTGGTACTTCATGTTTTGTTTTTTCAGGGTGTCCTAATGAGTATTGTTATAGTCACACCTACATGGGCTTTGCTTGCACGTGTCATGTCCAGTGCAGATGAAGACCCTTTTGAAGGTGTCCTACGAGTACTAAAAGTTGGTGGATCATAAATGGAGCTTGGAAGACTGAGGTGTTTAGTGGGAGCATACCTTTGACTTATTCCTTACCCTTGGATAAGTTTGGACTTCTACAACTTCAGTTAGAATTTTTTTACAAACTCTTTGTGGTGGGATTGTATTTTTCCCTATTTACATTTCCCTTACATCCTGTCGGACTTTTGATATGGGATATTAGTTGTTTGGATGAATTATATCAGTTGTTTTACATGTCATCATTTTGTGGCTTGGATATTTCTTCATGTGTGTAGATTTATTAGGCTATTGCATCCCATTTGTGGGATATTCCTACTTGGTTCTAGTCATCATCCCTTGACCTATTGGAGGTGGGCTTGGGGTTGTCACGGCACGGGCCCCTCTGGGGTAGGTCATGAAAAAATGAGTGACCACTCGAGAATAATCCTAGAGGGATCTATATAAGGCGGAAATATATATTTTATGGATGTGCATAAAATAATTAATCATGATTTAAAATTAGTCAAAACTTCATTATCCATAAGCTATATTTTTCAACCTCTTTTTCATAAAGATTCACTAGCATATGTGGAGGGTAGTGGATCACAGTCATGCGATGAGGGATTCAAATGCTTGAGGCTACCTCCAAATTATGGATACCATTTGGCTGCCTCTTTGTGATATTCATCAAACCAATATTATAATGGTTGAAGTCAGTGTAATAGCTTATCAGTTTAAGGTACAAAATTTTTAGTCCTACATTTTTATGACGCGTGGTTTCATCTTTATATCATGGTGATATTGGTTTGGGTTTCTTTATTGTATTTTTCCTTAACTAGTGTTTTTAGATCCCTTAAAATACCAATAGTGGTATTAAATCAATACCTTGAATTTGGATTTATAAAATCATATTGAGAAATGAAGATTTTTGAAATTGTACAGAATGTCATATTCTTATAGTAAAATACGACACATTTTTTTCTACCTGGTTGAGCTATGGATTTTGATATGAGATATTTTAAGTAGTGACTCAGTATATAACCCTATGTTTTTTATTAATTGATGCATATGACATTTGAGAGCTATATCTTGTGATAGCTCTATTCTATGTTTGAAATTAAATTATCATATCTTCTTTAAAAAATCATTATGATTCAGAAAATATGATTTTTGTTTGTATTCATTGATATTATTGTAGATCATTATATAAGATTGATAGAAAAAAAAAGTTTGAGACCCACTACTTATAAATTTTATTCTATAAATCTTCCATTATTGTTAAATATGTTTAGAAGAGGAATTATTTTTCTGAAATTAAATTATTAATTGATTTATATGGTTTATAAAATGTTTATAAATCAATAAAAAAGGTATTTTGGGATACTTATTAATTTCAAAAAGACTTTATAAATCACATAATTATGAAGTGTTTATAATTAAATAATTAACTATTTATTAAAGATTTATTAACAAATATTCTATAATATTATGTGTTAATATTATAATAGATTTTACCAAATTATATACCATACCTTATGACTTGGAAACAATGTGTTTATTTAGAAATAATATGGTTAATTTATTATGTTTTTATAGATTAAAAAATAAAGAAAAGATACGGGACTTATTTGGGATATTATTTGGAATACATTAAAATGAGTTCTGATGACTGATTTAACATGATTTTGATAATGAAAAGAATAAATTTTTAGATTAATAATAATTTTTAAATTAAAGAATTGAAATAAAAAATGTTTATATTTCATATAATATCATATATTTAAAGTGAAATCCCATATAATGAATAATATAAAGGATTTAATTTTAGGAAATGAATATAATGTTTTTATATTCAATATTATATAATTTCAATAATGAATAGCTAAAATTATAAAGTGTTTTTTATTATATTTGATTAATGAATTGTTCACAAATGTTTATCGCATGTTTAAATAAGTGAATTATTCATTCATTTGAAAGTTATTCATTTATTTTTTATTCATTAATGTAATTTTTTATATGAGGAATATGTGTATTTTCTAGTTTAAATTATTAAACTATTATTATAAAAATTCCATAACATGCATTGTATGCTAGGTATGAAAACCTATGATTTAGTTTTACTCTACCTTGAACTCAATTTGTAATTAAAGTTATTATCCTAGATTTAGTTATTGGAAATTGTTTAAATAAATTATGTATTAGAAATATTATGAATTGAAATCTCTCTTGATTAAAGTATTATAAAACCCATTGTAAATTATGAAAAATTAATATTTATTTTCCTAGTGTAGCAGAATTGCTGACCAAGGTCATCTCTCTTGAGTGATAAGTTTTATGGGGTTTATCTTATGAAATTGTTAGTGAAATAAAATCTATATTTGTGCATAATATCCTTGAATGAATCAAAATATACATGAAATATGAAGAAAAAAATATTTAATTGTATATTTCAAGCAATGACCTCTATATTTTCTTCTTGAAGGAGAATGTTTGATGAAGATCGCCAATGTAGTTGGAAAGAAGCCTCTTGACTATGATGGATTACATCAGCTATTGAATCACATATCATGAAGATTCATATATATTGAATGGGTTTGTATATTCTTTCCTGAACATGATTAATGATTCTTTGGGAAGGAAGAGGGCTTTTGGAAGCTTTTCATGAAACTAATGACCACTCTCGTTATACAACACGAGGGTTCACATCTTTTATATATCCAACATCAATGATCTCAATTTAATGAAATGTGTCATCCATATTAAATGTATCATGTTATTACATTATTACCATTAAATGAATCTATTTTAACAATTCAATGGATGTGAGATCTATCATTAAGCCATTCTTCATAGATTTGTAACTGAATGAAAAAACATGGGAATGATGTGAAAGATGTATGCACTTAAAACATGATATGAAAGATGCATGCACTTAGTCTATATTATACTGGGTGAAACTTGTTATATCATAGATATCTTATAGATGTGTTTCTATTTCCTTAACAAGAATATACCATTTTCATTAAAATATATAAGGACTTCATGTAAAACTCCATAACACTTTTTAATCAATCCAAAACTCGTTTTGGATATGGTTTCATGGAACTCTATTCATTTTGGAATAATTTTTTTTCCAAAACATAATATTTATCCAAAGGAATAACCATGTTACCCCAAATGCCTTGTTAGTGTTGATAATAAATATGAAATCCCTATTTTATTAATTTAAGAAAAGATCATCCCCTAGAAAATAACAAGTTCTTCTCAAGATAATAAGGGGTATGGTTTAATATCCAATAAATATACTCATATCTCTATACAAACATGTCCACCACAAGACATATAATATAAATCATATATAACCCCTTATTCCATGAAATCATGTAACAAATAGACATGGGGGATGTAAATTTTATATTGGATATCTCTTATTTTATTAATTCTCTAAAGTAGACCATTCCAAGTCAATGGACACATCACATGTCTTTTATCTAACAAATTAACACATCACATGAACCTCATTTAAGTAGCTAATCACATCATATGTAACCTAACTAAGCATGTACATGAATTTCATCAGTATAATTAAATCAAGGTCAAGACACATTTTCTCATCTTATAATTGGATAAATACCATATTGGTTATGATCTAACTAAAAAAATGATCAACAACATACGCAACCAACCCATAATTAAATAGAATATTATATTCCTTCTAATATATACATATCATCACAAACCATACTACTATACTATGTTCATTGACTTGAGACATCTCAAAGTTATACTTTGAGGGGATATTATCATTCAACTATTCATGTACAATAATCTGTAGCACTCGTGATTGAATGATAAATGAATATTGGATTTTATTATAAAATCATGATAAATTTTATAGCCATTACATAAATATCTCAAGTATAAAATACTTAGAGGCCAAACCCTACTACAAAACATGCTTCTAACAGTGCTAAAATTGGTTATTATAAATGAAAAAAGCACTGAATATGAGAATGTGATTAAAAGACTTAGGCTTTTATTAGTGCTAGAAAAGTATTGATAAAGGAAAGATTTATCAGCACAATAAAGTTTTTGATAAAGGGTCCCTTTATCAGTGATTTTTTAACATTGATAAAGGATCCCTTTTATTAGTGATTTTATTTTGCACTTATAAATGAATCCTTTATCAGTACTACTAAAGGATCTGATAAAGGGGTTCCTTTATCAATGCTAAAAAACCGTTGATAAGGGGGCCATTTTTAGTTCTAAAAAAATTAATGATAAACAGACCCTTTATTAGTGAATTTTAATCACTGATAAAGGGTCCCCTTTTCATCCCTTTTAATAGCACTGATAAAATATACGTATATTAGCTCCCTTAGTAGTACTGACAAAGGGACATACTGTAGTGTTCTATTAAATTTACTGCACACTATAATAACAAAAATAGCAATAAAAAACCAAAAAAATATAGGTTGAAAATACAGAATTTAAATGATATAATTTTATAAAAAATACAAGAAAAACACTATATTATAGAAATTTAAAACAATGGTTTGTAAATTTACAGGAGTAAGTAAAAATTATCATATACATTCTAAAACATCAATGTTCCTTTATCTAAGGCCCTCGACCCCCACTCATGCTATTACTGAACAAACCACCCTAGTAAGAGAAAAATAATTCAACTTTATAAGAAAATAATTCATATGTTAGTAATACTATAAATAAATAAATTAAACAAGTGTCAATTTTAAACTAAAAACATATACTTCGAGTCAAACTAGGAACACAATGTATCAGATTAATTTGTGGTTGATTCTTTCACATAACACTATTTATTGATCCCCTTCAGTTATTAAATCTGTGAAAATTAACTAAATAATTATAAGATAAATTTAATAATGAAATTAATTATCTTATAGTAGATAAAATGGTGAGTATGTCACTTTTTTTACTAAAATTTCATTTGAAACTGGAAAAATTAAAACACTCACTTTGAGTCATACTAGATACTTCATGTGTCTATTTTATGAGAGACTACTTACTACACGTTATAATAATTTTCCTAAATTATCAAATAAATATGTGCATTCTTTCTTAGATTTCAGCGAGTGACACACTTTTTGGACTAAAATGACAATTTTAAACTGATAATGAAAAATTTGAGTCATACCAAACACACCGTGTATATAATTGCAGTTCGACTAATTCCTACATGTCAAAAATGACTTATGTATAATTTTATTAAAGTATAAAAACAATTCGAATGCATTTACAATGTTTTGAGTATGTCACTAATCTTTTTTTACTAAAATTAGTGTCAATTTTAAATAAAAAGACACACTTTGAGTCATACCAGTCACTCTGTGCATCCTATTGAGGTTCTACTGATTCTAATATGTCAAAAAGGACATATGGTACATTTTTCGAAAGTATTAAAACAATATGAATGCATTTTTGTCAGTTTTGAGTTTCTCATTTTTCTTTTTAACTAAAATTAATGTCAATTTTAAATAAAAGGACACACTTGGAGTCATATCGATCCCACTTTGCATCATATTGAGGTTTGGATTATTCCTACACATTAAAAATGACTTATGGATCATTTTACTGAAGTATTAAAATAGTATGAATGCGTTTTCTCGATTTTGAGTATGTCACCTATCTTTTTCACTAAAATGAATCTCAATTTTAAATAAAATGGCACACTTGCAGTCATACAGGTCACATAGTGTGTTGGATTGAGTTGAGAATAATTCTTACAACTAAAAAATTACTTATAGATTGTATTCATAAGTTATCAAAACAATATTAATGCATTATATATTTTTTGAGTATGCCACTTGTCTTTTTACTAAAATTAATGTCATTTTTAAATAAAATGACAGACTTAGAGTCATATCGATCACGTTGTACATCAGCTTGTG
This sequence comes from Viscum album, assembly GCA_963277665.1. Classification (NCBI taxonomy): domain Eukaryota; kingdom Viridiplantae; phylum Streptophyta; class Magnoliopsida; order Santalales; family Viscaceae; genus Viscum; species Viscum album. The sequence goes on from OY728127.1 coordinate 1,022,848,481, forward strand.
GTGAAGCTAATTACAACATGTCAAAAATTACATATGTATTGTATTACTAAAGTATAAAAACAATCCTAATGTGTTTTATTGGTTTTCCGTACACCACTTTTGTTTTTTCCTAAAATGTCATTTTAAACTAAAAACAAACACTTTGAATCATATATGTCACATCTTGAGTCATTTTAATAAGATAATGATTCTTCATGTTAAAAAATAACTTAATAATTGATTTCATAATTTATCAAGACAATCCAAACATATTTTATCAGATTTCAGGGAGTGAAACACTTTTTGAACTGAAATGTCAATTTAAAAATGATAACATACTCTTTGAGTTATACCAAAAACACCATGAATTTTATTGAGATTTAGATGATTTCTACATGTCAAAAATTACTTATGGATAATTTTCCAAAATTATAAAAATAATATGAATGTGTTTTCTCGATATTGCTACGTGAAACTGAGGCCAAACCCCACGGGATCACTAGAATACTTGTACACATCTACCCACCTAGATACATGGGTATCCCTCTTGTGCTAAAAAAAGTTCAACAAGCCATCAAATATAATTTGAACATGAAAATAAAAAAATTCACATCACATATTAACTAAACATCCCCCATTTATAACACACATACCACAAAATATCCCTTTTCATTTAAATGCATTTTGAATTCCAACTCACAAAAAATAGCCCACAAAACATTTTTCACATCTTTCACAATTCAACAAATACTTCAAAAATTTTATAAAATCTTTCCCAAGATTATAAAAATAAAATAACAGCCCACTCACTTGATGCATAATACCCTTTTGATAAAAAAAATCCATTTTACACATCACACTCACAAAATAGATCGCAAACATGTTTTGCACCCCCATTAAAATTTCATAATTCACCTCGAAAAATTACAAAACATTATCAAAACATTTGAAATAAAAAATTTCCACATTGTCTTTAAAAAACACATTTTAGGTGAATACAATCACCAAAAAAGTACATATACATTATTCCCCATTTGTTTAACCAAATAAAACATTTATAATTTTCATAAAACAATCCCTGAAGGTATAACCATGGTTTGCATAAAAAACCCATTTCAAAACCGATATTCAAGACAAAAACCATATAAATACCTATAAAAAACATAATTGGAAACCTAAAAACATTCCTTAAACCACCCCAAGTGTTATAAAAATACCTCAAACAATACCACAAGAGGTACATACGAAAATCTCTTGTTTTCACAAATCACATTCAAGAAGTACAACATGGTTTCACACATTCAACCCATTCAAAAACCCCCTTTCCAAGGACCACATGACATTAAGGAATTAATAAAACATAATTGGAATCCCCTTTCAACTCTAATAAATAACTTTCATGTGTTATAAAATATGCCCAAACATTTCCCCAAGAGCTACACATGAAAAACACCCAATTCCCAGAAAAAATGCAACTAAAAAATTAAATGCTTGACTAAATCCATCAAAAATAGCTTTCACACTACAAATAATAGATTAGAAACATAATAAATTAATAAACCAAGTAAGATAACTCATCATAAAATGATTTTACATGGAATCACCTACCTTTTGAGTCAAAACCCTTAAATCTTGGTGTGAAATCTCAACCGCACCTCTGCGACACCACAATGAAGTGAAAAAATATCTAAACCATTATATTTCACCAAATATACCCCAAATAAAACCCTAGGTATGAACTATAACTTCTTTAAACTTTATAAATTAAAGAATGTGATATGAAACCCTAAGGAGAAGGAAGGAAATGAAGATATAAACACTTACCCAAATGAATCTTGAAAAAACGACCAAAATACACCATTAGATGAATTTCAAAACATCCATAAATTAATGTGAGGTTTTAATAAGTCTAATAAGGTCATGTAAGAAGTAGAATGGGATAAATAGAGTAAAAATAGATGGAGTTATGAAAGAATCAATTTACCTCTTTAAATCTGGGAGATTTGTAAAATCTAGAGAAGTCTCATCCAAATTCGTGATGTAAATGAGTTTCAAAGAGGGGGAGGAGAGCTTGGGGGAGCTCCTTGGGTAAGTGGTCTATGTTCAGAGTTGGAATAACCGAAAACACCTAAATATTTAATGAGATATTAAAGAATTAAAAATAATATTTTAATGCAAAAAATGGGTTTCGGGCTGGCCCAACACCTTAATAAAAAACTCAAATCCATCATTATTATGGATGTTTATGCAGTCCAAATTGATATGGTGGTTTTAATATACCAAGAGATTCCAATTGGGATGTTAAATGAGTGTAAAATGTTGAAAAATGGAGAAGTTATAAATGAAACAAAATTTATTTTTAAATTTAGAAACGGGCTCACAGTTTGACCAAAATTTTGAAAACCCACCATTTCCACCAAAATTAATTGGAACCCCCCCCCCCAAAAATAAAGAATGTAAATTAAATGAAAAATATCTTTAAAATAAGTCATGGATGTGATAGTAGATGCGGATCCTCTATTACATGATATTGAATATGGTGTTGACATGACTGATCCTTTATCCATTTTGGAGAAACCGAAGAACAATACTTCAAAACCTATTGTGTAATCTATCAATACAGTGATGAAACCTCTATTAAATTATATGGATTATAGTGTTTACCTGGATTCACCTTTATATTCTGCTTTGGAGTAGTCCATGAAGATTATTTCAAAACCTATTGTGGAATCTGTCCAGCCGGTGAAGGGTATATCTTCATCAAAGGTTTTCACTCATAATTATTTTGAATTACTTGATTTAGGAAGTAGTGAGGAGGAATTCCAAAGAAAAAAACACATTTTTGAGGATAGGATATGAAAGGCTTTGGAGAAAAATATACGGTGGGTCTTGTTGTTGCTAGACTTCCAGATGATGGTGGTGGGCCATGGCTATAGGTAAAAACATGGAGAAGGGGTTGACATCCTTATGGTCGGGGTGGATGTCACTCACAACATAGAATGAGTACCCATTCCCAATCTACTTCTAAAGTATTAATGCCTTATTTTTTATTGATTATTGGATAACCCCCCTTTTAAAGGTTGAGGGGAACCATTACATGGAAAATAGGCTCAATGGAAAAAGGCCCAGTACATGACCCAAAGGACCAGAGGCACAATGCCCAATACATGACCTGAAGGACCAACCAAACTACAGTAGAACTTCCCCTCCCTAGTATCTATATCATTGAAATCACCTATCTCCCCACCTAGTATTTCTAATCGTCTAGAATTTTCCCTTGAATAGCTACACGGTGCCTGGTACCGATGGCGATTTCCATACACTCTCATTCTTCAAATCCAGTTAGCTCTAATATGGTGGCTTCTACTTACTCTTAATCATTTTCTAGAACCTACTCTGTGTGGTCTTATTGGGCTTCTTCATGGTCTTGTGGCTTGAAAGCACTTGGCCTGAAGGGATGAGGTGGCCCAAATGCCAAAATAGATGAATAGTTATGGCTACTACAATACCTCTACAGCACTGCTACAATACTAATATAGTAACCCAATAATATTCCTCCACTAGGATTTGATCTTGGGTTTCATACAGCCTTACAGGTTGTGTTTACCACTCAACTACCATCCCAACTACGTTCCCGAGCTACTTAATTGCTTGTTTCTTGATCTTTTTGGTTATGTACATTTCTCTTTAATACTTGGATTTTTATTTTTATTTATGGGGCTATTGAGCCTCACCTTCTCAAAAAAAAATAAAAAAATAAAAAAAAAATAAAAAAAAAATAAAATATAAATATAAATATTAATAATATATATATATAAATAAAATATAAATATAAATAAAATATAAATATAAATAAAATATAAATATAAATAAAATATAAATATAAATAAAATATAAATATAAATATAAATATAAAAATAAAAATAAAAATAAAAATAAAAATAAAAATAAAAATAAAAATAAAAATACAAATACAAATACAAATGCAAATACAAATACAAATACAAATACAAATACAAATACAAATAAAAATACAAATACAAATAGAAATAGAAATAGAAATAGAAATAGAAATAGAAATAGAAATAGAAATAGAAATAGAAATGTAAATAGAAATAGAAATAGAAATGGAAATGGAAATAGAAATAGAAATAGAAATAGAAATAGAAATAGAAATAGAAATAGAAATATAAATATAAATATAAATATAAATATAAATATAAATATAAATATAAATATAAATATAAGTATAAATATAAGTATACATATAAATATAAATATAAATATAAATATAAATATAAATATAAATATAAATATAAATATAAATATAAATATAAATATAAATATAAATATAAATATAAATATAAATATAAATATAAAAGTAAATATAAAAATAAATATAAATATAAATATAAATATAAATATAAATATAAATATAAATATAAATATAAATATAAATATAAATATAAAGATAAATAAATAAATAAATATAAATATAAATATAAATATATATTAAATATATTCATTATTTAAATATATTCATTATAACTTTAGCACTGATCTAGGATTTATAGTTATAATTATAAATAAATATATTTTTAAATATATTTATAATTATTTTTATATAATTATAAATGTATTTATATCATTATATAATTAATTTTTTTTAAAAAAGGTGGAGGAAGTGCCTCTTAAATTAAAAGGAAAACAAAAGAGAGTATCTAAAAAGATAACATGAAACATGGCAAAGCCCAAGAAATAAAACTATCTACCTATCTTTTTCATCAATTTGGGAGTTATCTTTCTATCTTCATCTTGAATTGCATGTCATTCTTCCCTTCCACAAGAACGACCCAAATATCTTGATTTTCCTCTACTAGAAGGAAGAACTTATAGCCTTTTTAAAAGTGTAACAATATCGGTGCTGTCAGAATAAGAGTTGTCTTCTTGCTCTTTGGGTTTTCTAGGAGAAGCAACCCCATCAACTAAAGTTTCCTGGGAAAGGACCTCTTGAGTCTCATCTTGAGAGCCCTTAGTGGTATCCTGCATCTTATAATAATCATCAATATGCTGACTAGAGGAAGGGTAACCTGTAGTCAATACAGCTAAATATTTTTACCTCTTGTAAGAAACGAGTTGAAATCCTTCACTATACATAGTGGGTTTTGAAGAAGAATAACACGAATTAAAAACAACAAGAGAGTCAGTTTTTGATATTTTTTTTACCCTTTCAGATATCTGAAGCAACCATACAATCATTTGAAAGTGGATGACGATATTATTTTTTAGTCAAAATGTTAGAATATTTTCTAACTTTGGAGTTATCAACATCACCTGACAATTGAGGAGATGAAGAAATTTGAATTTTCTACAAATAAACACATTTTCCTTGACATTGAGTATCAAAATTTTGAAGATTATCCACTTTTGAAAAGATGGCATCCCATGATTTTGACTTATTATTAGAAGTAGAGGCATAAATGTGAGCTTTCCATCAACTTTAGTATGGAAAACATTCTCAAGAATAACTCCTTGCTCTTTTTGATTATCAACAGGAATGGAAGGTCCATCATCACACTTACAATTGGGCTTCCAAACATGTGTACTTTTTTTAGGAAAATTCCTCATCTCATGTCCACATGAAGCACAATAGCTATAAACAGTTGAACAACTAGATTTAGATGATTTAGGACCTATAATGCTACAATATTTATAAAACTTTGGCATTTTTTCATAAATTATCTTCAATTAAATAATGTCATCATCAGTTAGAAGCATAACCTTATCAACCATGGTTGATCCCAATTCAACCTCAACTAAGAACCAAGCATAGTGACCAAATCAAGCCACTTCTCTTTCCTTGTCAATTTTGATAGGAATCCCAATTGATAGAGCAATATCATACAAAATTTTGGGGTGCTAAAGAATCCAATTCAATCCATACACTCTTCCCCAAATTTGTGTGGTGATGTTACCAACCTCAAATGGATTGAATTTTTTATCCCATTCCTTGAGGTGAAGAATCCCTCGTTTGGGTGTTGAAGTGACTAGGGGTAAGATTGCATGGGCCATACCCTAATCTGCCGCCGATTTTGTGAGTGAGAGAGCGACTTCTCTTATCAATCCTCCAATATATAATTATACAATTTTGTATATATTAAATATATATAAATATAATTATAAATATTTCAAATATATTCAAAATTTAAATTTTTTTATTATAATTTTATATTATTAAAATTTATAATTATTTTTTTATAATTATTTAATTTTTTTTAAAAAAATTATATTTATTTATTAATAATAATAAATATAAAATTTTATAAACATAATAAATATACATTTATCAAATTATTTATAAAATAAATATATTTGAAAATATATTTATAATTATTTATTTATAGTTATAAATATATTTATATAATTATAAATATTTAAATAATTATATATGTATATTTAATAAATATATATAAATATAAATATAGTAAATACATTCATTATTTAAATACATTTATTATAATCTTATAATTATAAATGTATTTATATCATTATATATATTTATATAATTTTATATATGATACATATAAATACAAATATTAATATTAATATAGTAAATATATTCATTATTTAAATATATTTATTATAATTTTGTAATTATTTAAATATATTTATATTTATTTATAATTATATAAATGCCCTTAAAAAAATAATATTAATTTAGTTATAATTACAAATACATACTAGAATAGTACTGGTCATGAATTTGTTAACCCAAACTCAAGACCCCATAATTTTTTTAAAAAAAGTAGAGGCAAACACACACACACACACAGTATTATGGATATGAAAATCATATAGGATGGTAGTCCTACACCTACATTGATCTCCAATATTTTATAAAAAGTCACACTTTACCCGCATGGGTCAGTACCTGATCCAAAGTTTTATTTGCCTAAAATCCAACATGTCTCGAGTAAGTTATACAACATGAGGTTGCTTCCACATCCTAAGGTCACCTCCAACACCTAGATTCCGGAGGTATTTGTTGCTCGAGGTGATCCCATTCCTATCCCCACATTATCGCCATCGTGCAACCAACCATCCCCATTGAACATGGCCTCCCATTTCCACCAGGATCTAAGATCCCAATCCTGCCATTGCTGATGGAGTCAGTTGCCACATAGTTATCACTACTATGAATAGTCAAAAACCTAGGACACCGCCAAGGTTGCTGCCTTTCAATGCCTTAGGTAATCAGTCAACCTGTCCCCAATCCAATCACAATATCCAAGGTATAGCTGGGAAGTTTGCACCCATCCTGAGACTATGTCCAACGATCGCAAGCCTGTCTACGCACACGACGTGTGCCAAAATCCCGATCACTGTCGCCGACACCATCTGGAGGCCCCCATCATAGGTCACCACCAGTTTCATCTACAATCCTTGGTCACTGCCAAATCACCATCAAGTACGCCACCTTGATCCCACACCGAATCACTGAGAACGTATGACACCCATTCCACCCCGAAAAGGTTTCCCACTTGAGCATCACTATAGTCCGAACCCAACTAGGATCACTAGCTTCTACTTAGCACAAATCCTACATTAAATCTTCCAAATGAGTAAACCTCGAGTTTTCACTGATAAAACCCATCTCTTGTTGTCTCCTGCCTCCAACCCTGAAATCAAACAAGGGTTTTTATTCTACCCCCGCTACTAGGGGGATTCCTTCGATGCGAGAAACCAACCCTCGATAGGAATCTCCTCCACCGCCCCCCACACCAAGTAGGAAACAAGTAATGCCTTAGGTGTATCCCCCTCAAACTGGCCACACTCATCAAGCATGGATCCACCATCACCTTCGAGTTAACTCTTCCGACATATAGGAGAACATGTCCCCAAAGTTGAGAAATGTCTGAGACCACACATCATGGTCTTCCTTGTCACAATAAATCGGAGGTTCCCGTCAATCATTGCACAAGGATCTCTCCTAGAGCCACGCACAGCCTGTCCCAACTCAATAGGGCACCAACCACAATTCCTGGGCCTCAAGAGAGAACCTCTCCTTCGACATACAATAAATATATAATTTAGACATATAGTAAATATATGATTATAAATATATTTATTTATATATATTTATTTAAGAATACATTTTTAACATTTTTAATGAATATATAATCTTTAATGCATGAATGATAAAAATTAGTGAAATTGAATAATTAAAAATGAGTACACTTAAAAAATATTTAAAAAATGGATAAATTTTATTAATTAAATATAAATTGTTATAAAAATATGGATATATGTTGAAATGACGATGAATACAAATAGAAGATAATAAATCACAGTGAATAAATATATATAAATAAATATTAGAAAAATATTACATTCCAAAAAAATAAAAAAATAAAAAAACTAAAAATGAATAAATAATACTAACTTTATTAATAATAAACATACATATATAAAATTTATTGAATAATAACATAATATATTAATTATATTTTGTTACTAAATGAACTTCTAAAATGAATATTAAAATTTGAATAAATTACATAAATATTAGTTGTATGTGTTTCTATATAAGATTTCACTAATTACACATATATTTGAGTGTGTGCGTTATATATAAAAAATTAATTAATTACGTACATGTATGTGTGAAATCAATGTAACACATATTTGATATATGTTAATTTGGAAAATCAAATGAAATGAAATTAAATTCCATTACTCTATACAATTAGTCAATATTTTTAATTAATATTAATTATTTATCATAAACCATTATTCATTAAATATATGACTTATTTAATTTAAGAATAAATATTTTGTATTATATAAATCCTATTATAGAAAATATTACATATATTGATATATAAAAATATATATATGGAAATATATATGAATTTATTTCTATATAAAAAATAGTAAATATGATAATGTATAATTATGTATAAAAACCATTAAAAAAGAATAATACATTAATATGTCTTTAATTATTACATTTTATTCATTTTCTGTATATTTTTATTTAATATATATTATATATTACTATTTATAATTAATGTATATATATATATTAAATTTATTTATTTTTAATTTTTTTGTTTAATTATTTCAATTTATTCATTTTATATATCTATATTTAATATATAATATTTATTAATATTTATAATATATATATATATATTTATGTATATTAAATTTATTCATTTTTATTAATAATTATTTAATTAATAAAGATTATAATATTTTTTTAATTAAATCATTTTAATTTTTATTTGTTTAATTATAAAAATTTATTCATTTTATATATTTATATTTAATATATAATATTTATTAATATCTGCAATTATATATATATATATAAAATTTATTAATATTTATTTAATTACTCATTTTTTTTAAATTTATTCCTTTTTAATTTTTATTTTTTTAATTATTTTTATTTTTTAATATTTTTGATACTTGATTTTTTATTAGTTTAAAAAAGGGGTAATGATTACAGGTCGGGCTGTGTATGCACCCAGTTGGTGGGGCAAGTGGGCCATATCATGTTGGAATAATAGGTGTATTTGGGTAGGACAAGGAGAACATGAAGGATAGGGTGGTCCAAGGCCCAAGTGGGCCTGAGGGCAGACCCATTTGAATGTCTGTGGAAAGTGTATGCGGGAGCCCATTCCCACAATAGGTTTCTGAGCTTGTGATGTAGTGTAATCATTTATAAAGAAGTGATCGAACCTACGCTATTTCGATGTGGGACTCATTCACACCATCGAGACCTTTACCAAAACTTTTTTGGTGCTCATAAAGTTCCCCCCTGATTAGTGCTAAAAATATAGCGCTGATAATGGTACCCTTTATTTGCGCTAAAAAAAGAAAAGAAAAGGGTACCTTTTATCAGCACTTTTTTGGTGCTTATTAATGATACCTTTTATCAGTTCATTTTTATGCTAATGAAGACATATTTTATCAGCACTTTTCTCTAGCACTAATAAAGGCCAACATTGTATATTGCTCTTTTAGTAGTAGTGAAATATGACCCTCATGTTGTTTCTACAGTAATGGATTTATCAACGAATCTTATACAGTTTCCTCTATAGCAAAAAAAAAACTTCCTTATTTCCCCCTCTGAATTATCTCTCATATGATAGGATATTTATGAAGGACGTGTTTGATCCATTGGTGATATTGAGGTTCGTTAACCTAAATGATATCCCCATTTTTTCATAATAGATCTTGATTTATCTTAGAACGTTAAAAACCACTTTAAGTTCAAAGATGAACTTCCTAATCCAAATAGATTCCTTAATAACATCTGAATTAGTGATGTACTCTAACTATGTAGTGATGTTCTTTATGGGGGATTGTTTGGAACTCTTATAACGTAGAACACCATAATTTAGGTGAAACAAAAAACCAGACTGAGACTTTATATCATCTTTTTCAGATGGGAAACTAACATCTAGGTAATCATTTACAAAGTGATTATTCTCTCCTCAAAATATCAAGAACATATCCTTAGTCTTTCTTAAGTACTTAAAAATATTCTTCATATCAATATAGTTATATCGGCCTATATTTTTTATATGTAAATATTATATCTTATTAGACAACTATTCATTAAATAAAATATGATCCACACTAAAACCATAATAATTTAGTGCATTTGGAAGCATGGATATATAAACAACTAATACATAAAATTTATACAACATTTTCCACTTAGTTATTTAATACTATCATCATTCTCAGACATATCATACTTAAAACCTTTCTTCATATCTTGGGGAAAAAGAAACATAAGTAAGGGTGAGTTTAGTGGCATAGTAAGGGTAAACAAGGGAGATATAAATGATCTATTAACCATAAAATTAGTATAAATGTATAATAACATGTGATTAACCTTTAAAAACCATAACTAGAAATTCATATATCATAATCATTTACCATTTCTTAAATCTTTGTAGTTCATAAGACATGAATCATAACGGAATCAAAGAACATGAAAAATTAGAGAACAAAATTGGTATAAGAACATGTCATAAAAGAGTAGAATAAAGTTTGGAATAATATTAATCATATAAATACTATGTTAAGGATACCTAAAAAGGTATTCGTCACATTTTAGGATTTGGATCACCACCTATGTTCTTGCTTCATCCTTGGGATAATCTCCAGTGTAACCTCTTTTAGGTTTGGGATAATGTCTTGTGTACCCGATTTTGGGCCTAGGATAACATATCTTGTATGTTTTGATATCATAAAACATTAATATTTACCCAATTAATTATAGGGATATAAAATTTCAATCCCACCCATCCTATAATCATAAGTCAATTCATTTTCATGCCACAATATCATAAAAAATTCACTATATAATTATAGCATACCCCATAGAAAATAAATGGATTTCATAAAAATATTATCATCATAACAACAAAACATATAAAGAGAAAATATGGATGGTATCATTGTATAAAATCCCCAGTAAAGCATAAGATACATTGAAGGATGTTATCATAGATGAAAAACTGATTTAAAATATTACTAGAAAAATTCTTGGGGAAAATACCCTTTTCATTTTTAAATAACTTATTTAAAATATACATATTTACAAAGGTTAAAGGATTTTTTTTGAAAATAATCTTGGAAAATTGTAAAGAAGTTTTAAATCATTGAGTTTTCAAGAAGTTTGGATATTCTGTTCTTGTTTACTTCATTAAAACAAAGATTCATTTCATATTTTCAGTAAAAAATTCCAAAGTACATTGTTTAGAAAATGAAAATAAGATTCATTTGAATTTTTTTTATAAAACTAATTTTTTTTAAAATGAATTTAGAAAATACTATTATAATATTGAAAAAAATCATGAAAACATCTTAAATAAAACACAGACATTGAAGAAAAATCTTCCCAACCAAAGAGGGAAATAAGGTTAGTTTTTTTGAAAACATTATTTCAGTATATTTGATTTCTTAAAGAGTGTAAAATAAAATAAAATAATATAATATCAATAAAAAACCATAATATTATAAAATTAATAATGTTTTTTTAGATTTATATCATATAATTTCATCATCAATAATTTAAGAATAAACAATTTAGGTAAAAATCAGATCACAACATAAAACAATTACCTCAAGTTCAACTTACTTCGTAAGAACCCTAAAATCCAGTATAATAAATTTAAATTCATTATAATTCTATAAAAAAATAATTTTAATAATTATAACACCATATATGATCAAATTATAACATTTAAATACACATTTATTAATAATTACTTATTAAAATCATCATTTATAGCTGTGAACTCTTTTGTATTTCATAAAAGTTTTAGTTTGGATGTTCCAACCCTTGTACTTTGATCATGGTTTAATAATATTGATAATGTTAGTAATATTATAAATATAATATAATATTATTTATATTAATATTTATAATCATCCATAAAATTTATTTATAGAAATATGTATTACACCGTTCATGGAGACATTAGTCTGTACATACGCACGAGCGTTGTTTTCATTTTATTAGAAAAATAAAAAGCATAAATACTATTTTGTCTTTTTAAAACCATAATTATATAATAAATATCATATATAAACATTAAATATTTCATAATAAGATATCATTAACAATGTTGATGGAAAATGAATTATATAGCTATGTGGAGGCGGTAGTCCACAGGTACACACATGCCATACATTCATTTACCATTTGATGGAAAAGTGGGTGAATAATGGTGGTTTAATAATCAAAATGACATGTTAGTATATTCAGGATAACAAATTTATTATTTTATGATGAATACCACAAATTTAGTAGAGATATAAGAATAAATAAACTTAATGATTCCGGTTAGGATGATTACCTCTTCTTCAGTATGCCTCCTTTAGATCCCTTCTTAAGGACCCTTGGATTGATATTTTTAGAAGAAAAGAACACATATTTCATGGATAGGAATGTTTATAAAATAATTGGGTAGTGTTTGGTTGAGATGTTTGGCTCAATGTGGTTTAAAGAAGAGAGAGGAGGGGTGTCCTTTTATAAGGGAAGGAGAGGTCACACTTGTAATTTTTCAACAGATTAAAATATAATAATGTCATACTCAAGAAAAATGATTCCAAATGGACTAGGATTTGAAGATAGAATAATATGGGGTCTAAATATATCTATAAAATAGTATTTATTGAAGTTTAATTTTCAATATCATTCTTATCTCTTAGTATAACCCCTGTGTAAACCCATTTTAGCCTTAACCATTATAACAAAATTTTAGCCAAATTACTATTCATAATAGCAAAAAATAAGTTAAATTTATTATATAATATTAATTAAGTGAATTAAAAAATTAGAATTCATTTATTTAAATTAAATACCCATATTTTTTATAAATTTACATCAATATAAACCACAAAATGCACTAAAACATTAGTTTTCTAACATAATTCATTTTTCAGTATAAAAATGTATTTAAACCAAAATTAAATATAATTTCAATTCCAATAAAAGTGATTAGATTCTGTTTAAAAGAAATATACAACATAAATTTTTAAATAAATTCAAAATAACATGATTCTTTGTAAATACTTAAATTAAAAAGGCAATTTTAATAAAATCAGTATTTTTACTATTCACGGAAAAATTAATCTTTTTAGAAAAATACCAAAATTTCACCTTTAAATTTTTTTGATATAATAATTTATTATAAATTTTAAATTTTTCCTAAATTTAATTTTATAAAAGTGGTATAAATTAATTATAATATCCATTAACAAAATGAAATAAAAGACATTTACGAAGAAAACATATTTTTGAAGAATAAAATGACTTTACTACAAATTAAGTTATGATTTATTATGAATTAATAAATAAATTTTCATTAAGTAAATTAATTATACATATTTTTCAAAAAAATATTTATCCTATTAATACCCACCAATCGAATGTCTAGGTTATAAAGGTACAATATATCATTATTCATATAGACTGAGGGTTGCATGTAAAGAAAGATATTGAATACTTAAGGTTTATTTAAAAGGAAATATGTATAAAATCTTAGTATTTTTCACTAGTTACTCTCACAAGGATTGGATTGATACCTTATAGTTATTCCAAGATCATAGAAAGAATTAGGTCTGATGCATAACAGGTCATACATGATAGAATATATTGCAGGCACAAAACAAATTATATCCATCCTTGTAAACTATTTTGAATGATCTCAAATATTGCAAATTTTTCTTCCAAGAAACACAGGTAAAGAACTTTTTTCATAGTTCTCCATACTAAAAAACTTATCACTTTAACAATGTAATTATCCATACTAATTCTGAGTAACCACATAGATCTATCTCTATATATATTCTTAACAAGTATGTAGGTAGCTTCACCTATGTATTTCATTGAGAAGCACTTACCCAACCATATATTCATCGAGTTTATAGTCAGGACGTTTTTTTCCGATAAGAAGTATTTAAAATACATTAAATATTATAAATACCACTATACACCCACTAATAAATTTGTATATAGAATAATAATTTGTTCTCTTGATGAAACCAAAATCTTTGATTGCATCATCAAACTGAATCTTCCAACTACAGAAATCTTTTTTCAATCCATAAATGGACTTTTGCATCCTTCATTCATTTAAATTATCATTTTGAAAATCAAAACCTATAGTATATATTATATATAAATCCTCAAATAAATTTCCATTAAGGAAAGTGGTTTTTACATCCATTTGAAATATATCATAATCATAATGAGCTATTATGGCTAGAAAAATATTAATATTCTTTATCTTTATAATAGGTTAAAATGTTTCTTCATAGTCTATACCATGAATTTTCTTGTTTAATTTTTCCACAAGTCATGATTTATCAGCATAAACTACCATTCTTGTTAGTTTTTAAATTAAAAATCACACTTTCACCGTATGGGTATTACCACTTTAGGTTTATCCCCCAAGTTGCGAACTTGATTAGTGTACATGGAGTTCATTTTATATTCCATTCCTTTTAACCATTTCATGGAATCAAAACTCTCATTAGTATCTTATTAGGTAGTAGGTTCATCTCCTATGAGTGTTACTTCATCATCATTTTCCACGAGAAATACACATCTATCAATTTCAAGATGAATCATACTAAACCTTCATGATACTTGTGTAACTTGAGTCATTTTTACTTCCACAACTCTTTATGAAGCTTACTCAACCTCTATCATAGGGATATTTGCTATTTTTTTGTCTTGAAATTATCTACGTTTAAATTTCCTTCCAATTCATCCTTAATTTATATATTCCCTCTCAAGGAATATACTTGTTCACATAACAAAAAATCTTTTTTTAATAGGATTATAAAAATAACAACCCTTTTTTCCATGGGATTACCAAAAAATAATAATTTTTCAGATTTGCAGTCTATCTTATTAAAATCAAATATTTATAAAAATACCTCACATACCCAAATATTTATAAAATATATAATAATATTTTTACAAATCCATATCTCATATGGGATCTTTATGACTACTTTAGATGGAAGAAACTTTAATAGATACATAATAACTTCAAGGTAATGACTCTAAAATGAAATAGTAAGGTCACACTAACTCATAATTTAGACCACATTTTAACCTTAACAACCAATAATATCAAGTTTAATAGTAATGATTCTACATTTTTACATTCCCAATATCTTTTGGGTTTAGATATTTAGATAATTAGGAGAAAAAACATTACATAACAAAGTGTAAACATCCACACTATGAATATTTTTCCAAAAAAATTTGGGCTTTATGTTTACACCCATGTTTCAATTCGAGAAAATTTTAATTTTCAGAAGAGTATGTAGTCTAAAATTTTACTCTTATTTATTTCACAATAATACATATATCCTATGAAAAATATTTGAAAACATGAGATGATAAAAACAAAGTTCAGCAAGGGAAATAAATATATAATAAACCCGTTATTCCAATGAAAAACATGAAAACCCATGAAAATGATTACCTTTTTCACAATAAAACTTTCAGAACATAAAAAAACATATCCACATGAGAAACACAAACTTTGATCAAATAAGACCTTGTAAAACCATTAGAAATAATTTGAAAACAATGAAGGCATCACGCGAAACATCATAACTGATGCACACATTTCTTTGAAAAATAAACCATTAAACTTTAAAAGTTCATAAAATTTACTTACCTCATGAAATCAAATAAAATCCATTAAAACCCTTATAAATCATAAAATAGGTATCTTGGATAATTATATTCACAAACTATATTCACTCATTTTAACTTTTTTTTGGAATAATTGATGCACAATTAATTATATAAGAGTAACCTACACTATTACAAAAAACGACCTATAACAGCGTTGGTATTTATCGATGCTAGAAAAAAGCACTAATAAAGGGAACATTTATTGGTTGTAAGAAAATCCTCGTAAAGTTTACCTTTTATCATTCCTTTTTTTAGTACTGATAAAATATACCCTTTATCGACGCTTTATTTTGAGCACTGATAATGGGTACCCTTTATCAACGCTTCATTTTTAGAACTCATAAAGGGATACTTTATTAGTGCTTTATTAGAATTGATAAAGATCTGAATAAAATGAAATAATGAAATAAATAAAAATTGACTTTATCTAAAAAAATATTAATTTTTTTTAATTGAATAATTATTGATAAAAATGAATAAATTGATTATTTTGTATAAAAACTATAAATACTAATAAATAGTATATATATTAAATATATAGATATATGAAAAATGTAAATTAAACCAATAAAAATGAAAAATAAATAAATTGAGAAAAATATTAAACATTTTATTGATTAGATAATTATTGATAATGTTAATAAATAGTATATTATATATATATATATGAATGTATATAAATCTGATTTATATAATTAAAAATATTTATTCTTTACATTAAGTAGTCACATATTTAATTATTTAATAATGGTTTATAATTAAAAATTAACATGAATTAAAAATGCCAACTAATTGCATGGAGTAATGGACATAACTAAATGTCATTAGAATTTTAAATTTAACGTAGATCGAATTTGTGTAATATTGATTTCACATATACGTAATTAATGATTTTTTATATACAAAGCACACACACAAAACTTATCCACTTTTTCAATATTGTTAAAGTGTAATTATTTTTAATTTATTCAATTTCATTCATTTTTAACATGCATGCACTTAAAATGAAATATTCATTAATAATGTTAAAAAAATATTAGTAAAAAAATATTTATAAATTAAAATATTTATAAATGTAATTTTACTAAATTTATATATTTATATATCTATAAAAATAAATAAATATTATTTTTTTTAAAAAGAATTTATATAATTATAAATAAATATATATAATGAATAAATATATAGAATTATATAAATATTTCTTTTAAAAAATATTTATATAATTATAAAAAAATAATTATATCTTTAAAGAATTATAAAATTATTATATGTATATTTAAATGAAGAATATATTTACTATATATATATATATATATTAAATAAATACATATATGTACAATTTTTTTATTTATAATTATAATTATAAATCCTTTATCAATGCTTAAGTAATAAGTGAAAGTAAAATGATCTTTTATCAATATTAAATAAATACATATATGTACAATTTTTGTATTTATAATTATAATTATAAATCCTTTATCAATGCTTAAGTAATAAGTGAAAGTAAAATGATCTTTTATCAATCTGTTTTTAACAATAATTAAGATAGAGATTTAATAGTGCTAAAAAAGCACTGATAAAATCTATTTTTATCAAAAAAATTTTGGAAGCATTTATAAAAGTGTCCCAATCTATTTAAAAACCCTAACCAGTCATGAAATCGTTGCAATATCAAAAGCTTTCTGCAGAATCCCCCCACTACCGGTGCTCATACATAGTGAATTAAAGCTCAAAGAAGGGCTCAAATCAAGGATCAAATAAAACCAAGGATCGAATGATTTAATGGTCAAACCAATAAAAGGCTCCATCATAAGTGTTTCTATACTTAGTCTCTATTGTAATTCTTTCTCTACTTTCTCTACTTTCTCTTATGGAACTCAAGGTGTAAAACATTAATAGTTCACACTGTGGTGGAGGCTATTTTGTAACTATGAGTGTGGTGAGTTATCCATTTCAGATATTTGGCCATGGAGAATGTGCATTTTGATTTTTGGAATTTTTAGCGTGTGAAACATCGGTACTGTGAGCCCTCCCAGCTTCACTCCAAATCGATATGATAATCTCCTTCCTTATCAATTTCAATTGTGAATTAATGTAGGGGATTTGTGAGATCCTATTTTATTTATGTGAAAGCATGGATGAATCATGCTTCATTTTCATTTGATAAATTGTGTAATTAACCACACGGTATAAGTCCCATCACATTTTATATTTTTTATATAATTTTGTTTGCACCAATTTTATTGATGGTGGTGTTTAGCCTATGAGATTGCTTCCTGGAATATTGAAATGACTTTTTATGTTTGTATTTGTGGAGTAGAGACTTTATATAGGGACTTGTTTTTTATAGATTGGTTAATTTTGTGATTCCACTTAGATTTCTATGTGAAGGGTATTTTACTTAGAAAATGTGACATCATGGGAGTCATTCTTTCTTGGTAGATTATAGTGTGTACGAGATAGATGTTATAAGGTTTGGTGTGTTTTATCCCTTATTTGTGATATATATTGTTGATGTGTATTATTTCATTGTGACAACTTCTTTATGGAACTCCCTATAATCTCAAGGATGGGACAATTTGTATTAGATAGCCTCCCTATAATCCTTCATATGGGTAGATCTGATGTGATGACCTCCCTAGAATCCTTGGGATGAGTTTTTGTGGAAATATGACATACCAAGAGTCTTGAGATGTTTTTAAATATTTGATATACCATTAATATTAAATGTAATAATTACATATTTTTTTACATCACTTATTCCAAAAAAATAGAATGGAGGTTATCAAATTCTTTATAATAGAAATTATTTTCAAGTATTATTTATTTTAGGTATATATGTATTGGTTCCACCATGAAGAATATCTAATTACCATCCATGTATATGAAATAACTTTTTATTTATTAAAATGTTTTATCAATACATTTTTCGATATTCCTACTGATTGAATTAGAGTTTAATATTATTTTTTAATCATATTTGGGTTTCTTATTACTCCTTAGTTGCTTATATTATATTTTAATTTTTAGGGGATTTGATAAAGAATTTATGTCTGTCAAACATCAACTATTATTGCATTTTTTTCTTGAGACTCACCCCCATATCCTTTATAGATAACTATCATTGTCATTAGTTTCGTCTCTTGAATAGTTAATGAATTTTATTTATTGAGATTCATCCTCCAAATATTTTATGTTTCTTATACTATTATGAATAGTAGTGATCCCATGTAATACTACCACTTAGAGCATTTTAAGCAACATAGGTTCATGTCCACAAGAGATGGAGGATGTGTGTCAAAAAAATGATTTTTTTTGGGAGATGAGATGACGAACATGAAAGTTGTCTATAACTTTAACCATTAAATGAATTCAGAAGATAATATACGGAGTAGTTATTTTCATAAATTCAGTTACCCATTTTCTTCAAAGCATATAGAAATTTTTTAAAATAGTCAAATGTTGGGTTTCCCTTATTAGAATTGTCTATAATTTTCACCTTTGATAATGACTATCTTATGTGTATTTATTTATTTGTTGTAAAAATTAATATTTTATGAACCCAATAGGATGAATATGAATTGAAAATATATTGACGCTAATCATTTATAAAAAGAGTATGATGATAGAGTTAAAGAGTTCATCAAATTTGCAAGATATAATGCATATGACCCTTCTCAAATCCTTTATCATTGTTTAAATTATTGTTATTCAAGAAAAATTAGTTAATAGGAGTTGTAAGAACATTTGATTTGACATGGAATAGATCGGATCTATAAATGTTACACTAAACTTGGGGAAAACTAAATGTGAAAAACTGATTCGGATAATACTATGGGTTATGGATCATTTGATATAAATAAAAGTGTAAATGATGATGGATATCACATGGAAGACATGAAAATGAAAATTTAATAAGACCTTCGTCATTGTCCAATGTTATTTGTGAAGTTAAATAGTTGTGCCAATAGTCCATTATATATTGGTTGTACTAAGAACACAACATTTTCTTCCGTATTGATGTTATATAATTTGAAAGTTGGCACTAGATGGAGTGACACCATCCTTAAAAAACTACTTAGTCTCCTTGATGATATTATTCCAGAAGAAAATGAACTTCCATGTCAAACATATGATGCTAAGTGAATATAAATTTCATTGGGAATGATCTATAAAAAAGTACATGCTTCTACAAATGACTATATATTGTTTCATAAGGACCTTGAATCACTCATAAAATACCCAAAGTGTAGAGCATATCGATACAAGAGAAATTAATCAAGTCCTTCAAAAAATGTATGGTACTTTCCTATAATTCCATGATTTATAAGACTATATAGATGTCAGGAAACTAAAAAACAATTGACATGGCACCTAAATACAAGTAATAAATTTGGGAACCAACATCATCCGGAAGATTCTCCCAAGTGGAATAAAATTGATTACGAGTATCTAGAATTTGGAAATGAGCCGAGGGACTTTCATCTTGTGTTATATACAGATTGAATAAATCATTTTGGAGTATAGAGTAGTACTCATAGTGTATGGCCCATCATGTTGGTAAATTATAACACTCTGCCATGGTTATGCATGAAGTGCAAATAAATTATGTTGTATTTGCTTATATCAGGACCAAGGAAACCCCGTAATGATATTGATGTCTATTTGGATCCATTGATCAATGATCTAAAATTGATGTGGAATATATGTTTTACAATGTATTATGCTCATAGAAGTGTATAATTCACTTGGAGATCCATGTTGTACGACATGATAAATGACTTCACCGCTTATGGAAATTTATTAGGCTATAAAATTAAAGGAATTTTAGGGTGTCCATTTATGAAAAATACACATACTCAGTTCAGTTGAAACATTCCTCAAAGACTCTATTTTTAGGACATTGAAATTTTTTACCTTGATTACATAACTACTAATCCTAGATGACAACATTTGATGAGAATATCAAACAAGGAACAACACTATCTCCAGTTATGAGTGATCAAAAATACAATAAAGTAGAATATATTGACACTATTTTAGATAAACCATTTTTGAAAAACTTTAAAAAATCAGGTTGTAAGAAGAGATTAATTCTCGTTGAATTACCATATTATAATTATTTGTATGTCAGAAATTTTCTTGATGTCATGCATGTAGAAAAAATGAATTTGATAGTGTTCTTGGAACATTAATAAATGTTCCGGAAAAAATGAAATATAGAATCAAGGCTAGGTTGGACTTGATTAAAATGAGGATAAAGGAAGATTTGGAACCGATGAAGGGTGAAAAGTGGAATTTTCCTCCTCTAGAAGCTCACACTCTATCTAGAAAATAAAAATTACAAAATTTTCTTTTTTCCTATAGAATGTAAAATTTCCACATGGGTATTTATAAAATATAAATAATGTCATGTCAATGACTAATTTGAAGTTACAAGGACTAAAATCACATGAATTTTAGGTTTTAATTCATGATTTGATTCATATTTATTTTCATTTTATTCTACCTTAAAATGTACAGTATACATTAACTAGACTCTTCTTCTTTTTCAAATCCATATGAAGATAAGTTATAAACCCAGTGAAGTTTCCAATCATGAATAAAGAGTTTGCAGTTATATTATATGAATTAGATATGTTCTTCCCACCATAATTCTTTGATATAATGGTTCACGTGACAATTCACTTGGTTATAGTGGTTCAACTACATGGTCCTATCCATTACAAATGGATGTTCCGCATTGAACGGTTTATGAAGATTTTGAATTGGTATGTTAAGAATCTAAGTCGGCCATAAGATTGTATTACTGAATGATATGTTGTTGAAGATGCTATTGAATTTTGTACCAATGAAATATTAGATATTGAAATCATCAGTCTCCCAAAGTCTCATCATAATGAACACCTTATTGTCAAATATATTTCTAGAAGATATGTTGTTATAATTACCTTGACAGAGTGGTAGAAAGCACAACATTACATTTTACATAATAGTGAAGCTGTTGATCCATACATTGAATCCCACAATAAAATTCATAGAGATTTAAATCCATAAAGGGTTGAAGGATGAATATCAAATACCCATAATAAATAGTTTATAGGATGGTTCTGAGATCAAATTTATGAGTATTTACTAGAAAATATGAATTCAATTGCTGAATGGATTCAATTCCTAGCTAGGGGATCGAATTAAAATGATATATCTTACACTGTTTTTATAATAAACGGTTTTATGTTATATAAAAAATAACATGATGAATACAGTACAATGAAAAATAGTGGTGTTATTCTTGTGGCTGAATAGATGCACATATCTGGTTCTAAGGATAGAAATCCAATTTATTCAATATGTCATATTTTGGAATTATCGAATAGATAAGTGGGTTGGATTATAAAATATTTCAATTTATTATTTTCCATTGCAAATGGGTTAACAATATTAGTATAGTGAATGTTGAATAAATGAGATTCTAGAAGGTGAATTTCAGTGGGGAAGGGAAAAAAGAAGATCCATTCATAATGATATCACAAGCAATGATATTATTTTTTATCACTGATACAAAAAAATAATTGGTCATGTTTCTAAGTAGTGACTAAAAAAATGTCAAGTTAGATTAAAATTCAATCAATTATGACCCTTTCATTGGGAGATAATAATTAGTTCATGGTAGTCCCAATGTAGACAATGTCTTGTACATAAGAGTAGATTACAAAGAGGGGATTTGGATTCTCGATAGAGGAACCAAATATCTATAACCCTAAAAGAAGAAAGAGAGTTCAATGAGAAGGTAAAGTTTTTTTAATATAATATGTTTTCCTCATAATATTATATGTTCTCTACTACATTAACACAATCTGAATTAAATGTTTGACTACTCATGGAGACAATGTCTTCAGCGCATGATGATGTTACCAATCCCCCAGAAGAACAGTCTATAATGAAGGAACCCCATTGAAATTATGTAAAGGTAATGTTATGATATAATTTATATATTTTATAAAATAAAATTATTATGGAACATTGATTTAATTTTCATTATTCCTTGTAGAGTTCATTCAAGTTCCCCCCACTGCCTTTATAGGAAGAGTAACGATGATTCCTCTGCTCAATCACAGAGGTAATCATTATGTTTTTATAGTAAAATAATTTTCCCAAGAATTAATTTTTTTTCATATTTATGTTTTATTTAATTATTTTAAGTATTAATCATAACATAATTGTTTTCTTATATAGATTGAATCTTTTTTTGGAGTTTGGGTGGTTTTTTAGAAGTTGCTCATGTTGTGAGAGATTGGAATTCGAGCCTGCAACTGATATAATGAAAACTAGGAAATTATTCAAGAATGAATACTTCCAACATGAAAAGGTGAATCCTGAATACTTATTTAATTAATTTTTTCATCATTTTATCTACTATTTGTAAGTTAATTTTCTTATCATTTTTTTCTAATACTTATTTAGTTTTTTTCACAGATCTTTTGGGAGGTCATATGATCTCAATGTTCATAAAAGAAAAACCATTCTTATTGAAAGACAAAAGATTAAAGTAATATCATGTGGTCATTTTGGTGACTTCTCATAATATAATAGTAACATTAACTTCCTCTACTGTTTCAGATTTCAGTAATGTGAATGGTTTTTTAGAGAAGAACATCAAGTAAATATACATATTTGGTAGTTCGACAAATAAAGATAATGAAAATAACTGTAACATTGGTAGTTAGGATTTTTTTGAGACTTTGGGACCTTTAAGAATCATCCACATATCAATCCGACAATGATGTGTAGGAATCAGCTGCACCTCAATCTGATACAGGATGTGTCCGGCATGACTGAAAGTGTCCATTATCAGTTTAAAATTGATATTTTAGTTTAAAAAGTGTAACTCATTGAAAAATGATCAAATTCACTCAGATTTTATTTATAATTTATTATGATGATTCATAAGTCATTTTTCTTGTGTAGGAATCAATCTCACATTAAACTGATACACGATTTGGTTAGTATGAGTCAAAGTGCTTGTTTCTAGTTTAAAATGACATTTTAGTAAAAAAGAGAACTGATGTACTCAAAATCGAGAAAAAGATTCAGATTTTTTTATAATTTAGGATAGATATCCATAAGTCATTTTAGACGTGTAGGAATCAGAAACACCTAAATATGATGCACGGTGTGACAAGGTTGACTCAAAGTTCTGTTTTTATTTAAAATTGACATCAATTTTAGTAAAACAGACAACTGAACTAACCAAAACTGATGTAAAACATTATAATTGTTTTGATACTTAAAAAGATTAACACTATGTCATTTTTGATGGGTAGGAATCAGGCTCACCTCAATCTGATAAACAATGTGCCCGTTAGGACTCTAAATGTATGTTATCAGTTTAAAATCGACATTTTAGTTTAAAAACATTTCACTCACTGAAATGTGATCTAACACAGTCATATTTTCTTGATAATTTAATAAAATGTTTCATTTGTAATTTTTGATGTTTTAGATTTTAATTCACATGAAACTGATACACGATGTGATCAGTGTGAGTCAAAGTACGTGTTTTCAGTTTAAAATGTCATTTTAGTAAAAAAGAGAAGTAAAATACTCAAAACTGAGAAAAATCATTAACATTGTTTTGATACTTTAGTAAAATGATCCATATGTAATTTTAGACATGTAGGAATCATCCTCACCTCAATCAGATGCACAATGTGACCAATATAATTCCAAGTGCATCTTTTTATTTAAAATTGACATTAATTTTAGTAAAATAGACAACTAACTTACTCAAAACTGAGCAAACACATTCATATTTATTTTATACTTTATAAAAATTACCCATAAGTCATTTGTGACATTTAATAAAATACCCCACCTCATTGCAATACATGATATTCTCGGTATGAGTTCAAGTGTCCATTATCAATTTAAAATTGACTTTTTAGTAGAAAAAGTATCACTCAATGAAAAATGATAAAACATGCTTGAATTTTATTTATAATTTATGAAAGATATTCATAAGTAATTTTTTTGGTGTAGGAATAATTCTCACATAAAAACAATACACGATGTGATCAGAATGAGTTAGAGCGTGCGTTTTCAATTTAAAATGGCATTTTAGTAAAAAAAGTAAAGTGACATACTCAAAACTGAGAAGAAACATTAAAATTGTTTTTATAGTTTATAAAAACTATCCATAAGTCTTTTTAGATGTGTAGGAACTAGCTGCACCTCAATTTGGTGCATGGTGTGATTGGTTTGACTCCAAGTACGTCTTTTTATTTAAAATTGCCATCAATTTTAGTGAAACGAACAACTGACCTACTCAAAACTAAGCAAATTATTTTAGATTATTTTGATTCTTTACAAAAACAATCCATATTTTATTTTTAACTTATAATAATTGGCTTCACATTATATGCTCAGTATGACTCCAAGTGTCCATTATCATTTTAAAATCGACATTTTAGTTAAAAAATTTTCACTCACTAAAAACAGAACAATGCACATATATTTTCTTGATGATTCATTAAAATGATTTATAAATAATTTTTGACATGTAGGAATTAGTCTCATATCAAACCAATACATGATGTAATCGGTATGAGTCAAAATGCATGTTTCTAGTTTTAAATTACATTTTAGTAAAAAATAAAAGTGACGTAATAAAAATAGATAAAGCACATCCAGATTGTTTTGATAATTTGGTATAATGATCCATAAGCCATTTTATATGTGTAGGAATCAACCTCACCTCAATCTGATTCATGGTGTGACTGGTATGACTCATAGTGTGTCTTTTCAATTAAAATTAACATCAATTTCATTAAAATGTACAATTGATCTACTAAAAATTGAGAAAATACATTTGTATTGTTTTTATACTTTATGGAACAAAATATAAGTCATTTTCGATGTGTAGGAATCAGACGGAGCTCAATCTGATACATGATGTTACTGATATGACTCAAAGTATCCGTTATTTATTTAAAATCAACATTTTAATTCAAAATGTGTCAATCACGCAACCGGTAGGCTGTGAACATGGGGATTTTTATTATACTTATTTAATTAATTTTCCAAGAGATAATTCTTGAATATGAATAAGAAATAGTGTGATATTTAAGAATCAACCACAACTCAATCCAATACACAATGTTGCTGGTAGGATTATAATTTTAGTTTAAAATTGACACTTTTGTTAGTTAATTTCTTTATATTATTACTTCCATAATAATTTTATTCTTATAAAATTAAGTTCTTATACTTGAGCACGGTTGGTTTGTTCAAAAATAACATGAGTCGGGACCAGGATCAAAATACAAAGGGATATTAATGTTTTTGAATGCATGTAATAATTTATACTTATGTAATTTTATAAAACAATGTTTGAAATGTCTATAATATAGAATTTTTTTCTTATTTTTGTTTTTTACATTTTATTTCATTTAAATTATATATTGGTACTTGGTTTTTTTAATATCATGTGGTGTTTTTTGGTGTTTCAGTATGCTGTTATAACATATTGCACTAGTGCTGCAACGTGCTATTATAACACACTGCATTATACCCCTTTATTAGCACTTTATAAATCTCTAATAAATCAGTCCTTTATCCGTGCTATTGAAAGTTCTGATAAATTGGTCCTTTTTAGTGATTTTAAAAGATATGATAAATGGTTCCTTTATTAACTCTTTTTAAAGAACTTATAAATTCATCATTTATCAACGCTTTTAAAAGCACCGATAAAGGTACTCTTTATCAGCGCTAAACAAAAGTGCTAATAAAGTGGTCCTTTATTAGTAATTTTTTTTGATCATGAATAAAGGACCCATTTATCCACACTTTTTTAGTACTGATAAAAGAAAATGGATTTATACATTGCTTAGGTATATAGTGATTCTCTAGCACCAATTAAGGTTATTTTCAGCACTTTTAAAGGCCTATTTTTTAGTAATACTACTCAGTTATCTCCCTCATTTATACCTTTGAAGAATAAATGTTTAAACAAAACATTATAGATCTATATCGAGATTACCTATAATTATATATAACTATAATGTAACAAATTATGAATAATATTTTTTAATGAATTCACATTTTAATCATAAAACCATTAAAATTTCATTTAAAATCATATACAATTAACTTTCGATTTTAATGTTTAAATTATGAGAGATACCCTTTTCTTTTAAAAAATATTAAAAATAAAAAAATCCTAAAAGAATAAGAGTAGAATTATCTTTCAAAAACCATGAAAAATTGTTAAGGAATATTGAAAAAATTTAACCTCTATGTCGTCAGGAAAATGTGGTGAAGACATTTATACTAAAAAACATTCTTTTTACAGCTTTTTAAAAATTAAAAAATAACATATATGGAAATAAATGGAAATATTTATTTTTAATATTTAAAAAAAAGTTAAAAATTGAGTTATATGAATTTTAAAAATATTTTATGTATAAATAATAAAATTCTTGAAACATTTAAAAGAAAAAGGATATGGAAGAATAATATTTCAATGTAATACTTTATAAAAAGTTTTCAAAGAAAAATAACTTACCATATATCACGTATAGATTTTTTTGTTATCTAATTCCCAAATAAAAAAATTATATTAGCTATTTAATTGGTTAAGAACATTTTTCATGTTCATTTAATTATCATTATTCCTTTTATTTCATTTATTAACAAGTTTTCTTAGTTATTAAATTACTTAAGTTTATGTAGGATATTAAGAGGTTGTTTAGTCATTAATTTTTAAAAAAAGACTTTATAGGATAACAATGGTCAAGTGTTCATGGCTAGAAAATCATATTAATATAATAAATATTATATTTATACATTAAATACACTTTTTCAGACTAATCATGTAACACATTCGGGATAAATGAATCACATCAATTTATGGAGGTGGTAGTCCGCATGTACACATGAGCGGTGTTTTCATTTTACAAAGAGACAGAAGGAAAATAAAACTAGTAATGTTTTACATTTAAATAATAATATTTATGTAATAATTATAATAATAATTAACTAAATCCATTATAATGATTAGTCATGTGAGGAACAAATGAAAAATTAATCACATTGCTTCATTGAGGTGGTAGTCCACATGTATGCTTGAGAAACATTATCATTTTCCAACAGATTGGAGGTTTAGAATATAGATAATATATTATCTTCAAATAATGATAATTATTTCATAAATATAATATATATTCATTAATTAAATACTTATAATGATCTATATGATGTGGTGATTAAAAAGAAAACACATCACTTCATGATGGTTGTAGTCCACACGTACACATGAGTGAAGTTTTAATTTCCCTTATGATGGGAATGAGGTATAAAATAGTTTTTGAATAAAAATAGTAAAATTTAGGTATAGTTAAAAAATTATTTCATTATGTTAGAATGGTTATAATTGATTTTTAATGTGGTAGAAGAAGAAATAATCATGAAAGTGTTTTGGTTTGGACTTATACCTGCTCTTTGGATAACCTCTTTGATTTACACATTAAATCTACCAAGGTAGGTCTTTTGAGGAGAAAAGAAACTCTATGATTTGGTAAGTATAGCTGGTTGGGGGGGCGGGTTTGGAAGATAATGGTTGAGATATAGTGCTCAAAGTGTGTGGATAAGTGATAAGAGGAGGTTCCTTTTTATAAGTGAATAGAGTCACACTCATATAATTATTCAAAGTTTGAAAATAATATAAAGGCTATTTCATGGGAATGTTGAGAAAGGAAACCCAATTTATAAGATAAGATTATTTAGTGTCAACATAAACTTAAAAAATAAAATTTAAACAAGTTTTAAATATATTTGAATCCTTATCTATTATTTTAATCTTTTTAACCCATTTTACCCTTTATCGAGATAATTCACATTTTTACCTTTGTAATTTTTTTATATGAAAAAAATAAAAGGGGCCATATAAAAAAAGTTGTAAATGATGATTAAAATTACTAAATAAATTTTATCATATTCAATTTATAAATATGGAAGAAATTTATTTTAGTATTATTATAAAAAACATATGAAAATTATCTTTTAGAAAAAATCATGTTTTTGGCATAAAAATGATTTACACTTAAATTATTAATATTCTAAATAATAATGATTTTAACTGGATTATAATTAAATAAATTAAATTTACAAGAAATTTGGATTTGGAAAAAACCGAATGGAAACTTCCAACCACACAACTAAATGAAAATATCTAAAAATAGTTTTTAATTAGAATAAAATAGAACTTATGTTCCAAAGAGACAAGAATGAGTTTCTAAATTCAAAATAATGTTTTAAATGAATTATTTTAATCATTAAACACATATCTAGTTTAATCAAAGATCTTATAAATTTTAACTTCGATATTACATCAAGATGATTTAGTAATAGGTATGGTATTATGTAAAAACAATGTTTTTCACTCTTCACCAAAAAGTCAAATACATCAGAGAAATCCAAAAATTTCACCTGATGATAAATTTGATATTTTAAATCAAAAAATAAATAATTTTTTATAAAATTAATATTCTTAAATTAATTTATTGAATTTATAAATTAAACCATGTAATAGATGAAAATTTTTTTAGTTAAAATAATAACTGTTTATGTTTAATTGAAAAATTTATATAAAATTACTTATAAACCTATAATGAATTTTAATGCATAAAAATAATAATTATAAATCATAAATTTTTTATTACTTTGTTTACCTAGCGTTTAAAATTCTTCCCACCATTTAATACGTTCAGTCGTCATAATTTTATTCATTATTTAAACAAGTGGGGGTATTTTTCCCTCTTAGATTTTTCCGATTCTCATGTTGCTTCCTCAGTCTTACGACTCTTTTATAAAACCCTAACATGGAAAATAACTTATTCAAAAACACGTTCTCTCTGTAATATAAAATATTAACTATATTTTATTCATAGGAAATATTTTCTTACAATTGTACCACCTTATTACTCAAAACAAGAGACGAATATGGTATATATTTCCTAAAAAACAAATCATGAAACACATAATTTAATTAAGATAAACTCATAGGTAAGGCTATTCAGTAAGAAACCAATGCCACTATTTCTAGAAATTTTTATGGACTAATAAAACTTAGACACAACATTCCCTTTTTACCAAATTGTATTACACTTTTTCATGGTGATATTTTAAGAAAGACATAATCACCTATCTAAAATAAAATATCATTCCTCTGGTTATTTGTATATCATTTTGGACTACTATATGTTTTCCTCATATGATGGTAAATAGAATTTAACTTCTAAACCATTTATTTCACTAGTTATAGTCCTAAAAACTTCCTTTCACCAACTTCATTCCATCATACTAAATTTGGAGACCACTTTCCATATAATTCCTCAAAAGTTTCCATCAGTATATTGGAATAAAAAATATTATTATAATATAATTGAACTAATGAATGATTCTGATCCAAAATTTAATGATAATATAATTTTAAAGGTGGAATCATATCTTCAAAAGTATCAATCATTCACTTTAACTATTAGATTGATGGTAAAAAACTGTACTAGAAATTAATTCAACGCCTATAGAATTTTGAATCCCTTTTCAAAAAATAGAGGTAAATATGAAAAAAAAATTAACTACCAAAGAGAGAGGGAATCCATAAAAATTGAATAAATATTAAACATAAAATCCAGAAAGCTGATACAAATAGAAACTATATTAAATAGGAATAAAATAAATTGATTTAGTCAATAAATCAAAAATAACATATATCTCATTATTAGCTTGAGATTTATTTGGAAATCCTTCCATGAAATGCATGGATATATTTTTCCATTTCCATTTAGGCACTGGAAAAGGATATAGAATCTCATTAAGTAGTTATTTATAAGATTTATCTTATTAAAAATTCAAATATTCTGTGAAAAAATTAGAAATACATTTCTTCATTTCACCCAGCCAATAATATTCCTGAAGGTACCTATACATTTTATTGTTTTCGAGATGAATAAAAAAACGAGTTATGAGCCTCACATAACAATTCTATATTAAACTGGGAATTACTTGGAATGCACAACCTCAATGAAAATCTCAGAAAACCTTTTTTTATCAATGTAAAATTTATTCAACTTACACTTCTTGACAAGCTCTACCATTTCTTATGAATCAAGATATTACATTTGATATTTTTTAATTAATTCTAGAATATATAACTACACTAAAATTTAACTAAAAGAGTGTGAGTTACTACATGTAAAAATTCTAAGCCAACATTCATTAAACCACTAACTAAAAGATCATGTTCCAAATGTAGCATAGTTAATGATGCATTATGTTTTTGAATCAAGTTATCACCTACCTTGTTTTCTTTACCTAGATTACAGTGAATCGTGGAATTATAATCCTTCAGTTCTAACCGTCCTATCTACTAACGTTTAATTATTTTTTATTGAATATATACTTTAAAAATTTATTGTTAGTATATATTTAAAAATTTTCTCTATATAAATTATGTCTCTAGGTTTTTAAAGAAAAGAACTACTGCAACCAGTTCAAGGCCATGCGTAATATAATTCAAATCAAGGGGTTTCAATTTAAGAAATGTATACACCACCTCTTAATCTTTTTGTTTTGAAACAAAAACAAATTCCTTTAATTAAGAATCACTATAAATGGAATATTCATTATTTATTATTTTGAAGTATGAAACTGGAGTATTAACCAATTTTTATTTTTAATTATTAGAAAAATTCATCATATTCCTTAATCCTGATGAATTTATCTCTTTTTTTGTGTTAAATTGATCATTAGGTTAGATAAATGAGAAATGTTTTCAAAAAACCATTAGTATTAACCTATAAATACAGGAACAATTCGAATCTTAGTGATTTTTATAGGTCTTGGACCCTCTTATACTAGTTTAGTTGGAACAAGATAAATAGTTATACCATATTTAGAAACAGTATACTCAAGGAATGAAATTATCTATAACCAAAACTCACATTTGATAAAATTTACATATAAATTATTTTATTTTAAATATTTCAAAACAATCCTTATATGCTTTTCATTTTCCTCATAAATTTTATAATAAACCATAATATCATCAATGGAAACCATGAAAAATTTATCCAAATTCTTTTTGAAACCCCTATTCATAAAATCCATAAATACATCAGATGAATTATTCAAACGGAAAGTAATAACCACAAAATCCTGATGTCCATAACTTGTAAAAAACATCATTCGAAACATTTGTTCATCCTTTACTTTTAGATAATTGTATTAAAAAAAGAGCTCTATCTTGAAAAAAGTCAAATCACCCCAAAGTTGATCATACTATTCATTGATATGAGGCAATATATAATTATTCTTAATAGTGATGTTATTGAGGGATCTGTAATAAATGAAAAGTCTCATGGAGCCACCCTTATTTTTCAAAAACAAAATTTTATAATTCCAAGGTAATGTGCTAGGATGAATGAAACCTCTACTAAGAAACTCTTTTAATTGTTTTTTTTAATTTAAAAATTTATATTGTATCCATTCATTAAGGGAGTTTTGAAATTATCTTATCATCATTCACTAAATAAATAATAAATTCAACCTTTTTATCTAGAATAAAATCAGGATAATCATTAGGAAACACATCAATATATTCAAATAATACGAGAACAATAATATTTTTTACAATTGATTTGTTTTCCAAAATACCTAGAAGATAACTTTCACTCTGATCATCAACCTATTTCTCTGATTAATGATATAATATCAAAGGTATGAACTCATTATTATATATTAAGTGAAAATAACTATAAAAATTGAATATAAATTATTTATCTCTACAATATATCTTATCATGATAAATAGAAAGACAATTCATACCCAGAATAACTTCAAAGTTGACTAATTGTAATACAAAAAGTTTTTTAGGACAAACCATTCCGTATAAGATAAGATGAAGATTTTGATAAATTCTTGCATCCTTTATACTATCCCCTTGAGTTTTTACCTAAAGTTCATACTTCATTTATTGACATGGAATTTCCATTTTACTTATAAATTTCCTAGAAATAAATAAATTTTTAGATCCTAAATGAAATAAGACATTGGTATAATCAAAATAAGAGAGTAATGTACCCATCACAAACTTATTTGGGTATATTTCATCTATAGTATTAGTAGAAAAACTTTTCCACACTTTTCTATTTTGGATCATGATGATTCCCAACTTGAGTAACTGAAATTGGAAATGTGTTAACATAATAACCCAAATCATTGTAATTAAAACACATAATTGCAACTTGACTGTCTATTTTCTAATGAATTGTCTGATAATAAATTTTTTTACTTATTGTCATGAGCCAAATGAATGTTCTTTACACATTGATAAAATTTTCCTAATCCTATCAAATGTTTTTTAAGTAAATTTTACCGCATTTACAACATGTTGGTAGATTAGATCTAGATTTATCAATTGGATATTTCTCTTATGATTTACACATAGATTTAAGTTTTTTAATATTTTCATGAGGTATGTAAGTGTTATAAAACTACATCTAAAATTTTCAACATATTTAACAATGTCCTCATAACTTTTAAGTTCATTAGTGGCCAATTATCTTTGTAAATTTTGTTTTGGATTGGTGTAAAATCTACAAGTTTGACTTTCATGGTCCAGAATGAAATTCATTGTATACCTAGATAATTTTGTAAAATTTTATTCATAAACAACCACTAAGACTTCTTCCTTTTGATTCAACACCAAAAAGACCATTTCCATCATAAGTAGAAATACTTTAAGGAAAGACTTATTAAAAAAATATCTTTAAACTCTATCCAATCAATGGAATGAATCTCATCCTTTTTATAATATTCTTAATAATATAAAAACATCGATTGGATTCACCTTAAAAATAAATAATAATAATAATTACCTTTTAATGTTTCATGCATATTTTATCCAATTAATTTATCCATACTTTAACCAACACTAGGTCTAATGATCCACTGAAATAAAGAGGGTTCTATTTCATGAAATACTACCCTATAGACATGTTCCTTAGTGGATAATTATGTCCCACTCTTTCTTGGGTGGAACCATTAATAACCTAGATAATATAAGTTCACACATCGACCAAGTGCTATGTTCCTGTCATTTTAGGTTACTGAGTTAGAAGGTTATTATCACCTTGATTCCTTCCATTTTATCTGCTCAGTTTCCTCTACAAAAAACTATTAAAAACATACATGGATTATATAAAATAACATGGAAATATTTAAAATATATATCATCATAATATAATCACAATCTATAATATTTTTATAGTGTCTTTTAGTGTCACCCTAACTTCTATGGTTATCTAAACATTTTCTATGTTATCAAATGTAACACCTAGTAACAATAATAAACCATAATATTGAGTTTCTTATAAAGGATTTAAAATTGTTAAATAACAATGATATTTTTGGTTTATTATTTTACAAGGATATGAAAATAATAATTGTATAATAATGTAGACACTTCCATAAAATACACATTTTCCCACAAAAACTGGACTTCTTAGATTATACCACTATTTCAGTTGAAGACAAATTTTATTATTTTAAGATGAGTCTATAGTGTAAATTTTGACCTAGATATATTTCTTACTCATCATTATATCATATAAAATACATTTGAAATCATGGGATAAAAAAAGATTAGTAAGGATATTAATATTAAGGAAACCTGTCAGTCTTGTAAAAAAACATGAAAACCCCTAATTTTTTTTTACCTTTTTCACAATAAAACTTTGATCACAAGAGTAAAAAAATCCATATGATAAAATAAAAATTTGATAATTTTTTTAAACAAATTATAAATAATTTGAAAAACATGAAGGAATCATGAAGAACATGCTATCTTAAGAAAAAATTTCTTTGGAAAAAATAATTCACCTTTAAATATTCATAAATATTCTTCCCCTTTTGAAATCAAAATATTTCCATAAAAACCCATAGAAAAAATAGGCATCCTAGAGAATTATATTGACAACCCATATTCACTCAAGAGTAACTCGTGTCAAAATAATTGATATCTAGTTAATTCCATAGGAGTAACTTATACAATTATCTCTCTCATTTTCACCATCAAATACTAAATCAAAACATAATTCACTGGAGAGTTATATCAGACTCATACATTGTCATGAGATATATTGGCCCAACCCTCCAGCATATATAATTTCCTAGTACCATATCAAGAACATTTTTTTTAATATTTTACCTTTTAATCATGAAAACATTGAAAAATTAATTTGAAATCATATGAAAAGAACTTTCCATTTTCGAATAAAATTCAAAGAAATATCTCTTCTTTTGAAAACTATTTAAAACAAAAAATTACCAGATGAATGGGAATAAAATCATATTTTAAAAACTAGAAAAACATGTTAAATAATATCAATCAAAAATAACAACTATGAATATAGTAAAAGGTGATAAAGAGGTATATATTAAAAAAAATCTTTTTTTTTCACTTTTATAAAAAATAAAAAATAGTACATACAGAAAAAATAAAAAAGATTAATTTTTTATACTTTTATTTTTTTTATAAAGTTTAAAATTAAATTTATTAAAATTTTAAGAATAAATAAGATAATTCTCAAAACATTTAATAGAACAGGTATTTGGAGGTAACATATTTGAATGGAATACTTTAAACAATTAATTTTTAAAAGAATCCATTTCCTTAAGTTCAGTCTAGTGTTGTATGTTCTCTAATTCTTGAATAATAAAATTATATTATCTATTTAATTTCATAAATAACTTTTTAATATTCAATCCATTATCATTATTCATTTTTTTCATTTATTAACATTTTTTAGTTAGTAAATCCATTAAGTTACATTAGATGTTTTGTGATCGTTTGGTCTAGAATTTTTTAAAATAGTATTTTATAGGTTAATAAAGGTCAATGTGCCTTGGTTTTAGAATCTTATTCATGTAATAAATATTATATTTATAAATTAAATATACCTTTAAAACCAGCCATGTAAGGAATTTATAAAAAATAAAATACATTGTTTTGTGGATGTTGTAGTCCACATATACACACAAGAGACGTTTTTAATTTTTCTATGAGATAGAAAGGAAATAAAATATAAAAAGATTTAACTTTATAGAATAATATTTATGTCATAATTATCATATTATTTCTTGAAACTAATACTAATTACAAGCCATGTGCGGTGGAAATGAAAAACGAATTACATTTCTTCATGGAGGGGGTAGTTCCCACGTACACACAAGCTATGTTGTAGTTTTGAAATGGATGGGAGAGTAAGAAAATAAATAATATATTATATTTTGAGAAATTATTATAATATAATACATATCATATAAATTCATTAATTTCATATTTATAACCTTCTATATATGGTAGTGATTAAAAACAAAACACATCGCTTTGTTGAGGTGATATTCCTCACGTACACATGAGTAAAGTTATCATCTCCATGGGATGTATAGGAGGTGTAAAATAGTTGTTAAATAAACATAATAACAATTAATTATATTTAAAATAATTATTTCCCTATGTAACTATGGTAATCATAGATTTATAAGTAGGTATTATAAGAAATGAACTTGAAATATTTTGGTTTAGAATTATACATATTCCTTGGATAACCTCTTTGTATTACACCTATATCCTTCTGTGAAAGATCATTAGACAATAAAAAAACCTATTGAACCTTCTAAGGAGAGTTTGGGAGGTGTTTGGGAAAATATTAGTTGAGATAGTGTGTTCAAAGTGTGTGGGGGAAGTGAGGAAAGGAGGTTCCTTTTTATAAGTGAATAGAGTGGAACTCTAATAAATATTCAATGTTTTAAAATAATAAAAATTATATTTCATAGTAAAGTTAATCAAAGGAAACCCTCTTTTGAATATAATGTTATTTAGGGTCTAAATCCATTAAAAAAATCACATTTAAACCTGTTTTAGAGATATTTTTTTGCCTCATCTCTTAGGCTAACCCCTTTTAACCCATTTTATCCTTTATCAAAATAACTTAAAATTTTACCTTGGTAATTTATTATAATGAAAAAAATAAAAGGGGAATTATAAAAATAATTGGTTATTTTTATTCCAAATTTGGAGTCTATTATAATAGATTAAATTTCCAAAGGTTCTAGAATATATTTTTAATATAAATACACAACACACATGAAAATATATTTAAAACAAATTCACTTTTTAGGTGTAAAAATGAATTTACAATAAAATTATGAATACTATTAATTATAATAACTTTTATTGGATTATAATTAAAGAAAATTAAAGTTATATGGTATTTTTATCATGAAAAACATAATTATACCATCCAACCGTACAATTAAATACCAAAATCTAGAAATATTTTTAATAAAAATAAAATATGACTTAAGTTCCAAAAAGAAAATCATGAGTTTCAAAATAACAAAAAATGTTTCTAAATGTTATATTTTACTATTTAAACACATATTTTTCAATCGTATGTTTTATAAATTTTAAATTCAATCTAATATCATGATGATGTCATAAAAGTTATGGTATTTTTAAAAAATGTTAGTTTTCAGTATTCATCAAAAAATTTACTACTTCAAAAAAATTAAATAAATTTACTCTATATAAATTTTTATATAATAAATCTAAAAATTAATTTTTTAATAAAATCCAAATTCAGATATATATATATATATAACTTTTAAATAAAACCATGCAATATAGGAAAATAATTCATTTAAAATAATTACTATTTTGTTTCTGATAGAAAAATTTCAATAATGTTTTATATAAAACCATGATTAATAATAATTCATACAATTATTACTTATAAATACTAATATTGATTAATTAATAGGATTATCTGTGTTTTTATTTCATTAATCAAATCATGTATAACAAGTACGATTCATCCTCTCAGAAAAACCATTCAATTGTTGTTTTCTAGTTGGAGTGAGATGGGTAATAATTCCATAATCCCTTAGATGATTAATGAATCCATATCCTAAGTATTCACCAC
Source organism: Viscum album (assembly GCA_963277665.1). Lineage (NCBI taxonomy): Eukaryota > Viridiplantae > Streptophyta > Magnoliopsida > Santalales > Viscaceae > Viscum > Viscum album. The sequence goes on from OY728127.1 coordinate 1,022,886,758, forward strand.
CCCGATCTGATTAGAGAATCTTAATACTATTACCCAGTTGATTATATGCTTCATTTTTAATCTCTTACAACTTTTAAATAGTTTTAAACTTGTCTTTCATCATAAACACATATATATATTGACTAATGGCATTGGTAAAAGTTATGGAGATCCTAAAAACACCCATTTAATGACTAATCATTAGTCCACAAACATCATTTTGTAAGTGATATTATAGTTCTCTTACCCTTTCACCATTACTCCTAAAAGGCTTTTTGTTATCCATTCATAATAAGAAATATTTTCATGTTCCAAATGATTCATAAACAAATGGTTATAATAATATATCCTTATGGAGTCTTTAGATGTGTTTCTGATTTATATATGTTAGTCAAAGATGCCAATGAAAGGTGGTATTAGAAACAAACCTAAGATTATTATTTTGAATGCTATAAACATGATTATCTATATCTGTAATATATAATCTTTTTAACATATTACTGAATCCATAAAACATTTCAATCTTTTATATAGAACAACTCTTATTCTTAATAATGAATGAAAAACTCAACTTTTCCAGAAAAGATATAGAAATCAAATTTCTGTTTATGGAGAGAACATAACAATATTTCTCCAATTCTAGAATTATACAACATGGTAAAATAATATCATAAATATTTTCCTCTAATACACCAAATATTTATTTATTAATGACATAATGATCTATTTCTCCCTTTATTAATGCCATCTTATCCCTAATTCTATTTTTATTAGTACAAATTTTTGATACGCACTCAGTATCTAATTCCTATGAGTCAAATTTGTGGAATTATTCTCTATAAAATTCATATTTATATACTCATAATTATTCTATTTTAGAACATTTCTCAACCCAAGATACCAATCTCTAACTATCCAATATGTTAGAATAATGATTAATTTCAATATGATTTTTGTAAAGTAAGACACAACTTGTAACAAAGTTATATCTATGTGTGAGTATCACATAATGTATCTTTTCAAAAAAATAATTTTAATAAAGTTCTCAAACTAAAATTAGTATATCATACATCATAAATTTTAGTGATAAAAAATACATATTTCACCAAGAAATGAGTCTGATTTGGTGTTTCTCTCACCACTTAGTTATTAAGGTAGTGAATCATCCCAATCATAATAATTGTGACTCTTAGATTGTTGAGTAAAAAAATATTTATCCAAATCCATCTTATGAAAGCACTCAACTCCATTCGCTTGTTAACCAAGTCTTATTTGGGTCTCCCAAATAGTGTAACCCAATGTAAATTCCATGAATATGCTAAAAAATGACAATCAAGAGGAACCAATCTATGGATTGACCTAAATAACATAATAATACATAGTTAATTATTATTTTCTATTATTATACTATATTTTCCAAGTTCACCCAACTTTTGAATGACCTACCTGGTAAGATGATCAAGGTATTGACAAGTTCCATTTTGTAAGGAATATCACACTTAGTATTTTATTGGGGTTTCCTTTTAAAAGTCTCACCAACTTAATATAATTCCTATTTATACTAAATTTATTCCTATTTTAAAACAAATTCAATCTTTATCATCTCATGTTTTATCACATTTTTATACCTTCTTCAAAAAATTTAGTTTTAGAATCCCTATTAATTCGACCAAATTAGTGTGTCCATAACACATTAATGTGTAACCATTTACAGAACCCAAATTTTGTGTTAGTCACCATAATATATAATCCAATGATATCCACGTATATTCCTATTCATATTATTCATATGTTATATGAAATATTCATATAATGGTTTAAAATTATGTGAAATTGATAAACTTCACATGAGTAAGATCGAATCCACTTATAGCCAACCCCACCACTCTAAAATACAGCACAAGACCCTAAGCCTATGGGACGTCTGAACCAAAGATCCCTTATACCTAGTGATACTTTACATTTGATAGAATCCAATTCATAATAATTTGATAAATTAATATGTGTAAACTATTCTCAATAACTAAATCTAAGCTAATAACTTCAATTACAAACTATGGTCAAGGTCGATAAATAAATAATTTTTATAAAGTCATACCCACCATGAAATTTTGGGATTTTTTTCATAGAACAAATTTTTCACATAAATTTTATATACATGATATTGATATTTCATAAATATTTTACTAAACATGAAAATAAAAGTATTTTAATAAATAAATTTACATATTCTTTATTTTTCAAAACAAGATACCCAAATATAAACTTTTAATGTTTTATTTAGGCTTGAAAAATCTCATCTTAATATCTCCAATACTTAAAATATATATAAAAAAATTATAATTAAGTTATTATAAAAATTTAATTAATTTTATTATATATTTAAACTTCACAATAATTTGGGCCGATTTGTTATCATGTTTTTTCCCCATACTATGTTGTCACACAATGTGGTGTTGTGGAAGCATCCTAAACCACATTGTCACAAGACGTAGTGTCATACAAGAATATAAAACATCATATTTTGTGGAAACTCAATGTTATACTAAGAAGAATAATCAAAATATGTTAAAGATAAATGTAATGTTAAGTAACCTGAAAATGATACTCTATTTTTCATTGTGAGGATTCAATTTACATTATCCTAAAACATATGTTGTTCCTAGCATCCATATTATGTCTTATTAAAAACACAATGTCATGTGCCATCAAAAGATACATTTTCAAAAAAATTTGTCCTCAATTTTTACTTGAGACCCTGTTTCCTATCCACATAATATCAAAAGGGGGAATCTTAGGTTACATTAATCCTCAATTTAAGATTAATTCATGAAGTTAATAATGTAAGTTCTGAGAATAACAAAATAACCTTATTTGGTGTTAAAATAAAATTTATTTTAATTTAGTGTTACCTAAAACCCCAATAGATTATCTTTCTTGTAAAATTTATAATTATTTAATTTATGATTTGAAGAAATTATTACCACATCTTAGGATAATTTCTTCGATGACCTTGTTGAAATTCAAAAAACACTTTCGTATTATATTCACTGCACTTTATGGATCAAAGTATAGAATCCAACAAGTGGTGATTCACACATTCTCCTTTGATGTTAAAGAAATTTTGATTTATTTCTTAGTTCTAGTGTGGAGAATCAATCATCTTGTGTTTTTAGTTTTGATTACTCTAAGATCCTTCAATCTTGAAGGAGTTTTTCTCATTTTTTGAGATGAAGAGAAAGGTTATTCGAGAGAGAGGGAAGTATGCTGTGTGCAAGGATTCTCTATTCTAAATTTTTGAAGAACCCTGAACAATTAACATAACCATTTATTTATATACCTAGGGGTTATGTTAAAATATTATTTAATTTCATTCAAGCCATTAAATAATAATATTTATTAAACCCCATTCAAAAATAATAATAACAATATAATTATTTTAGTATGCATGCGCTAACTTTTGTACTAAAAAATATTATTTAACTGGCTTGTGAATTAATATTTTTCATCAGACTTAGTCTTGATTTGTTACAACTCCTCAACATTTATTTATTATTAAAAGAAACACTTTATTCCTATATAAATATTTTATCTACAAACCAATAAAAGCATATTTATTAAATATTCAATGAAATAAATAAATCAGTTTTATTCACAATTTGATGAATAAATACTAATTTAATTAATTTGATTTATATTAATTGATTAAAATTATTCCATTTTCTTGAGAATAATATTTATTCCACTGATTAAATTCAAATATAACTTAATTGAGATCAATATAAACACTTAGTGTGTGACCCTCTTGGATTTTTTCTCATTAGCATTAGGTTGGATCTCCTAAAGTCCAAGATTACTATCTACAAATGGGTCAAGAAACCCAAGAGAAATAAGTTATTTCCAAAATGATGATATTTTCATATGAACTCTCACTGTGTAATATAGTCCATTTATCACAATATCTCCCCAAGAAGGTTTCACATCTATTTCATCATCCTATATTCCTGATATGTCTTTCTTTGAAAATTTTAAATAAAATTCATTACAGAATGTCCATGGAATTTAATTTAGATGTTATATTTCAATCAATGGGATGATATATAAACTTACATAAACATGGAGGGGACAAATCCTTTCTCAAATTATTATTTAACAATATGTCATTCTTGACACAACTAACATATCCAACTTCACCATGAACTATTATCATCATGGATTAAAAAATACATCTAAGTGTGTGGGTCATAACAGGAATTAATAATAATCTTAAAGTATAAGGACCATTTCACCTGATCATAGATAGAAATATATAATGAATCCAACATGTGTATTTACTACTGGATGGTCTATTCTCATAATATCCTATCTTGGAGATTGCAAAGTTTGAACTTCATTAAAATAAACCTCATCCACTTATGAGTACTCACACCTAAAATTACATATACTATGTTCCCTATAACTATATGTTATCCAAACATAGAACTATTTTTAATAATATCATCATTAAATTTAAAGAATCTCATTATAGAGGGGAACTTCTATGACCATATTAATGCGATTTATACTCTATGACATTATCACATCAATTTTATACATAAGAAAAATAAATATGTGATAAGATATTTATATTTATATTACCTCATTTTAGTATTCATGTAATATGAAGCACAAATTAATAGTTTCTAGGGAACCAAATCCAACAAAATACCACCTTCACTAGATCCAATTTCTAATAATCGGTTAGTCCCCACATGAAAAGTTCCTTATGTAAATTATGCCTACAACTTCTTGGCCTAGAATGTTTTAGTGTCTAGGGTTTTTAAATCCATTTGTTTGTATGGAAAATCTAATTACTGCAACATTTATATCTTCATAAAATCTATCAAGAAGTGATATAATCGAGTATCCACCTCCTATTCCCATGTCAAATTCCTAACATCCTTACTAAATGCATAGTCAAATCCAATCATAAAATAATAAGTCTCTTTCTGTTGGTATTACCCAAAATCAAAATAGGGTATTTCTAAAACCATTTATTTAGATTAATTACAAGCCACAACATACTTAGATATTATAGATATGGAAACCACTATCTGTTAGAAGTTTTTCTTAAATATTACTTTATCCTTTTCTATGATACTAGATCAAATTGAACCAAGTGTAGACAAGTGTTCAATTACATTGAATACTAGTATTTTCACTTCTCCACACACAAAGAACTCAAACAGTTTTTCTTTTAAAAGTAATTCTAGATAGTTCTAACTAAAAATATATGCAGTTATGTTTGATCTATTTTATATTCACCTATTAAAATTTATTCATCTGTATTATCAAACATTAGTATATATGATGACACATGAGATGAATTCTTTGAACGTAATCTTGTGAAATTATTTTAATCACCATTATATATTGATATTCCCATGCATGTCCCAATGAAAAGATTATATACCAAAAACAATTCATTCTTGACGTTTTACAAACCATATTTTTAAAAACATAGTTAATACATTTACTATGAATATACTGAGAAAACCCATAAATATATTTTATAGATATTTTTCTCTGGAATGAGGTTTCTAATTTATGTCATAATTGGAGATATTTAATTCGTTAATATTTAAAAACTAGTAAGACACAATCATTTTTTCATTTGTTTCCAATATATTTTTTAATACCCAAAAACTATAAATAAAGAATATTTTATTTGATAGTTTGGGGAACACACATCCTAGAGTCTAAGTGAACCATAATTTAGTATACCGTTATAACCTAGTTGTTAAAATGGCAGGTATGAATAGTAAAAATACATTATGAAAAGTATATGCATTAAAAATGTAAAAAAATCATTTTTTATCTATTGATTATAAATAAAATAAGAATCATTTAAAAGAAAAATAATTGTTTTCTGAAAAACTAAAATTTTTCTAAAGGACGGTGTCGTCAAGCTTTTCACACATAAATTAAAATTAATTTTTAAGAAGTTTATGAAAATAATTTGAAAAAAATATAATTATTTTTTGGAACAATAATATGAAAATTATCTTAGGTTGAATTTTTGGGGTTTTTCAAAAATGTTTTTTTTTAATATTGAAAAATACAGAATTTTAATTGAGAACAACCTTTTCATTTAAATAATTTATAATGTTAGATTATATTTTTAATTGGTTTTAATGAAAAATTATTTCATTTTCATAAAAATTAATCCAATTTACATCATTGGAGTCATTTTTATGTTTAAATTTTATGTAATTTTTTTTTAAACTTTTGAACATTTTCCCTTTAAAAACTCGCTTTCTCATCATATATTTAGGATTAATTTTAAATTAAAAATATCCACTTCTGGAATTAAATTTATAAAAATGGATTCCATATTTGGAATCATCATAATTTATACTAAATAATAATTTCAACATAATTTTTTATGAAAATTAAAAGTGAAAATAGTAAAAATTAATCACCATGATTTAGGTAAAAATGGATTTACTGGGAGAATAAACTACGAAAATAAGGGTTTAAAATGTCATAAAAAAATATCCAGCACGCATTATATAGCCATATATAGACCTTATATTTTTATTTCACAATAATGGGCCATTTTGAAGTCTTTTTTCCAGAAACAAATTTGGGTATGATTGTATCTTTTCCAAAATTTCTAAGTGTTCCACTCACCTCACTTATAGAAATCGACCCCATCCTCTCCTATTCATACTTTAAAACAATTTTGATTCAGACAATACATAACAAAATCAATTTGAAACATCTATGATATTATCCTAGAATCCTTATTCTGGTCATAAATCAAACATAGTAAATATTTAGTGAAAACCTAAGGGGGATACCCGAATAAGTGGTAACGTTCTTCAATGATCATTTTTATTTTATTTCTTACTCCACCCATTTAATTATTTAAAAACCATGATGATATAATAAAATAATTATCTTTCATGAAATTATATGTTTTTATATTAATTTCATGACCTAAAACCACCTCAACTTCCATAAATAGGGTGACAATATCATCATTCATGTGTATATAGAACTACCACCTCGTGAAGTGATGTCATTTGTTTTTCCATTACCACCTTTCACTATTTAGTATGATGTTGGATATAAAGTATATAAATTAAATTTATAAAATAATTATACCTTTGGAGTCATTATATTCAATATAACTATTTTACTTTTCAATTTGTAGGAGATATGACAACATCACTCGTGTGTACAACGAACTACCGCCAAGAGAAGTGATGTGATTTTTCATTCACTAACGCTTTACATGGAAGGTGATAAGGATGATGTTTATGATTTTTTTGATATAAATTACAAAATCATGATATAAATGACATATTTATCCTTATTAAAATTATATATACATATATATATATCATTTTCAGTTTTACCTTTTCACTCAATGAATGATGATAACATTCTCATGTACGTGTGGACTATTGCTTTCACAAAATTTTGTGACACTCTTTTCATTAACACCCATCATGAATGATATATATAAGTATATTTAACTAAATAAAATGGTATATATGATATTATGATCATTATTTTAATAAAATATATTACTTACCTTCTTTCTAAAATATTCATTGGAATATGGAAACGTTACTCAGGCTTACATAGGGCCTACCATCTCCATGGTCGTATAATTCATCATTTTCAAAGACATATTTCTTGATTAACTTTAAAAGTATAATTGGTGTGTAAATATGATAATTATATGATAATTATTATTATGTAGATTATGAAACTATATAATAGACATAAGAACTGGAAGTTTCATGATAAGGAATGGATGAGAAAATAAAGAAATTGACACAAAAAATAATGAATATAATGAACGATTATTTATAAAATAATGATATAATGTTATAAAAGCATCATATATGATATTATAAAATATTAATTTTTTTCAGGTACAAGTTAATTACCTGTTTAAAACCACTATATAGGAGTTTAAGTCACGTTCAACCAAAAGGAAGCCTGAGGTAAGGGATTTCATCTCAATTTACATTCAATTGAGGATTTTTATTATGTACCATTTCAATTTTATGTGGTGTATATGCTACCAATTTTTACATGTAATATCATTAATCATTAATAATTCATAATATTTTATGTTTCACTTGGAATCATTTTATCCAAGGATATTTTACTTGAAAATTACCAAGTGGTAAAAGTTATTATACAATCTCACTTTCTTATATGATTGTTAGCTTCCTCTTGAAACAATCACTTTCTTATCATAATTCTTCATTGTAAATTACATTTATAATAAATTTATATATTATTGTATAATAGATATAATTATTTCTAAATATTTACACCATTTTTATATATAATGTTTACTTTGAAAATTATTTGATTAACTAGGGAAATATTGATAAATTCGTATCCTTTACTCAATATGGATACATAATGATATTGAAAATTGTTTATGAAATATATATAAATTATTTTATATATGAGTAATGATGTGAATATGAAATACATAGGCGAGACATGGTTATATAGAGCCTTTAAATAATTCAGCAGTCTCATGAGATGAATTAGTTTTCCAAATTATATAGGTCTTTGCCAAGTACTTTTAAACTGTCCTGAGGTGAGATCTTGATTGTAAAGGTATCATGTACCTAGGAAAAATGATTTAATATAGTTATTAATTTAATTCTAGGAGAATTCAACTATTATTACCATACATGTAATTTTCACTATGATATTATCTAGGGATATATCTCATTCTATGTTTATTGATTAAATGGAATTTGTTTTTAGTTATTTACCTTAATATATTGATTCTAACTTATATTAATAAGATAATGAAGTTATTTAAATTGAATGTTTGTTAATTTATTTACCTTTCATGCTTATTATGCTTATGGAATAATGATAGCTTCTGCTGTACTTAACCCTTACTGAGAAATTGAGATCACCCTTATTTTGTTTCCTTTCACCAAGATTCCATGAAGTGTACTATGATTGATATTCAAGGATATGTTTGAGGGTATAATGTTTTTCTTGAAAATTTTTTGTTTTAATATTTATATTCAAATATAATATAATAATTATCTATATATCTAGTTTATGAAGATTATTAAACTATTCGGTCCTTCGAGATAAGATTTTGTGTATCTTACCCTAATGTGTTAAAGTAGATACCAGCTACGGGCCACTGAGGTCAGGGTCAATATAGTTAGTATTCGAGGAATTTTAGTAGAAATAGTTTTAAATATATCTAGTAAGACATAGATTAGGGAACATATACATATGATATACTTTGATGATAAGTATAGATGAACATTTTAATGTTTTGGTAAGGTAAATATTATGTGGGTTTTTCTGGAAATAGATCCCTGTATGGATACTACAAGTTAACGTGGTTCTAAAATAAATGTAACTAGGAATAATAACTCTAAAAACGGAATATTTGGATTGAAATGATCATTACCTAGAGATCAAAAATGGGTATTACTATACACATGGTTTGACACTCCTTAGTGGTATGCTTAAGATAATTCACATTTTCTTTACCAACCATTATAAAGGATTTGAATATATAATGAAAATGAATGAACTATGTTAAACCTATGGTGTCATAGATTAAAAAAACAGTTTTATGATTTAATAATAATATAAAGGATTATATTTTTTTCCACTTTGATTATTGTTTCTCAGATCATGTTTTTTTTAGTCATAGGTTTGAAATTGAAGGAATCATGTTAACATTGAATATAAATGATGAGGTGGTTACTATGAACAACCAAATGGGTTTATAAATAGAGATAAAGATATTTTTATTGTGCTTAATCAATTTTTCCATTACAGAATTAAAAATATATACCTTAACTAACACCCAGACTCATCAATGAAGAGAAGGATGGAGTTCACCAAGATCTCAATTGATATAGATGATGGTGTAAATAATGATCTATTTTCATCATATAATAAATGTGGAAGGATAAAACTAGGAAAGTTTCTAAATGGAATTGGAAAATTCATTATATGTTGTAAAGAAGGGTATAAAGCAAATAATTACTAAGGAAAAATAATGAGTATGATAAAAGGAAATGAATCTCTTCCTTGGGATCCATTTATATTTCATTGTCTTAAATTTAGAGATGCTGAGGATTATCCAAGTTAATGGACTCTTATAAAGGTTAAATCCTATAACAAGGATGGACCTATTTAGAAATAAAATAGATGATTTATTTATTTACGTGGAATCAAGATTTATATTGTAGCATAATTTTTATTCAATGGATAGAACCTGATGGAATAATGCTAACATTTAATGTGAAGGACAAGGTAGTGACATTGGGAAACCAAATGGGATGACGACTAGAGTTAAATATATTATGATTATACCTAATCAGTTTTTCTGAAATATGTTTTTCTGCATATAAATTAACCAACTCCAAAACTCACCAATAGAGAGAAGTATGCAGCTCTCTAAGAGATTGAGTTATGGATACCATAGAGGAAATAAAGATTGATTTCTATCATATAAGAAATTTTGAAGAAAAAACCTATAAAAGTAGCTTAATGGAATAAGAAAATTATTTATGTATGGAAAGGAAGGGCATAAATCATATAATTGCTGAGGAAAAATGAAGAGTATGATGGAAGGAAATAAATCTAATCCTAGGGATCCATTTATAGTTGTCTTAAATGTAGATAATCTAGACATTATTTGAGTATATTAACTCTTCAAAAGTTTAAAACCTAGACCAAGGATGTACATATATAGAAATAATATGAATGACTATTTTATGTATGGGGATTCAAGAATTAAATTATAGATGAATTTTTACCAATGGTATTTTGGTGATAATTATTATGTATCATCTATGGATTGTGTTAAAATTTAGGAAAACATGTTTCTTCATTATTTTAAGGGTTATGGACACAATCATGGATTTATGACTTTAATATGAATCAAAAGTTCAAAGTCCTAAACACCCATTTTTGGGTTTAATGTGATGGGATTTGACCAATATTAAGGATATTTTAAGTGAAATTTATGGAAAGTATATGTTTTAGTGGAAAATATTTTTTTGTAACAGTAAATTTAAATTTTATATAAATAAGTTTAATGGAATTGGTATCCTTTAGAGTTAATATGATCATTAATAAGATTATAATAATTTTCAAAAAAAAATTTTAGACTGTTAAAAAAAAGTTTTATTGAAAACATTAGTAGAAAAGGTTTTTTAATTATTAATTTTACCACAGGAATGTACATCATACTTTTTTGGGAAATGTTTTGGAATTATATTAATATAGTTTAGTAAAAGGAAAACCCGCATGCCGAGTGACAACCCATCACATCCATAAAGGCTGTGAGGCTTGAACCAATGACCAAAGGATAATATGGGTTTAACACCTAACACTAGACTACATGATATCCTAGTTAATATGTCATTAGTTAGAAAATTTGAGAAATTAATATTAATGATGAACTAGTGGTGTTAATTTTGTGGTTTAGAGATTAATGTATTATTTTGGAAAACTTATTCTAACTATATTGGTTTTGGGGAATAGTTATATATATAGAATTAATTATAACTCTTTAATGGATCTTACGATCCATTAAAATATTATTTTAGTGTTTTGTTATTAAAAAAATTCATTTTTTGGATATTCATTTCTTGGGGGTAAGTGATGAATTAGAAATTGGTAGATACACAACCAAAAAAAACTGTGCTTATGAAATAGAAACGTATCAACTAAGTATATTTACTTATATTCTTAGATACTAAAATATTTTCTCATCCTTAGTAAAAGGATCTTTAATAAATAATTATCCTATTACATTTATTTGTGATAAATTATATAGTATTTTGTATCATCAAGAATTTATAGTTTTAAGAACCTTAACTTTTCATTGACCATTCAATTGATTGTGATCAATAACATCAATCACTCCCCATAATTATTTATTCTTTTCTTTTATTCCCATATCTTCACTTTCTTCCTATTTTCTCTTACTTATAAACATATTATTGTATTATTTCATATAAAATTTTGTGACATACAAAAGGGGACTAGATACTCCTAGGGGGGGATCAAGGTATGGATATTCATTTTTAAATTATTCCAACCCCACCTAATCTCAACATCTCTATAATAATTGTCACTCTATTTTCTATTTAGTGTTTATATTTCTCTCAACCTTTCAAAATTCATTTTATGATGATGCATAGAATGTAATTCTAGAAAAAAGGACAAGGAAGAACATATTTTTACTTAGTTCACCCTCACTAGGATACATCAATGAAGAATAAAATCGAAATGTATAAATATACCAAATTTACTATGCCTCACTACCAATTCAAGGTTTAGGATAAATCACTTCTATGTATAGGATAACTACCTTTACAATATTTAGGTTCAGATCATTGCTTTCCAAGGGTCACTCCCACAGAATTTATTCTATAGACCACTGTCAGTGGAATGTATCACTTTCTTCCTCTTCCTTTTCTCACTATTCGAAAAAGGATTAACCCATAGTTTATGGAAATATAGGTCCCTTAATTAGTAATAATGAATGAATTATCAACTTTAGGTAGATTCTCTTTTACTGGGAAATCACATATGAACACTTTAATGATGCTCACTGCCTTTATGAATCCCCCATATTTCAAAAATCTCAATTTTCCTTCACGAAGCACCATCCTTTCGCGAAGCTCACTTAGATTTCAAAAAGATCATTCCTTTCATAAAGATAACTTAGCCTTTGTGGGATCCTATCTCTTTTAAAGTATTTTTCTCTTTGAGTTTTTAATTTGATCCTTAGTGGCCAATTTTTTTTCAGGGATGGATAGCCTTTGTTGGTGAAAATGACCTAAACATCAAGGATGTACGATTGTTTGAATTAATGGATTCCAGGTATTGATGAGATTAAGTGTAAACTAGGTTCATAGTATATTGAGAAGATTTAAAGGGATAATTGGCAGAAAAATAAACCGTTAAACATTTACCAGACATGTAAGGGGATTACACATTGTCAAATAGTTCAAGGATTTTAATAAAAAATATTTTAGTTGAAGAGTTTTTCATAGACAACCATTAAAACATTCACATGATGTGTAAATGAATTATAATTTGTATAAATACCCAAAAAATAGTTTTAAGGTTTCTATGCGGCTGATTTTGTTTCCAATCATCTACAGTTCCTATCCTCTCGAACCTAGGGAATTCTCTAGAAAATTTTAGACTTCCAAACCCCCTTATGGATATAACTTTCACACGATCAATCCTCAGTAAATTCCTTTGGTTATATTTATTCTTTCTCTTCATTATTTTCCAACATATTATGATAAAATCCCTTTCCCAATTGTGTTACTAGTTTTTATCTTGTTCAATTTTGATCCAGTAACCTATTTAAAATCCTCCACATATTCTTCTTCATGGTCATTGTCCATTTGAAGCACTGTTGGTTGTTTAGTTAAAGGTAGGGGGACTAAATCTCAACCTTATGGTTTTATTAAGACAATTTTGTATGATTTTGTGATAGCATCACAATTGAATGCACCGAAAAAAAATTAAATAATTGAATTATATTATACCTTAAATTCTTTGGTTTCAAATGGATTTGTAATTGGATAATAGATTAATGTATATTTGTCATGACATGGGAGTAGGGTTGATTTTTTGTTATAGAATCCAAAAATTATGGCTTATTGGTTATTTATATAATTACTAATCAATTGTGAATTGAGTAATAAGGGAAATTGAAAGAATAATGGTAATTTTCATAATTAACCATTGAAATATATGATGTGATATTATTTTATCCATGCTGTATGAAAATAATTGTGTTCCATGCCGAGATGCTTATATAATGGGATATGATTAGACACTTGGACACTTATATTCTATAATTCTTATAGTGAGAAAGCCTGGACTAGTACCATGTTGTAATTATTATAGAGGTTTGACCCAAAAATTTTGTAATGCTTATTGTTCTTTGATAGGAAGATATTATAATGCTTATAGGGATTTGAACTAGTTTGGTTATTTTGATTGTACTGTGGTTATATGGTGGTCTTGGTATGGTTGTAAGACATGATTAGAGATATTTCAACATGTAAAATAGGTAGCATGTTTTACCTGGGTTATATGGTTGTGGTTGGCATAGCTGCAAGACATGCACCAAGATATTCCAATACAGAGCTGAAGTGGGTTTTTATATTTATTTAATTGTTGAATTTATTTGTACATCTATCTTTCGATTTATTCCATACACTTATTAGTAGATTGGTTTTGTTTAGAAACACTGGCATCAACCTACTAAGTTATACTCACACCCTATTCAATCCGTTTTTGGGCACCAAAGCAGACTTTGTGGATGCTTATTTGTATAAGGGAAGTGGACCTTACTATTGAATTCTTGTTGGTTATTGGGATGGAGTTTGGATATGGGACACGAATGGGTCACGAGAACTAGAACATTACGTCTTTTTTTGAGTTTTCTAGTATTTTCCTTGTATTGTTCTATCATCTCATTTAGTTACATTCCAAAATGTCATTATATTATTCCTTTTGATTAATTGGATTATTGAGTTGGTTTTTATTGCTGTCTTCTACATTGTTTTACTATAATTATTTTTGTTTTATTATGAATTTTTTATTCTACAATGACACTTCATATAAAGGGGGTATAGTCTCCTCACTATACTATCCACACCCTACTACTAGTTGGAAGACTCTAGTATATGGCGGGGGATTCTTGTGGTCCCGTAACCAACCCTTTCTATCCATATGATAGAGTTTCATATTGGGGGATGTTACAAAGTGTTATCAGAGCATCTGGTTTTGTTTCATTACTATTTAGGATATGTAGAAAGAAGAGTAAGATGTGTTGGGACTCAGAAATGGGACTGTTCATGGGAGTTTCTAACCCATTTATGAGGGAAAATCTCAGTACCTAGGGATGGGATTGCTATCAATAATGTGTTCTTATCATAGTTGATATTATTTCAGCTTGGGTGATTAAAATGATGTGTGAGTATTATTCTTTTATAATGTCATTATTTATCAAGATTTATAATCATGGCCTAATATGGAATGATATAAGAATACCTGCATTATAATAGGTATATAGGAATATATTTACATGCATTCTTCATGATAGGGACTTATTTATTTTTTCATGTGATATATACATTCTAGTTAACCTGAAATATGATATATCTGTTTCATTGGATAAATAAAAATTTGTTTTTTGATCATGCTAAAATACTTTTAATCCATGTCAAGAGAGACCAAGAGTTAATGGTTCTCTATTGAAGTCTCCTGTAAGGTTGACCTTATTGTTGGATAGTTATATATGATGTTCATTTGTATTTTAAAGAAAAAGACACCTCATCATGTTTGACTTGAGCATCAGGAGAATGGAAATCAGCAAAATCCTAATATATCTAAATCAAAACTTCCTTTAGTTCTAGAGGAGAATATTAATGTTTGAATTTATAAAAACTTCCTAAGGTTGATGGGATCCATGGAAAGGGAGACTGTTCATATCATTAATTTTATTTATGAGTCAAAAAGATAGTTTTAACTTCAGCATCCACCTATATTTATAGTGGAAGGGGGTCCCTAGATAGCCGAGTTTTGGATTGAGTTATTCCAGAAAATATTCAATCATCTCCAAACACCTATAGATAGGAGGGTGAAGCTTGCTATATATATGATCGATGGACCTACCAAGTGTTGGTGGGATGTTCTAGAAGAAGAAATGTAGCAGGATGAGAAATCTTAGAAAGAATTCAAGAAGAAGTTACTGATCCTTTTCTATCTTGAGACCTTGAGGGATTAAAAATATTGCAAGTTCATGCATCTGACATAGGAGAGTTTGTGAGTGATGGACTATGATGGATGTTTGACCGAACAACAATTCTTTGTAGTATCTTTGGAAGATGATTAGATCCCCAAGGTATGAAATTTATAGGAAGGCCTTTTTTATGAGATATAGTCATAGGTGAATATTTTCTGATTAAGAATATTTGAAGACATGATGAATATGTATCTCATCATGGAAGGCAATCTAAAAGAGGATACCAATATTAGATAGGCGATTTCAGAAGGAAAATTTGGGAGTTCTTATTTGAGGGGTAAGAAGAACTATTATAAAAGTTTCCAAAACAGAAGTAATGGGAAGAGAAATCAGGTTAGTGGAATACCATCTCAAGATCATGTCCCATTTGAGTTCTATTAGTGTGGGATGTTTTTTTTACCAGCACCAATAGTGTCCTTACCCTATAGTAGAGTTTCATATCTCTAGTATACTGGGTCATCCTTAAAGGTTCTATTTGAACATTCCATAGTTGGAAAGTGGCAGAGGATTAGGACAAGCACTGGAATTGGGAAGGGGCTGAGCTACACCTCAACCGGTTGGTAGTTGGAGTTCCAATGGCCGTTCAAGATAAGGCCAGGGCCAGGGTACCCCAGTGCATGAGTAACTGTACTAAGCCTGGGAAATAGCGTAGGGTAGTCATACTGGAGCCCAGGGAAGAGGGAAAGGTTAGTTTCATGTTATACAGACTACTCTGACTAACGGGAATGCAAGAAAGGCTACCATTAGAGGTACGATTCTTGTATCATATACCATATATTGAATTTTGTTTGATATAAGAGTATCACATTATTTTTTATCTAATCTTTTCGAAAATGGTTTTGTATTGTATTTGGAAAGAGTACATGGTGTTTTAACTATCGACACATCATTGGGAGTGTGGTATGAAAATATCAAACGTTCCAAGATGTGTTCTCAAGAGAATGGCTATTAATATTTATTTCTAGAATCACTCATGATGGAAATGACATAATTTAACTTGATTCTTGGTATGGATTGGTTTTTTCTATACCAGGATCATATCTTCTATTACAGGAGGAGTGTAACCTTTCTATCTCTAGATAGAAATATCTATTCTCACTAGGGGGAGTGGAATCGTCAAGCTGGTTGTGTGGGATAAATTTAGTGAAGATTGGATTTTATCATGGCTCATATCACTAGTCATTCTCTAGATGATGTGGAATATAGTAGGATTATTTTACTCCAGTGGTAGACCATTTCTAATTTTTTTTCCTGATGTGTTATATGGATTACCACTTGAGAAAGTTGCTGATTTCACTATCGAGTTGGTGCCGAGAGAAGATCCAATTTCTATTCTTCCTTACCAATTGGAACCAACATAGCTTTGAGACTTGATGGTTTATTCAGAAGATCTAGAATCAAAAGGCTTCATATAGACGGGTACATCTATGTGAGGTTCTCTAGTCCTCTTCCCCCCAAATTCTGATGGATCTTTGCACTTATGTGTGGTATATTGAAGGTTAAACCCGATGAAGGTTAAGAACTGATATCCTTTTACACGCATTGAAAATATTTTTGATAAGTTGAGAGGTGCTAGGATCTTATACAAGATTTATTTGAGATCATAATATCATTAGTTGAGGGTGATACTATGGGACATACCTCAAACTACTTTTAGGAGCATGTATGACTTGTATGAATTCATAGTGGTGTTGTTAGGGTTGACTAATGCACCTGTGGTATTCATATACTTATTGAATATGATCTTTCATCTATTTCTATTTTGGTTTTTTGTATATTTCGTCAATCATATATTAATGTAATCCCAATCAACGAAAAATCATGCTAAACATCTTGACATCATCTTGTTTGTATTGAGGGAGAACCAGCTTTACGCCAAGTTAACTAAATATAGTTTCTAGATAAATAAAGTTAATTTCGTGGGACATGTTATCTTAGAGGCAGGATTTTCATTGGACGTAGATAGTGGAGTAGCCATGATATCGTGGGAACAACCTATGAATGTCTTAGTAATATGGAGTTTTCTGGGTTCAATGGGTTATTATCGACATTTTATCATTGATTTATACTATTTGGTAGTGCCAATGTCCAGGATAACCAAGAAAGGGGTGAAGCTTGTTTGGTTTGATTATTGTGAAAGATCTTTCCAAGAGCTAAAATTTAGGATGATCTTAGCACCTATACTCACTCTACATGTGCCGTGAAAATCATATACCATGTACTATGACGAATCCAAAGTTGGACTCTGAGAAATTATAATACAGGAGGATTGAGTGGTTGCTTATGGATCTAGGAAGTTGAAATTTAATGAAAGGAATTACCCTACTCACGATGTATAGTTATTATCAGTGGTACATGCTTGAAGATGTTGGAGAAATTATATCATAGGTGGGTGGTTTGGGGTATACATGGATCCCAATAGCCTCAAGTACATATTTTGTTAGCAGGACCTTATCCTTCCGCAGAGGTGTTGGGTTGAGTATCTATATTCTTTCAACTTTGAATTGGATTATACATGAGGAAATGGAATCATAATTGAATATTCTCTGAGCCGAAATACACAGAAAAAGGAAATATGAGAGTCCTGTGACATGTGGTGGATAGTGTCCCTCTTTGAAAAGATGCATCTGGAAGTTCAATAATCTCAGGGGTGAGTATATATAACTTCAAAATCTGTTATACCCATGATTTTGGACTAGAATAAGACCAAGAATTTATTTGATATAGACGGATTGATTCTGAGAGAAAAATTTTATGGTGTGGAGACACCAACATGATGGTCTCTTGGAACTTTTAATTCTCTTCTTTTCCAGGGTCGAGTATGGGTTCATAAGGGCTTTCATGTGGAGATGATGAGGAAGTTTCATGATTTTAGATGGGTGGTACATCTTGGTTTAACAAATATGTATGATGATATCCATATACAGTACTGGTGGACAATAATGAAGAAGTGGGTGTAAATTATTGTGGCTAAATGCTTCACTTTTCAGTAGGTAAAAGCCGAGCATCAGAGGCTGATGGGCCTTTGAATCCTTTACCCATCCCAGAGTGGAAATGAGATGATGTCAGAATTAATTTTGTGAGAGGACTACCTAGGAAGACCCATAATAATGATACTTTACGGGTTGTTGTGGATTGAATAGCTAGGGTAGTCCAATTTTTACCTATTAGGGAAACCTTCATAGTTGAATATCTGGGAAATATTTACATGCAAGAAGTAGTTCATTTGAACGGTGCTTTGGGGAGTATAATTTTAGATAGAGACAATTGTTTCACATCATGTTTCTGGTATGGTGTTTAGAAATCCTGGGGAACACAAGTTAATTTAATCACATCCTATCATACATATACTGAAGGTTAGTCTGTGCAGACTGTTCAGGTTTTGGAGGTTGTGTTATCTGCTTATGTTTTGGATTTTTTTGGTTTCTGGGAGTAACATATATCACTCATGGAGTTTTTATATAATAATAGCTTCTAGGTATAGATCTAAATGTCACCCTTTGATTAATTATATGGAAGGCCATGTCATTCACCTCTTTGTTGGCTGGAGGTAGGCGAGTCAATGCTTGTTGGGCCTTATCTCATTTAGGGGACATCTGAACATGTGTTTTTGATATGAAAATGGTTTGTGACCATGTATAGTAGGCATAAATCATATGATGGTCATTGGAGACAACCTCTGGAATTCTAGGTTATTCAACATGATTTATTTCAGGTTTTGACTAGGTCGGGCCAATGTTGTATCATGAAATAAGGAAAGATAGCTTCTAGGTTTGTCAGGAAATTTGAAATAGTGGAAAGGGCCAGTCCAATGGCGTACCATTTAGCGCTTCCACAGTGCTACACTGCCATGCATGATATGTTCCACATGTCGTAACTATGATGATATATTACAGAACCTTCCAAAGTGATATATATAGCATACATTGTGCTTTGTGTTGATATGTATTTTGGGGAACGTCCATTATAGGTTGTGGATCATAATGAGAAATATTTTTGGGGTCAGACTATACCGTTGGTTAGAGTGATGCAGAAATACAAGAATGTTTAGGAGGATACTTTGGAGAGGGATTTTGATATGTGAACACAGTGGCTAGAATTTTTTGGTGAGACCTCATAGTGATTCTTAGAGAATCTTGGGGATGAGCTGTTATAAGGTAGGGAGGTTCTAAGATCCTGTCATTTTCTTGGTACATTTCTGTCAGAGTTTTTTCATTTGAGCCTTAGTGACCTAGTCTTATTCCGAGAAAAAGATCTTTTTTTGGAGAAAATGAACTAAAGTCTGGGGATATAGTATTTTTTATAATTAATAGAGTCTAGGTAGAAATGGTATTAAATGTTAAATTAGAACTTGGTAAGTCGATAAGATTTAAATGGATGATGGGTTGAAAACTCAACTCTATAATAGTTACACACCATGTAAGGGAATTACATGTCGTGTAATTGTTCATAGGTTTTAATAAAATAAATTTGAGGTGATAGAGTTTTCATAAAAAACCATTAAAAAATATTTACACGACATGTAACTTAATTTCACACTATGTAAAATCATGTCTATCAGTTTAAACTATCTGTGATACTCATTTTTTTTCTAATCGATTGTCTCCTCTTCTCTCAACCTTAGATAATTCTCCTGGAAATTTTGGAGTGCTGAAACCCCTTCTGGACAACCTGTTCATGTGATCAATCCTTGATAAGTTCCTTTTGTCTGATTTCTTTATTCTATTCATTCTTATCCAACCCATTGGGGTTAAATATCATGAAAAATTCCATTTTTGGTTTTTATCTTAATCAATTTTGATCTAGGAACATCTTTGAAATCATCCACTCCTTCTTACTCATTAACGTTGTCCATTGGGAGTGTTGTTGAATCATTAGTAAAAGGTAGGGTGTCTAAATATCTACCCAATGGGTTGATTATGAAAATCTTGTGCAATATCATGATCGTTCCATCAATGTGTGCACCATAAACCAATTAAATAATGGAATGATATTATCCCTTAAATTCCTTTGTTTTCAAATGGGTTTGTAATTGGATAATTAATTAAAGTATGTTTAGCATGACATCGACTAGTGATTTAATGTTATAAAATCCATAAATTATAATTCATTGCTTATTGATATAATTTTTAATCAATTGTGAATTGAGTTGCATGTGGAATTGAAATAATAATGGTAAATATCATAATTAACAAATGAAATATATGATGTGATATTGTGATATCTATGCGGTATGATAATAATGGTGTTCCGTGCTAAGATGCTTACATAATGGGCTAGGCCCATACACTTTCAAACTTATATGATGTAATTATTATAGTGAGTGGGACCAGATCAGTCCCATGCTATAATGGTTATATGGATTTTACCCAGAAATACTATAATTTTTATAGGGGTTTGACTGAGATATGCTATAATGATTACATGGGTTTTACCCAGTTTGGTTTTTGTGGTTATAACATGGTAATATGGTGGTTTTGAAATAGTTGTAAGACATGTAGAGAGATATTCCATCATGGTGCCAAAGTAGGTTCTTTTTCCTTGGTTATATCGTTATGGTTAGCATGGTTGTAAGACATGATCAGAGATATTTCAGCATGGAGCAAAAGCAGGTTATTGTATTTATTTAATTGTTGAATTAATTAATACACATGTTTATAAATTTATTGCATACACTTCTTATTATACTGGTTTTGTTGAGACACAGTGGTGTGTACCTACTAATTTATACTCACACCCAATTCGAAATCCATTTGGCACCTAAGTATACTTCATGGATGAAGGTTGGGACAAGGTAAAATGAACTTTCTATCAAGCTAGAGTTTTGATATGGTACTGACTTAGTGGTCGAGACCCGAAACATTGAGTCTTTTGTTTGATTATATTATTATTTTTCTTATATTGTTCTAGAATGAAATTTATTTACATTTTGGAATGTCATTACATTATCCCTTATGATTTATCGGATTAATCAGTTGGTTTTTATTGTTTTCTTATGCATTTTTACCCTGATTATTTCCATTTTATTATAAATTGTTTCTTTTCCAATGAAACTTCATACCAAAGAGGTATAGTCTCTACACTATACTATCCACACCCCCGCAACTAGTTGGTAGCCTCTATAATACAAGGAGGCACACTTGAGGTCTTGTAACCAACCCTTTCTGGCCACACGAGAGATTTATGGATTGGGGGGCGTTACAACCTTTGCAAAGCTCCTACGCTATGTGAAGATCCCTTAGACTTCACAAAGCTCTTACCTTTTGTAAATATCAGTTAGTCTTCACAAATATCTTAACTTTTATGAATCTCACTAATCCTTCATGAAGTTCAAAACATTCAGTCATCTTTTATATCCTTTTTGATCTTCAACACTTTTGGTCAGATTTCATAGGTGTCATAAACTTAATTTCTTTACAAAAATATTCGCAATAAAAAACTTCATGAATCACCTTTACAAATTCATATCATCTAAATGTTAATTAATCCTTACTCTTATATTTTTAGAGGTAAAGGCCTATTTATAGGCGTTCCCTCCCATTCCAGTATTATCTATCCACATCCTGAACTTTTTATGAAGCTCTCCAAAATCTCTTACGATGCACCCTATTTTCGCAAAGCTCTTGGGAAATTTATTCATTCATGAAGCTACTCATAGTAAAAAAGATATTCTATAACCCTTATTGAATTAATTATTCTCCACTTATTGTATTTGAGGAGCTTACCATCACCCCTTCACATATTCATGATGCTCCATAACTTCACGAAACCCATCCTTCATGACACCGAATTCTTTTACAAGGCTCCTTACCTTCAAAAAACTCTAATATTCTTGAAACTCATTTCTTCACCATATTTTTATGAGGAATTAATAGAAATAAAACTTTCAAAATGATTAAACTATCCTCTAAATATTAGAGCCCAAAAATTTGGAAAACACTGTGAAAAGACACAACCTTGAATACATATATTTTTTGTACTTCCTCCTAGGTTTCTATTCCTATGTCTTGGATCTTTGTCAACATAACTTGTCCAAAATATCTTTGGAACTCCAAAAATGACCTTCTAAACCTAATTTTTTTAAAAAAATACAATGAAACCAAAAACACTAGAGTGTTACCTTGAAGGTTTTTGCCCAAAAATCTCCCCTTAGGGTTTATTAACAAATATTTACATTTTTATACCTTTAAAATATTCTTAAATATTCTACCAAAATTTGATTGTTTAGATTTAGATAGTGATGAATTATTTACTGAACACATACTCTAATCTCACATGAGCCATGCTCATTGTGAGAAATAAGAATAGTATGGAAAGTTAATTAATGAATCACTTACTTCCAAAAATACTCAATTGATTTCATCACAAACCACACCTATCGGGATATATAAATTTTTTATCGATCATATTTATCATCATAATATATAAAAATCCACCATATTCACTAATCCCCCTATAAACTTCACCCCTATCTTGATTAAGAAATTTTATACCCCTTATATAGCCACAAATTCTCCCCCTTTGTCAATGAACACGAAGGCCACTCTTTTGTGGTCCACAATAGGGTAAAGAACATAGATCAACACAATAAGAAAATACACACTATAAATTAAGGAGAGGGGGTCCTATATCCACACATTTTTACTTCTGAGGAGTTTATGTAACTATAAGAGCAAGTCTATGAGGTTAAAATGCTTCTTTGGGAAAGGTCTTTTTCAAAATGTTTAAAACTCGTAGTTCTGTATTCACATACTCCAACTTCTTAGGCCCTAACACCACATTCTCCCTAAGAAAATAATGATTTATTTCAATGTGATTTGTATGTGAGTTATGGAATGGATTCTTTCTATTATTTATAGCATTTTAATTTTTTCAATGGATTCCAGTAAGAGACCTCACTTTAACTCCCATATCATCAAGTTGTTGTTTGATACATAAAAACTGTGTGCACACCTAAGTAGCCACAATATATTAATATTTTTCATTAATAAATGAAACTCAATATTATTTCATGGTTATCCAGGAAATACCCAATCCACCAAGATAGAATTTTCCACTTAACATTGATTTTATATCATATTTGGATCAGACCCAATCTATATCCGTATATCCCAATAACTCTTGATGAGATTTGTCATTGTACAACAAACCAAAATCCACCATCCCATTGATATACTAATATATTTACTTTTTCATATAAGTAAGTGGATTTATTTGATATATTTATACTTAAAATGTGGGAAAAGTAATATTAGGTTTTCTCATTGTCATGTATAATATACTACAAATGATTTTCCAACATTCTGTGACATTAACTACATTTCCTTCATCATCCCAAGACATATTCCTCCTAGTAATAACTGGATTCATCATCTGTTTGGAATTATCTATTCATATTATTCTCAAAACCTCATTGAAATATTTATATTGAGAAATGAATGTTCTATTCTTTCCTTGTGCCACCTATAAATAAAGGAAAAACATAACTTCCCCAATCATTGACATTTAGAATTCACTTTTCATGAATTCTATGAACTATCTACACTATAATTCAACCAATCTGACAAGGATTATGTAATCAAAATAAACTATATAAATCATCCATTGATTACTGTCATTGTTGACAGATAGATTGTAATCAAGTCAACCACAGTAAAAACCAAGCTTTTAAAAAACTGATCTAGTCTTGTATACCATGCTCTTGGTTCTTTATTTAACCTATATAGAACCTTCTTCAGTCGAAAAACTAAGTTATCATCTTCATGAATGAGAAAACTATTTTTAAGTTACTATAAACTTCTTCTTATAGAACCCCAATCAGAAATTATAACTTGAAATCCATTAAAAAACATTGAAAATTATTTACACTACTATGGACAAGAAAAATCTGATTGTCTCTAGAATC
Organism: Viscum album; assembly: GCA_963277665.1. Lineage (NCBI taxonomy): Eukaryota > Viridiplantae > Streptophyta > Magnoliopsida > Santalales > Viscaceae > Viscum > Viscum album. The sequence goes on from OY728127.1 coordinate 1,022,911,492, forward strand.
AAAATAGGTTTGAATGTTTAATTAGTATCAATATGAAATATCTAGGAATACCCTTTTCACACTAATCATGTTTTATTTTTCAAATCACCATTCCATATTCATTAATCTTATTTAATAATATCCATTTGGTCCCAATAAAATTCTTATCTATTTCTCTTGAAACTATCTCCCATGTCTGATTCTTCTCAATTTGGTTAAGCTCTTCATTAATATCATAAAACCAATTCTCATCTATCAATGCCTAAACAAAACATTTATTCTCTACCTGAGATGGGAAGGATTCCTACTATAATGAATTCACACTTCATGTTTGAATTAGCTCTTTCAGATAATTAATGATGTTCTATCAATCAATTTTAGCTCAACTCTTTGGTTTTTATACAGATATAGATTTTACTTCCTTTTAATCACTATTAGTATCTTATTCTGAATCATCATTTTCCACTTTAATTCCCATTAAGGTTCTTACCTCATCATCACTATCCTCCAAAAACTAATCATGTATTTACTAAAGATTCAATTCATTATCTATCACAACAACACCATTACTTTTTAAAACACTTCAAAGCAACTTGTTGATCTTCTATGAAAACCTATTGGTATACTGAAAACAGTCATTGGATACCATATGCCAAGAAACAAATATATAATAATTAAATACATTAATGTTGCTTGTTTTATGCTAACCAGTCTTCCCTTAGTGAACAAAATAACACTCGAACTGAGGCATGAATCTAATGGATGAATATTCAATGTGACTTAGAACCACTGGATCATTCAAGTATATATTTGAAAGATCCTCAGTTTTCCGTCAAACGCTTCATCACATAATCTCCCATATGTGAATGTTAAGAATTATAATTCTTCTTGTTTAATATTTTTTCATTTCATTTATGCACCTGTTCCCTTTCATCACATATATCCCATGAATTGTTTCTCCCCTAGTCCTACAAAAATTATAGTATATATTATAAAAATTTAAAAATCATTGGGAGAGGTACCTATGGAGTCCTAAAGAAGAGTATTGTGGTCAACCCTGATGTATCATCCCTTTGATACTTTTTTAAAAAGAACTGTATAGTTTTTGTGGTTGTTTTAACTACCCTACCAACTTCAACAGTTCTATCCATATGGATAATAATTCTTTATCCACATGTTAATTATTCCTATGATATTTAGGTTTTTTAGGCATGTACTTTTTAAAATTTTGGGGTTCAAATCCATTATTATAAATTTATTTATTTGATGCTCCACCAATATGACATTTTCCGTGACTCTTTCTTCCAGCAAGTATATTTCCATTTATCGTATGCTCTTGACTCTTCCTCTATTGGAAGGATATTTCACCTAACTTCAATTCTATCCTTGTATCATTAATATCTATATTGTCGAGACCCTCTTTATTAAATTTTCTTTTATCAGTTATCTGAGTAACCACACTATTTATTACTGGTGGTGGGTCCTTCACTAAATGTACACTCTTCTTACTAAAAACTAGAGTACCTCCTCCTCTTTTCTTCTAGGTCTATTCACATTATTTACAAGAGAGATGCTATGAATGTACTAGAGGAGGTTCTTGATACACCATTTTTTATTTCACTGTGCTCCTCCAAATGTTTTTTAAAAAATTGGACTTAGATGTTTATACATCTGGAGATATTCTTCTTCTAAAATTGATCCCTTAGGATTCATGAAACATACTCATGGTGTGTACATATCTACCATAATAATAAAATCTAATGTCTAATTTCTTTCTAGGGGAATTTATTTCATACTTCTAAATAAGCTTTTGCTTATTCTTAGATTTAGAAATATTATTTGATTCAAAAAATGAAATATATTCCAAAACTTCAAAAAACAAAAACAAGAAATATGACCATGAATCCAATAGAAATTATATATATTTTCATCATTTTTATAATATTTTTAGGTATGTTTCTATCACCTAAACTCTTTTTCTTGTTTTTGGAACTATTCATGGCCACTTTACCCTCATGGATGGGAGAGGATTTACCCTATCTATTACCAAATTTTCTCAAACTATATGGACTTTAGGATGATACAATCCTTTGATGTTTCCTTTTAGAAATATAATATAATATTTTAATTTAATTATTACCTTTTAAGGACAATAAAATAGTGAGAGAAAAGAATCCTTTAATGTGGGCTTACTATTAGCATTATATTTCCCCGCTTCTTTCTTGACTGATTGTAGAGATTTTCTAAGTTGTTGAATATTATTGTGCCTAGATTAAAGTTCAGAATTATTTTTTGTAATGATATTCTTCCCACTAGTTAGACCATCTTCCAGTTATAAGGAGATATTATCTATATAATAATATTTTTTCTTTATTTTAGAACTTTTTGGAGTAAAAGAATCATTGAATCATGCATTCTCCCACTATAGACTTTTTTTTCTTATACCAGTTCAGATATCTATGTATCGAGATCATCATTTCTGGCTTCCAGATTCTGAATTTCTTATGAGTTTAGATTCTTTCTCTTGTCACCAGCTTTTATTTTTGTTTTTGTCATTATTGGAATATTTTCTAGTTCATCGGAATGGGAATCATTATTCTCCATCATATTTGTATCCACATCAATAATCCTTTTATTTAAACATTTTATCTTGTTAAATTCAATTTCCTATACTCATATCTGAATATCTAGAGACTTATTTTTATCTCTTAATTTATGATTCATTTCCTATGTCATGTCAAAAACATCTCCTGCTGGACTTCTTTGAATTTCTTCATCACCCATTGTTCTAGAATCACTTGGCATGTTAGGTTATTAATTAATTTTTTTAGTATCACTAAATGAATAAATTTTATCAAAATATAAGAAGTTATTGGTTTACTTTAACTGAATCACATTATTTACATAAACACTTCAACACTGAGGAATTCCACCAGACTTATGATTATTCTTTGGTGTTTTTTATTTTTCCATGGAACAAGAAAATAAGAGTATACTAAAAATTTTATTTCAATAATTTACTGAACCAATCCATAGAAATTAAATGTAATAAATTAAAACAATCAATTTGATACCAATTATTAGGTCTAAAAGGGGCAAAGATACTCTGAGGGTAGGGGGGGTGAATTAGGGTATGGATATTTTTTTCAAAATTTTTCCAACCCCATTAGATATTGACCTCCTTATTATAAGGGTCACATTATCTTTTATTTATTGTTTATATTTCTATTATCCTTTCAAACTTTTTCTAAAGATGATTCATAGAAAGTAAAGCAAGAAAGAAAGAACAAGGACACACAAATTTTTACTTCCATGAACCTCATTGGGATACATCCAAGGAGCATACAATGAAAATGATTTGATTTACCAAATATACTAAGGATCACAAACAATTAAGGGTTCAGGATTGATTACTTCTATGCCCAGATTAACTACCTTAATAATGTTTAGGGTTTGCTCACTGTTTCCCAAGGGTCACTCCCTCAATATTCCTTCTATAGATCACTACCGGTGGAATGGATTACCTTCTTCTTATTACTTTGATCACTACTCAGGAAAGTATATATACAAAAAATTTATTGGCATATAGTTATCTTCATTAGCTATAATGAATGAAACATCAACTATGGGTAGATTATCTATTGATGTCCCACTTTTATCCACATGATGAATATCACTTTACAACAGATTTAATAGAAAATAAATTATAAACACTTTCTCTATGCTGACTGCCTTCATGAATATAAAATCATTCCTAAATCTCACTCAGCCATCGTGAATTACCTTAATTTCATGAATCTCACTTATCCTTCTCAAAGAACCATCCTTTAATGAAGCTCACTTAGTATTAATGAAACCACTACCATTCAGGAAGCTCACTTAGACTTTTTGAAGTGCCTTCCATTCAAAAATACCACTAAACCTTCATGAAGCTCCCACCTTTCATGAAACTCACTAAGCCTTTATGTAGATTAACACTTTCTATTGGATTTAATATTCTTTACGAACTTTAACACTTTTTTCAGCATTTATAGCCTTCACAGACTTAATTTATTTAGGAAAATTTTCATAAGAACCACCTTCATGAATGAAATTCATTAATTCAAAGCCCTTGAATCATTTTTTAATTCTTTCACTTCTTTTATGATAGGTTTAGAGTCTTATTTATAGGAATTTACTCATATTTTAGTGGTTTCTATCCACATCATCCCATTTTCGTGAAGATATCCAATCTATTTAATGAAGAACCATGAAAATTTACCAGTTTGCGAAGATTATCATAGTCATGAAGACTATTATTTACCATTCATGAATTCATGATGTTAAATTTCTCATAGTGGAAGATATTACCATTTACCCTTTATGTATTCACGATGCTCCACACCTTCGTGAATCCCATCCATCGCAACATTGAATTCCTTTGCAAATCTCCTTACCTTCATGAAAATACAATCTCCATGAAACTCACGAATTTTACATATTTTTAGAAGGATTTATTATAAATCTATCTTTCATGATGATTGAAATATATTCCAAATTTTGGACCCAATATTTTTGGCAAATATTGGGAAATGATACCATCGTGTATACACAAATTTTTGTACCGCCACTAGGGCACCCATTTTAATATCATGGATATTTTTAAACATTCCTTGTCAATAATATCTCTGTAACTACATTACTAAACATGGAAACCTTAATTTTTAACAAAAAATGTCTACCCAAAATCACTTCAATGTTACCTTGATGTATTTGTTCCCAACACCTTTGTATATACCTTTCTCTCTTAGTAAGTTGATGTTTTATTAACACTTTTTTTGATGTGGGTTTATCAACAAAAGTATTCCAAATGTCAATTTTTTTTACCATTATCATTATTAAATTGTGAGGATGTAATTTATTTTAGAACTGTATAATGTATCACCCTGAATTTCAAAAAAAAAATGTATTCGATAGCTTGCGGAATAGGAAACATTGATTCTAAATGAACTGTAATATAGTATAAAATTATAATTTAGTAGTTCAAATGAATTTTATGAATAATAATACCTAAAATTTGATAATTATATTTTTTACATAGGTAAAAAAAATCATTAGTTATCTATTTATTATAAATAAATTAAGAATCATTTAAAAGAAAGATAAATATTTTCTAAAAAATGTATTTTCTCTCAAAGTCAATTTAGTTTCTCTTTGTGGTCATATTTTATAAATTAATTTTTAACATTTTTATAAAATTAATTTTAAAAAATAAACTCAATTTTTTAAATAATAGTATCAAAATTAACTTAGGGGGAATATTTTTTTTGAAAAGTATCCTTTTTTGATGAATAGTAAAAATACTGAATTTTAATTGAGAACTGTCATTTTTGTTTAAATTATTTATATTGTTAAATTATATTTTTAATTTTTTGATTGTAAAATTAGACATATTTTATATAAATTAATCCAATTTAGGTCATTGGATTCATTTTGATATTGTATTTTTATATAAAAACTTTTTAAACTTTTGAACGTTTTCTCTTTAAAAAACCATTTTATCATCACGTCTGTGGGATTAGTTTTAATTTAAAATTTTCCACTTATGTGAAAGAAATTTAGAAAAATGGATTCCATATTTTCAATCAGAGTAATTTATATTTTCTTGTAATTTCAACTTAATTTTTAACCAAAACGAATAGTGAAAATGGTTGAAATTAATTACTATGGCTATGGTAAAAATGGATTTACTAGGGGTTAAACTAAGAAGATAAGGGTTAAAAATGACCTAATAACTTTAAGAAAATCTATTTTATGGACATATTCAGACATTATATTTTTTTAATTTTGATAATGGGCCACTTTGGAGGAATTTCGCATGATAAAAATATGTGTATGATTGAATGTTTTCAAAATATTACAAGTGTGATACTCACCTCACCTATAAAATGCCTCCCCCTCTCCTATTCACTTCAGACCTTCCAACCCTTTTATTTTGGCTAGGTTATACCAAAATAAAATCCAAAAATCCAAAATCTCATCCTATAAGCCTTAGTCTTTACATAAATCTAACCTAGTAAGGTTTTAGTGCAGACCTATGGTGGATACCCAAAGAAAAGGTAGCATTTTTCAACGAGTATTTTTATTTTATTTATTCCTCCAAGAACTTCAATTATTTAAAACCATTTTTATATAATAAACTCAATATATTACATATAATTATATTTTTTTAGGTTAAGGGATTGAACTTCAACCACTTCCACTTCCATAAAATGCATTATGAAATCATCATTAATGCTTATGGAGGACTACTGCCTCACAAACTAATGTCATTTGTTTTTCCATTACCACCTTTCGTGGTTTAGTATGATGATGGATATCAAGTATATATATATATATTATATTTATTACATAATTATACATATGGATTCATTATGTCATATATTAATTTTTTTTACTTTACATTCAACATGATATATGATAACGTCGTTCATGTGTTTGGAGGACTACCACCTCATGAAGCGATGTGATTTTTCTTTCACTAACACTTTACATGGAAGGTGAAAAGGATAATGTTAAAAATTATATATGAAATACATGAAATAATTATGATATTCATGAAATTTTAATCATTATGAAATGATAATGTGTATATATATGTATATAAATATATATATATAGTAATGACCCAATGTTTTATCAATGGAAAAACCATTGTTATAATTATGTAATATAATCACATGATATCACAAACAATAAGCTACTAAGTACTATGTGACCTTTAAACATAATATTGTCCCTTATATAATTTGAATTTTGAAAATCTGACATACATGGTTGCGATCTGTAAGATGTTTGGAGTCCAATAAGAAATACTTAATTTTTAGTGAATAGTAACCTACCCCTGTGAATAGTAACTAACCCTTATGTATATTAACATGAACCTTATGAATATTAAATTATCTAAAATAATAGTAACCTCATTCATGAATGTATAAATAAAATTTAGTCATCTTATAACTGATAAAATGACCATATTAAAAGTTTTAGTATTTTTGTAAGTCATAAATAATTAATTACAATTAATTATTTAATTTAAAAGAAAATGTATTTTCCTATAAGGTATTCATAAATTAAAAATTTATTTCTTCTGGTTTTAAGATAATTTTATAATACCTAATGAAATTTTTTAAAGCATTACAAAATCATTGATAGTTTTAAAAAATGTATTTTTCAAATAAATTATGATTTTAATTAAAAATTAAATTAATCATATTTAGAAAATTATTTTTGAAAAATTTACTTCTTTTTGGATTCTAAAAATCAAAAAATTTTCAGGGTGATTTTTTGATATTTTTCTAAAATACTTGATTTTTTGATGAATAGTCAAATATGATAATTCACAATAAATGCTAAAACCTAAATTTATGCATCATGATTGAGTCATGGATGATGTAAATGGCCATTGTTTCGAACTCAAAAGAACTTATAACTATTTGTGGTCATAAGAATCATTATAAGTTATTTTTTTATTAAAAAATAATAAACTAATGATTAAAATATTTAGAAAACCCTCTTCCCCTCCACTTTAAAAACAACCCACAATCGCCTCTTCTCTTCACTCCTCTCAAGACTTGTGCCTTCCTTAAGTTCTACCCAAATATCCCCCAACATACTACCCCACATCTATAAGTCTTTGGTATCTTCAAAAGACCAAATCCTCTCCCCTTAAGAGGCTCTCAAAGGAGATAAACTCAAGAGGTAGATTCCCCTTTCCGATTCTTTTATTTTCTTTCAAGTTCTTTTTTTCTTTTATTTTTTTTATTTCCTCACATCCCTTATCCCAAATGGTATGATAACTCCAGTAACATAAATTTACTAGAATTATATTATTCTAAAGGGATATTTTATCACAATCTCTCCTCCCCCTCCTTTTATACTATAAATTAAATCACCATACGAGATGTGTTGATTTCTCACATTCAAGGACAAGGGGTTTTTAATTTTCATTAACATCTTATATACTGGTAATGAAACCATTTTAATGGTTGAAAAATATAATAAAATATATATTTTATCTTATTTAATGTTCTGGTATCCTTATAAGTTCATGATGTAAAATAATAATACAAAACAAGTTAATTGTGAGAAAATTCGCCAAGTCAATCCAAGCGTTTATCATTACTATTTTATATAATGATTAAAATTAAATAAAAATAACCAAATTAATATTATAAACCTGAAATATTATGTATTTTTAATAATTTAATATAACATCAACTCAGTACAACCATCCCCATTTTTCATGATTCTTCGTTCATAAGTAAACCGATCGTACAAACCAAGAAAACAGACGGACCCAAACAATGAAATTGAACAGCTTAACGCATCAAAAAGGTTTTGAATTAACCTAGAAAGGTTATAATAAATCTTTAAAATAAAGAATATGTTCTAGAATTATTATTTAATTAACCTAATTTTATTATTCATTTCATTAATATCAAGTGGAGAACACCATCAAACTTAAGGCAAGGGATCATCTCTTTCTCACATTTATTCAAGAATCTCCTCTATGTTTTCTATTTTACATATAATTACTAATAATGGGGTATGATTTTTATCCTGCACCATACTTCCATAATTATGTTTAGAAGATGATAAATCCTTTTATATCTCACTAATACCTCCAAAGTACACATGATACCATGCTGATATTCCATAAGGGATTCGACACGAACCACCTTCATTCATTTGGGTTTCACTATCTTTATTTTTACCCAAATGAAGTTGTGTTTTATTTTTATATAAAACTTATAAATAATATGTATATGGTAAAAAATCATGTTTCAATATCCATTCCTCAATATCTTTCAGGAATATACATGCTTTTAAGTGATTCCCTCCTTGATACTTCCTAATAAGCAAACTCATTTTAAGGGAACCACCCAAATTTTTACCCAATTTCTAGTGTACTCTACCATTTATTTTAATCCACCATTATCTTTATGAAGTTTGTATTTTTATTATGGAATCCTTATTGGTTATATTTTTGTTTTATATAAAGTATTATTCCCTTTTATATTTTAAAGGATCTATAGTATTTTCCTTAAAACTGCAAAAAAATGTTTTAATGCTAAAATTTCTTAAATACTTTTCTTACATATTTTAAATTTTAATTGAAATGAAATAACATGATACATTCCCATTTTACCTTATAAATTTACATTTATATTGTATTTATTTTCTTTCATGGACACTTTTATGATACAACCATTTTTCTACTTGATGACATGATTGTGGTACCAATTCTTTCTATGGGTAACCCTTATATTTATGTAAGATTGATTATGTATGATTATTTATGTGGAAAACATATTCATTAAAAGGTAAGATGGTTTTTCCCAGATATATCTCCAATTCATTGTGTAATGTTGAGTCTCATGAGATGTTCTATGTGATGGTCTTGGCAGTTACCCTTGGCTTGTGCTACCATGTGCGACGGTCTTAGAGGTCAGCCTTGGCTTGTGATACCATGTGAAACGATCTTGACAATTAGCATTTAATTTGGATAAAGTCATCTTTTATGTTTCTACCACATGATTATGAATACATATTTATATTATTCCATGTTTATATGTTATGATTATATATGTTACGAGAATTTTTATATCATCATCTCATTCCTTTTATCCCATGTGCTAATGGTTTGTTGTTACAGTTATTCCCTAACTAGGGTATTCATCTCATTACTTTGCTCATGAATTCCCTTGGGTAATCTATAAAGATGTTTGAGCACAATGGAAGTTAGGGGATAAATTTTAATACTAAATAAAGAAATGTTTTATTTAGTTCCATGCTTTCAGTTTTTTGTACCTAGTCTTCCAAGAAACTAGACTTTATGATCCTAGGATTGTAATCTGATGTATAATTATGCTTAAAATCATGTATTGTTATATTTAAAAGGATAGGTTCTATATATTTGGTATTATAGTATGGTCTAGTTATTTTTTTAGATTAGGAATATATAACTTTAGTAAGAACCTTATGGATGAGACTAAGTATAAGAAAACACCCCTAAATTTTAGTAAGTATAGAGTAAGTGGTTTATTAGGAAAATACATCCCTGTCTAGATTAAAATAGTTAGAGGAGGCTCTGGAACATATGTATCTAGGTGTAAAACCCAAAACACTACTTTTATGTAGACTTTAATGGGAACTAGTTCACAACAATGGGTCTTGCTGCATTCTTGGTTTGACACTCCCAAGGTATATGCTTTGGTAAATTAATGAGATTGGTATAAACCATTTCAAAGGGAATGAAAAAACCCATAAGAATATAAGTTAAGAAATATATCTATGATAAACTAGATTGAAACATAGGGAATAAAAAGTTAGGATATATTTCTTCTATACAATTTTATCCTCTTATGTTCAAAGTTTCATATTTATGCTAAATAGCTAAGTGTTCAAGCCCTCCAATTGTACGCACTATTTCTTAGTTAATGTCACGAAATAGAAGAACACATGACAAAAATGAATTGTCTTAGTAATGTGAATATTTCCCTAATTATATGCTTGATATGATGGGAACAGGTTCTCAAAAATTCATGATAGTACTTGCTCAGCTGGCTCAAGTTGTGTATAATAACATGAATCATGTGAAACACTCTCCTCCTCCAAGGATAGATAATGTTTCCATTGAATCCTTCATGTGGAAAAGTTCTCCCATTTTTAGTGTATCTTCTAATCCCCTCCTCATAGAAAAATTTATTAACTCTATTGAGAAGATACTATCTATCCTCCAGTGCTCGAAATAAGAGAAATTTTTACTGTAGGTCTATCATTTTGATGGGGAAGCTAACTAGTGGTAGACACTTATCAAGAATACTATGCCCTTGGTGGAAATTGATTCCATGGATTGGGAGGAATTCCATAGAATGATTTTCAATAAATATTTTCCCTGAACCCTATATCTCAATATAGAAAGAGAGTTCCTTGGACCCATGAAGAAAGAAAATGAGTCCATCAGGGCATATAAAGAAAACATTACAAGTCCTGTAAGGAATGCCTCTGGCATTATCTTGAACACCAAAATCAAGGGGGATCAATTATTTAGAGGAATAAGGCCGAGTATAAAAAAAGTGTTGGTGATTCGAGACTTTGAAAGTTATGAGGAGATTGTCTACTGTGCCCTCAAGGTCGAAATGAAGATCAGAGGCTCTCAGTGGTATCGTGAACCTGATGACAAGAAGAGAAAAATAGAATCTAATGTGGGATTTCCCCAAAATAAATTCCATGATAGAAAGAAGCTCAATCATCCCAATAGTTAAAATTGTGGGAATAATAATATTGGGAACTTTCTGAAGGGATCCATGAATTGATCAAATTATGGAAATTTGGGACATATGTCTAAAAACTACCAAAGAGATATGAAAAATCCCACTAATGTGGAAGAAGAAAGGAAGGTTCATATCAACACTCAGCCTGTAGTGTTGTTTTAAAACTAAAAAGAGAATGGTCATTATGAAAAAAATTTCCCTAAGATGAGGGTTGTCAGAGGCAATCCACAACAAACTCCAAGGAAATAAGGAAAGGCTTATGCTATCAAAACAGCTGAGGTGGAGTCAGAAAACTATCTGATGACTGGTATGCCAGTTATTCATTCAAGAATAGAGAACATACTATTTGATTCTAGTTCTACGCATTATTTCATATCTTTAAAGTTTAGTAGAACTATTAAAACACCACCTCAAAATTTATAGGATAGGTTATCTATGAGAACATCGAATGGGGAAATTATTGCATCCATGGTTTATAACTCCTACTCTGTTAACATTTGCGGATTGAACCTCCCTGAAAATCTCATCATACTTCCATTAATGGAGTTTGACACTATCTTGGGAATGGATTGGCTATCTTAATAAATATACAACATCAACTATCAAGAAAAAGAGATCACTGTTCACATCCCAAAGAATCCTCCAATTCTTAAAAAGTGTAAGGAGGAAAATGAATCTCTTTTAGAATTATTCTATCAAGTGTGGATATTAATTCCTTACAAGAAATAATTTTTAGCTAAAATGATTGATACAAAGGAGAGAATTAATCTTGAATACATTCCCATCGTTAGGGATTACACTGATGTATTTAACGAAGAGTTGTCTGGTATTTATCCAAACCAAGAGATTGGGTTTTTAATTGAACTTCTTCCTAGATCTATGAACTTATCAACGACACCTTATAGAATGGCCACCGTAGAGATGGAAGAGCTGAATATGTAGTTACATGAGAATATGTAGAAGGGTTTTATAGGCCCGAGTGCTTCACCATGTGGTGCGATGGTCCTCTTCGTCAAGAAAAAGGATTGATCAATGCACCTATGAATTGATTATCATGAGATTAATAAAACCATGATAAAGAACAAGTATCCCCTTCCATGGATATATGAATTGTTTAATCATATTCATGGAGCTAGTTATTTCTCTAAGGTGGACCTCCAGTTGAGATATCACCAATTAAATGTGAGGAGGGAAGGTATTACCAAGATTTCATTTCGAACGAGGCATAGGCACTATTATTTCATAGTGATGACCTTAGGACTCACTAATTCTATAAAATATTTCATGGATTTAATGAATAGAGTCTTTAGAAATTACCTAGAAAATTTTTTGGTAGTCTTTATCAATGATATTTTGATATACTCCAAGAGCAAGGAGGAACATGAGGATAATTTGAATACTGTGTTAAGAGCTTTATGAAGTGAGAAGATGTATGAAAAGTATAGTAAATTTGGGTTTTGGATGGAGGAAGTATTATTCTTGGAACATTTTATCACCAAAAAAGGGTTATCTATGGACCCTTCCATGATAAATGAGATTAAATAGTAGCCAAGGCCAACATCTATTATGGATACCCATAGCTTCCTTGGTATTGCTGGGTATTATCAATGATTTGTGATGAAATTATCATGATTGTTGAACCCAATGACCAAGATGACACATAAGGTATTTAATTTTTTCTAGACTCAAGAATGTGAATACTGATTTAAGGAGTTCAAAAAGAGTCTTATCACTGTGCCAACACTCACACTCCCAAAAAGCGCCGAGCTCTTTGTGGTGTACAATGATACTTCAAATAATTTATTAGGCTATTTGGTAATGATAAATGGTAAAGTGATAGACTAAACCTCAAGGTAATTGAAAATCTATGAGAAAAACTATCCTACACATGATCTAGAGTTGGCAGCTATGATCTTTGCGTTAAAAATCTAGACATATTTTCTCTATGGGGATAAGTGTGTGATATAAACTGATCACAAGAGTCTCAAATATATATTCACACAAAAAGAGCTTAATATAATCCAGTGAATATTGATAGAGATCATCAGGGATTATTAATTCTTAATCTACTACCATTTAGGTAAAGAAAACACGGTGGGTGAAGCTATAAGTAGAAAGGATCCTGCATCTTTATCAATGATTAGAATTGAAAAGGATCCAATCTTATTATATTTTTAGAGGATGTACATGGGAATCATTAAGGGTGAAACATTATCAATCCTTTCTCAAATTATTTCTCAACCATCCCTCATGGAGAAAATAAAGGATGCTCACAAAAATGATGTGGAAATTCAGGGAAGGGTAGAAGCAATTAAAAATGGTAAATCCTATGAGTTATTGATTAATGAGTAAGGAGTTGTAAGATTTGGGTCACGATTATGTGTACCATCTGATCTAGAGATAAAGAAGGATATTTTGAATGATTCACAAAGATCAACCTTCTCTATCCACTGGGGGAGTAGAAAGATGTATCGAGATCTCTAAGAGAACAATTTTTGGGACAATATGAAGAAGAATATTGCTGAGTATACATCAAAGTGCCTAGTATGTCAACAATTGAATGTTAAAATACATAAGTCTAAGGTTATGATGCAACCACTACCCATAAAAACATGGAAGTGGGAGAGAATCACCATGAACATTGCCACTAGACTTCCAAGGACATCGAGAGGAAACAATGCTATATGGGTCATTGCGGATCGTCTTACAAAGATATATCACTTTATCATGATTCAATAGGACTTATCATTAGATAAACTTACACAAATATATATCAAAGAGGTGGTAAGGATGCATGGATTACCCCAATATATTTTATCCAATCGAGATTTGAGATTCACCTCGAAGTTCTAGAAATTTCTCCAATATGATCTAAGCACTAAACTGAACTTCAGTACAACCTATCGTCCTCAAACTAATGGCCAATCTGAGCGAACTATATAGAAACTGGAAGATATGTTCAGAGCATGTTCAATGGACTTAAAAGGAGGATGGAACAAATATCTTCCACTAGTTTAATTCTCTTGCAACAGTAGTTTCCACTTGATCATCCAAATGACACCACAAAAATATCTTCGTGGGAAAAGGTGCATAACACTAGTGTGTTGGGATGATGTCGGTGAGCGTAAGCTTCTAGGACCCAAAATGGTTGAAGAAATGGTGGAGAAGGTGAAAACCATTAAGCAGCACATAAAGACAGCCCAAAGTTGAAAATATATTTATGCATACAACCATCTAAGAGACCTTGAGTTCAAAGTTGGAGACATGGTATTTCTCTGCATATCTCTATGGAAAAAGGTCATGAGATTTGTGAGAAAGGAAAACTATGTCTCAGGTACATCGGACCCATTGAGATCCTTGATCGAGTCAGAGCTATGACCTATCCACTAGAGCTTCCGCTTTCCATTTCCAAAGTAAACAATGTCTTCAATGTATCCTTCTTAAGGAAGTAGATACTAGCCCTTCACATGTACTCTCTTTAGAGGTGGTACATTTGGAGAATGATCATTCTTACAAGGAGCATTCAGTGAAGATCTTGTACCATAGAGATAAAGTTCTATGTAACAAGATTACTCACCTGCTCAAATTACTGTGGAAAAACCATAAGTATGAATAGGAAACATGGGAAATAGAGGAGGCAATGAATGAAAAGTACCCACACCTATTTATGGTGTAGAATGTAAAAAAAAATTTTGAGGGAAAAATTTTATAAGGGGGGAATAATGTAATGACCAAATGTTTTATCAATTGAAAACTCCTTCTTATAATTATTTAATATATTCAAATTATGGCACAACACAATGAACTACTAAGTACTATATGGCCTTTAAACAAAATAATTTCACTTCTGTGATTTGAAGTTTGAAAATCTGACATACATGGTTGCGATCAGTAAGATGTTTACAGTCAAATAAGAAAAACATAATTTTTAGTGAATAGTAACCTAACCCTATGAATAGTAACCTACCGTTATGAATCGTAATATGACCATTATGAATATTAAATCTTCCAAAATAATAGTAACCTCACCCATGAATGTATAAATAAAATTTTGGCATCATATAAGTGATAATATGATCATAGTAAAAGTATTGGTATTTTTATAAGTCATAATTATTTAGTTTTAATTAATTAATTAATTTAAAATAAAATGGATTTTCCTAAGAGGTATTCATAAATTAAAATTTTAGTTCTTCTGGTTTTAAGATATATTTATAATACTTTATGTAATTTTTAGAAGCATTATAAAATTAGTTATAGTTTTATAATCTTCATTTTTCAAGTAAATTATGATTTTAATTAAAAATTAAATTAATCATATTTAGAAAAATTATTTTTAAAAATGGAGTTTATTTTTTTATTCTACACATTTAAATATCATTAGGTTAAATTTTTGTGATTTTTCTAAAATACAAGAATTTTTTTTGAATTGTAAAATATGATAATTCACAATAAATGAAAAAACCTAAATTTCTTCATCATTCTTGAGTCATGGATGATGTAAATGGCCATTGGTTCAAAGTCACATGTACATATTACCATTTTTGGTCACAAAAATATTTACTATTTCTTTTATTTTGGAGAAATTTTAAACTAATGATTAAAATATTAAGGAAACCCTCCCCCCTCTAATATAAAAACCACCCACACTCTCCTCTTCTCTTCCATCCTCTCAAGCCTTATTCCTACCTTAAATTCTGCCCAAATATCTCAAGAATATCCTACAACAATTCCATCAGACATATTTATCCTCAAAATACCAAATCCTCTCCCATTAAGAGGCTCTAAAAGGAGATAAACTGAAGAGGTAAATTCCTTTTTCCGATTCTTTTATTTTTTTTTCAATTTCTTTTCTTTTCTTTTTTTATTTCCTCACCTACCTTCACCCAAATGGTATGATAACTCAAGAAACCTAAATTTAATGGAATTATATTTTTATAATGGTATATTTTAACAAAATATGTACTTACACCTCCATTAATACATTAAAACACTCTACGAGATGTGTTGATTTATCACATTCAAGGACGAGAGGTTTTAAATTTGCATTACCAGATTCTACACTAGTCATGAAACAATTTTAATGGTTGAAATAGATCATAATATATGTATTTTATCTTATTTAATGTTATTTAATACTTATAAATTCATGATGTAATATAAAAGTACAAAACAAGTTAATTATGAGAAAATTCACCAAGTTAATTTAAGCGTTTATCATTAATGTTTTATATAATGATTCACCTTAACTAAAAATAACCAAATGAATTTTATAACCTTATAATATTATGTATTTTAACTAATTTAAAAGAACATAAATTCTGTAAAACCATCCCCATTTTATATGATTATCCTTTCATAAGTAAACCGATCGTACAAACCCGGAAAACAAACAGACCCGAACAATGAAATTGAACCACTTAACCTATCAAAAAGGTCATGAATTAACTTAAAAAGGATATAATAAATATTTTAAATATATAATAGGTTCTTAAATTATTAATTAATGAATCTATATTTATTATTCAGGTCATTAATATCAAGTGGATAACACCATCAGACTTAAAGCAAGGGATTCTCTCTCGCTCACATTTATTCAGGAATCTACTCTATGTTTTTCCATTTTACGTATAATTGCTAATGATGGGGTATGATTAAAAACCTTCGCCATACTTCCCTAATTATTTATATAAGATCATAAATCCATTTATCTCTCATCAATACCTCTTATGTACACTCGATACCATACCGATATTCCGTAAGGGATTCTACCCAAACTGTCTTTATTCCTTTGGGTTGCTCTATGTTTCTTTTTACCAAAATGAAGTTGTATTTTATTTTTATTTAAATCTTATAAAAACTGTTTATATACTCCAAAATCATGATTCAAGATCCATAAATCATTCTTTTTTGGGGATATACATGCTTTTAATTGATTCCCTCCTTGATACTTCCTAATAAGAAAACTCATTTTAAGGGAACTTCCCAAATTTTTAGCCAATTTCATGTTTACTATAACATTTGTTTTAAGCCAACATTGTCTATATAAAAACAATATTTTTATTTTGGAAACATTTTTGGTTCACTTCTGGTTTTATATAAATAATTATTCCCTTTTCTAATTTAAAGGCTCTATAGTATTTTCCTTTAAACCGCACACAAATGTTTTAATGTTAAATATCTTAAATACTTTTATTATATGTTGTCAATTCTAATTGAAATAACATACCATGATACATTCCTATTTTACTTTATTAATTTCCATTTATATTTTAGTTCTTTTATTTCATGGACTCTTTTATGATACAACCATTTTTGTTGCTTTATGACATGATTGTGGTACCCAATTATTTCCATGGGCAACCCTTATGTTTATATAAGATTGATTATGTTTGATTATTTATGTGGAAAAAATATTCATAAAAACTTAATATGGGTGTTCTCAGATAGCTCTCCAATGAATTGGGTAAAGTTGAGTCTCATGAAACATTATGTGCGACAGTCTTTGCGGTTAGCTTTGGCTTGTGCTACCATGTGCGACGGTCCTGACGGTTAGACTTGGCTTGTGATACCAAGTGAAACTCTCTTGGAAGTTAGCCTTGAATCATGACAAATTCATGTTTAATGTTTCTTCCACATGATTATGACTACATATTTATATTATTCCATGATTATATGTTATGATTCCATATGTTACATGCCTTTTTATATCATCATGTCATGCCTTTTTCCCATGTGCTAATTCTTTATTCTTATGGTTATTCCCTTTCTGGGATATTTAGATCACTACTTTGTTCATGTGTTACCTTGAGTTCCTATGTATATATTTTTTCACAATGTAATTTAGGAGATCAATTTAAAGATTAAATAAATAAATGATCTATTTAGTTCCATGATTTTAGTTTTATGTACCTAGTCTTCCAAGACACTAGACTTTACGATCCTTGGATTGTACTCTGATGTATAATTATGATTATAATCCTGTAATTTTATATGTAAAAGTATAGGATATATATATATATATTATTTTCTTTCATACCTTTCCACTTAAGGAAAGATGATAACGTCCTTCATGTATGTGTGGACTACCACCTTCACAAAATGATGTGACACTATTTTCATCAAAAAAACACATGGATGATATATATAAGATCATTTATAGAAATAAAATGGTATATAAGATATTATGATCATTCTGGAAAGATAATATATTACTTACCTATATTCCACATGTATCACTAGAAAATAGAAGTGTAACTCATGCATATGTACAACCTATCATCTCCATTATCATAAAATTATTTATTTATCAAAACCATATTTCATTAATGGTTATAAAATTAAATTTGATGTATAAATATGATAGTTATTTCATAATAATTATTCTTTATATGAAGAAATGATATAAAATTCCAATTAATAATAACATTCATGATAATGAAAGAATGAGAAAATAAGGCAATTAACTCCTAAAATCTATAAAATAATGAAATATTATTAACAAATGGTTGATAAGATGTTATAAAAGGATAATATTTGAAATTATAAATATTACAATAGCTATTTTATATGTTAACAACATGTTTAGAACCAATATATTGGATTTAAATCATGTTCAACCAAAAAGAAGCATGAGGAAAGGGATTTCATCTCAATTTTCATTCCATTGAGACTTATTTTTTTATAATGACCTGAAACTCTATCAATGAAATTTCCCTTCTTATGTTTAATTTATAAATTAAGAATCATATAAAACCACATAGATAACACAATAAAATCATTATAAATTATTAATTAATGAAATAAGAGGTATTAATATAGGTTAAGAAACCTATACCGATGAGATAGTGACTTGACCTTGGGAATAGTGATATGACCGTTATGAATAGTAAACCAACCATATGAATAGTAAAATCACCCATGTAAGTATAAATAAAATTTAGTCATCTAATAAGTGAAAGTATGATGTAATTATATCATACTATAAGTAATTGAATATCTTAAAAATTATTAATTAAGTGTTGGTATTTTTGTGAGTCATAAATATTTAATTACATTTTTATAATTAATAAAATTATCTAAAATAAAATTCATTTTCACAATGTGGATTCATAAATAAATATTTTTTTGTCTTATGGTTTTAGGATAATTTTATTATACCTTAGTCAATTTTTCATTTTGTTATAAAATTAGTTTTAAGTTTAAAATCTATATTTTTGGAGTAAATAATGATTTTATTTAAAAACTAAATTTCACATGTTTAGAAAATTATTTTGATAAAATGAAGTCCATTTTTTAATTATACATATTGAAAAATGGTTATGGTTATTTTTTTTGGATTTCCCTAATATACTTGAATTTTTGTTGAATAGTGAAATATAGTAATTTATGTATAAATACAATAGAAGCTAAATAAACTATTCCTTGACTCATCATTGATGTAAGTACCAGAATCTCAAACATGGCTTAATTATTTTAATTTATTTTATGATAATGATATGAAATTTCATAGTTTTGAGCCAAAATAATAAACAAATGAATTATATATTCAAAAATCACCCCTCTCCTCCACTATAAAACCTCCCCTCTCCCCCTCTTCTCCTATATACTATTAGACTTGAATATTTTTAAAGTTCTACCCAAATCCTCTTTCCTAGTATATTTCTACTTTTAGGAGCTATTGGTATTACCCAAATACCAAAACTAATCCCATTAAGGAGGTTCTCAATGAGGAGTATTCAAGAAGGAAAATCCTCTTCCTTTTCCTTTTAATCCCCTTTTAAGTTCATTATTTTATTATTCCCTCTTCACCTTCTCAGTACAAATAATAATGATAACTATATTATCATATATATAATATAATTATATCATGTTAATGTAATATACTTCCAAAAAATCCTTTCTCTTTCTCTCGTTTATTTTAAAAATGAAATCATCGTCTCTGAGGTGCCGATTTACAACCTTTGTGGACAACATATTTTCATCTTTAATTTACCCTTAAAGTATGTTCACAAAACCATTTTAATGGTTAAAAACGATTTAAAAATTCATATTATAACCCTTTTTATGTTATATATGTAACATATTTACATAATACCAAATGATAAAACTAAATGAGTTCATTATGATCAATAATCGTCGTAATAATCCAAACAATTATCATTAAATGTTTTATCTAATAACTCACAATAAAACATATTTTTTATATATAATAAATTAATCGTATGTATGTTTATTAGTTTAATATATATTCAATTATGGGTAATTATATCCATTCTACATGAACTTCCACACTCATATACTAGTATATTGATTGTGAAAACCAAGGAAATGAATTCTCTCAAGCGATAAAATAATATATTATAACTTATCAAAAAGGCCATAAATGAACTTAATAAAATTATGATAAATCAAATACATATAGACAAGGTTATTAATTAAATAATTTATGGATTTAATTTGATTATCTAGGATTGTATGTTCAAGTACATAAATTATTTGGACATAACGTAAGGGTTTCTACCCGAACCTCCATTTTATTTCGGATGAATATTTTTCTATATTTACCCTAATTTAATTCTTAAATATTATTATTCACTGATCCTAAATTCTGTTTTAATGTTATATATATGTGTACCAACCATAATCCTTCTTTCTTTGATGGGTATTTACATGTTTTATAAAGATCCTTCTCAATTATTCCTGATAAATAAGCCTAATTCAAGGGAACTTCTCGAATTATTAAATATTTTCTAGTTCACTATATAATAAATTTTAAGACAAAATTAGTATTCTAAAATAACTAATTTTATTATGAAAAAAGCTATCTTAGTTTACTTTTTTATTTTAAAAAAATATTTTTCCAAAATAACTCTTATATTCATAGTGAAAGAGTATTTTTCTCAAGAATTACTTGATGATTTTATAAGAGTATTTTCATCTTTTTCAATACTATTTTTGATTATTATGTTTAATTGGATTTAATATTTTATGATTTCATCTACCATATTTTGTTAAATGGTTTGGAAAGTCTAGTATTTACTTTAGCGAGTACAATCTTATCGCAAATCTTGAAGTCATTCCTATACTGAAATTAGACATTATACTAGGGATGGACTGGCTCTCAAAGTATAATGCTAAGATCAAATGTAGAAGAAAAAAAATCTCAGTAGTCTTGAATAGAAAACCTACAGTTATCTTCCTTGGAGAGATATATCAACCTGATATTTTTTCAGAAGAACCTCCTATATGATTCTTTATGGAGTTGATCAGTGAAGAGGGATAAGGAAATGAGAGTTTGGGGATAGAAAATGTCCCCATCATCCAAGAATACATTGACGTATTTCCTCTGGAGTTACCCGGACCTCCCCCTAAAAGAGAGGTAGATATTTCCATTGAACTTGTACCTGGATCTCATATGATATCTAAGAACCCATATAGGATGGAAAATGTGGAGCTGTAGGATTTAAAGAAACAACTAAAAGATCTTTTGGAGAAGGGTTTTATCCTAATGAGTGTGTCTCCTTGGAGATAAACTATTTTCTTTGTGAAGAATAAGGATATATCAATGCAGTTATGTATCGATTATAGAGAACTAAATGGGATCACAGTGAAGAACTAATACCCTCTTCTGAGATTTGATGAATTATTTAATCAAATTTTTGGGGCAGAATTATTTTCTAAGATTGATCTTTGATCTGGTTATCATCAATTGAGGGTGAAGAATGAAGATATTCCAAAAATAGCCTTTTGATCATGATATGGTCATTTTGAGTTTGTTGTTATGCACTTTGGACTCACTAATGCACCTATTATTTTTATGGATTTGATGAATAAAGTATTTTTGGACTACCTTGATAACTTTGTGGAAGTTTTTATTGGCGATATTATGATATATTCGAAACATCGTTAGGAGAAGGAAAATCATCTAAGGTCTATTTTGCAAACTCTATGGAAGGAGAGGCTTTTTGGGAAGTTCAGAAAATGTGAATTCTGGTTACAACATGTTGTTTTCTTGGGGCACATTATAACCAATGAAGGAATCACTTTTGGCCCTACAAAGACAAAAGTTGTAAAGGAGTGGCTTTAGCCTGCAAAAATAACTGAGATTCTTAGTTTCCTTGGATTAGCAGTATATTATAGGCGGTTTTTGGAAAATGTTTCATGAATTTATAATCCTTTAACTATGTCATCTCAAAAAGTGGTCAATTTTATCTGGACAAAGGAGTGTGAAGAATGTTTCTAGGAGTTGAAGAAGAGATTGGTTACTACACCCATGTTAACTTTTACCTTAAGTGGAGAAGGATTCATTATTTTTAGTGATGCATCTCTGAAAGGTCTTGGGTGCATCCTCATGAAAAATGACAAAGTCATTGCTTATGTATCTCGATAGTTGAAGACTCATGAGCAGAAATATCCTACGAATGATCTGGAGAAGGCTGTGGTCATTTTTTCTTCAAATATATAGAGGCACTATCTTTATGGTGATAAATGTGATACATACACAAACCATCAAAGTTTGAAGTATATTTTCTCACAAAAGTAATTTAACATGAGAAAAACGAGATGGTTGTAACTTCATAAAGATTATGATTGTTTAATTCATTATAATCCTAGAAGAGAAAAAAAAGTTGCTAATGCATTAAGCAGGAAATACCTAATTGTCCTGTCCATGATGAAGATTCAAAGATATCCTATGATCAATGACCTAGTAAAGGTGCACATGAGAATTATAAGGGAAGGGACATCATCAACCTTAACCCAAATGATTTCTCAACCGTCATTACTAAAGAAGATTAAGAAGGCTCAGAAAGAAGATCCTTTGTCACAGAATAACTTTGAGGCTATGTAGGATGGTATGTTTCATGAGGTCAATATTAATCAAGATGGTGTACTGAAATTTCATACAAGACTATGTGTTCTATCTATTCTGGAAATAAAGGAGATGATGGATGAAGATCATAGCTCTACTTTCTTTATACATCATGGAAGCCCAAAAATGTATAGAGAGCTTGAGGATCATTATTGGTGGGATAATATGAAAAGGGAGATTTCTAACTACACTTTAAGGTTCCTAGTATGTTATCAAGTGAAGGAAGAGCGAAAAATTCCTAAAGGGGTATTAAAACCACTACCCATACCCGTATGGAAGTGGTATAATATAACAATGGGATTTGTCACTAGTCTCCTGAGAAATTCTAAAGGAAATAATGTGATATGGGTTATTGTGGACCATCTCACTAAAACTACCCATTTTATCACCATTCTGGAAGATTTCTCTTCTGATCAACTTTCCAGGATTTATGTGAAGGAAGTGGTAAGGCTATATGGAGTTCCACTTTTTATCATATCTGATTGTGATACAAGGTTCACATCAATATTATAAAGAGGTATTCAACATGCTATGAGCACTAAATTGAATTTCAGTAGGACCTATCACCCCCAAAATGATGGAAAATATGAAATAACTATTCAAACACTCGAGGAAATGATAAGAACATGCTCAATGGAATTTAATGGTGGTTGAGATCAACATATCCCTTTAGTTGAGTTCTCTTACAACAACAACTTCCACTCGAGCTTTCAAATGGCACCCTATGAAGATCTTTATGGGAAGTGATGTAGAACTCAGACTTTTTGGGATGAAGCTGGTGAGAGAAAGCTTCTTGGGTCTATTCTTGTGCAAGAGATGATAGAAAAAAGTCCATGCCATCCAGTAACATATTAAGGATTCTTAGAGTCGACAAAAGAGCTATGTCAAATTTTTTTGAATGGACTTGGAGTTTGATGATTGTGACAAAGTCTTTCTTTGAATTCCACCTTGGAAGAGTGTCATGAGGTTTGGGAAGAAAGGGAAGCTCAGCCCTATGTACATTGGCCCTAATGATATCCTTGATTTTGTAGGAGAAGAGGCCAATCATCTTGCACTTCCTCCAAATCTAGCACAAGTTCATGATGTCTTCCACATATCCCTCTTGAGGAAGAACATACCTAACCCTTCACATGTACTAAATCCAGAGGTGGTACAACTGGAATGTGGCCTCTCTTATGAGGATAAGTTGGTGGAGATCTTGGATCGTAAAGACAAGGTTCTACGTAACAGGACTACCCACCTTGTTAAGGTGTTTCGGAGGAAGCACAAATGTGAAGAAGCCATGTGGGAACTAGAGGAGTCTATGAGGCATAAGTACCCACACCTTTTCTCTTCTAAGGGTATGAGATAAAATTTCAGGGATGGAATTTCTTAAGTGGGGAAGAATGTTACAACCCAATAATTTGAATAAATTTGTTTCCTACTTTTGTGTGTCATTTTATTTTATACTCAACAAAACTATATCTTTAATGTAATTAAGTGAGTATAATTAAAATTATACCATTGGGTTTCGGCCGTTATATGACCATTAGTCAATATTACTATAGGAAACTAAACTCTTAACATTAAAATTATTATTTATAAATAAAAGTGATTTATGTTAATTAATATAGAAAGAAGAGTCGATGGCCTCATCCAGTAGACTCGGGCCGTATGAAGCCCATCTGTCAGAGCTTGGGAAGGAGGTGGTTTCACGTGGCTTTGCTCTGGACCAATCCCAAGCCGAACTCCAACATGTGAAGCTTGAAAGAAATCGCCTAATGGAGAATTTCAAGCTGATAGAAATTACAACTCGGGCAATGTTGTCTAAGACACCCCAAGAGTCTATCACCATATCATATCTTACACTTAGGTCTTATGCATGTGTTATAAGGGTCTATGTAATGAGGCCATAGATACTTTTTGTAATCTCTTGGTATTAATAAAATTGACATTTCTTTTTATGGTAAAATTTGAGAATTTAAAATGTCCGGATAAATATAGGATGAATTTATAGAAGTTCAATATTATTGATGAATTTTGGGAAAGGGTATTTTAAAATATTTTTTATACTTTAAATAATTTAGAAAGTGAAATGATTTTCAAAAAATTGTCTTTTACAATTATGATCAGTAAGAAATTAAGAGTCTAATAATATCAACTTGTTTTTTATTGAATAGAAAAGTATGAATAGTAACATAACCTTATGAATAGTAATTAATATTAATTAATAGGAAATCAGCCAAAAAATATAAACTTCACCCATGAATGTATAAATATAATGTAGACATTTTAAAAGTGAAAAAACAATCATAGTATAAGTTTTGGTATTTTTATATGTCATAAAAACTTTATTTACAATTTTATATTTAATTTAATAATTTAAAATGGATTTTTTTCATAAAATTTAATCATAACTTTTTTACTTTAGTTTCTTATGGTTATATGATAATTTTATGGGCCCTTGATTACTTTTTCTATGTGTTACAAAACAATTTATAGTTTTAGAGTTGTTTTATTGAATAAATGATGATTTTATTTAAAAATTAAATTAAACATATTTAGAAAATAATTTTCATAAAATAGAGTTCATTTATGAATTCATAGCATCTATATTAGGTTTTGGTAAATTTTTTGGATTTTTCTGAAACAACTGAATTTTTGGTGAATAGTAAAAATACAGTTTTGAGTTTCGTGTGTTTAATGAAATCATTGATGATGTAATCATGAAGTAATAAGTCTGGTCGACTTGTTAATAGTAATATATGTTATGAGGTTTCCCAAGTAAACAATACCATCGGAAAATACCATGGTAAATCCCATGGGTTTTTAAATAACACCGATGAGGTGTCCCTTGGAAATTAATTAAATATTCCCCCTCTTTCCCTATAAATACCAAGCCATTACCTCATTAATTTCATTCCAAAATCTTCCTCAACAAATATCTGGTATTTTTACCTCCCAAAGAGTCCTCCCAAGGTTCTTTCAAGCCCCCCAAGGTCCCAACCTTCACGCTTTCAATGTTACTATACAAGGTAGGGGAACCTTTCACCCTCCTCTTTTAAGTCATGACTTCCTTTATGTTATGTCCTATGGTTTCTATCTTATTATGTTTGGGTATGTTCTTATATATCCTTATTAATTTTCATTTAATTTCAAAATAATGATATACCCTCTCCACTCTCATCAATTTATTTTATAAATTTTAAGTGACACCGTTAGGCTGCCGAATTTTCATAAATGAAATTGCATCTTCTATTTTCTTTCAAATTTCCTTTCCATGTGGTATGACATTCAGATATCCATAAAATATTCTTATTTATATTTTATTATGTCCCTATACTATATTATAAGTTATTTCTGAGTGGTTAAACCTTGTCCCCTTTCTTTTTACTATTTTCTAAAACCATGTTATATAGTCATTATGTTATAGAAATTTCGTCTCAAAATTTCTCTCTCTTTCTCTAAATAAATTCTCTTATCATATTTATATAAATACCCACACATATTTTGTCTCGATGGGTGTTCATAAATACATAAAAATTATATTATTGATTCGGTAATTTACATACATTTAACCCCCACTTCCTTTCCAGGGGTTATAAATGAAATAATGGTCTTATTTTTAAGCACTTTTAAAACGTCATAATTTTAAAGTGAAACCCATTTCTATTTATCTATGTCGGTTATTTATGAAATGTATGATTATTATCTATGTGTATCACATGAAAATAAATAAATATTAAGGGTTCACCCTGATAGCACTCCAATTCACTGGGTAATGAATTTAATCTCTAGAGATGAAAAGTTTCACGATACCTTGGTGAATAACCTTAGTAATATTTATGACACCTTGGGGATGAACCTTGGTTATATGTTCATTAATGTCTAAATTAAATTGTGTAGCCACATAATCAATTTATGATTCAATTTATTTTTATTTTCATATGCCTCTTCTTCCATTTGTCATGTCTTTATTTTTTTATCAAGTTCTTATTGATTTCACAAGTAAACTGATTCCCTTACTTTCATTACTGGGCCTTCTGCTCACCCTTTACATTGATGTATGTCTCCATGTTATGAGATGAAATAATTTTTACATAGAAAGAACTTATGATGAATCTCTACAAGTGTATTAGAAGAATGTTTTATGTTTTCATGTTTTATGTTCCTGATTTCCACGACACTAGACTTTAAAGATCCTCTGTTTATAAAATGCAATGAACAATTATGTAATAAAAGGCAGGATTCCGTAGTTGGTATCAAATTATAGTTTAGTTATTTATGGAAATTAGGCTATGAAAACTTTAGGGAGAAACCTATAGAAATGTTTTATTATAGGAATACTTCCTGGTATTTTTGTGAGTATTGAGTAAGTGGTTTATCAAGAAAATACATCCCTGTCTGGATATGAGCAGGTAGAGGCGGCTCTGGAACATATGTACCTAGGAGTGAAAAATATGAATAGGAGTTTCGGGCTTCCCCGGGGTATCCTGGTACACGACAATGGGCCTTACTTCACTCTTGGTTATGAATCTCCTAGGGGATATGTTTGGTTAATCATATAATTTTTATGAATCATTATGAAGGATTTATAGAGAAATGTAATTGTTTAAAGAATTATGTTTTAAGACATAAAATAATTTATAGTTTAAAGATTTATAAATGAAATAATATTCTCCCAAAGGTTTTATAATTTTATAAAATGGCAGGCAATAGGATGAACCGTGAAAATGGTGACCGCAATGGACCATGCACTGACGGCCCTCCGATGGAATCTAAAATGGAGAATTTCATGCGAATGATGAGCCAACCGACTCAAGTTATGGGAAATAAATTGAATCAAGTTGAGAGAAAGATATCATCGCAAAGGAACACCGTTATATTGAGTCCTTTATGCATCAACGACCACCAACCTTCAGTCGATATATAGGCCCATTGATTGATAAAGAGTGGATCAACTCAATTGAGATGATCTTTTCTATGATCCGCTATTCTGAATAAGATAAGGTTACCTTGGATGTTTATAACTAAGAGTGAGAAGCTGATCAGTGGTGGGAACTGATTAAAAACACAAGGCAAAGAGTGGAAGTTGAAGCTATGAAGTGGGAAGAGTTCAGAGGGATATTATTCAACAGGTATTTCCCTTGATTGATGAGTACAAGAATGGAGAAGGAGTTTCTCGAGCTGAAGTAGAAGAAGAATGAATCTATGGGAAGCTACGGGATGAAATTCACAAGGATTTCACATTACACCTCTAGATTTTTTATGGATCCAAATGGTAAGGTTGATATATTCTTTGGTGGACTAAGACCTCATCTGCGGAAGAATATAGCCAATAGAGACTATGATAGATGTGGGAAGATTGAGCAAAGTGCGATGAAATTTGTACTAGAGTTTGAAGAGACACAGTGGTATCATAAATCCAATTACAAGAAGAGATCAATGGAGCCAAGCCCAAGGAGGATCTTTGATCGAGGAAGAGGAGGCAAGCTAGTTCAACATCCCACGTGTAATAAATTTGGGAAGACTCATTCAGGGAACTGCCTACTCGGAATCTAGAAGTGCTACAATTGTGGTAGAAATGGCCATATTGTGTAGAATTTTTGTAGTGAGGTGATGCCTCAACTCCCAAACACTAACAACAAATGGAAGATGGTGAAATCCCTGCCTGATGTCCAATGCTATAAGTGTGGACAAATTGGGAACTTTTCCCATCACTGTCCAAATCCGATGGTAGTAGAGGGGAGTCACCATCAGCCTCAGCATCGGCCAGGGGAGAAGGGTCAAGCTTTTTCTATCACAATGGCTGAAGTTTAAGTGCCAAATGTTGTAGTGGTATGTGCTCTTGTTGTTCTCTCAAAGATAGCATGTACTTTTTTTATTCTGGTTTTACGCATTCCTTTATTTCCACCATGTTTGCAAAGAATTTATAATCAAACACTGATTTTCTAAAAGTAGGGTTATCAATCAAGACTCCTTGTGGGATTATCCATGAATCATCAGTGTTTAGAAACTCTAGTATTTACTTTGGAGAGCACAATCTAATCACAAATCTGGAAGTAGTATTGAATGGAAAACCATCATTTATCTTCCAAGGAAATATATTTCAACCTATTATTTGTCTAGAAGAACATATTATACCCTTATTTATAGAGTTGATCAGTGAAGGGGAAGAAATAAATGAGAGTTTGAGGATAGAAAATGTCCACATCATCCAGAAATACGTTGACGTATTTCCTGAAGAGTTACCCAGACCTCCCCTAGATAGAGAGGTAGGGTTCCCCATTGAACTCGAACCTGGATCCCATATAATATTAATGAAACCATATAGAATGGAAAATGTGGAGTTGAAGGAGTTAAATAAATAACTCCAAGATCTTTTGGAGAAGGGTTTTATCCGACAAAGTGTGTCTCCTTGGGGAGAACCAGTTCTCTTTATGAAAAAGCAGGAAGGATCAATGCGGCTATGAATCAATTTTAGAGAACTGAACGAGATCACAATGAAAAACAAATACCCTCTTCCAAGAATTGATGAATTATTTGACCAACTTCATAAGGCTCAATTCTTCTCTAAGACTGATCTTCGATCCGGTTAATATCAATTGAGGGTGAATAAAGATGATATTCTAAAAACTTACTTCTGATCAAGATATGTTCATTTTGAGTTATGCCCTTTAGACTGAATAATTCACCTATTATTTTTATGGATTTTATGAATTGAGTCTTTAAGTACTTCCTTGATAACATTGTGGTAGTTTTTATTGATGATATTCTGATATTTTCAAAAATTCTCAAGGAGCATAAAGACCATCTAAGGGTTATTTTTTAAAATCTACAGAAGGAGAGGATTTTTGGAGGTTCAGAAAATGTGAGTTCTTGTTACAACAAGTTGTTTTATTGGGTCACATTATAACTAATGAAGGAATCATAGTTGACCCTCAAAAGGAAAAAGTTATAGAGGAGTGGCCTTAATCTACAATAATAATTGATATTCTTAGTTTCCTTGGATTAGAGGGATATTATAAGAAGTTTTTAAAAAACTTTTCATGACATTATAATTCTTTAACCAAGTTAACTTGAAAAGTATTCAAGTTCATCTGGACAAAGAAGTGTGAAGAAATTTTCCAAGAGCTGAAGAAGAGATTTGTTACTACACCTGTGTTAAATTTTCCCTCAAGTGGAGAAGGATTTGTTATTTTTCGCAGTGCATCTCTGAAAGGGTCTAGGTGCATCATCATGAAAAATGACAAATTCATTGCTTATGCATCTCGATAATTGAATAATCATGAGTAGAACTATACTACGCTTGATCTGGAGCTGGATGCGGTCATTTTTTCTATGAAGATATGAAGGCACTATCTTTATGGGGAGAAATGTGATATATACATAAAACATCAAGGTTTGAAGTATATTTTCACACAAAAATGAATTGAACATGAGACAATGGATATGTTTTTAACTTCTTAAAGACTATGATTATTCAATTCATTATCATCTCAGAAGAGCAAACAATGTCCCTGATGCATTAAGTAGGAAAGACCCTGTTGTCCTGTCCATGATGAGGATTCAAAGAGATCCTTTGATCAATGACCAAGTAAATCTAGAAATGATAATTTTAAGGGAAGGGACATCATAAACCCTAACCCAAATGATTTCTAAACCGTCATTACTAGAGAGGATCAAGAAGGCTCAAAAATAATATCCTTTGTTACAAAAGAAGTTTGAGGCTGTGAAAGATTGTAAGTTTCCCGAGTTCAATATTGATCAAGAAGGTGTACTGAAATTTCAAACAAGACTATGTGTTCCATCTATTCCGGAAATAAATGATATGATGGATGAAGCTCATAACTCTACTTTATCTATACATCTTAGAAGTTAAAAAATGTATAGAGAACTTCGTGATCATTATTGGTGGGATAATATGGAAAGAGGGATTGCTGACTACACTTCATGGTTCCTAGTATGTCAGCAACTGAAGGTAGAGCGACAACTTTATAAAGGGGTATTACAACCAATACCCATAGCAGCATGGAAGTGGGATAATATCACAATGGACTTTGTCACTAGTCTCCTGAGAACATCCAAAGGAAACAATGAGATATGAGTTATTGTGGATAGTATCACTAAGACTACCCATTTTATCTCCATTCAAGAAGATTTCTCTCTTGATCAACTTACCAGGACTTACGCGAAAGAAGTGGTAAGGCTGCACGGAGTTCCACTTTCTATAATATCTCATCATGATCCAAAGTTCACATCAAAATTATAGAGTTGTCTTTAACATGATCTGTGCACTGAATTGAATTTCAGTATGACCTATCAGCCCAAAATGATGTCCAATCTGAAATTACTTTTCAAACACACGAGCACATACTGAGAACATGCTCAATGGAATTTAAAGGTGGATGGGATCAATATCTCTCATTAGCTGAGTTCTCTTACAACAACAGCTTCCACTCGAGAATTCAAATGGCACCCTATGAAGTTATTTATTGTAAGTGATGTAGAAATCCTACTTGTTGGTATGAAGTTGGAGAGAGAAAGCTTCTTGGGCTTGATCTTGTGTAAGATATAACAGAAAAATTCCATTCCATCCAACAACACATTAAGGCTGCTCTGAGTTGAAAAAAGAGCTATGCCGACAACCGTGGAAGGGACTTGGAGTTTGATGTTGGCGAAAAAGTCTTTCTTTGAATTTCACCTTGGAAGAGAGTCATGAGTTTTGTGAAGAAAGGGAATCTCATCCCTAGTAACATTGTCTCCTATGAAATCCTTGATTATGTAGGAGAAGTGTCCTATCAGCTTTCACTTCCACCTAATCTAGCACAAGTTCATGATATCTTCCACATATCTCTCTTGAAGAAGTATATACCTGACCCTTCACATGTACTGAATCCAGAGGTGGTATAACTAGAACATGACCTCTCTTATGAGGAGAATCCAGTGGAGATCTTGGACCATAGAGACAAGGTTCTACCCAACCACACTACCCACCTTGTTAAGGTGTTTTGGAGGAACCAAAAATGTGAAGAAGCCACGTGGGAACTGGAAGAGTATATGAGGCAGAAGTACCCATAAATTTTCTCTTATAAGGGTACAAGTTTAAATTTTGGGGATAAATATTCTTAAGGGGGGGGGGAGAGAATGTAACGACCCGAACATTTGAATAAATTTTGTTTCCTACTTTTGTGTTTCATTTTAATTTATACTCAAAAAAACTATATCTTTAAAGTAATGTTGTGAGTATAATTAAAATGATACTGTGGGTTTAGACCATTATTTGACCATTGGTCAATATGACCATTGGAAACTAAACACTTAACGTTATGATTATTGTCTATAAATACAAGTGATCTTGGTTAATTAATACAGAAAGAAGAGTCGATGGCCTCATCTTGTAGACTCGGGCCATACGAATCCCATCATTCAGAGCTTGGAAAGGATGTGGCTTCCCTAGGCTTTTCTCGAGACCTAGCCCAAGCCAAACTCCAACATGTGAATCTTGAACGAAATCACCAAAGGGAGAAGTTCAAGCTGATAGAAATTACCACTCAGGAAATGTTTTCTAAGCCACCCTAAGATTCAATCACCATAGCACATCTTACACTTAGGTTCTATACATGTGTAATAATAGGCTATGTAACAAGGCCTTAGATACATTTTGTAATCACTTGGTATAAATAAAATTGCTATTTCTTCTTACGGTAAAATTTTTGAATTTCAAATGTTTGGATAAATGTAGGATAAATTTATAGAAGTTCCATATTATTTATGAATTTTGGAAAAAAGGTATTTTAAAATATTTTAGTATACTTTAAATAATTAATAATGTGAAATGATTTTCAAAAAATGGCATTCAACAGTTGTGATCAGTAAGAAATTTAGATTCTAATAAAATCAACATGATTTTCATTGAATATTAAAGTATGAATAGTAACATACCCTTATGAATATTAATGAATAGTAAATCAGCCAAAAAAAAAGAAAATTCACCCGTGAATGTATAAATATAATGTAGACATCTTAAAAGTGAAAAAATGATCATAGTATAAGTTTTGGCATTTTCATATGTCATAAATACTTTATTTACAATTTTATAATTAATTTAATAATTTAAAATGGAAATGTGTTTTCATAAAATGTAATAATAAATTTTTACATTATTTTTTTATGGTTATACGATAATTTTATGGGCGTTTGATTACTTTTTCAAGGTGTTACAAAACATGTTATAGATTTATAGTTGTTGTTTTTAAATAAATAATGATTTTATTTAAAAATTAAATTAAAAATATTTAGAAAATTATTTTCATAAAATAGATTTCATTTTCAAATTCATATCATTGATATTAGTTTATGGTAAATTTTTTAGATATTTCTAAAACAGTTGAATTTTCAGTGAATAGTAAAAATATAGTTTTGAGTTTCTGGTGTTTAATGATATCATTAATGATGTATTCATGATGTAATAAATCTGGTATACTTATTAATAGTATGATATGTTATGAGGCGTCCCAAGTGGCCATTACCATGGGCAAGCCCATGGATTTTCAAATACCACCGATGAGGTGTCATTTAGAAATTAATTAAATATTCCCCCTCTTTCCCTATAAATACCAAGCCATTACCTCATTTATTTCATTCCAAAATCCGCCTCAATAAATACCTGGTCTTTTTACCTCCCAATGAGTCCTACCAAGGTTCCCTCAATCCCCCCAAGGTCCCAACCTTCATGATTTCGAAGTTTCTCTTCAAGGTAAGGGAACCTTTCACCCTCCTCTTTTAAGTCATGACTTCCTTTATGTTATGTCTTCTAGTTTCCATATTTTTATGTTGGGGTATGTTATTATATATCATTATTAATGAACATTGTATTTCCAAATAATTATATACCATATCCAATCTCATCAATTGATTTTATGAATTATGAAGTGATGTCGTTTGGCTGCCGAATTTTCGTAAAAGAAATTGCATTTCTCTTTTCTTTCAAGTTTCCTTTCCCTATGGTATGTCATTCAAATATCCATACGATATTCTTATTTATATTTTATTACATACCTATAATTTATTATAAGTTATTTATGATTGGTTTACCCTTTGTCCTATGTCTTTTTATTGTTTTTTAAACCATGTTATATAACCGTTATGTTGTAGAAATTACGTGTCAAAATTTCTCTCTATTTCTCTTAATAAATTCTATTATCTTATTTATTTGAATACCCAGACCTACTTCTCCTATATGTGTGTTCATAAATACATAAAAATTATATTCTTGATTCTATAATTGACATACATATAGCTCTCACTCCCTTTCTATGGGTTATACATGACATAATGGTCTTATTTTTAATCACTTTTAAAACATCACAATTTTGAAGTGAAACCCATTTCCTTTTCCCTATTTGGGTTATTTATGAAATTTACGATTATTATATATGTGGATCACATGAAAATAAAGACATAGTAAGGGTTCACCCTAAGAACGCTCAAATGCATTGGGTAAAGAATTTAATCTCTAGGGTTGACAAGTTTCACGATACCTTGGTGAATAACCTTAGTAATTTTTATGACACCTTGGGGATGGAATTTGGTAATATGTTAATTAATGTCTAAATTAAATTTCATAGACACATAATCATGTTATGATTCAAGTTCTCTTTATTATTATATTCCTCTACTTCCATTGCTCATGTCATTATGTTTTTTATCAAGTTCTTATTGATTTTAAAAGTAAACTGATTCCCTTGCTTTCCTTACTGAGCCTTTTGCTCAACCTTTTATTAGAAGTATGTATCTTGGTTATGAGATGAAATAATTTTTACATATGAATAAATTAGTATGAATTCCTACAAGTGTATTAGAATAATGGTTTATGTTTTCATTTTTTATGTTCCTGGTTTCCAAGACACTAGACTTTAAAGATCCTCTGTTTGTAAAATGAAATGAAAAATTATGTAATAAAATGTGGGATTCCATATGAATTAATTAATTAGTGGATTTAATTTTAGTATCTAGGACGTTAAAGTCAAGTGCAGATGTCATTTAAACATAATGTAAGGTTTTCTACCCGAACCTCCATTTTCTTTCAGGTTACTCCTTTTCTCTATTTACCCAAATTAAATTATTATTAATTATTATTATTTAATCCTCATAAATTCTATGTGAATATTATATATATGTTTATCCATCAGAATCATTCTTTTTTATGGTGTAGTTTCATGTTTTATAAGGATCTTTCTCAATTATTCCCAATAAACAAGACCGATTCAAGGGAACTTCTCAAATTCTTACATATTTTAAAGTGCAATCTATAATATATTTTAAGCCATTTATTTTAAAATCACTAATTTTATTATGAGAGAAAAATATTTTAGTTATCTTTGTGTTTGTACAAATATTTTACCCAAAGAACTATTCTTTATAGAGTAAAAGCGTATTTCTCTAAATAATTACTCGATGATTTTATAAGAGTATTTTCTTCTATTTCAACTTTCTTGTTGATTATTATGTTTAATTGGGTTTAATAATTTATTATATAATATATAATATCTCATTAAATGATTTATGATCAGTGTGACTATGAATGTTCTATTTTTATACCATTCACATTATTCTCAGAATGGTTAATGATGATGTTTATAGATTGAGGAAAGTTATACATATCTCATACGTATATGTTATTTATGTTTAATTCCATTCATATTAAGAATGAATTGGACTTAGTAAGTGATGGGTGGGGTCCTCTACAAACCCTCTATGCGTTGATAGGTATCATGAGACAAAATAGATAGAGACTTGGATAAGGCCTTGCCTATTTTCAAATATGGTATTGGCCGAGGCCTTAATCATTTTTAGTTTCCTTGGTTGAGGCTTTGATGATATGATTCAGATGTTCCACATTATGAATTCCCTCATTATGAAGCCTGTAATTGATAGTCCATGTGGTTATTCGACTATTAGAATACCCATGGTTATATTTTATTATGGAATTATTTAATTAGTATTCATTCCTACCCTATTATTATCAAGATCATGTTTTAGCAGAATGTGTAATTTTAGTTATTCCCCATAAATTATTATTTATGATTTTTTGTTTATTACCCTTACTGATAATATGATATCACTCCTTATGTATGTTTTATTTTTCCATAGGATGCGAATAATTATATTATGAATGACCTACAGTGATAATCTGGGAGTTATGGATGTTTCTAATGGAATTTATATATTGTATTTCTTTTAAAGCTGTGGTGTTCAAATTATGTATGTATCTTGTTTTCAACAACTAGTAAACCGTTCGGTACTTTGGGATGTGTCTTCCTGGTTTATATTCCATTGTAATTAAATATGGCACCAACTCTGGGAAATGAGGGTCATGGTTTTTACATTTTTTATTATGTACCAATTCACTTTTTTGGGTGCATATACTACCCCTTTTAACAGGTTATATCATGATTAATTCATACTTCTAGAAATTTTTAGTTTCAATTTGAATCATTTCATCCAAGGTTATTTGACTTGGAAAGTACTAATTAGTAAAAGTTATTGTACAATAACACTTCATTTTGTTGTTGTTATCTTTATATTAAAACAATCACATTCTTATGATCATTTTTAAATAGAAGTTAAATTTTCCTTAATTATCCATATTATTTTATGATATATATGAATATTTCCTAACCCATATAGGATTTTTACATATGGTGTTTACTTTAAAAGTTATTTTATTAACTTGGAAAATATAGATAAATCTATATACCTTACTCAATACATATACTTGATGATAAAGAAAAAAAATTATGTATTAAATTGATTAGTCGATATACGAGGAATGATTTCGAAATGAAAGACATGGTTGGGGCTTGGTCATAGATTTCTCCTTGATGCTTGGTAGTCTCATGAGATGAATCATTTAGAAAAATCTTATGGGTTTTTACCCAGTAGTTTTAGACTTTATTGTGGATAAATTTTGGTGGTAATGGTATCATGTTCCTAGAAAAAATGAAGTCCAATAATTAATCATTTCATTCATCAAAGATTAAATTGTTATTATTATCCATGATATTTTATCTCCCCTATTATCTATTAATGAATATAATTCTCAGTTTATTGATTAAATGGAACGTGTTTTCATTTATTTACCTTTACATATTGATTCTAAATTATCTTACCATGATAGTCCAATTATTTAAAGGGAATGTGTGTTTAGTTATCAACCTTTCCATATTGATTATGATTATTGATTCATGATATCTTCCACTTTACTTAACCATTAATTATCATTTGAGATCTACCTTATTTTGTTTCATTTTCTTAGGATATGAATAAGAAAAATTTGAAAGACTTTTCAAGGATGTATTTTTTTAACTTTTATTATTTATTATGATTGATTTTATTTTCCCAATGTAAAATGGGTATCAAATATGTATATGGTTCTCCAAAACTACTAAATTTATTGGTCCTTAGAGATTTGATTCCTTATATCTATCCCAATCTAATAAAGAAGACACTGAATCCACGATAATAAAGTTTGATTCACTACATATTTATCATGAAAACTTATAGCACTATGACGAACCATCTAGAGACACATGTCACCCATTCGCTTCCAAATGGGTATTCAATGATCTCTATTCATGATTTTTCTATAAATGGATTTATGTAATCTATATATCTTATATTCATTTATCGATTTCACTAACCCTTTTAGTTATGCATTATAGAAGTATACCAAAGTATCTACTTTGGTCATGTCATATGGACTTCTTATAGTGGCGATTCCTCTAAATAAGGTGGCATTGAAAATGAATATCCCAATATGATGATAATATAAATATGGTTTGACAAATTAAAATTCAAAAATATATTTTTCAAAATGAATGAAAAAAAGTTCTAAGTATTAGACCATTCAAAAATCAATCATGTTTTATTGGTTCCATCTAGTACAATCAAAGTCTAGTTTCCCTTGAATACTCACGAAAAGTATCATGTATTTGAAACATTTAGAATAGGGGGTCCCCAAATCATGATACCTAGATTTCATAAAATGATTATATATATATTTTTCAAACTTATCATATTACCATTTACTTCATGGTTATAGGAATACTTATTCTAAAATAATAATACTTGTATCACCCACCTTGGTGAACATAAACCACCTATTTGTACACACATATATATATATATATATGTTCCAACATAGTATGTTTCTCTAGTACTACTTATCCCATTGAGCTTAGTGGAGTCCAATATTCCAATGTCAACCCATATGCATCCAAAGTCCTAATGTCAAGAAGTTAAGTCTACTCCCACTATCATCAAAGAGATATTATTTCATTTCTGGAAATATAGTTTATCCTAACTAAAGGTTACGATCTTTAGTTTCTAGAGAAACATTAAATTTGATTCACATTAGTGTTTTAATGTTTATTTTTAGTTAAGGAAATATTTTAGAAAACAATCCTAAAAAACTTGTGGTGTTGTATTAATATATTATTATGATATGACAATTGATATGATATCCATTATACAATATAGTTAGTATATGGTTAGTTGTCTCACTTCTTTTTGAAAGACATTTCTTGGAAGGAATGATGGAATATTTTCAATATATATATATATAAGACTCATCATTGATCTTCCTTTTACTACCATCATGACATTGATGTATATAAGGAAATTTTTGTTAGGTATAACCTTTAATATACATTTTTTATCAATGATTACTTAGATAAGATGTTTTTAACAAACCATCTCAAAGATTCCTCAATCTTTACCAAGTCCACTCTTTTAATTCACTAAGAATTCCTAAAATTTCTTAAAGATATATTATGGCGTATATGAAGTTACCTTTATCTCCCTAATAGTTCACATGGCCATGTTCAACTAATGCTAATTTTTTGTGATGTATCATTTTTTATCAAGGTTTATTTATATAAAAAATGATAAATATTTTATTTTTATATCCAATAAATTAGCTCAATTGAGACTAAAACACTTTTATGGGTATAAAATGGTCATCTAATTTTTGTTTTATTCGAAAAATAATTTTCTATTCAAAATTAGGTAGGAGTAATATATTTTTATATTCATCTTTCATTATAATGGATATTTGTGATTCAAGAGTCACTGCAACATTAGTTTAGTATCTAAGTACCATAACAACACTGATTCAGAAAATGAAATAATGTATCATTGTGTCAATATGGAAACTGAGATAAATATTTTCATCACACTTATTAATAATTTCAATTAATCTAATATGGAAACGAGAAATAATGATCTCCCATTAAATGAAATAGGAAAAAACCTTTCTCATCTCTTTTTTAGTTCACTTTATAACCATTATATTCTTACTTGTTTCTTATATTTACATAACTATATGTTGTAAGAATATTTTTATTAATACACAATTAGTGAATAAAAACATTATTATTATACATGAAGTGGATACAATATCTTTATTCTTAAATTAATTTTAATTTATTTTCCTGTGTCCATTATTTCAACATAGGAATAAAATAATATTCTATTCATTCTTCTGACATTGAATATTTTGTATCTTTGAAGTATTCGATAAATGAAATTTTGGATTTAGATCATGCATTAGATATTCCAACTTTTTTTTTCAAACTTTTCACCATAAAGGGTAGAATTTTTTTTTCAATAAATCCTTATACACTTAGTGAAGTATGTGAAAAATTTTCCCATGGGATTTATTGATTTCATTTTTACAGGTTTCAAAAAATAACATTAAACATATCATTAAAGATAATAATATAAGATTAATGAATAATTTCTTATCCAAGTGAAAAACACTAACTAATCAATATACCCTAGAATTTTGAAATCATGATCCATAGCTAAATTTCTTTCTTCCAGTTTACACTGATATAGTGAATTGAGAATATTTTTTATTTCTAGCCCTTAATTCTCTTTCTAAAGAGAATGAATATGTGATATTATAGTGTATGAAATCATATATTTATGTTGTATCATCAGATCTATGGACATATTTGATAATATAATAAAACATACATAAGAATAATCCTTATCATATCTCATATAGGAATCCTTTTCCCTTTCAATCACCTACTATAGTGACAAAATATGAATAATGGATTCCAATACATAATACAAACCTTCATATAATAATGAATCACATAGAGGA
This sequence comes from Viscum album, assembly GCA_963277665.1. Taxonomy (NCBI): domain Eukaryota; kingdom Viridiplantae; phylum Streptophyta; class Magnoliopsida; order Santalales; family Viscaceae; genus Viscum; species Viscum album. The sequence continues at coordinate 1,022,951,816 of OY728127.1, forward strand.
TTGTACCATATTAAAAATTTTATATTTTTAAAGAAATTCCCTTTGTTTAGGAATGATTCCATTGTTTTTATTGTTTTTATTACTCTTTTATATAATAATTATAGTAGATTATTAGTGATTTACTTTATTGTAAATTATGTGAGAAATAATAATAATTAATTTTATTAAATCTCCCACTATTTTATCAAGTGTCAATATCCCGCACTATTGAACTTGGAATGTCTTGTTACTATTAAATTATGGTGGGAAGGATCCATATTTATTTTATTATTATCTATATGTTGGCCATGAAAATTAACAAAATGTATTTAGGTAGGTGGTATTTCCAACCAAGGGCTTTCATCCCCTTGATCTATTGAGTGATCTCACCAATCTAGAAATTCTGACTCATATTTCTTCAACACTTTCCTCGAAATTTTTATTGGATAGATGAGTGCTATTATACCCAATAAAAACTTGGTTATGTTGATCCACTATCTATGTCCATAATTCCCGAACATTTAATGTTCCACTGACAGAGGCTGAACCAACACTTAAACTATGGGTTCATAATAATTCATATGATGGAAGGCTTTATGAATTAATATCAACTTGAGGGTTTTTTATTTATTAATCATAAATTTTATATTTTTTATCCTTTACATAACTTGTTAATATTAAGAATATTTTAGTTAATTAATTAAAAATGTTCAACAAAACTTTTATGCATAATCTATTTATTTTAATTCCAACGTTTCATAAAAATTCATTTATTTTTGTTGTAGAGGTCTTGCATATATAAAATAAAAAAGTTTTTAAACAAAAATAAATAGATAAATAATTAACAAATCATGAGATCATCTAATGATTTATTTTTTGTGTGGAGAATAACCCAACCATTGACCTAGGGAAAATTCCTTGTACTGGTCTTACAATGTGTTGCAACATTCCACCTCTACACCTTCGTTTCACTTGAGTTAACATCATTATGGTCCCATCTCGAACCACCTACACACACATTAGAAAAATAAATTAATTACATGTAATTATAACTTACATGTAGGTGAGAGGAAATAGATAATTGGTTAATGGGGATTACATAAATAACCATGGACACATAGGTCCTACATAATAGAGGGAGGTATGACACACATGCCATCAAATTTAATTTAATATTTTTTAATTTAAAACCCATTAAAAAAAATTAAACAACGAAAACACATATATATGTCTCGGTCAAGCACATGGATGGTTTTACACATGCAAAAAATACATTAAAGTAAAATTGATTAACATTCATTTATTATTAATTCTTTATTACTAAGATAAACACACTTTAATTAATTAATAAATCATTCAATTAATTAATTATATTTTTTTAGTGGCCATTTAAATTAATTTGGTGATTTCAAACATTAGTGTAATTAATTGAAAATATATGACAAACCCAATAAACATATATCTATTATAATAAATTAATTGAGAATTTAATTTTTTTAAAACCATTATTAAATTTTCAAATAAAATAGTTTATAATTAATAAAATAAGATTATGATACTATGATTATCATTTTAATGAAATTTAATTATTCAATTTATTGGGTGACTATATTGTGTGTACATACCATTTAAACACCATGTTCCTTGGTTAGCATGTACCTGGGTTATATGTCTAGGGGTTCAGTAGTGTACCTTGTATGGACTACACAGAATTTAAAAACTAGAAACACATTGTGTATCACTATTTATGTGTGTATGCACAACCCTATGAAGAAATAAACATGTTTTTCTATCATGATTACATGATTTGTATTCACCACCTACACACAGCGTGTCTGTATATCATTCTTAATGGCTTGATGTGAATTTCAAATCTAATAAATGGTAAACTACACATTTTTTACACTATATAAACATCATGTATATCATGAATACTCCATAATATCATTCTCGGAAGGTTTTCCATGTAAAATTACTACACATATACTTTGAATTTTTCTACTACCCCATATAGACAACACAACATGTTCTCTAGCTACATGTTGTGTGCCATATTGGACCAGTATACACACAGTGTGAAATAAATGCACCACGTGTAATTAATCCTCATCACATTGGGTATCCCACAACATGGAAATGTTTAGTGCACATGGGAACACGATGTGTGATATAGCCAAATCAATTGTAATCCCATGCTATCCGACATGATTTCTCAAAATTTCCTGAATTCATCTCTAATCGTTCTCCATCTGTTCATAAACTTAAACTTTGAATCTTGAATAGAGAAATTGAAATGTATAAAACATGTTAATTCAAATCATATTAAAGAATGAATAATATGAAATGAAAAATTCAACCACTACTACTCATATTTAACAAAAATAAAATAAATAATTATAAATTTAAACCACTATAATTCCACTTGTAGGTTATGATCACATTAGAAGAGCCTTTATGGGAATTAAATTAAAATTTATTTTAATTTTGTGTTTTCGAAAACCCCAATAGAGGGTATTGAATGTTAAATTTATTATTAATTTATTTATGATTGGATGAAATGATTACCATTACTTAGGACCCTTTATTTTATGGCACTATAGATATACCAGAAACCCTTTTGGATTACCTTTATTGTGATTTTAGGATCCAAGTGTAGAATCCCTCTAGTGGTAATCCACTTGTGTTCCTTTGATCTCTTAGAAATTATTATTGATTTATGAGTGCTAGCATGGTGAATGAGCCATCTTGCATTGGTCAAATTGATCACTCCAAGATCTTTTAGGCTTGAATGAGTTCTTTTCATTTTTTAGAGAAATATAGGAGAAGTTTGAAATAGAGATAGACACTACACTAAAATCCGTAATTAGCGGCAGTTTAGGAAACCACCACAAAATATTGTCAAATTATAGATACGTTTTTTTAAAAAATCACCGCTAAAAATCTTTTTTTTAATCTACGAAAATACTTCCTCTCACCCCCACCCCCACCCCCGAACCCGAAACCCCTCCCCACCACCCCCAATCTCGTGAAACCCTAGGACCCTCTTTCCAGAACCCTACTCCCCACCCTTATCCGCATCTCCACAGACTTCCTCTCTGTCGCTGTCAACCCCACCCCTCAAACTGCAGACCCATCCCCCTCTCCACCCAATGATGAAAAACCCATGACTCGTCACACTAGACCCCCTCTCCGCATCACCACCAGCTTCATACTCCCTCACCATTCGGTTTATGCCCTCTTTCACCGACCCCTTCTCCCCCTCGTCGCTGGATTCTTACTCCGTTGCCAACCCCTTCACACCCCCTTGCGATGGCCCCCTTCTCCCCCTCTATTTACTTATACGCATAATAATTATTAACTATATTTTTCAAATCACTATTCCATGAGAATATACAAGTCTATTATGAAAGTCAGTTGATTCTTTATAAATTTTTTCACTTTTGAAAATTCTTTTTAAATTGATTTTTCATGAAACCGAGAACTACCATTTTCAATGTATTTGGATTTGTATAGATTTATTAGTGAAAACCTATTATTATTTTTTATCAAACCCTAATTTTTTACATATGGATGTTGAATTTGTTTTTTTGTAGGAATATGGTACATGGAAGGGTATCATATAGTTCACCAAATTCTATTGGTTGTCGTCACCTTTGTAGTGAGGTTTTTTTCCTACAGATACTCTCGTATATATTATACATATGGATTATATTATTTTTTATTTAGGTTTAGAACTTTTGGATTGATGTTGTATGTCTCAATTATATATAATCTTTTAATTCAACATTTACTCTTATCGTTTATCTCCTTTTTTATTCATGATCCATTATTCTATGTTTTGTTGTACCTCACCATGGGTTGGACCTTCTGGGATTAAATTTTTAATGGGATAGAATTAGTTCATTAAAAACTGTTATTAGATGAATTTCCATGTTTAAAATGAAAATTCATTACCTAGTTTTTTGTCTAGTATATTCGGTAGACATGATTTATTACAATTGGAATTCAAGTAGTAAGTGTGGGAGGGTTCCTAATCAGCACATTCCAGTGTCTAAAATTGTGTTAACATGAATGGATAAAGATTTTTTTACAATTATAGAGACATGTTATTTGAGGTTATTTGAATGAACTTGATATCATTTTTACCTAAATGCACATAATCCTCATTGTATAGTTATTTCATTCATCTATATAACCCAATATTTTTTTAATTTTTTTATCCAAAGTATTTGGTATGGATTCTTGATGTTGGTGTTGTGGATGATTAATTTTCTATTAGGTTAAGAAGATATTATCTTATATTAATTAGAAATTTTATTATATAATTACTCTTCAAAATCATTGTGATGAAGTGTCATGTAATATACCACAAGAAAAGACACTCATGGACACATCTTTAGTGAAAACGATAATTCACACCATTCAAAAATTGGATCAAGTTGGTATTGGGAACCATGAATGGATGGTCCATATTGTCTTGGAGTTTAATATGAATAATACACCCTTATTCCATTGTGAAAAAGAAGCATTTGAATCAGAAGATCATCTTGAGTTGATTGAGTTTATCTTCTAGACCACACAAGGAAATAATTATTGTAAAAGAAACATTAATAGTCTTGTTTTTATGACACATATCTAAAATTATCAGTCTTGTTTTTATGTCACATATTTTATATAATTTTAACACCACTCTTGTTGGTTTGAGATATTTCATATGTAAATAAAGAAAAATATAATGGGACATACATAAATAGAATCTCTTAGATCACCACTAGCAATGCATTCATAATTGATTTCCTTTTTTTTACTTTGACTTTTTTAGTACTTATATGAATCTTCTTATAAATACTTGTGTTGTATTTTTTCACTTTCATTTATATCTTTTTTAATTAGTAATACTTATGTGTTTCATTTTTTAATAAAGTGGAGGCAAAGTGTGACATGGGTAAAATCTGGATCACAATACTGAGGAAAACACCTCAATATGCTAACAGTTTGGAGGATTTTTTATATTTTTCAACTAACATTCAATCCATTGAGTATAGAATAAGATATCCATGTCCAAAATGTAAATTTAGAAGATGGTTGAAGAGAGACGAGGTTTATAAAGACTTTATATTGAAGTATTTCCCTAATCAAAATTTGTGTTGGATTTCATATTGAGAATCGAACATTACAAAAAGTTTGAGCACTAATTTCAATCGATAGAATGAGCTCTAAAAATCACCGACAATCGAAAATTGAATAAAAAAATATAAATGATGAATTCGGCATTATGAGACACCAATATCAACATCAAAAAATATTAGAACAACCGGTTGAGTGTATTAAAAATAAAAACTTCACAGGTGATGTTTTTGAGACTATAGGACAACCAGATCAAGATTTTAACATATCATTGGATCAAATTCATGATTTTGTGGGGACTAATGTAATAGAAAAATCCACTGAGCAGAAAAATACATTTCATGGTTTAGTTGATGATGAGAATCAAGAGTTTTTTAGTGGGTGTTTAAAATACTAAAAACATTCTTTTCTGCTGAAATTGTGCCATATCAAATGCCTATGTGGAAGTACAAATAAGATAATTCCCATGATATTGGAATTATTGGGTGATGAATTTCCTAAAGGAAATATCCCTAATTCCTTTTATTATATGAAAAAATTTGTGACAAGATTGGTATGAATTATACAAAAATACATTCATGCCCCAATGATTTTATGATTTAATGGGGGAGAAGATTCATGTAGACAGGATTAAAAAAATGTCCTTATTCTAGATGGGATACAATGTGTGATGCTATAAGTCTGAATCAATAAACTACAATGGATAAGAAGAAAAGGAACACACCTATAAATGGTTTTCATTACTTTCCTTTAAATCCTCGATTTCAAATTTTATTAATGTCATAAAAAATTTCAAAACACATGAGGTAGCATTATTTAAATAATAAAAATGATGGGTTAATGTAACATCCAATATATCCATAATCATGGAAGAAATTTGATTAATTACATCAAAATTTATCATATTATCCTAGGAATGTTAAATTGGGATTGTCTGATGATGGATTCAACCCATTTGAGACTTTGAGCACCAATTATAGAATTTGGATTGTTGTTTTGATCCTCTACAATTTACCTTCGTGAATGTGTATACCACAAATATATTTTTTCATTTCTCAGATTATTCATAAAAAATTCCTAGAAATGATATTAATTTATAATTTTATCCTTTAATTGAAAAAATATAGGTGTTAGGGAGCAACGGTGTTGAGGTATATGATGCATATTCTAGAACAATATTTAAAATGCAAGCTACTCTAATGTGGACTATTAGTGACTTACTTGGACATGGGAATTTTTCTAGTTAGAACACTTTCATGATTTTGGATTGTCCTATTTTTAACTTTGATTTTGATCATGAATGACTACCTCACAGTTGAAAATGGTGCTTCTTATGTCGTTGAATATTTCTCAACGAAACACATAGATTTCAGCTGAAAAAGTCAAAATTCAATGGTTCTGTTGATTGTAGACCAAATCCAAAGTTGTTAACTGGTTCATAAATATTTTCACAACATGGAAATTTTGAAATAGAATTTGTGAAGGTGCATTGTTGGAATGATAGCGCGAAAAGAGTTTAATGTGCATTGTCATGTGAAATCGGAACACAACAATGTAAGAAACAAAAGTATATTCTTCAAACTTACATATTGAGAATTTAATTTTTTGTGACATAATCATGATGTGATGCATATTGTGAAGAATGTTTGTGAAAATTTTACCATCACATTGCTTAATGAGCATATAAAATCGAAGGATCATCTCAAAGATTAGAAATACTTACAAGCAATGAACATAAAGGGTGATCTCTAGCGAGATGAGAATGGAAAGTATGCTCTGAGAATTTATGAAATGAAAAATATGGATAAAGATACATTATATTGAAATTTAAAACATGTGAAGGTATCCTATGGGTATTAAAGTAACATATAATGGTGTGTTGACTTAAAGCACCATAGGTTACATGGATTGAAATTTCATAATTTAAATATTTTGTTACAACAATTACTACCATTGGCATTACATACATTATTACCTAAAAATTTTACATATGTTTTACTCCAATTTTTCACATTCTTCAAACAACTATGTGATAAAACTCTATAAACATTTGAGATTGACATCTTTCAAGAGAGATTTTTATTAACACTTTTTGCAATGGAGTTGATATTCCATCCAGCGTTTTCTTCTTTCATGATGCACTTAACTGTGAATTTTGTTGGGGAAGCTAAATTTGGAGTCCTTGTACATTATCGATGTATGTATCCAATTTATAGGTAATTTATTTATACATTTTTCAATTAAGTGAACAATTCTTTTAAATTAATTAAATACACAATTTTTTTATTTTATTTCATATATATCTTGGGCATTTGAAATCATATGTGAAAAATAAATCTTAGCCTGAAGGATCTATTTCTAAAGGCTATTTAGAAGAGGATTATCTTAAATTTTGTTCTAGATACATTGGTGATATTGAGACAAGATTCAATTGAGGTGGATGTGTTGACGACACATCTACTCAATCTCAACTACATGGGATACAAAAAATCTTTCCTGCTATCGACCGATCAGTTGGAAGGAGGTCAAATGTTACACTAATAGAAATTGAATTATCACAGGCACAAAGTTATGTGCTTCTGAATATTGAAATTGGATATCCATTTATTGAAGAGTTTATGATATAAAAAAATAGATGAATGAGAGTAAAAACACTAAATGAGAAAGATATAAGAAAAGCTGTTCATAATGAGCTTGTATAATTTTTTGAATAATGTGTAATTTCATAAATATTGTAATCAATATATATATTAGGTTGACCAATATATTTATGAATTATAATAATGTATATTACATTTTTTACATCATGAATACTTATACTCAAGATTCTTCTTCAGAAGATTTGAAGTTTCTTGCTTGAGGTCGTCTAAAACAGGCTAGAAAGATTGACGTTTACTATGTGAATGACTTTAAAGTTCATATAAATGATTAGGAAGAGGGTTAGAAAACATATAATATTGTTGTATTTACATTTTCTGAAGTGGAATACTAGGGAAAGTTGAATGATATTATCAAATTCAACTACCACATGCATTTTTCGTTTATTTTATTAAAATGAAATTAGGTCAATTTTATCAGGGGTGTTAAAAGAGTTTCCTTACAATTTAATTCTATGAACTTCTCTCACGTGATGGATGTTGGTGACTATGAATTACATGATCCAAATATCTTATCATCACAATAGAAAATGATATATTTTGTGGAACATTTCACAGATGAAGGGTGGAGTGTAGTTGCTAATGTAAAACAAAGCTACTTGCATGATATGGGTGATGGAGTGGAATATTTGACCATGGAAATTGAATCCCATCAACATCAAGAAGTAGAATTATTTTTCCATTATGATATTGAAAATATTAGTCTTGAAAGGGTGGATGAAGTAGATGAATTAAAGATGGAGCATGAAAATGAAATGATTGAAGGAGAAAATGATTATATGGGCATTCTTCCAATCATTTATCAACCACTTATTTCATTTGTCTGGTCATTAATTATCATAGTTATGTATATTTTTTTAGTACCGTGCATAATTTTTGTTTCTAGTTTTCTATCTGCATAATTGTTTTTGAAATATATGTTCTAAAGTTACTTTTATTTGACTAAATGACCAGAATTCCAAGGTGTAATTGTTATATTGATACCATTTTACCCTCAGTTGATGTTACCTTGACAATACCTACAGATGATGATCCATCTGTCTCCCTCTCTACAAAATCTGAGACACCATCCATTTACCCCTACACAATCTCTCTCACCCTCTATCGGCATCATATCAGTGGCTTAGCCAACTCCTCCCTATTCAGTAGCATCAGCAACCTCAGTAGTGATGTAGAAACCCACTCCTAATTCTTCATGGGGATATTGTGGGTGACTCTTGTATGTGAAAATTTTAATATGTATAAAGTTATTCTAGTTTTTTAAACTACTAACTATTTTTCCTAAAATATGGTAACAATTATACTATGAAGAAAAATATGAAAAGTTCAGATGTTAGGAATCCAAACAGACTAAATATAGTTGTCCCATTTGACTACTATAGGGTCCCTATGGATGATGTTGTGGGATTATTTGTCCAGATTTTAGGCCATATGGAAGTAGATCAAGTTACCCATCCGATTATACATGATGATTGGAGACATATGCCTTCATATTTGAAAAATGAAGTTTTTGATTCACAGATAAAGGTATTTTTAATATATTTTGGTGTAATAGAATGTCATTATGTTATTTAATTATAATATTTTCAAAATGAATATATTTGTAGATATGTTTATCAACTTTTCCATTGATGATGTTATAGAATGAAAGTAAAAATTGAAATCATTGGTTGATTGATATAAATGGAAGACTAGATCTATCCCCTATGACACTGCATCGTTGACTAGTGGTGAGAAGGTAAATCACTCAACTTAATAATCATTTAGTTCACAAAATTTTATTGGTTTTAAGTTTATATATAAATATAAAACACTATTTAATTTTCAATATTATTTTCTAAAAGGTTCAGGTAGAATAAAGTAGTTTTGGAGATGAAGATGGAGATGGAGATAGAGAGGGTGATGAGTAGAGTTCATTGGAAGAGATTAGTGATATTTTTGATGTATTGGAAAAATATGGAATGAGAGGGTTTTTTGATATATTATTTGTGAAATAGATTTAAAACCATTTATGGTTTGATGTAAACTAATATAATTTTTTTTAAGACATATTTATTATATACATGTGATTTTGTGTTCTTATGATAGGGATTTTGTGTTCTACTGATAGGTGATACACTTGGTTTTTATCTATTTTTTTCAGGGAATTTATGGGGCTGCAGAATCTGTAGCTATTATTTTTTTATAAATCAAAATTTAGCAGTGGTTTAAACTACTGCTAATTATGGCATATTTTTATTCCCAGTGTTCAAGACCACCCCTATATGATATTTGTTTTCGGTAGTTAAAACGGTTGCTAAATATGGCACACTGTTATTTAGCGTCCGTTTAAAAATTTTGAGCAGTAGTTTTGTAGCGTATTTTTTTGGGATTTAGTGGTGGTTAAAACTACATCGAAATCCTCATTATTTTCGCCACAAAACTGCTGCAAAATCAAAAATAACCACCCCTAAATATATTTTCTATGATGCTTACTAGAAACAACCGCTAAATGGAAGAAACCACCACGTATTGGATGCCAGAACATGATTTAATGGTGGTTTTTTGATACCATCATAGAACCATGTAGCGACGGTTTTACCCACTTTCAAATTAAAAAAGAAACCTCCACTACTTAGAACTTTTCTTGTAGTGAGATAATTATATTATATGAAATGATTCCATATTCTCAATTTTTACCAACCCTAAATAATAGGCATAACCATCCATTTTTAGAGATAGTGTTTAGGTTAAAATATTATTTTTTTTCATGTCAAACCTTAAACAATAATCTTTATTAGATTTCATGCCAAAATAATAATAATCATATTATTATTTTATGGCACAGAAGCTTAATTTTGGATTAAAAAATATTATTTAATGGGATTGTAAATTAATATTTTTCACCTAAAGTGGTTGTGGTCTGTTCGATGTCCTCATCATTTATTAAATACCCGAATAAACATTTTATTCATAAATTAATATTTTATCCACTAACCATTGGAAAAATATTTATTTAATATTCAATAAAATAAAAAAATAAATTTTAATCACAATCCAGGTAATATGTATTTATTTAATTTATGCATTTGGTAAAACATGAATAGTATTATTCCTCGGTATTGGGATTAATATTTATTGCATTAATTAAATTCAAATAGTATTAATTCAAGATCAATGGAAACACTTAGTGTGTGAACCTCTATGATTAATTCTCATTAGAATTAGGAAGGATCACATAAAGTGTAAGATTAATATCTATATATGGGTCAAGATACCCAAGAGAAATAACGTAATGTCATGATGGCGATGACCACATAAAAAATCTATATGTGTCATACAATCCATTTGTCACAATATCTCATCAATCAGGTTTCACATCTCTGTTATAAAACTATATGCCTGATACTTATTTCTTTGACTATCTAAAATACACATCATTACACCATGGCCATGGAATTTTATGTGATAGTTATATATCAATTAGTGAGATTATATCAACTTCCATAAATATGGATGGCAAAAACCATTCCTCAAATTACTGATTAACAACATTTCATTTATGACACACCCAACATATCCAAATTCTTCATGAACTATTATCATCATGGGTTATACAAAAATCTATATTTGTGAGTCATAAAATTCATTAATAATAATCTTAAAGTATAAGGACTATTACACATGCTCACAGATAGGAATATCTGATGACACCAAAACATGTTGAATTATTTTTGGTAGGTTTTTTTCTCATAATATCTCATATTGTAGATTACTAAGGACACAATTCATGAGAAGAAGCCTCATATTATTAGTAGTACTCACACAAGAATATCAATATACTATGTTCCCAAATCATAGTACATTATCAAACCCCATAACTATTTTTAAGAATGCCATCATGCCATTTAAGGGTTCTCATAATAATGAGTAACTATTATTAACTTATCAATGTTATAGATACTCTAAGACATTATCAAATAAATGTTATCCCAATTGAAAATCAATATGTGACAAGATATTTATATTAATAGTCTCTTCATTGAATATTCATATAATATAAAGTTCATAGTTGTTGGTTTTAGGGAACTGAATCCAACAAATACTATTTTCTCTAATAATTTAATATCAAGTGGGGACTAATAATATATGATTTATAAAAATTTTATTCATTAAAAATGTAAAAACACATTGATTCATTGAAGAAGGTGGTTATGATACCACTGATGTGTTTAATGGGGTTTATCTCATGAACTTGGTAGTGGATAAAAAATCATATTTTTGTGATCTATCCTTGATAGAATCAATTTGTATATGAAAAATGAAGGCCATAAAAATTTGTACATATAAATGATAAGAAATGACATCCGTATTGTTTTCAATGGAGAATGCTTAATGTAAATCACTAAAGAAACAGAAAAAAGCCACCAACCTTTGAGGGATTAGACTAGACATTGAATCTATAATCATATTGTGAGGATTATTATATATTTAGTGGTATTATATCACACTCATTGAATGAGATGAATAATTTTATGAGAAAAAATAGATTTAGAAGTATTTGAATGAAACTAATGATAATTCACCAAACACAATAGGAGGCCCCAAATCCCTTTATATTGCCAAAGTCAATATTATCTATTTAATGAAATGCATCATCCATATAAAATGTATCTGGTGAATACATTACTTCTAACTTGAGTAATACATTGAACCCATTCAATATACATGACATCTATAATTAATCCATTAACAATGGATTAATAAATAAAAGTAATTATGTTGGAAGAATGAGACAAATTCATGTAATCATCTTGGGAGGTGGGAGACACGTGCACTCAGCCTATGTGGTGGAAGATGAATGCACTCATCCAGTATTATGTTGGAAAAAACATATTCTATCATATATATCATATTCATATGTTTTTAGTTCATAACCAACAACAAGGATCCATTTTTTTGGATCACCAACTACTATAATCACTTTATTGATAATTTTGGTATTTATATTTTAAAAAATTATAATGGAAAAATGAGAATTGAAATAGAGTGCAATAAAATATGAAATTAAATGTGCAATCAAAAAAATGAAAAAAGAATTAACGAGGTTAGAATAGAGGAAATACTTCTAAGATAATTTCCATGAGTGAACCTTCATTATCCCGTTATTAGTTCCCTTATTACTTAATGATCACACACCATCATGTGTGTTGTTTTCCTTGTCTACCCCAATTGTGAATATATAGTCTCCATAACAATATCTAAGATTACTACATATACACCTCCCCCTTAGTTAGTATGATATAGGGATCCTCATTAGAGAGGAACCTTTATCCTACCCTTCTAGAATTTAATCCCCAAATTGAACACTTAACCATCAATTCTCTATCATATTTCCTAATGTTCGAGTGGAGGGAGGTATAATATTATAGAATAATAAGTAAATAATAAGACAACTATTTTGAGGATACACTATCACCTCCCATAGTAAGGTACCATAGGTTAGTTTTACACTATATTAAAGATTATATATTATAATGGGGAATAACAATGAAAACATTTTAATTTTGAGAGAGAGAGATGTGGAAATGGATTACACATTTAATGAATTACACAAAATGAAAATTATTGAAGAAAATAAAATAGTAAACCATAAAACAATAGTTATGTAGAACCAAATTACATCAACTAAACTCCCAAGAGAGAGATAATGTTTTAAAATTACGGAGAAATAATTTATATATAAAATAATAAGGGTCTTTGAGTGTGTATGGGAATTAATTTCATGTTATCATGGCTTTATTAGTAGAGGTTTTCCATGGGGGTTTTAACTTTTATATTTGTGTTCATATTTATTCTTCAAATAATACATTATCCTTGGTCTCACCTTTAAATATAACTTTTTATGTCGTTTTCATATTCCTCCATCGAATTAATTTATTTAGTCAAATAAATATTTCTAAATATTTCAAATAGCGTAAAATATCAAAATTCACGTCACTATCCAAAAAATATCTTGAAATATTTCATATCACGTGGGGGTTTTAATCACGACTTATTTATTAAAAGTTTATTTAACTTAGATCATTTTATTCCCCATGAATGTGACTATAGTTTCAATGGATTTGGCACCTCCAAATTAGAAGTATTACTGATTCTCAGCTAATTCACTTCATATACTATTTTTGTTATCCACATCATACTATTAAACAATATTGATTTTTCAAAGGGAGAGACCATTAATAATTGTGTACTGACCTAACCAAATTACCCCTTATGAAATCCCGACCCATATTAGTTGATAAAGGTAGTCGACCCAGTGGTCCGCAGGGCCTCCAATGTGCATAATCTTATGCCAGTGGCTACCGACAAGCAGTGATGGTGTGTGAAGACATAGTGGGGGAGACTATTCCCTCTTTTGTAAGTGTAGAAAAGTGTTTAATCAATGACATAATAAAAATATTCATAATAATAACTAAAAAACAATGAAGAAATGGTAATAATCAAATCATATAAAACAAAGGAAGAATCCCTATTCAATTTAAATAAAAAATTCTTTCGTGTCCGTATACTATTGAATATAGGGAAATTAAGAATATGTCGCAGTTTATAGGTCCAAAATACGTTACTAAAAATGCTTGAACGAGAAAAACTATATCCAATGGAATCCTAAGCATGTTCTCTATCCTCTACTCCTGTAATCCATCCTAATACTGATAATGAAGTACAAAAAGTCGGGTGCTTCCCTTTTTTCCATTCCTGAAATAACGAAGTCTCTTTCGGGACCATCAGTGGCCTAAAAGGGTGTGAGATATATTCAATAGGCCATAAACGATGGTTTCTATAAATATCCAGCCAATGAATATAATATGTGAAATATGTAGATATAGTAACACTAAATCCGTAATATAAACTTTAACGGTTAGACTCATGTTCCTGATGGACACAAGGCTCACACTACCTGCTTTGACCCATGCAGGAAAACCTTTGAACATATTTCACTTTGAACATATACATATATATAGATATGTAGTGCTATCTAGGACCTGAGGATTTACTAAAGATTCCATGTATCGTCACTGGAGTCTTATAAAGTAGAAAGGGATGTTATTCCTATGTATTATACAACAAAAGGGTCTCCATGACCATGTATCATAGGTATATGGGATTCCATGCCTAAGTATCACTGGTAAATGGGACCCTATGAGAGTATCATATCTGTAGGGACTCCATGGATGAGAATCATATGTATATGGGACTCCATTATCAAGTATCATTGGTATATGAGATTAAATATCAGAGTACCATATCATTAGGGATTCCATTCATGAGTATCACAAGTAATAAAAAGTCAAATATGATTTAATTTGAGCAAATAAATGGGTTATAATTCATTAGGATTCCACTAAAATAATTTCATAACCATTGGTTATATAAAATCAAATGATGTGGTTATAACACTCACTTTCCATTAAATTCATTATAGTCATTTCATATATATTACAATATAAAACCCATTTGGTGGTGGTTTGGTCACATTATAATATAGAATATCAAGTATGAATTCTATAAGCACCCCTCAAGGGGTGGAATTAGATGATGGGAAACCATTAAAACAAGAAAAATGTTGAAGAAGTTCATTTTTATCAATCTAAAAAATTACTTAAGGTGAAAGGGTATTTTTATGGTAACTTATTGAAAATATAGCATTTGGTATCATGGCACAAAATATAAAGCAACATGATTTACAATATAATTACTAGACCACCAAACTTAGTTCTGTAGTACAAACATCATCCAGTATCGATCAATGGTTCATCCTAGAATGAGAAAAAATGTAGAAATTGAAAATTATGATTAAAATAGGGCATATTAGGTATAAAAAATTGTGCTGGAGATGGATAGATAAACTAAGAAAGGAATAGTGTGTATTTAAGAACTTATTAAGAGGAATCCAATGATATGAACAATGGTTGATTTTGAGCTCAGATGGGGAAGCAACCTCAAATACTAGATTATTAATTGGAGGATGATCTCACAAGGTAGGGACTATAATGCATGAGAAGTGAGGGGGAAATAAGATAAATTACTTTTAATGAAGGTGGGAAAAATCATCTTTTTCACCAACCTTTATGAGGTATCATGGTTTGATTACATGGTTAGACAAACAATGTGAAAATAATTTCCCCAAGGTACCCCTCACATGGTTTTGGTGCATGGTCAGACAAACTATCCTTAGCCTTTGTGAAATACCTCTACAATAAGACTTTCAATATTTTTATGGCCATGAACCATGCGATGCATGGTTAGAAAAAATAGTGTGCCCCCCTATGATGAACTAGAGAACCCCACACAATTTTAATAAACCATGATGACTAGGTTGCATGATTTATTAAAATAATGCAACCCACCTATTTCCTCTAGAACTCAGGTATCCATGATCTGAATAATCTATGAGAACTCACACAGCCACTATTAGCTCATTATGCATTATCAGAAGGAAAAAATAAAGAATTCAACTAAAAATAAAAGGTTCCATACCTCATAGAAAAGTTTGGATCTTATAGTTTTCCCCCATAAGGAAACTCATCCCCATGTTTCCCTTACATGGGTGGAAATGCTTCATATGAGAACAGATCCAGCCTCAAAGCATGAACGACAACCTCTCTCTCCAAAGTATCCCCCTATACATTTTCATACTCCCATAGCTCCCGTACAGAATGGAAAGACCTAACTTGATAATACTTCATGATCCAATCAATGATATGATAGGATATTCCTAAAAACCCATCAAAAACCTAGTTGATTTCCTTAGGTTTAAAAGCCTAAGGTGGATTGGCATTATAACGACGAAGTTTTGAATCACATAAGGCATCATTCATAGATCAGTATATATAAGGTAAATCTGTCTAGTAGGGTACTAGCCCAAATCTATCCAATATTTAAAAAGGTACAATGAACCTAGAAGTCAGCTTCCATTGCCTCTATATGTACCTATGTCTTAGTCTAGGTGAAAGAAGCAATAAAAAAGGATCCCCAACCTCGAACTCGAGAGGTCGTCAACAATGATCAATATAAGATTTATGTCTAGAATCAGCAGTGAAAATATGAATCTTTATAAGATATATATGTTTCAATTTATCCTAGATTATATGATGTCCTAGTATCATTTTATCCAGTGCTTCTAGCCACAAAATAGGCGATTTGCAAAACCTACCATATAAGGACTCATAAAGACTCAAAAAATGGTTTCATGTTAACTGATATTGTAGATAAACTCAATAAGAGGTATATGTGTCTCCAAATAACCTATAAAATCAAGGACAAATGCCTTGATCATTTCCTCTAGTACCTATATTATCCATTATAATTGGATATCCGTATGAGGGGGGTAATTGTAATCATAGGCACCTGTGTCCTGAGATTATTTTATAACCCCTTCCAAAACCATTATGTAAATTAAGAATACCTATCTAAAATGATTTCATGAGGGACACCATGTAGGTTTATAATCTCATAAACAAACACTCTCCCAATATCATCCAATTATAAGGTCTCCTTGATAAGAAGAAAATTGATTACCTCCGCCATCCTTTCCATGACTACGCAAATCGAATTGCTACATTGTGGTGACCTCAGAAAACTGGTCACAAAATCCACAACAACATCATCCCATTTCCACTATGGGTATGTTAATAGATAAAAAAACTACACCAGGAAACATATTCCATTCCTTCACCTATTTAAAGTTTGAACACCTAGTGATAAATCCCACAATCTGACATTTCATCCTAGGCCACAAATATTGCCAGTGCATGTCTCGATACGTCTTAGAAATCCATGCGTGTACTACCCACTGTGAATCCTGGGATTCCAAAATCAATTTATATTGTATGTATGTAGGAACCCATACATTCCCATTAATAATAAGTATATCATATCCATTGATTGACAAACCTACTGGTTCATCCACACCAGAAATGATTTCCCTTAGGACGAATCCCTCGAGATCAGAGAACTGCCTCTTATTTACATTATCTAGAAGTGATGAGGTTACCTCTATGTCTATAAAGAACGGCCACTCATGACACTCCTATACCTCTATATTAATCTCATAAAAAATATCCATAAACCTCTTTTCATTAATAGTTTCCTAAACAAATTATGTTAGACTATTCTAGCTCAGAGCATTAGCAACCATGTTTCCATTTCTAGGAATATAAGCAAGATCAATTTAAAATGAATAACGTTATTTGATCGACCTTATCTACCTATGGTTTAATTCATATTTTTTAAATATATACTCGATGAGTTTTGGGTTTGAATTCAATATAAAATGTTCTCTATGAAAATAATTCCTCTAGCAACACAATTCATGAACCGCAACTACTACTCCTAGATTATGCGTCTAGTAATTCCTATCTTGTGTACTCAACTTACGAGACCCATGCAACACAACTATATATCTCTTCATTAGAAATTTTCCTAGATGAATACCTAATTATTTAAAATAATCTATAGAGATTCTACCTAAATTTGGAGGAATCTCGATCAGCATTGAAGTTAGTATTCCTTTTATGTCCTGAAATGACTCCTCACATGCTTTAGACTATAAAAACATAACACCCTTTTTAGTAAAGCTAGTATGTGGTGATTCAAAGTGTGATAAGTCTTGGATAAATCATCTATAATTGCCAACTGCTCCTAAGAAACTTTGTATCTCAAATAATTTCATGGTTTTATACCAATAAACAATAACATTCACCTTCTCTTGGTCTACTGATACTTCTGGTTTGGTGATTATGTTACCCGAAAGGGAACATTATTGATGTCAAAGTGTAATTTTTTATCATAGAATACAATGGGTTCCCTATGAGAATATTCAGTATGATCTTAAGATTTTTTCATAGTCATGTTGAGTTTGTGAATACACCATGATATCTCTCATGAATACTACCCCAAAGGAATCTAGTTACTTGTTCATATCATTATTTATCAGGAACGTTAATATTGTTTGTGAATTATTGAGAATGAAAACATGACTGGATACTCATATCAACCAAACTGACTTTGAAAATACATTCATGGTATGTTTGATGGCTTTACTAGTACCTGATTGTAACTCAAACTCAAAAACATCTTAAAGAAAAACATTTCTCATCAGAGTTGGTAGAAGATGTCATTGATATGTGGAACTATTTACTAGTTATTAGCAGTAATATACTTCAACGGACAATAATACATGTAATTTATAAGGTTACCACCCACCTTCTTCTAGAAAAGGATAGGTGGGCCCTATGGTGAAACACTGGTTCATATAGAATACTTAGACTCAAACTCCTCTAACTACCTCTTGAGATCCTAAACTCAGTATTAGCCATTATGTATGGAGGAACAGACACTGGTGCATCTCCTAGAACTAGATTTATAGAAAAATATACCTATATCTATGGAGATATTATAAAAAATCCATCATGAAATATGTCTCAAATGTGATCAACTACTGGATGTAAGTTGCCATGACATACTCACTGATCATCTGAAAAAGGATATAAATTTGGACAATCACTTAGATAAGTATCCATAATACACTAGTACATCTCAGCTCACCTGGACATCCCATTCACCCCTAAGTATATAACGACTTCTCTCTGGTGATTTAGATGATAGACTTCAGTGATATAAATCCATGAAGGCACAATAATTTACCAAGAATTCCTTCACCAGAATGATGTTGAAATTAGACATCTCAAGGAAGAGATGGTTTCATAAAAATGATGGCCACCTATATCATGGGAGAACATCATACATTTGTGCTAACTCTTTGATGATATATCCAAAGTATTATCAAGGGTCATCACCCCACAAAAGTATTGAATTTATATGACTTTCTATGATTTCCATAGAAATGAATGATTCTGAAGTGCCAATGTCAAATAAGGAAGAAGCTAATGAAGATGTTACTAGAATTATACATTGAACTGTAGATGTCTTGAAACTATTACCCAATAGAAAAGGCAACAATTTGTAGATATGGATGGACCCTCAAACCTAATATACAACCTAACTACATTGTGTTGGTCTGCCATTCTTGAGCTGTACATCTGAATTTCAACTACCTCATCCATGACCAACTCCTCTACCTAAATGGATGTTAGTACTCTAAATACCTTCCTAGTGAATTTCTACTTATCCCTCGACTGAAGGTGGAGTTGATATGAATCCTCTACAACTAGAAATGAATGGGATGGCCCTACAAAAACACTAAAGATTCCCCAACCTACTATATCCTTTTCACTCAATGAGGTCTCTGGGACACTAAGAATTTTTATGAACTATATTTATACACTAGGGAAAACTTTTTAATTATCAGTGGGTTTCATTTGTTTGACCCTAAAATACACCATCAGCTTCCCTCATGTTTTTATCATTCATGAGGGCCTAGTTTACTATTTCAGAAATGGTGTTCAGTTGAAAATAATTTTCATGAGATCAGATGGTGTACACAAACCCATCCTCAAAATATCTCACTCTCACCAAATTTTCAATATCAAGAGAAAGTGTAGAGCACTGCAGCTCCATGAACCAAGTATAATAGTCCATCACTAACTTAGTATACTTTTATATATGAAACAAATCTCATACTTAGCCTTCTCTCAGTGTTTGGGGAAAAAATAGTCATATCATACTGTCTTAAAGACCACCCAGGACATACCCATATAATGATAAACCTCTATGATAACATACCACCATCAGATGAAATAATATTGAATCAAATACATAGAAAAATTCAACATCCACTTAGGATATGTCTCAAAGTACTCACGGATAGTCATTATGGCCTCCATCCATGACATAGTATCCTGAGGTACTCCATCCCCTGAAACCATGGGTGGATACTGCTTCTGAAATTATCATGTTAGCTCTTTCATTATAGGGGTAGGTCATGGGGATCATCACATGGCCTGAATGAGCCTTAATAATCCCTCTCAAAACTGGAATCAACCCCAAACTCAGTTTATCAATTGGTTCCATAGGTGGAAGTATCATGGAGTTAGGTCCCACCATCTACGGAGCATTGTCATCTCCACATTCCTGGTTCTAAACCTATGGACATGATGGCGACATTGATCTATAATTTCCAAACACATTCCTTAGAATACGAATTTATAATGGAAAAATCCATGAGTATATGAATTGAACAAGTAATTTTTTTTATAAAAATGTCACACCCCTTTTCCTACTCCTAAATCTAGGACTATGTGATGTACAGATCATAAGAAACACAAGAGACCCAACCCAATACCCACTACTAAGGTTGGGTTTAGGTCTAGTTCTCTCTTATATGTTAGGGTTCCTGGTTCACAGAGTGTCAATTGCAAATTTTAGAGAAAAACATCCTTTAAATTACAATTGGATCCCCCATTTAATGATGACTATTTTATTTCATAATTTAAATTCATTTAAGCTCATACTCATTTATATAGAAAATATTTTTAAGTGGTTGAATTATATAGATCACCATTTCCAACTTCTAAATGCCCATACACATTATAAATTGAAATATGAAATTCAATTAATCACAACCTTAAACAAATTCAAACCCATGAAACCAATGGTCCATGACCCAACATTCCATAATTGACTACTTATGGTGTTAACATCAAGCTATCAAGGAAAAAATGACTAGGTTAATGTAGACACATTTTGTAATGAATTATGTTTCCCATTTCCTTACAAGTAATGTTAGTAAAATTCCATATATAGATGTCGAGGTACTCATAGAAACCACATGCCATACAAGAAATGTAATTCATGTATATGGAATGGCATAATTCATGAAATTTGAATCTCAGAATTCCAACGATGTTGCATGAGTCAACACATTATTTCCATATCGGGCCACATGTATAATGGGATCTAGAATCATAATATCAATTAAAATATCATTTCATATGCGTCACCCAATACTGAAATGAAAGAAATTACAGTGGGAGGAATCCGAAAACAATATTTCCCATCCATGGTAATTAATATTCACACTATACATGGTTTAGATACTCCCATGAACAGTCTCATTAATAAATTCTATCACATCCTAGTCTTCTTTATACCATCCCAAAATAACTAGGAAAAAAATGAAACATATTATACCACTATTATAACAACCATGCCATTTATTACACATTAATACATGATTTATTACATTAAATAACTACTGGAAATATAACCTATACCAACGCATCTATACCAACGGTTTGTAAAAACTGTTGGTATAGGTCCCTTTCCCAACGGTTTAGCCAAACCGTACCACTGGGAAAAGCCCACTTTGAGACCAATTTTCCCAATAGTTTTCCAAAAACCATTGGGAAGGGGTATGTATTTCCCAACAATTTGGCTAAACCATTAGGAAAAGACCCCAATGGTTTGGCCAAACCATTGGGAAAAGTCCACTTTGAGGTCACTTTTCCCAACGGTTTGGACAAATCTTTGGGAAAGAGTGGGTACCTATCCCAGCAGTTCTCAAAAACATTGGGAAAGGCCTATCCCAATTATTTTTAGAAATGTTGGGATAGGTACCCTTAATTTTTATGAGTAAATTTATCGAATATCGTCAAATAAATCAATATATAAATTACACACACACACACACACATATATCCAAATATATTCACAAAGGAAACTCTAGGATAGTGGTAAAGTAATTGATATATAACATGGAGGTTGGGGGTTAAAACCTTCACTAGAAAATTTTTATATATATTTACTTGTCCCAACGGTTTCCCTAAACCATTGGGAAAGACCTATCCCAACAATTTGTAGAAAACCGTTGGGAAATACCTATTCCAACGGGATTCTAACTATTGGCACAAGTAATTTTTTAGCGATTACACATAATAAACCCAAAAGATCAATAATTATAGTGTATTTGGGAAATAGTTACATAAGATAACATCTTGAACATGGGATATAGAAAAACTATTAAACATTCCTTAACATTATAGGCTATACCAACAGTTTGGGGACCTATAACAACAGTTCCAAACTGTTGGTACATGTAGTTTTTCTATTAGTTAATTACAAATAATACAAACCAAAAGATAAATAAATCTAGGGTATTTGGGAAATAGTTACATAACATAACATCTTGAACATGGGATAAAAAAAACATTATTAAAAATTCCTTAACATTATTTATTGAAAACTTATTTAACATGCTCAAAATACTATTTCGAACTTAAAACTACAAGGGATAACCTAGGAAAATACATGAGAAAGGGTAGATATATAAATCCTAGTAAGGGAATAAACATATAATAAGTTATAATTGTTATAACATAGGAATATCAATGAGGAATAAAAAGAACATGAATAATAAGGCATGATATATCATGATAATCATAACATGGGAAATGTGAAAAAAACCTAAAATATTGAATCATAAATATAGGTCAAGGATAAAACTTTAAGAAATCTTGGTGGAAAAAGTACCATAAAATAATTTGGTTCACCTATATAGAAACATGACATATAATGATACTAAACATTACCCAATTAATTATATTACAACCTGGGTGCACCCATCACAATCATTTCATTCTCATGCTTAAGTGTGCCAAATTGATCATACGATATGGATTCATTCATCATCATAATTTATTCAATGATTAAGGAATGTTTAATAAATAAATTTATGTACCCAACAAATATGTATATGTGCATAAAGTTTAATACCCTTGATATAATAATGGGTATGGTATTCACTATACAATTTTTTTGGCACGGAAAATCATGGTGAAATTTCAGAAGCATAACAGCGTTAATTAAAAATTTTAAAAAAAGGTTCATGAGAGTGAAAGGGTTATATAATTATTTTGACATAAAATAGGAAGTAATAGGGACACATATAACTGTACCCCAACATTATAAATTTTGAAATAGAAGGCATAATGTAATGTAGAAACATGAATAGAGGAAATAATCCTTAAAATATCTCGGCACGACAACAAGTGTACATAAAAGAATAATGAGAGGATTGATGAGAGTGAAATAAATATATAATAATTTATAAAAAATGGAATGTATGTGGAATAGGGAATATCATATCTCATCATAATCAAATTAAAAGTAAAATACATAATAAGAAAATAGTGCATGATAAAAGAGGAGAGTTGGACATCCCTTACTTGAGTGTGTGACTCTGAAGGCTTGGGAGGGGTTTCTTGAAATATTTGGGGTACCTTGGTTGGACTATAGTGATTGGATTGAAGAGTGTGTAAGTTCATTGAGTATTTTTAGTGAACTGAAATGGGATCTTGGGTGATTTTACATAGGGAAAGATGGGGATCTCTTTATTATTTTGGTTTTGGCTTCTACACCATAAAATATCCAAAAACAAAACATCTCCCATGGGTTTTCCCACATTTTCATCCCAAGGGGAGTGGTTTTGGTTATTTTAGTAGTAAAAGGTCCGAAATTATTAAAACATTACCAATGGTGATGTGGAGGTGAGTTACACTCTTAAAGAAATGATTTTAAAATCTTGAAATATATTTTTTGCCTTTGAGGATTCACAATGGATTTAAAATATAAAACAATTAAAATTATAATAAAATTATTTTATATGGGAGCATATATTTGTTTTTGTAAACCATTTATATTACTTATTACATCACTTTTGGGTCATTGAGATGTCCTAAAACACGATGTTTATTTATACGGTCTTTAATTTTTACCCGAAAATTCAACTATCTCAAACAATTATGAAGAATTCACCACCTGATATTTTCAACTTCCCGATTTAAAAAATAATATTAATTTTATCTAAATAATTTTATAAATATGTGAATTTTATATTTTAAAATAAATTCCAACATTTATTGAAAATGATGGGTTTTTTGACAATAACATTTATTTGAACCTTTATAAAAATTACATTTGACTTCATAAAAGTTATATGATAATTTATTTTTAATTAAAAATATTTAACAATAATATATAATAATATTATTATTTATATTAAAAATAAATAAATAAATTAAAATAGAATCCTTAATTGAATTTGAATATTAACAAAAAATATTATTCGTGTTTTATTGAATCAAAAATAAAAATCATTTATAAAGTGAAAAATAATTGGACGAAAAAATATACATTATTATATAAAAAATAATATACATACTCATATTTATAGGGTACTGTTTAATATCCCTTTAATACACCAAGAAAACCCTAAAGGTAAAGTGCACAAAGGTAGGACTTTCATGGGACGATTTGATGAAATTTGTTTGGGCAATGATCCTGATGAGCTTGAAATTCTCCCATAAACGGTTTCACTCTTTCTTAAGTTGTCAGTTAGTAGCATGGGATTGGTTAAGGTAAAAGACCACAAATTCTATCTCTTTTGTAATCTCCAATAAATGGGAGTCATATGGTATGATCTTACTAGTTGAGGCCACCACTTCCTTTGTCTGTGGATATTGGATTTGATAAAACACTATATTTATACTAATCATGTGATCACTATTAAATTAATATATTATAAATGGTAATGATTCATATTGCTCAATTAAATCCAATGGGAATAATAAATCATAAAAGTGCAGATGTTTTCAATAATCAAATTATATAATAATAAGTTTAATTAAAATTAATGGGGAATTTTATTTATAATATTTCGAGTCATTACAATCATCCCCCATTAAGAAATTTCTCCCTTGAAATTTTCTTTTAACACACTAAAATAGATTAGGGAAACTCTGATTCATCACTTCCACTGGTTCTCACATTTCTTATTCAATCTTGTAGATTATCAACAACACTTTGACTTGGGGAATTATCTTATTTCATATAACTTTTTATCTATGGTCTAAGATCTTCACCAATCGATCCTCATAGGGAAGGTCATTTTACATTGGTACCATCTATGGATTGATTACATGTGATGGGTCTAAAATTTACTTCATCAAGAGGGATACATAGAATACATCATGTACTTGAGATAGGTTCGGTGGGAGTTCTAGTCAATAGTCCACCACTCTAAAGTGATAAAGGATCTCAAAAGAGATGATGTAACTTGGAATAGGATTTAGCTTCTTCCTAAATCTCATTACTATATTCCATGGTGATATAATGAGGAATACCTTGTTTCCAACATAAATCTCTAAGTCTCATCAAGGATTGTCAGGATAGCTCTTCTGTCAACTCTGAGGAGCTATGATGTGATTCTAAATTGTTTTAAAATTATCCACCATTTCCCAAACTGTTTTAGGAACTAGTAGTTCGCATCCCTTAATATCATCCCAACATGAAGGTGTTCTGAACCTCTTCCCATAAAGAGATTCATAGGGATCTATTTTGAAGCTCGAGTAGAAACTGTTGTTGTAAGAGAACTTGACAAGAGGAAGATGTTGGTCCCATACTACTTTGATGTCAATTGATCATTCTCTCAAAATGACCTCAAGTGTTTGGATAGTGCACTCACATTATCCATCGGTTTGAGGATGATAATGCATATTTAAGTTTAGCTTTGTGTTTATAGCATAGTGGATAATTTTCCAAAACATAGAGGTAAATCATTGATATCGATCAGACACAATTGTTAGTGGAACTCCATGAAGCCTTACCAATTCTCGGAAGTATATCAATTAAAGTTTACCTAGTGATTAATCCTCTTTAACCAAAATGAGGTGTATAATATTTTAAGATGATCCACAACAACCCAGATTTCACTATTTCCTTTGGATGTATTCAGATGTCTGGTGAAAAATTCCATGGCGATGTTTTACCATTTCCATTCTATTATGGGTAATGGTTTCATCATACCCTTAGTTTTTATTTTTTTCAGACCTCACGTATTGACATACTAGTTACTTTCATGTATATTTAGCAATATCTTTCATCAAGTGTTCCAACAAATAGTGCAATCAGAGATCTTTATTTATCTTTGTGTTTCATGGGTGAATGGAGAAAGTCAAACTGTGTATATCATGAAATAGTAATTTCTTTAACTAGGTATTTTATGGAACACATTATCTTGAACTAAATATATTAGATCCTTCTTCATTAACTTTAAAATACTGTTTTTTCCATTTTATTTTAGTTTCCACTTTCATTAGAATTCCTGAATCATCTTTTTAGCGTACTTTAACATTTCAAGAAGAGAAAATTGAGAAACAATTTATGAAAGGATTGATGATGTTCGTTAATTTACAATTCCCTTGTACATCCTCTTAAATTACATAAATATTGGATAATTCTCAATTCTCATAAATGATAAAATTGCTAGATCCTTTCTACATAGAGAATCTTCCACTTTAATCTTTTTAACAGGATGGTAGTGGATTGGGTAATCATAATACTTAATTATCTCTAACCATTTTAATTGGTACATATTAATCTCTTTTTGTTTGAATATATATTTCAGGCTCTTGTGTTTAGTATATATTTCACAATTCTCCCCATAGAGATAGCATCGTAGGATTTTCAATGAAAAGATAATAGTATCCAACTCCAAATCACGTGTAGTATTATTTTACTTATAAATTTTCAACTTCATTGAGGTGCAGAAAATGACTTTTTTCATTCTTTATTAACACAGAAGCCAATCCCTTCTTCGAAGTATCACTGAATACTTTGAAAATTTATCCACTCATGGGTAGTGTGATCATTGGAGTAGTGATCAAACTTATTTTTTAACTCCTTTAAGCTTTCTTCACACTTATCATTCTAAGTAAAAGTCACTCCCTTTTGAGTTAGATTTGTTAAAGGGTTATAAAATCATGAGAAATTTCTCAAAAATCATTGAAAATACCCGGCTACCCCAAGAAAACTATAGATATATTCAATAGATGTTGGCCTCATCCATCTTTTGATTTCTTTTTTCCTTTGACTGATCCATATATATCCCATTACTTCTAATGATATTCTCAAATAATGATATTTCCTTCGACCAGAACTCACACTTTCTATAGTTGGCATAAATCTTCTCCTTTCATAAGGTCTTTATCAAAGGGTTCAAATTATCCTCATTCTCCTCCTTTCTTTTGGAGTATATTATGATATCATCTTTAAAGGTTATCAAAAAAATTTCAAGGTAATATATAATGACAATATTTGTCAAATACGTGAAGATTATAGGATAATTAGTGAGTCTGAATGGCATCACTATTAACTCATAGTTCCTGCACCTTATACGAAAAGTGGTCTTGGAGATATCTTCATTATTAAACTTACTTGATAATATCCTAACCGAAGATCCATCTTGGAGAATTATTTTTCTCCACATAGCTGATCGAACAAGTCATCAATCTACGATAGAGGTTACTTTTTTATTTATCATGATCTTTTTGTGCTCACAATATTCAATGAAAAGGCGCACTTACATATCTTTCTTCTTGATGAAGAGGACTGGTGAACCCCATGGTGAAGCACTTGGATGTATAAACCCTTTATCTTGATTCTCCCATTTTTGTTTCATTAACTCCTCGTGTTTCAAACGTACCATCCTATATAGATTCTTGGATATTGGAAACACCTGAGGTATAAGCTCGATTGAAAAATAATCCTCCATACAAGGAGAAAGAACATGAAATTCCTTAGGAAACAGATCAGTATATTCCATCACAATAAGAATTTATTCAAGGATGCTTCTTTCCTTAGTTTCAATCGTTTGATCTAGATACACTTTCCCATAGATAAATAACATCCATGCTTAGGATGATGGTGTTAATGAATATTATTCCTCCCCCTTTCACTTGTACAGATTTGGGGGTCAATTCTCTATATGGAGATTGATATACGTTTCAAAAAACTTTATGTTGGTGATTTATAGGGAAATCCAGTCCATGACTAAAATTGCATCAAAATCCACCAAATGAAGTATAACAAGGTTTTCTGGGAAGTTCAACCCACAAACTGTGATATGGGAGGAGTAATATATATCAGATGCAATAATTTATCTATTTACCATTTTCATTGACATATCTACTTATATGATTTGTGGTGGTTTTCAACTAGATTTACTAAAAATTCTTGATATGAAGGAATATATAGAAAGAAAATCAAAAAGTAGGTTCAATATTATTGAATGAATAACTAGCATACCTATCACCACTTCATTTTTAGGATTCACCTCAGTGGTAGTTATGGAAAAATATCTCCCTTACTACATTTGAGGTTTTTGGTTTCCTCATAAAACTATTGTGTTAGGGAATTAGATTGCAAAGTCCCATGGTTACTTACCATTATAGCAGTGAACAATACATTGAGGTTATACTGGAGCATTCCTGTCCTCTCTTGCATTAGTGGGTTTCTCCTTTTTACAAGTATTAGCTAGGTGGACTTCTTTCCCACTCCTAATTTATTTCTTCTCCCCCCTTATGTAAATTTTGGGGTGCTTTTTTCTGCACCTTTGACAAGTGTAATGATGAAATTTCTTAGCACCATTATATTTATCCATCATAAATCAAGAATTAAACTCCAATTTTTACATATTATCTCCATAATACCCTTCAGATTCTCTGATGTTGATTTGGATTTTTAGGGAACATCCAAAATTTTCCTCCTATCTATCAGGGTCACTGATCACTATATATTTTCATAGAATACGTTTTCCCACCAAATAAGTGGTAAAACTTGCATTTGGGGGTAACGACTAAGCCATAAGCATATCATGAATGTCTCTTAATCTTTTCCTCATATGCCTGGACAGATTCATAATCATTTTCTCTTGAGGGTGAGGAAATACCTTTTCATATTATGTTGGAGAGTGTGAGGAAAATATGTATCAATTTTTTTTTCAAGATTTCCTTCCACTCCATCACTTCGATCTATTTCTTAGGATTTTCATTCTTGATCAGTTTCCACCAAAAATCAGATTATCCATCTATATGATTAACAACTAGTAGAACCTTCTCATTCTTAGAATTTTGACAGATGGAGAAGATATTCTCGATGGAGTTGATCAATTGATTTGTGATTAAGGGATTAGATGATCCATTAAATGTAGGATTCATTTGTCACATGAAGATATCAATTTCATATTTTTCTCTCTTAGGGGGATTTGGTAATTCCTCCACATCCAGGTTTCTATTTATAAACTGAGTCAACTAAGAGAGTATTGTGTCAAATTTTGTGAATCCTACTCCAATTTGATTGGGCATATGGTTAGGATTGTCTTCACATTTCTCATCACATTGATTTTTTACCCAATATCTCCTATTTCTTTCCATTGGATAGAGTAAAAGGAAAAATTGGGATGAGTATTTTAAAAATTTAAACACATAAAGGGGAATAAAATGACATTAAAGGGATAAATTAAAAATTACATGTATCTCCTTAAATTATGAGTTTTTAGGCTTCAATATATGTTATCCATGATCTATTTCTTAACATATATTCTTATGGGAATTTTTTTGTTACCTTAATAATGTTTTTTAATGAGTTTATGAATTTACCAAAGCATATACTCGTGATTTGTGAAACTAAGTGCATAGTAATGCCGGTTTTCGTATACTAGGTTACCCCAAGTTAGGCCCGGAACACCTTGTTGAAGTTGTTACTTCTAGGTACTTATATTACAAAGCCAAATCCACTTGTAATATCCATAAACAAGTGTATTTCAATGAGAAATCACTTAATATTTACATACCAAAATTTTGGGATTTTTTCTTATACTTATACTTATCAGTAAGTCCTTTGTTGGAGTTCTCTATTCCTAATCTGAAAGAACTTAAATTTTCTATGATACCAAATATAACAACACTACTAATTATGAAATATTAATTCTTGATTAATTACATAAAATTACACTTAATAAAACCAAAAAGATCAACAAGTATAGTATATTTTGGAATTAGTTATATAAAATAACATCGTTAGCATGATATAAAACAACATTATTAAAAACATTCCTAACATGATTTATTTAAAACTTCTTTAACATGGTCAAGATACTCCTTCGAACTAAAAACTACTAGGGATAAGCTAGGTAAATACTTATGAAAGGGGTGAGCTATAAATCCTAGTAAGGTAATAAACATGGAATAAGTGATACATGTTAGAAAATAGTAATATCAATGAGGAATAAAGGAAAAATTAATAATAATGCATGATATAGCATGATAACCAATACATGGGAAATGTGAAAACATCTTAAAGCACTGGATCATAAAAATAGGTCAAGGATAAAACCCTGATACTTAATGGTGGAAAAATTACCTTGAATTTATTAGGTACAAATCTGTCCGAACATGAAATATCATGATAGTAAACATTACCCAATGCATTGGAGTGCTATCAGGGAGCACCAATCATAATTATTTTATTCTCAATATTATATGTCCCACATAGATCATACAACATGGATTCATTCATCTTCATAATTTATTACATGATTGGGGATTGTGGAATTCATTAATGCATATCCCTAACGAATAATTATATGTGAATAATGCTGAATAAAATTTCTAGAATAATGGGTATGGTATTCCCTACACAAGTTTTTTGGAATGGAAAATCATGGTGAAATTTTCACATCATAACAATGATACATAAAAAATCATAAAAAAGTTTGATTAAAGATAAAGGTGTATCTAATTATTTTTACATAAAAAGGGAAGTAATAAGGACATGTAAAAAGCATATCCAAACATTAGAAATTTTGAAATTGAAGGCACAAGGTAATGAAGAGACATGAATAGAGAAAATAATCCTTATGAAATTTCGTCATGGTAATAGGTGTACATAAAGGATAATCAGAGGATTAATGAGAGTAAAAGGAAGATCTAATAATTTATAAATCAATTTTTTATTAAGGGGAATATGTAATATCATATCACATCATAATCAAAAGAAAAGTAGAATACATAACCAAAATGGTGTTCTTTATAATAGGGGAGGTTGGAAGATCCTTTACTTGAGTGTGTGACTCGAGTGGCTTTGGAGGACTCTAGGGTGTGGAGTGAATAGTGTGTATGTGATTTTAAAAGTTTTAGTGATTAGAAATGGGAGATTGGGTGGGTTTACATAGGAAAATAGGGGTATTTTTTTTATTATTTTGGTTTTGGAATCTATATAATTAAATATAAAAAACCACAAATCATCCCATGGTGTCTGCCAAATTGGAGGGGTTTTTTTATTTTTTTGAGTACAAGGTCTTAAATTATTAAAATATTAACCATGTTTATGTAGAGGTGAGTCACACTATTAATTAAATGATTTTAAAATATATATATATGTCGTCATATTTCTAGGGTTTTGTTACATATTCCTTTAATAAAATTGAAAACACCCTAAGGTTATGGTGCGTGATTGGGGGACTTTCATGGGGGTGGGTTTGTGAACATGGATTGGGATATAATCTTGATGAGATTAAAATTCACCCATAAATGGTTTTTATCATGCTTTAGTTGATGGTTCTCAGCTAGGGCTTGGTCAAGGTAAAATCTTAGAAATTATACCTCTCTCAAAATCTTTGATAAATTGGATTCATAGGGTATGATTCCACTGGTTGAGGCCATCATTTCTTTCGTCTGTGACAATTTTATTTTTTAAAACCCTATATTTATATTAACCATGTGATCACTATTCAATGTCTACATTATCGATGCTAGTTATTAATAATAATAAATTAAATCCAATGGGAATAATAAGAAAAAATATGTGCATGTGTTTTTTATAACCATAATATATAATAATACATTTAATACAAATTCAAGGGAAATTTTATTTATAATTGTTCGGGTAGTTACAACTTTGTGAAGTTCTAAACTAGATCACTTGATAACAGTATCTGAATAGGTGGGACACATAGCCTCAAGCATGCCTCCACATATTCTGGAGTCCACTGACTATTAGTGTGGGTCTGTAAAGATATAGTGGGGTGATTATACCCACTTATGTCAGAGTAGCACAGTGGTATAGTGGATGAAATAAAAAAATAATCCTAATAATAAATAATTGATAGAAAATAAAAGGTAATTCATCCAATCACATAAAATAAAAGTATAATGTATAAAAAAGTCATCTGCAACATTATTTCATATTTTCATGCCGTAAAATATTGGAAAAACTATAATACATAGAAGTATGGAGGTGAAAATGATAAACTAGAAATACCAAGAAAGGCAAAAAACAATCTCCAATGGAATCATAGGAATGTTCTCGGTCATCTGACTCTACAATTCATTATAATACTGATAATCTTACATAGGAAGCAGTGTACTTCCCTTTGTTTAAACCTAAAATCTTGGAGTTTGTTCAGGCACCATCAACGACCCAAATAGTGTGTGAGATATACTCTACAGGACACCACCAACAGTATCAAGAAATATCAATCCATCCCATATAATATTATAACAGTGAAGATATATAAATGTAAAGAAATAATGTAAACAGTAAAGGTTTGGATCTTGTTTATGAAGGACATCAGGCTAAAAATACCTTCTTCGTCCCATGTTGGGAAACCTTTGAACATATGTCACCATGAACTTATACATACATTCATATATATATATATATATATATATATATATATATATATATAGTTCTAGAAAGAACTTGTTGCCCAAGACAGACAACCATGACTAGTCACTAGAGTCATATAAAGTAGTTGGGGACAATATTATTGAGTATGATACATCAAAGGGTCTTCATGCCCAAGTATGACATGTATATTGGATGCCATTCTCATGTATCACTAGTATATTGGACACCAAACCCGAGTATCATATTAGTAGGTATGGCAAGAACAAGTATCAAAGATATATGGGACACCAATATAGTGATCCCACTTTTTCTTACATGACTATTACATTATTTTAAAGATAAACAAAATAATAGTGTTACAGATCCAGGATCAAACAGTTTAGTTTCTTGGGAAAATTAGGCTCATACATAACTTTTACATAAAAAAACATAAAAACTATTTAATTCCTTCTTGTCAATATTCTTAGTGGTTTTCATGTCCTCCTTAGTACCAGTAATCACCTGAGGATATACATCAATGAAGTGGGTGAGTTAAAAGTCAAGTAATAGGATGAATATGGGATGTGAATCAATATGAACAGAGTGAGAATAATCATCATCATTATCATATCCTTTGTAAAGGTTTATCCTAAAAATCACGAGGGAAACAATGGATAAATTCGCAGAATGTGGAAATGCAGAAAAATGAAACATCATGTCTTTGTGGTTAAATACCACACATAGTTGTAAACAAATATATCATCTCATTCGTGCATAACATTTGTTCATCATCATAACATCATCATTGTGAAAAAATATTGCATCATGTTCACTCATAATACACATAATCTAAGGAGATAAATCACATTGCCCAATACATTGGAGGGATATATAATTATGGGACCACTAATCACATTATAACATTTCAATAATCTTGAATTCTACATAGAATGTATATCAATGAAAGTCTTAAAGTCAACCCAAATAATATAATGGGTTTTATAAGGATTTAATTTATCATAAATTCATGAATAAAATTTTTGGTTCCCAAATTAATAATAGAAATCATACTTTGACATAATACACATTATTATTTAGTGGATAATAAGTATTTCAAGAATATTAAAATATGATGTTTTGGAAATTGATGTGACTTTAAAGAAGGGGGTTTTATTATAAAACCTTTTTAAATGGTAGGAAAATGTATACCCTAGAAGGAAAAGGGAAATGAAATTTTATGAACATAATATGAACCTTCATACCATGGAAGAGATAATAACCCCAAGAAAGGAATTAGGTTTCATTATTTATAGAATATTATAATGAATATAATTATATAATTATATATTATATAATTTTTATAATATTATTCCCTGGGATTTTTTTATATTTTGACAAGGAAATGTCTCTATAGATGGTTACCAACCTTTGATGGGACATTATCAGGAGAGCATGGAGAAGAAGTTTAACATTTTTATATATAGTACAATGATACTTATAGTAGGTTAAAAGCATTAATATAATGTTAACATACTAAATACTTAATTAATTTAACATTTGGGTTTTAAAGGGTTGGTAGAAAATGGAAGAGAAGAGGAAGAAGAAATAAAAAGAGTGAGTAGTTTATTGGAACTTACTTAATCCTCAGTTTAAATTCTCTTGTGTGAAACTATAACTCCATGGTGATTGGAGTCGGATTGCTCCAGAACGTACATATGAATTCTAAGAGGCTTAAGAGGTACTATGTTGGATTTTATTTGTCTTTGTAATGGGTGGGAGGATTGGTTTATAGGGGGATAGATATGGGTTATTTATACTTGAGGAGAGGGGTATTTTTAGAATTAAATATAGATTAAAATAATATATCAAAGATTAAACTTGTAATAGTGATTTTATGACAATATAAATCATATATTAATACAATGTGATTATTTTAATACTTTGAACCCACTTTATAATTCAAATTAATTAGTTCATTGAAAAGGAAAGAGAAAAGAAAGAAAAATTGTTATTCTGAAGAATCACTTTTGACATTAGGTTTTGGAATTTTTTTTATGTTTATAAATTGATTTTATTGTATTTTAATGAAAAACATGAGAATTTAAATATATAATTTCTTAAATTTAAGTTATTGAAATAATTAAGTCATTATTACATCATGAAAGGTGTAATTTGAGTTACACTAGTTAGGTGAAAAACTATATTTTTTCTGTGCACTTGAAAATTGAATTATTTCATAAGACTTTAAAAAATCACCCTTTGGTAATTTCGACATGATGATTTAAAAAAGAATATTCATTTTATCAAAAAAAATTCTAAAATATGTTATATTAATTTTTGATATAAAAATTATGACTTTTACATAAAACTTTAAAATATACTTTATTAAATATGTACTTATATAATAATGAAATAAATACTTTATTTGTTTATCTATATTTTCTTTGTGTATAATATAATATAATATATTTAAATACACATTTATTCAGGAAAGGAATATTAATATTAAACATTGAGTTGTTACATTATTCCCCTCATTATAAATTTTATCCCCAAAATTTCAAATCGTATTCTTAGTTGAGAATATGTGAGACTACATATGTTTCAATATTTCCTCTAGTTCCCAAGTCACATATTCATATTTATGGTTCCTCCAAAAAATGTTGACAAAGTGAGTTGTATTATTATGTAGGACTTTTTCACTTCTTTTCAAGATCTTCTCCACGTGTTCTTTATATGAGAGGTCATTCTTCAGTTGTACCACCTCTAGATTCAATACATGTGAGGGATTTGGTATGTACTTACTCAAGAGTTATAGATGGAACACTTCATGAAATTAATCCATTCTTGGTGCATGTAAAAGCTGATAGTCCACTACTTCTATTCGATCAAGGATAAAAAATAGGACAATGTACCATCAGCTAAGATTTTGTTTTTTTCTAAACCAAATGAATATCTTACATGGTGATATTCATAGGAAGAATTTATCTATAACATTGAACACCAAATCCCTTTGATAGTTTTCATCATAACTCATTTTCCTACTGTGAGCATATTTTATATATTATTTGATGGATTAAACCGCCTCTACCATATCTTACATAGATAGAATTGTCTCTCGTTCAACAACTTCATCCCAAACATTTGGAGTTCTACATCACTTCCCATACAAAGATTTATATAGATCCATTTGAATACTAGAGTGGAAGCTATTTTTATATGAGATCTCAATAAATGGTAGTTTCTGATCTCATCCTTTTTCTAATTCCATTTATCAAGCTCTTAGCATGTCCTTGAGAATATGAAAATTCTTTTCAGATTGACCATCAGTTTGGGAGTAATATTCCCTGGTAAATTTCAATTTAATACTCAAAAACAAGTTTAATACTTCTCCCAAATTTTGAAGTGACCCTTGGATCCTGATCAGAGATGATTGAAAGTGGTACCCCATGAAACCTCACCCCTTGCTTCACATATATCGTGGAATGCTATTCAAGTGAGAAATATTCCCGAATAGTGATAAAGTGGGAAGTCTTGGTGAGTTGATCCACCAAATACAATATCATGTTGTTTCCATGGTAAATTTTCACGAAACCAGTGACAATGTCAACATTGTTGTTCTCCCATTTCCACAAGGGTATAGGAAATGGTTACATCATCCATTTGGACTTATGTTACTCTAAATTAACTTGATGATATATCAAACACCTTGAGATTTACAAATCAATATCCTTCTTTATGTTTTCCCACAAGAAGTGTTCTTTAAGATCATGGTACATATTGGTTATTCCAAGTTTGATAGAGAAAGATGAGATATATGCATTATCCAATAGCTCATTCATTATCTCAGGTGACTAAATAAC
Source organism: Viscum album (assembly GCA_963277665.1). Classification (NCBI taxonomy): domain Eukaryota; kingdom Viridiplantae; phylum Streptophyta; class Magnoliopsida; order Santalales; family Viscaceae; genus Viscum; species Viscum album. The sequence goes on from OY728127.1 coordinate 1,022,988,888, forward strand.
ATATATCATTGTTCCAGACTAAATCAAACCATCATAATCAATATATAACTCATGTAGATTCCCTTACTTTACTACTTTCAACTTCTTTTTTAGACCCATGTCATCCCTTTCAGCGACATTAATCGTCTCTTGGATGGATGGTTGGGAAATAATTTGGGAAAGTAAGGATGTATTCCATGCTGTTATGATTTCAAAATCCAACCTTTTCATTTCCATGAATAAAGGGTATTTGTAAATCTACATCATGGATATATTTTTTACATCCACAACAAAAGAACCACTAGACCGGCGCATCGAGCGGGGTCACCCCATGAACCAAGGTGCGACTCCCCATATGCCAAAGGATGCTGACTAGTAGTGATGGTCAAATATATGGTGTGAAGATATTATACCCTCTTTATAAGATTAAGATACAATAGATATCAAATGAAATGAAGGAACCAATAACAATAAACTAGAACATCCATTACCAATCATTTCCCAAATAGGGTACAAACCACAACCAAACAATAACTATGCCATGTCATGATATAATTTCAAAAAGTGAAAGAAACTCAAAATAAATACTAATGGGAGAATCCCAAAAATATTCCCTGACTTCATGTACGAAACCCTCATCCATTCACATCCCATGCATGAATCTACTCCCTAGAATAAGACCTTTTACCTTGTCTTAACTTGCAACCATGAAATCTGCTCAGGCTCACAATGGAGGAATGAATAAGGAGTGATTACAACTCTATAATTCACCACCAATAGTGTTTAAAAAATATCCATTATAAATATATAATATAATAAAGTATCAAATAAATGATTAAATAAACAAAAGAAAAATCAGGAGTCATTAGTTAACAATATTCACTTTAACCTTTCATCATTTGTTCCATGGGTAAGGCATTTAAATCATTCAAACTAGGGACTATTCTGATCAATTAGCATGCATATAGGAATACGTAAAGTTCCTTATATCATTAAGGATAGACATTTCATAAAAAAATACATCACACTTACCTTGGATCCTAGTCCAGGTTGTCTCATCAAATGAAACTGTTAGGGGCACAGTGCCTCAGTACCCATCCCTAACCCATTCATTATGGGGTGGGGTTTAGAGCGTTAGTCTAACATGACCCATGGGAATAGATCCTCAAGTCTAATACCCCACAACTACCAAGACATGTGAATAGTATTATTTGTCCACTTACCAGATATACCATATCACCAACCACACACATAGAAATACACATAACATTCACATCCCATAGTTATTCAACATGTTAATTAACATTAATCCTTAACCCATTAACACATTTACCAATTATCTTTCATATAAAATTTTACCAATTTCTCTTTCTCATGACTTACCCATTAGAATAATTAATAACTCCCATACCTTGGCCTATTTATAATATTAATCTATTCATATACGTTAACCCATTTAACACATTCATAAATTGAAAACCATTTACCCATTTAATAGGTTTACCACTTCACATAAATCAATGCACTTATACATTTCATGTAGAATTCATAAGTCATTTAGAACAATCACATTATTTAACCCAAACCATTTCATGTTAAGATAAACAATCCCTTATGACATTAACAAAGTCTAGAAACCAACATGAACATTCCCTTTTTAACTAAACTGTCAAATCAATGTTTTCATCATGGACTCTACATTTTCACAAGTCAATTTTGTTCTTAATATAACAAATTTCTATGTTCGCGAATGTTGGAATGCCCCTTGGGTGGCCCTAAATCAGTCTAGTCAACCTCAATGCATCCCATAGGGATCATGAGGGGTTTAATTATTCATTTATCCAATAATTTTACTCAATATCACTAAATGCATCAATTGCACTTAATATAGAATAAATTACACAACCACACATTCACAAATCGACTTATATACAATGGGATAACACTTGTATACTACCTACCTTAATTTTGAAGATAAAAGAACACTTAAACCTAGAGTTAGACTTAGATTTAGGCACCATTTGAATCCTCAACATTTAATCATTTGGAAAATGTTTTTTAATGATTTAAAATATTGAAAATGAAACCACAAGCCTTAATCTATAAAAGAGAGAAAAGTAGAGTGTTATCTCTAACCGTAGCTTCAATTCACACCCAATTAAAGTACAAATGACATTGAAAATAAGGATATATATCCTTGGGAATCCTTGGTAGATTCGGTTTGTCACTAGGGTTTCTAGAGAAGAAATGGGGGGATAAATTAGGTAGAACACTTAAAATCCCAAACGGGGAAAATAGTAAAAACCAACTTTTAATGGGATGCATAGTTTTTTCATAAATGTGTAAAAACCATTTTCCAACCATGTGCATGCCCCTATATAAGATGGGTTCGTGTCACACAGTTACCTAGGGAGCCATGAAATTTTGAAAAACTATGCACCAACTATGCAGAATGACTATGTCCAAGAAAACATGGTTAGGATTTCCCCTTGCATAATTTACTTAACAGTTCACCCCTCCTCCCAACTAGCAAAGTTTGGGGTAACAGTTTCCACTAACTATGTGCCAACCATGAAATATGAACATGATGGGTTAATTTTACTTTTATTTTGTTTCCTAAACACCCAAAAAACTCATCTAATTCTCATAAACTCAGTAAAAATTTAGTTACCATCTTTAAGGGATTAAAACCCAAATTTAAACAAGACAATATCTCCAAAAAATCTAGGATGTTAAAACCTTCCCACCTTATAAGGACTCATTCTCAATCCACACTCCCAAGAATCACTAAACTCTCAAAGAGATGAGTTCAGGCCACTAGGAATGCATATCCATTTTCCACTCCAATGTTTCTTCTTGGGCATTACCATACTACCATAGAACTCGAACCCAAGGTATAATATTTCCTTAAAAAACATTCTCACTATGATCTAGAAAACTAATCAGATGCTCCTCAAAGGATGCATCAACCACAAACAACATCAACCAAAAGACATCCCTATGGAATCCTAGGATACAATTATTAAATCCCAACTCAAGTAAGTGCCATACGTATTATCATAACATCATGGAAGGGACAATTGAAACCCCATTAGTCTGATCCTCTTCACAAATCAATGTCAAAATTTCTTGGAAGAAACTTACTCTACTTCTAAAACTCTAATGATGACCTAAACTTAGCATCACATGAAGAAAAAGACGACTTTCCCAACCACATATTCCGACTTACATTTTTCCACAACTCAATGCCCAATGGTACCATTCAATTATTGAACATCCAATAGAAAACCAAAAAACTCAAGGCACTCAACTGGTTAAACTTAAGATAACACTCATTTTTAAGACCAAATCACATGAATCGTACTTACTCGAGTCCATCCAAGCTTGAATCCCCAATAACATCATTAAATGACCACTTTACAACTTTGATTCTCCCCACTATACACTTTAGCTCAGCACAACCATATTTTAGTGGTTGGAACATCCACTATAGAAATGGACAACCAAAACCTCAGCTCAACTTTCAAAACATACCTGGCTGATTTTATAAACTCTCAATGAAAAAACATCTATATGGAATTCACCCAAAATTGGTATCCAACCTTTTCATGGAGACCACTTGGAAGGACATAGCTACACCATCAATTTGTAGGCTAATAATAACTTGACATCTTTCAAGTTATCCTTATTCTTTAGAAATTACCAACCTCTAAGAACATCAAACTGGAGGTGGGTACTAACTTATCACATCCATTTCTCTTTTCATATCATGTAAGTCCACCCTTGATTGGCTTGTTCCAAAACACCCATCTTCCACTATTGACATATTATGCCTTCACCATCCCAATGAACCCTGTTTTTAAAACCTAACACTATAATTTAACACACCTACCTGGGTCATTCCTTGAATTTCAGTAAATGTCCACCATCAGTGCATCCTCTACTCGGCACGTTCAATGACCACATCCAAGGCCCACCTAGACCGTTTTTTGAGATACTCAATGTGCACCACACAAGTTTCTAATTTACATCCCGATGCCACCACATCAACTCTATCCTCTTCTCCACTCATCGAGAACTAACTTATCACTCTCCTTGTTAAGAGTGTCATTATCACTACTTTCCACATGCAATCCAAACCACAGTATCTGGTGCTTTGGTCATAAGATAAACCCCAAAATCTAGACCTTTCCATCTAGATTTTTCCAGAACATGAGAACAAATATCACGCGAAACCCATTTCCAAATTCCAATAATGGAAACCATGGAATTTTTCAATAACTAGACCATCTCGAGGACCTCACCAGTAAACAGTTGATGGTGTAAATCCCACTATCTTGCTCCACATATACCACCCCATGAGTGAAACCTCCAAGATGTACCATAACAAAACAAAACACATTAAATTCTATAGGAATAAAACAAAATATTTCTTAGAGTACCTGAGAAAATGATAAGATGTTGGGAATGATCTTTAATGTATAAAATTATGCTAATAATTCTTCATAGAACTCCAAAAAAAATTATCCATCATAAATGTCACCTTCCACTATGGGGATACCTTGACCTATCGAAAGTATTAGGATTCCATATCAGTAAAACCTCATCAACACCTAGACAAAACAATATAAGTGGGGTTACCAACCAAACTAATTACAACTTCATAAATATCTACCAAGATATTGTGAACCAATGTTTCCTTTTTCCCTACCACCAACACCCAAATCCGATTCATCTAGCATGAATCTGGTGATTCAAAATGGAAACAAAAAGATCTATCACACCATCTAGAACCAAACAAACTCGCACATGAACAATTCCTTCTACTGGCTTCCTAGAAAATTATAATAAATTACTTCCGATAAAACTATGTATGTTTCACAAACAACATCGTGCATTCCAAGAACATTCCCACATATGGACCTCCTCGGAGCTCTCGAGGTCTAAAAATTTCCTATGACCATGCACTAAAACTGGCTTTAGATCACATGATCCAATCATCACCCAATCCTGGCCTAAATAGGTTCTTACTCACTTGACTATGCCTTCTAGTCCATCAGCCTCATGGAATTCACAACAACTCACCATAAAACCAAACCATTTGCACAAACAAGTCCAACCACATGACCACCCTATCTGAGGTGTCCTCTTTATAACAAATAATCGATCCACACTTCGGTCAACATTGCCTCATCTACCTAAAATCAAAATACAGGCCTCCATTAATTGTCATAAAAATAAAATTTCTTGATATCCAACTGATAAAACCCTTAAAACCCAAATTTATATATAACTACAGTCACTCAAGATCCTCTTTGAAGGACTCTAGGGCACAACTATAAAATTTCCCAAAACTTGATGGTACTCACTATTCATTGACATTACAACTGTAGAATCTCCCATGATTAATATTGAAGACACCAACAACACTAGGATTACCTTCATCTAGATCACCTTCAATTTCCCCAATATTGTCAACTCATAGTCAGAACTTGAGACACTTATCTACAACCATTTATATTCCTAATTAACCCTCTAGGCCAAACCTTCCCCTATACAAAATCCAAAACATACACCTGTTCCTCACACACCCAAGATAAATTGCAACAGAACATACCCCTATCATGAGTCACTTTCGAGTCTGAAATGAAAAAAACATCCCAAACAAGGGTTATGGGTGAAAACGTCACTAGCCCCGCTCCCTAGGACATATAAATTAAACATCTGAAAAGTTTCCACTGAAGGGTGACTCTCCTTCCACTGTTCTGAAAAAAATAATCCTATGAAATGAAGATATAATTTAATATATGTTCCAAGGCCATAACAACACAACCACCACTAACAACACCATGAACCAGGACTTCCATTTAAAAACATAACGCAACTTGTTTGATCAAAACCTATGTGGGTTACCTTATTCATTATCAAAAGATACCTATCAACCTCAAGGACACAATATTACTAATGGTAATACAAGGAACAACCCTCTATCCAACAAATAAAACTCTATAAATTCTCTAAACTAAGGCACTCTGACTACCCAACCACCCATACACAGGGTATTTTCACAACACTAGGGATACCCATCTTTCATGTCTCTTCATGTTCCAACCTACAACACACATGAAACTCGAGTACAACCTCTCCAAAAAACGTTAGAGAGTGTGATAATTGAATCTCTCTATCTAGATCAATCATACATGGTAAGAACCACCCAAGGACCTATTCCATAATCTAAATAAAATGAAAAATGTTTTGCTAAACTTCTCCTCCCCTTGATTGTCTTGGATGAACAGATTTTATTACTCAACTAATAGTGGATAATTCTCAATGATATCCTCTTATCGCCTAAAATTTTCATGTCATTATGGTGGAAGTTTTATATAATTCCAAAAACAAGTATTAGAAAACATGACATGAAGCTTCCATAATTCATGAAAAAGAAGTATATCCACTATCCATAAACAACTCATTCCACATATACCATCCCAATGCATATCTTCACACTTTGAACACTATCCTCAACCACCCCTACTATAGGTCATGGTCAAAAAGGGGTAAACTAACTTACATACTCACGAGTCATTCCTTTGACACACGTTTTAAACCATTTCCACTTTCACAATGAAAATATCTCTCTTTTAGGAACCCTTTCCATTTCACAACATGTTACAACCAATATTTTAACTAATTTACAGCCATTAATTAAGCACAATTATTTAACAATTATTTACAATTATCTCCATTTACCCATTCATATCATCATTTATAGACATTAATTATTTTTTAAATTTATAAATAATTCAAAATGCATTATACCCTTCATGTCCCAAACCTCCATCCCATGCATTCTTACCAACATGCATGACACCTATATCCCTAGGTTCCTATAATGATGCATGTATGCACAACCTCATACCATCTCGTCCTTGAGAAAGGTACCATAAAATAGTCACATAACACAACAAGTGAATAACCCAATGGTGAAATATCATTCAACTGTAATAAAACACATAAAGAACGAAAATTCCATCCATGGGTACTTGGGTTTTACCTCATACATGGGTTAGAAACTCCATGAATGAGCTCATTTACATGGAACAAAACTTCTTAATATCCCATATAACATACACAAATAGTATTTCACAAAAAATAACTTCTTTGATATGTATTTATAATATCCCAAACCCAGAAGTCACTAGACTGATGCTCTGGGATGGGCCACCACATGGCCTCAAGAGCACCTTCCCATATGCTAGAGTCTACTGACTAACAACAAGGGTCTAATATAACCTTTGGGGAGACTATAAAATCTTTATCAAAGTAAGAAACAATAGATATCATATGAAATCAAGGAAACAATAAAAATTAACCAAAACATAAATTACCAATCATTTCCCAAATAGGGTACACACCACAACCAAACAATAACTATACCATGTATTGATAACAGTGCAAAATGTGAAGTAAAAAAAAATAAATACTAAAAGAAGAATCACCAAAATGGGTCTTGACTCCAAGTCTAGATGCCTCATCCATACAAATTATAAGAACCCAGGTTTTTAGAACGGGTCAAAATCCCGACCCTGTTTAAATTTTTGGACTGGTTTCTGAGGAAACTGGAGAAAATGGGAAGTTTATGGAAATTTCCATACTACACGCCATTTAATTTTAAGTACATGCCATGTATATGTTAAACGAGTGACCGACCATGTGCTCACCGAGTACAATCCGTGTGGTGACCGTGTAGAAATTTCTTACTACACGGCGTGTAGTTTTCAACATGCCGTGTAACCCCCGACCGTGTGGTGGCCATACATGGCGTGTGGGCCTATGGATGGGTAGAACTAGGTACACGCCATGTACTCTAGACGTGTATGTGGGATATACATGGCGTGTTGGTAAGTCGACGAGGGAGAGTAGAGGAACCAAGTACACATCGTGTACTCATAGGTACACGCCGTGTACTCAGGTCAGTGGGTTCAGAAAGTAATTCGGCGGAATCAGCCATCCTATGAGCAGTTAAATGAAATATGCATAGCGTGTAGTCCTAAAGTACATGTTGTGTACTTTCTTTTTTCGCTTTAAACGGGAAGTATCCTCGTATTGAGGCAAAACCTCATACCCTCCACCCGGATTTATGAACCAAGCCGATCGAGACTTCAAACCTTCCCCAGATTGCCGTATGAGACCCGTTTTGAGCTTTGATTGATGTGTTAGAACCCTATTGGTAAGTAATCAATTCCTCTTTGGCCGTTTTGTTTGATTTTCATTCTAGAATAAGTTATAGGTGTTTGAACGGTATTGAATCTTTTGTAGACTTACCACCTTTTAGACCGAATTGGCGGCTGTTACCAGAGGAGTAGCATCATACCATTCTCAGGTAGGTGGTGCATACCTAATTTTGTGTTTTCATGGTGGTTTTGGGGTTGCGGCCACCAGGAGCGACGTCGGGTAATCAGCGAAACCCTGTTTAATTGTTTTTATTTATTTATTTGGAATGTGGGATGCCTCTAGGCATTCCCTGACCAAGTTGTGATCGAGCGAGGCTGGGTTAGAGGCCATTGATCGTTTGGGGCATTTTGGCCAGGGTGCCGAAATGGGTATAAATTGAACTGATTAGTTTAAACTGTTGAGTTTAATTTGTTAAAGCATAATTGAATTTGTTTAAAGCATTGAAGACCTTAGGTGTTGGTATGGGACAACACCTTACATAGTGCAATTCAACTGTTTAGTTTGTTTTTCCTGGTTATGTTTCCTGTTTACATATGTATATATGAAATTGATGAATTGTATCTGCTGGACCCTTTGGGTTGTGTTGGGATTGGCCCGGTTTGGCTTGAGTGACACTGATCACAGGTCGGGGCTTTTCTCGGGTTACATTGGGTGGTTTTGACCACGTGATTGGGCATCATGGACATCGGCTTGAGGCAGTATGACTGTCAGGTTGGGCATGACCCGGGTTACTAGGATAGAGATGCCATCAGACTTGAGCGACATTGTCGCAGGGACACGAGGTGTCAGATGTGTTAGTGGCTTAGGTATTATTTTGGTGATTACAGCTCACCCAGAACTTTGAGTAGTGTGCACACAGAGATACTCTATGATGATGTGGTTTTAACCACTCATGTGGGTGGACGCCCCTGTAGTTGCGGTTAGGTATTCTGGTTGGGGGTTTTTGCCATAGAAAGCCACGTGGAAGGTGAGGAGCATTCATGGGATGGGCGTGCCTTCGGGAGGTCGGTACTTGAGACACGATGTGTCAGGAGGCACATGGTGCCGAGTTACTATTCTTGGGCATGCCTTCGGGACGTCGGTACTTGAGACACAAGGTTTCAGGAGGCACCTGGTGCTGGGCTAATATTTTGGGGTGTGCCTTCGGGACATCGGTACATGAGACACGAGGTGTCAGGTGGAACGTGGTGCCAGGTTACACGACAGAGATTCCGGCGTTGGCCGAAGCAGGTGGTACTCCATGGTGGATATTGAGCACCAGTGGAGTTTGTATTTATTTGTGAATTGTACTATTTAATGCTTTTCTTGTAAAAGCATGACTGACTAAAAACATATATTTGGTATGCACCGTTGGGTGGTATCCTACTGATATTTGTCTCACACCCTGCACAGGCCCTTTGGGACGCGTGCAGACTTTATGAATTTACGTGCAGGAAAGATGTGAACTTCAGTAGCTGGGTTACGTTAGTTGTTGCTTGGAGATAGTATGGACCTTGAGGTCATGCCTAAATAGGTTTACTTTTTTACGTTCCTTTTCTATATCAGTATGCTTACTTGTTGTAGCTACTGTTGGTTATCCATTGGCGCCTTTTTTTATAATCAGTTGTGTATGACCTGCTTTGGATGCATGCTTGGTTGTTTACAGTAGTTGTTTCAGTTGATTGTTGGCATGTTGTTCAGTTTACTTTCCACTGTAGTTGTCTCCTATATTGCTTCTGCTGTTTATTGATATTGTATATGCTTTCGTTCTGCGGGTCTGGTTTGAGTCTGCTGAGTCATTTATTTCCACTACATCTTTACTGTTACAATTGGACCAGTACCCTTATTATGTTCCCCCAAGAGGGAATATCCTCCCCACTATACCTATTCAGACCCTTGCTGCTAGTCGGCAGCCTTTGGCGTTCATGGGAGGTGCACCTAAGGTAGTGACACTCGACCCGTTCGGCACTGTTCGTGTGGCTGGCCGGGTCCGTGTCGTTACAAAGTGGTATCAGAGAAGTTCTTGACATAGATTTAGTAGCAGTGTTTTACTGGATACTAATGAGTTTGAGGCATCTCGTTTCATTCTGCTGGTTTGACTAATTGGGATATGGTAGAATGGAGATAGTTTTTTACAGGGACTGGGTTTCTAGCTTGCGCTTGGGTGCCTGCAGCCCTTGGTACGAGGGATGGACCAAGTTTCCATGGGTGTGAAGGGCTGTTTTTTTGCTCAGATTACATTTTATATGATTTCCACCTTGGTGGCTCACTTGGTGTGTGATGTTCGTGATTGAGATATGTGACCCTTGACCAGGTATGGTAAGGGAGAATTGGACCTTGGCCCGGTATGGAAAGGCTTGGTTTCTTGGATTTTGATAGGCACATTTTAGGGTTTTTCAATTTCATAATTCCACGTATGCTTTGTGAAGTGATAATACCATGTGAATGAAATAATAATTGCCATGATTTATATGCTTTGAAATGTAATTTGGTGAAATTCCTGATAGAATTGCTCGTTGTTGCAATGTGATGTGTCATGATTTATATATTTGTAGAATTGCATGTTGCAACATATCTGAGTATGACTCTTACGAGAGTAGGCATGTACTATGGCTGTGGTAGTGGAACTGTCAGGATTGGGTGACTCGGTCATTGGTTTGAGGAAACATGAGTTGTCAGGATTGGCATGGCCCGAGGTACTTTGATACTTGGCTCTGTTGAGGGAGGGTAAGGAGGCCCTGAGGCGGGGATGCCGTGGGGCATGGGTTGCGGTGAGGGGGAGTAAGGGTAGTTGTTATACACTGCCTTTTACTGCTTTCCTTATCTGCGAAGAATATATTGTTATATATATATGGGTTGTCTAACCATTTATGGTATTCAGCGGGTTACTCCTTCACGACTCGATGGAGTGACAAGTAGGAGATGATGTTATGCCGCAGGATCAGGGTAAGAATTCGGTATAGGTAGAGAACGAGCCGCAGGTATAGGCTCAGGGACAGGATTAGGTTCAGGATCCAGTGTAGGCATGACAACAGCCGAGTTTGGCATCGTTCGGATCGTGGCATGACGAGCAGCTCCGAGCGAGCCTGGCACGCATCTTGCTGGGGATTGATAGTGGCGTGTAGGGTACAGAGCCTTCTATGGAATATCTGACACGGGAGTCCTAGTCGTAGCACCCACCACTTTTTTAGGGTGAGGGTGGTCCGCAGGTGGCATAAAACTGGATAGAGAGCATTCAGATGATCTTCGAGCAGCTTGAGACGCCTCTAGGGCGGAGGTTCTAGCTGGCGACGTACATGCTGAGAGGACCGATGAAGTGTTGGTGGGATGTACAGGTATAGGCTCATAGGCATGAGAGACTAGCATGGAAGGACTTCGAGGACATGTTCTTCAAGCACTTATATCCAGAGACACTGAGGGCAGAGAGAGCTTGGGAGTTCTTGAGTCTTAAGTAGGGAGACATGTCCGTTATGGACTACGCAACTACCTTCTCAGAGTTATCTCGTTTTGCACTGGGTATGGTGAGCGATAACGCAGGTAGGGTGAGGCGCTTCGAGGATGGCTTACGACACGCCATTCAGGTCTAGGTGAACATCTTCAGGCTGAGTTCTTTCTCCGATGCGGTGAATCAGGCGCTCATAGCTGAGGGAAAAGAAAGAGAGAAATCTCGCTTGGGTAGGACGACAGCTTCAGGTGACGGTTCAGACAGCAGGAAGCGAGGACATGGCGAGTCCATGCAGGGCAGTCAAGCCAGGGATTCAGCTAGACCACCTCGTGGGAGTTCTTCGGTGATTTTATTCCAGTGTGGACATCTGAGACATGTTCAGGATCAGTGCGATAGGCCTTCGAAGGAGTGACGAACATGTGGACAGGACGAGCATCTGGAGAGGTTTTGCAGGCAGCCTTCTCAAATAGCTGGCAGGCAGGGACCCGGACTGACTGTAGCATCTGGAGTTGGTTCAGGTTCGATACCTGGTGAGGGTAGATGAGGTTCAGTTGTGCGCGAAGGTCATGACAGAGATGGTGGGAGCCAGCTGAGGGGTCAGTGGCCGGTGACTAGAGCAGCATCTGGATGTCAGGCATCAGGAAAACGTGTTTCAGGACAGGTGCACGCCGTGGAGTTGCCAGAGGCTAAGCAGGCTAGTGAGCCGATGACGGTTATAGGTACACGGTGGTGTGACCATGATCTACATGTTTCCTTGTTGGCATGACCTGGAGAGGCATGTCTGTTTTGAGTGCACGTAGTGCACATGATCTTTGTGGACTGACTAGATGCTAGTCAGTGGGATTGGAACCATATCAGGTGTGTGATATATATATATATATATATATATATGAGATGTGTAGCATCAGGGCATCGAGGATGCGGGTTACTTGAGGTTCCATGGGCATCAGGGCGTTGAGGATGCGAGTTACTAGAGGTGCTCAATATTGGGATGTCATGGAGGCGGACACCGATGTGGTGTGGGATACGTTGGGTGTCGGAAGCGACACAGGAGCACCAATGGGGTGCAAGGGTGACGATGCGTCATGAGAGGTCTATGCATTCGGAAAACAGGTTAGTAAACCCCGTGTGATTTGAGTTTTGTTGGGTTGAGACTGGGTTAGGTGGTTCCTAAGGTGGGGATCCCCCCCTTGAGGAATTTGGCTGGGACCTCTGAGACCGGGGCAGTCTGGGTTACTTTGATCAGGGTGGTATGTACGGTGCCATCTCTGGGTTTTGTTTGGTAGCTCGGGGACGAGCTACGATAAGGTGGAGAGTTTGTAAGAACCCGAGTATTTAGAACGGGTAAAAATCCCGACCCTGTTTAAATTTTTGGGATAGTTTCTGAGGAAACTAGAGAAAATGGAAAGTTTCTGGAAATTTCCAGACTACACGTCGTGTACTTCTAAGCACATGCTGTGTATATGTTAAACGAGTTACCGACTGTGTGCTCTCCAAGTACATGTCGTGTGGTGACCGTGTAGAAATTTCTTACTACACGGCGTGTAGTTTTCAACACGCCGTGTAACCCCTAACCGTGTGGTGGCCATACATGGCATGTGGGCCTATGGCTGGGTAGAACCAGGTACATGCCATGTTCCCCTTGGACATGTCCTGTAGTCTAGCCATGTATGTGGGATATACATGGCGTGTGGGTAAGTCGGTGAGGGAGAGTTGAGGAACCAAGTACACGTCGTCTACCCATAGGTACACGCCGTGTAGTCATGTCAGCAGGTTCGGAAAGTAAGTCGGCAGAATCAGCCATCTTATGAGAAGTTAAATGAAATATACACGACGTGTAGTCCTAAAGTACACACCGTGTACTTTATTTTTTCGCTTAAAATAGGACGTAGCCTCGTATTGATGCAGAACCTCATACCCTCTGACCGAATTCGTGAACCAAGTCGTCCGGGACATCAAACCTTCCCTGGATCACCATCCAAAACCCGTTTCGAGCTCTGATTGATGCATTGGAACCCCCTTGGTAAGGACTTGATTCCCCTTTGGCCGTTTTGTTTGATTTTTCGTTCTAGAATATGTTATATGATTTTGAACGGTATTGAATATTTTGTAGATTTACTGCATTTTAGACCGAATTGGCTGCTATTATCGGAGGAGCATCGTCGTCCGAGTCTCAGGTAGGTGGTGCATACCTCATTTTGTGTTTTCATGGTGGTTTTGGGGTTGCGGCCTCTGGGCGCGATGTCAGGTAATGAGAGAAACCCTGTTTAATTGTTTTTATTTATTTATCTAGAATTTGGGATGCCTCTAGGTATTCCCTTACTAAGTTGGGATTGAGCGAGGCTGGTTTAGAGCTCGTTGCTCGTTTGGGACATTTCAGCCAGGGTGACGAAATTGGTATAAATTGAACTTCTTAGTTTAAACTGTTGAGTTTAATTTGATAAAGCATAATTGAATTTGTTTAAGGCATTCAAGACCATAGGTGTTGGTATGGGACAACACCTTGCATAGTGAAATTCAACTGTTTAGTTTGTTTTGCCTGGTTATGTTTCCTGTTTACGTATGTATATATGAAATTGCTGAATTGTATCTACTGGACCCTTTGGGTTGTGTTTGGCATGGCCCGGTTACACTTGCGTGACGCTGATCACAGGTTGGGGCTTTGCCCAGATTACTTTGGGTGGTTTTGACCACGGGATTGGGCGTCATGGACGTCGGCTTGAGGCAGTATGACTGTCAGGTTGGGCATGACCAGAGTTACTAGGATGGCGATGCCATCAGATTTGAGCGACATGGTCACAGGGACACGAGGTGTCAGATGTGTTGGTGGCTTAGGTTTTATTTTTGTGATTACTGCTCACCCGGATCGTTGAGTAGTGTGTACACAGAGATACTCCGTGATGAGGTGGTTTTGACCACTCGTGTGGGTAGAGGACCCCGTAGTTGCGGTTAGGTATTCTGGTTGGGGGTGTTTGCCATAGAAAGCCACATGGGAGGTGTGGAGCCTTCAGGGTATGGGAATGCCTTCGGGACATCGATACTTGAGACACAAGGTGTTAGGAGGCACATGGTGCTGAGTTACTATTCTTGGGTGTGGCTTCAGGACGTTGGTACTTGAGACAAGAGGTGTCAGGAGGCACCTGGTTCCAGGTTACTATTCTGGGGTGTGCCTTCGAGAAGTCGGTACATGAGACATGAGGTTTCAGGTGGCACGTGGTGCCAGGTTACATGACAGAGATTCCAGCGTTGGCCGAAGCAGGTGACACTCCATGGTGGCTGTTGAGAACCAGTGGAGTTTGTATTTATTTGTCCACTGTACTGTTTGCTGCTTTCCTTGTAAATGCATTACTTCTTAAACACATATATTTGGTACCCACCGTTGGATGGTATCCTACTGAGATTTGTCTCACACCCTGCACGGGCCTTTTGGGACGCGTGCAGACTTTATGAATTTACGTTCAGGAAAGAGGCCAACTTCAGGAGTTGGGTTATGTTAGTTGTTTCTTGGAGATGGTATGGACATTGAGGTCATGCCTACCTAGGTTTAGTTTGTTACGTTCCTTTTCTGTATCAGCATGCTTACTTGTTTTAGCTAATGTTGGTTAGCCATTGGCGCCTTTTTTTATACTCAGTTGTGTATGACCTTATTTGGATGCATGCTTAGTTGTCTATAGTAGTTGTTTCAGTTGATTGCTGGCATGTTTTTAAGTTTACTTTCCACTGCTGTTGTTTCCTATATTGATTTCGCTGTTTATTGATATTGGATATTCTTCCACTCTGCGGGTCTGGTTCGAGTCTTCTGAGTCATTTATTTCTACTGCATCTTTACTATTACACTCGGACCAGTACCCTTATTATGTTCCTCTGAAAGGGTATAGCCTCCCCACTATACCTATTCAGACCCTCGCTGCTAGTCGGACGCCTTTGGCGTTCCAGGGAGGTGTGCCTAAGGTAGTGAAACCCAACCCGTTCGGCAATGTTCGGGTGGCTGGCCGGGTCCGGGTCATTACACAAATCCCATGAGCAAATCAACTTCCTAGCCTAGGGTCTTTTCCCCTGTCTTAACCTGAAACTATAAAATATATTAGGTTACCCAAAGGAGGCTTGATCAGGGTATGAATAAAACACCATAGGAAACCATAAATGGTGACTAAAAAATATCTTGTCAAAATATATCTCTCTAGGGATAAAAATATCATAAATAAATACATAACTCTTACCTTGGATCCTCGGTCCATGTACACTCATCAAATGAAAACATCAGGGGAATAGATCCTCCATCTCCTTCACCAACCCATGCATTATGGGGTGAGGTTTAGAGCCTCGGTCTAACTTGACCCATTGGCATATATCCACAAGTAAAATACCCCACAACTTCCATGACATGAAAACATGATTATTTATCCATTTACCACATATACCATATCTCATACCATAATAAAATCAATACACATAACATTCACTTATCATAATAATTGAACATGTTAATTAACATTAAGCCTTAAACCATTATCACATTTTCCAATTACCCTACCTAACTCATTTATCCCATTTTTATTTCTCATGCCTTACCCATTTTCATAACTAACCATTCCAATACCTTTTCCTATATAAAATATTCATTGATTACCTTACTCTAAACTGTTTAAAACATTCATAAATTTATAATAATTTACCCATTTGACATGTTCATCACTTAACATGGATCAACCTAATCATGATTTTCATGAACAATTATTATGTCATTTAGCACAATCACATAATTTCAACCAACCCATTTCATTTCAAGCCAAACAATACATTATAACATTAAGAAAGTTTAGACACCACCATCAACATTCCCAATTTAACTAAAATAACATATCAGTGTGTTAATCATGAGATCCACTCTATCAGAATTCAATTCTAGACATAATATTACAATTTTTCATGTTAAGGAATGTTGGAACACCCTATTGGTGGCCTTAAATTGGTATTTTCAACCTCAATTCAACCCAGGGGGATAATGATAGGTTCAATTCTTCATTTATCCAACCATTTTACCAAATATCACTAATGGAATCAATTCCACACTAGATAGAAGAAATAAAAATACCAACCATGCACAAATCGACATCAAGACAATGGGATATAACTTATAGACCACCTAACTCAAATCTGTAGATGAACGCACGCTTAACTTTAGAATTAGACTCATATTAAAGAACCCTCCAAAGAATCAACCTATGTTCCACCGGAAAAAGTGTGTTTTAGGGATTAATAAGAAAAATATTGATTTGAGAATCCCTAATCAAGATATTATAACAAAAGGGAGTGTTATACTTACCTAGATATTTTATTTTCAACCAGCGACACTCCAAATAAACTAGAAATTAAGGATATTGATCCTAAGGAAGACTTGGTCTTTTTGGTTCATCAAATGGGTTATTGGAGAAGAAATTGTGGAAGAAATGGGGTATAACACTTGAAATACTGAGATAGAATAGGGGAAAACCCCAATTTTAATGGGGCAAATGATTTTTCCACACGATTTGAAAAACCGTGCACCAACCTCTATCCAAGAGGGGTCCAAGTCACATGGTTAGATAGGAAGAACACATGGTTTATAAAACCATGAAAAAACCAGGAATAGTCACTATATCCAAGACCACTTGGTTTAGATTTCCCCCTTTTATGTTTTACCTAAACATAAAACCCTCCTCCTAGCAAGAATGGATTGTGCACATAGTTTCCACTAACTGTGAACTAGCCATGAGACTTGCATAGGATGGCACCATTTTGTCTTTCTTTCATGTCAAGAATCCCCAAAACACCCCAAACATCCTCATAGACTCAGAAAAAATTTAATTATAAAAATATAAGATATTAAAACCCAAATTTAAACAAGAAAATACATCTATAGTATCTGGGATTTTACAAGAGTGGTAAGTTATTTTCTAGTAAGAGCATCAACTACCTTGTTTGAATTTCCTAGAAGGATGTGAATAGAGAAAACATAGTCCTTCATTAGATATAACTATATAATTTGATTCATGTTGAGACACTTTTGTGTGAATATATACTTTAGGCTCTTATGATAAGTATATATGTCACACTTCTCCCTAGAGAGGTAGTGCCATCAGATATTCAGGGAAAATCATAGCTTCTAGCTCCAAATCATGCAACGAGAAGTATAGATAATCAATTATAATTTGGTGTATTCTATAAATTTATCATTATTATTGAGTACACTACCCAATAATTTCTATGAATCATCACTATATATCATAAAACCTTCTCCTATTGTTGGTAGAGTGAGTAAAGGTACAATGAATAGCCACTTCTTGAGGACCATAAAGCTTTCCTCGCATTCTTCCATCCAAACATACTTTACCACTTTCTATGTTAACTTATTTAGAGGGCTATACAATCATGATAAATTTCTCACAAAACATTTTTAGTAACCTACTAAGTAAATACAATTGCGGATTTCTGTGATACTAGTGGGTATGAGACACTCTTCCTTTATTTTGGTTTTTGAAGGTTCCATGTAAATTCCCTCATTTGTGATCTTGTTCCTCAAGAATGAAACTTAATATATCCAAAATTAAAAATTTCTAAGATTAGTGTAAATTTTATCCATCCTTAATTTTTCCATCACAGTCCTTAGATTCTCTTTATGTTCCTTCTTTTTCATTGAGTAAATGATAATAACTTTGATAAAAACTACCAAAAATGTTTCGTTGTAGTCTCTACAAAATACTAATAAAACCCATGACTATTTCATGGGAATTTATGTATATTAAGGTAATCACTATGAACTCATTATTACCAAACATTATATAGAAAGTAATCTTATGATTATCTTCCATATTTCCCTTCAGTCAATGATGTCTATAAAAAGGACCCACCTTTGAGAAGTACTGAGTTTCCTTTTTTTAATCGAACAACTCATCAATCCTCGATATAGGATACTTGTTCTTTATGTCAATTTTGTTGAGCTCCTGGTAATCGATACACAACCACATTGGTCTATCATTATTCCTAAAAAAGGATCACTACTTTACCCCAAGGTGATCACTAGGGAATATGAACCCTTTTTCCAATGATCTTGAAACTGCCTCTTTAACACATCCAGTTTGATGAGATCCATTATGTAGGGGATTTTTGAGGTAGAAGTGGCTTTTGTTAAGAAATATATTGAGAACTCTACCTCAATATCTGGTGAAATTCCAAGTAACTCTTTGCCAAATACATTAGTGTATTCCCTATCAATGGAAATTTTCTGAAGGTTGATACTCCCCTTTAACACAATCACTTGGGAATAGTTTTCTTCTCCACATTGTATCAACACTAACACAATTGATGGATTTTATAAAGGAGGTTCATGATCTTCATTTCAATTATAGAGGTGTATTAGAGGGTTCAGAATATTAAAAGATATTTACTTTTCCTGACCATTGATCTGTGATCTATATAACGAGATGCAATCCATGCCCAGTATAGCCTTGAATTCCACTAAGGGATGTATTATGAGATTTTTTGGAAGAATATTCACACATATTACTATAGGAGAAGAGTTAAACACATGGGTTTCAATGATTGAACCACTATGATTTTTAATGATATTTCTACTTCAAGTTATTTGGGATTTGATTAAATAGTTATAGAAAACTTGAAGGATAAAAAGGAATATGTAGAACTAAAATCAAATAAAACCATTTCCACTCTTAAGTGAATAGGAAGTGTAACTTGTATGACTTTCTTTTCTTACTCCATTTAGTTGTAGTGATGAAATAAGCTTTCACTTTCTCCTTTGTCTTTGCTGGTTGATGAAGTGAATTAGCCTCAAGGACCCATGGTTTAAAGCACAAAATTTAATATTTTCCCTACTACATATAGTTAAAGCATTGAACTATAGGTAGTGCATTTTGAAGTTCCCTCATTTTTTACATCATGCTTTTAAAATTATTTATGTCACATGAAAATTCCTAATCTTGGTGGCCTTCTCTCCCACACTTGAAGCATTTCCCCATAACTTAAAGAAAATTAACATGATGATTCATCCCTCATTTTTTACATGAGGGTATTTGGATCCTCTTTCATCGTTTTTTATTTGACACCATCTTGAAACTCCATCATTCTATTCTTATCTTGGTAACCATGGTGCCATTATCTAAACTCCATATCTACTTTGAGAGCACACCAGACAACCTCTTCGTAACTCTTGAAGTCTTGGATAACTAGAGACTTTTTAAGGTGTGGTTTTAAACCACTAAAAAACTGTCTATTTTAATATAATTGTTATAATAAAAACTAATGCGTATCTTAAAATACTTGTGAGGTTTTCCTCATAAACTGTGAAAAATTAACCTTTCATTTTATTCAGATCTATGAATTCTCTATCTATATTTTATTGCAGAGTTTGAGGGAAATACTTATTAAGAAATACTTTCTTAAAGTCTTCCCACACCATATCTTCAATTTCATCCATTATCATGGTGTTCTTAATCAACACCCAACATTTATCAGCTTCTCCATCTAAATGATAAATTTCTAATGTCACTTTTTCCTTCTCAAAACAATGGATCAAAAAAAGATATTCTCTATTAAATTAAACATTATTCTATGATAAGTGGATCAGAAGATACACAAAATTTGGGAGGTAATTTCTATATAAAGTAATCAATGGCTAACTAATCTTTATTGGGTGATAGAAGACATTCCACATGGTTTAGGTTACTATTCATAACCTGAGATAAATGGGCATGAATTTCCATAAATTTTTTTACACCACATCCCATGAAATTGGGGATGACACTTGAACAATCAATGAATTGTACCTCACATGAGTTGTTGGCTTAGTTTCTCCTATTTCCCACCATTTTCTAAAATAGAAAAGGTTTTAACAAAGAATAATTCAAAAAACCATGAATAAATAATTTATCATTTTGAAAAATTAACTCTAAAGGCATACATTTTTGGACCTTTATGTTTATAGTTTTTATAAAATAATGTTTCTTGGATATTTACATATACTTAGTTTTATCCTAAGGGTTTTCACTAATGTTCTGTAATCTTAATTCACAAATTAACTAAACTATGATTTGTTACCAACTACAATGACCATCCTTTTTATTACATGACTATTATATCATTTTAAGGAAAAAGAACATAAAATATTTACAAATATGGGATCAAATAGTTTTGTGTCTTTGAAAAATTAGTATCATACATAACTTTTAGATAATAAAACATAAACATTATTTGATTCATTATTTTCTATCTTCTTAGTGTCCCTCGTGTTTTCCTTAGTAAAATTAATCACCTGAGGATATACATCAATGAAAAGGGTGATCTAAAATCCATTTAAGAGGATGAATAAGGGACATGACTCAATATAAAATGAGAGAGCAGAATCATAATCATCATAAAATATGTATAAAATTTTCATGAAAATAATGAGGGAAACAATGCATAAAATTATGGATTGTGGAAATACATAAAATTGAAATATCATTCCTTAGTGGTGAAATACCACATTTAGATGAAAACAAATATAGGATAATGTTCACACATAACTTATGTGCATAATCATAACATATTCATTGTGAAAAAAT
This sequence comes from Viscum album, assembly GCA_963277665.1. Taxonomy (NCBI): domain Eukaryota; kingdom Viridiplantae; phylum Streptophyta; class Magnoliopsida; order Santalales; family Viscaceae; genus Viscum; species Viscum album. Next base: position 1,023,010,125 of record OY728127.1, read on the forward strand.
CTAGAATAATGTTCCAACATAATACAAATCATTGCATGAGATATATAACATTACACATAGAATTGGAGGGTGATATATTTATGGGACCACCCATCACATTATAACATTAAAATAACCATGTATGCCACATAGAACACATATTAATCAAAGTCACGAAGTAAACCCAAGGAAAAGAATGGGTTTCATAAGGATTTCATAAATAATACATTCATGAATAGAATTTTTGGTTCCAAAATGAATAAGGGAAATCATACTTGGAAATAATATATCTTTATTCTTTAGGGGACAATAATTAATTCAAGAGGAGTAAAATATGAGGTTTTGGAAATTAAAGTCACTCTAAAAAAGGGGGCTTTGTAGAAAACATTATGACATGATTGGAGCATATATATCCCCAAAGGAAAACATAAAGGTAGTTTTAAGAATATATTATTAATTTTCATACCATGGAAGATAGAATAACACAATGAAATGAATTAGGTTAAAGAATCTCCTTACTTGAATCTCTGCCTTATTTTTTCCTTTTTCCTCTTAAAAAATAAACATAGATTCACTAAAACATTGATCCAAATTTTTTTATAGTTATTTATAATTTTTTTTTCAATTATAATAATTAGATTTTATTTCTTCCTAATTAAAATTTTATGGTTTTTTTGTTGAAGTAATTGTGAAAAAATAATTAAAATAGGAAGAAGAAATATAATGAGATATAAGTTGATGAGAACGTACTTAATCCTCGATATAGTTTCTCTAATACGACACTATAAATCCTTGGTGATTAGATTTATATTGATCCAAAAAGTCCATTTTGATTCAAATAGAATTAAGAGGAATCATTTGGGTAGATAATTTCCATTATAATGTGTGGTTGGAGTGTTTTTCCAAGGGGATGGAGAGGGGTCATTTATACTCGAGGAGAGGGGTACTTTTAGAATAAAATATTGAATAAAATAACATATCAAAGGTAAAACTTGTAATAGGTATTTTTAGAAAATATAAATCATATTTTAATATAATATAATGAGTTTAAGACATTAAACCCCCTTTATAATTCTAATCCATTAGTTATAAAGAAGGAATGTGGAATGAAGGAAAATTGTTATTTTAAGAAATCACTTTTGGATTTAGGTTTTGGAAAGTTACTTTTAGGTTTGTAAATTGAGTGTATTGTTTTTTAATAAACCATTTATGAAATTAAATATACCATGGATAATTATTGTGTGATGATTTAAAAAAAATTACATTAATTTTATAAAAAAATCTAAAATATTTAATTTTAATTTTTAATATAAAAATCATGACTTTATAAAATACATTGAAATGTAGTTTATTAAAAATGTGTTTAAATTTTAATTTAGTTTATTACTCATGATACTTATTTTTTGGGAAATATAAATTTTATATTTACATAAATTAATAATTATATATATATATTTATTATAGTTTATTATTTGAGGTAAAACTACTATTTCAATAGTCAGGTTACTATTCCCAATGGTTAGGTTACTATTCTCAATGGCCAGGTTACTATTATTGTGATTACACTAATATTCCAATGATCAAATTACTACTCCAATAGTCACTTTACTTATTCTAAATAAAACATCATTCATTCACTTACTATTTAACTGAATTCCTCTCATGTTTTTTATTTCCATTTTCTATAATGTTTCTTGGATTTATTATATTTGTTTTCTTCTCAATAGTGTTTTAATTAGGGGTGATGATTCTAGTAGACTGGGATGATCTATATATTTTCCATTTTATCTATTCTATTTTATCTTTTTCTATATAGTTGTAATGTTTGAAATTTTAATTATTTTCATTAGAGGTTAATGCAATAATATTTAGTAATGAAATAATGTCTTTATTGGTTTCTATATATTTTGTGTGTGTTTAATATTATATAATAAAATACATCAGAAATATATTCTAGAAATGAAAATTACTAATTAACATTAGGTCATTATAACCATACCCAAGAATTATTTGTCAATGGGATTCCATGTACGAGTATCATATTAGTAGGGATTCCATTCTTGAGTATTAGAAGAAATAAACAGTCAAATAGGCTTTGGAATATTCTAATAAATGGTTTCTAATTCAATATAATTCCACTAAAATAGTCATACCACTCACTTTCCATTTAATTAATTATAGTCATTTCATCTAGATTCCAAGAAAAAACTAATTATGCAGTGGTTTGGTCACATGAGAATAAATAACATAAAGTTGAAATTATGTTTTCATGCCACAAGGGGTGGCATTAGTTGATGGGGACCCCTTAAAACAAGAATAATGAGGAACAAGGTCATACATATCAATGATAATATATTCATATAAGGAAAATTGTATTTTTATGGAAACTCATGGAATATTTGGTGTTTGACATCAAGACACATAATATAAATAAATAAGACTTGAGGGATAATTACTAGACTAGCTACCTTACCCCAATAGTAGATGCCTCATCCGGTATCAACCCTTGGATCATTATAGAATGAGAGAAAATGGGGAATTGGATAAATAACCTAAAAGAAGGTCATATTAGATCACACCAAAATAGTATAAAATATGGTGAACTAAACCGATAAAGGAAATAAGTGGTTTCAATTACTTACCAAGAGGAATCTAATGAGGTAAATGGTGGATGATTACCAGATTAGATGGAGAAGAAACCTTAAATCCTAGATTATGAAATATAGGAGGATATCCCACAGTAGGGGCTATTATGAATGATAAGTGAGGGGAAAATATGGGAAATTGTTTTCATGGAAGGAGGGTAAAAATCATATTTAAAAAAAAAATTATGAGGTGTCACGGTTTAGTCATACATTTTTCCAAACCGTGCACCAACCATGTGTCGATTAGTACCACAAGGCAGCCCTCTTAGAAGCTAGGTGTATGGTTAGAATAACCTTTCATATCCCACGTGAAAAACCTCTACAATAAGACCTACAGCATTCACACGACTGTGTGCCCTGGGATGTATGTTTATAACTAACTGTGTGGCCCCTTATAGTGCACCGTATCACCCCTCATGGATTTAAAAAACCATGTAGACTAGGAGACGTAGATAACAATAACTATGTAGACAATTTTTTCCTCTAAAACATTGGTTTCTATGCTCTGAATAATCATCCAAAAACCCTCAAAACCTCATTGACCTCATTAGGAATTATCAAATGGATATAACTAAATAATTAAATTGAAACTATATGGTTCTATGCATCATATAAAATCCAATATCTTACCCCCATTATGACAAAATTATTCATATCTTCCGACACTCATTTCTTGAATCTACCTCTTAACACCCATAATACAAATATTCTTTTTTATGTCTTGAACATTCAGGAATCACTACACCCATTGTAATGACTATTACATATTCTCATCATGGATGAAATACACCTAGTGAAAAAGGATTTTAATTTCACGTATCAGGATATTTTAATGGTTACTCTTACATACTAAATGATATTTATTTTACGCATAATAAATTCTTCCCCATGTCTATGAAAATTAGTTTTATGTATCATAAAGGTATGAGTGGATACTTTTACACATCATCCAATTTATTTTCACCTATTTTCTATTGTTCTTTTTCATCCCATTCTTGTTTAAATTTTATTTCCCAATATATTTTGGAAGTTAATCCCTTTCTTCTAATTTTTTTCAAATTTCATCTCACTACTTTAGGATGAATCTTAAATAAGAGTATATTTCTCTTATTCAATGAAACACTTTGAAACAATTATCTAATTTTCCGCTTGTATAGAAGGACTTTTATACATGGCCCAACCCTTTGTCAAATCTATTTCCATTGGATAATTTTTAAATGTTTCCTATTAAATTCTGAACTTCCTGAAACATCATAAAATTATATAAATTAAAGACTAAACACAAAAAAACATAATAAGAATTAAATCACAAAATATTATAATTTAAGAAATATTTACTATAAATTCCATGATAATCCTACAATATAAATATAAGATAATTAACCTTAAAATAATAAAATAGTGGGGTTTAGATCATTTAATTACAAGAATAGAAAATATATAAATGATCTTTGTCAAGAATCCTTGGGTAGGGAGACTTTGTATCAAACTTCTTACAAGCATGGAGGCTAATGCCTTATTTAAAAAATATGTGGGTTGACACTTTATTAATCTAGGATTAATTTTGTGGATATTATCAATTTCAAATAAATTTTACCCTTAACATGAAAATTTAATATACTTTATGTGTAAGATTCATTTGGATATGTGTAAATATGTTTGGATTAAGTTTTTGGGTGAGTAACACAAGCCAGGTGTTTTGTAAAGAGTTACACATTAATATGGAATTAATATATTAATTTGGTGTATGGAGTATAATTTCAAACTAAATAATTGGAAGTAGTAAATTTAAAATGGAATAACATGAAATTTTGTGGTTAGATTAAAACCCCTTGAAAAAAATAAGTTATTGACTCCTTATAAGGAAAGAATATGTCAAGGCCTCAATCATTCAACTATGTATGTTCTTACATAGAAGGTTTACCATGGATTATCTTATGTATGAAATGGATTAAATTGATATCAATAAAAGTCAAGTTAAAAAATCTCATATTTAGATTTGGGTTACAAATATTAGGGAAACCCTAAGAGTTGGGACATTAAAGGAATAGTGTTGAGTTTATCCATATGTTGGATTGGAAAAAGAGTTGCCTGATCAACCTTCCAAAAATAATATATGATATTATTAATATGATTCTATACCTAAATAAATACATAGTGAGAGTAAAACCATAGAAGACTAATTTCATAATGAAATATGTATCCTATCCCAAAAATGGATATGATGGAGTTCAAAAGGGGTCATTATTTTACTGGTATCCCATTTATTTAAAGTCATTATTAAATGTTAGTAAAACATGATACTCATCTAATAAAATTTTATGTTCTTTATAAATAACATCATTATCAACAAAATTATATTTTATAAGAATCCTTAAAGTATAATCCTAATGAAAGAAACTCCTAAGACTGATAACATATGAAAAGTTATCAAGGGAAATGTTATGTGTTAGAGAAAATGACTTCATGGATATAAAAATAGTTGAAGTTGTTCAACAGGTGTAATGAGATGATTATTGGATGTGTAGAATGGTTCACATATGGTTTAAAGGAAAAAAATGAAATATTAACTAATTAACTTCAGTATCTACTCATATATACTCAATATAATTGGTTATGTTAATGACTTGGTGATACTAGAGGTTTCCTTAAGGGTGATACTATTTAAAGAATTCATAATGTTGTCTTTGATTGATTTTTTTGTTAGTGTGAATGAGTTAAATAAATTTTTACATTATTTTCTCAATTTTGTTTATAAAATATCATAATGTGCATAAAATTTCATGACTATGATTTTGTATAGATAGTAATAGAGGGTAAAAATTTTAAACCATAAGAAGAAAAGTTATTTTAGAGTCCAAAAAATCACACTTATATAATAAATTCTGGGTCATTGAAACCTAAAGGTTTTATCAAGAAAAAGAAATAAATATTCCACATGATTGAATTTTTCATATATTTTAAGGGGTTTTTATAATACATTGAATTTCCATATTGAGTTTTAATGTTATAGAAATTAATTATTCATCTTTAAAGGGTATGTGATAATAAATGTATAATTTAAAATTAATATAAATTATATAGGTGTTAAAACAATGGAAAAAATTGATAGATCTCATAGTTTTCATTTTAGTGATGAAGAAAGAGTTTTTATATAAAATATTTTAATGTAAAGGAATATATCAATATCAAATGGCTCTAAATAAAATATATTTATAACAATATAATTTATCCTATATGAAAATAATAATTTTTCCAATAAAGTGTTTTTATAAACAATATAAGATCTTAATTCGTTGCACAGGGTTTATAATTCAGTAGATTCTATAAAATGTTTTTAAAAGGATACAATTATAAAAAATGTTTATCTTGGATAAAAGTGATTATCCAGTTTGTTAAAAAATTCGTGATGATGTTCCTACAACTAATAATTTGTAAATTTTAAATAATAAGGTATTCTTTTCATAGAAAAATTATCCAAACACCTAAAACCCCATATATGATATAGAACCAATTGTTTGTTTGTAAGATAATTCTACCAAAATTAAATAAGTGTTATTTCCAAAAATAAAATAGTATTTTGTGACATAGAATTATAATTTAAAAACAATATAGTGTCTAATAGTCCTATTGAAGTGTTTTTGGAATTTTAGTATTTCAAAGTTAATAAATAAAATCCATACCTATCAAAAGTCAACGTGAATTCCACTTGAAATCACATCAAGTTCAAGATTTGTGACTATAAAGTGAAATGTAAAGAGTTTTATTCAGTTACTATAGCTAAGTGAATGTTACTTCATCCTAAAGGAAATTAAGATGTATTGGTAAGTAATAATTAAAATAGATACATTAGTTACCATAAGATCTAAAGAGAATATTTTAATGGAATGGGCTCCAAGGATGATAATATTAAGAAAATAAAGAGTTTTAAGTATAAATTAGAAGTTATTAACACCATAATTTTTGATTTTTTGGCATTAAGAAGTTTGAATATGTTAAAAGAATTGAATAATAGGAATATGATCCATGAATCTCACCATTATTCCAAATATCTATCTTCAAATATGTTACTCATTAAACGGTTTACTGAGAGGGTTTTCCTTGATTGTCACATAGTGTTGTGGAAATAATAACATATAGACGTAACAAGTTAAAAAATCCCAAAAATTAAAGCCAATAAAAAAGAAAATTTGGTGGCATATCGTATATGATATATGTTAGACTGGATCTTATGTGAAGTTTTTTTATTCTTAAAAGATTATAATTATAAAAACTTTTCTCTTTATTTCACATTAATACATGATTTATTACATAACATTATACTTAATACCGGAGAAAATATCAAGAGGTATATTGTGTTTGGGAATTAGTTACATTACATAATAATTAAAAATAGGGAAAGAAACATCTTTAATAACAACTTCCTTAACATGATCTCACATAAAACCAAAAGGGATAACCTGCAGATATACATAAGAAATGGGTGAGATATAACTACCAATAAGGGAATAAATATGGCATAACATGAAGAAAATAATACATTTTATAAAATATGCATATAAATGAGGCATAAAAAGAGTGAGAATCATAAAATTGGACAACGAGCCATGTTATAACATGATAATCATAAAGAAAACATGGAAAACGTGGAAAAAACTAAAAAAAATCATCATAAACACATGTTAATGATAACTGCAAAGAAATTATGATGTAAAAAGTACCATAAATGAATCAGATTCACTCCCTCTCCTAACATGACATCTCACGAGACTAAACATTATCCAATTCATTGGAGCACTTTTTAATTCCTAGCACACCTATCACTTTTGTTTCATTCTCATTATTAAGTGTTCCACATTGATTATAAAACATGGATTCAATCGTCGTCATATTTTATTACAAGATAAAGAAGTGAATAATACATAAATGTAAGTACCATGTAAAATATCTATAAGTTTATAAATGATAACAACATTGAACTAAAATGGGTATGGTATTCATTACACGATTGTTTTAACATGGAAAATTATGGTGAAATTTTGAAAGCATAACAATGTAACTTAAAAATTCATAAAATGGGATGATGAGATAGAAAATGGTATATCATTATTTGGTAATAAAATTGGATGTAATAGGGATATGAAATGACATATCAAAACATCAGGAATTAGAAATATAAGGTATAATATATTAAAAAAAGATAAATAAAGAAAACAAGGCAAGGATCCCTTATTTGAGTATGTGACAAAAAATGCCTAAGAAGAGCTACTTGAGTGCATGGGGGATCCTTGTGAGGACTCAATAGAGGGGGTTTATATATAATTTCTCAAACATAGGTTTTATACTCCATATAATAAAATATCCAAAACTGAAATACATCTCATGGTTTCTTCCCATTGTTATTCCAAATGGCATTTGTTTTAATTATTTTATATAGAAAATGGCCTAAATTAGTAAAATAATACCCTTGATAAAATTAATAAAATAAACATAAAATCACCTATTTTAAAGTTCTTTCATAGATTTGGTCTTGGATACCCTTTATAATATTTATGACATCACTTTTGGTTCATTATTATATCAAATACACACCATATATTTATAGGGTACTTATTTTTACCCAAAAATTTGATTATCTCATAAAATTATGAAAAATTTACCATTAGATAATTTCGATGTTATGATTCCAAAAATAATATTTATTTTAACGAAATAATTTTCTAAATATGTGAATTTTCACTTTTAAAATAATAATCGGTATTTATTAACAAATTCATGGTTTTTAGATAATAATATTTTTCATTCCCTTATAAAAATTACATTTCACTTCATAAAAAATATAAGATAATTTATAATTAATAAAAATTATTTAATAATAATATTTTATTAAAATATTATTAACTTTTAAGACCCATCAATTCATTAAGATAAATTCTTTTATTGACTTAAATATTAAGGAAAATACTATTTTTTCTTTATTCTATCAAAATAAAAATATTTTTTAAAGTAACAATAATAAGAATTAAATATAAAAATTATTATATTAAAACTAATCTAAATATTCATTTTTATAGGGTCTTAATACATATCCCTTTAATATACTAGAAAACACCCTAAGAGGAAGGTGAAAAATGATGAGATTTTCATAAGTTGATTGGCGTACATGGTTTGGGACCTGATATCGATTAAATTGAACTTATCCTGTAACTGATTTCACTCATGCTTAAGTCGTTGGATCTCAGCATGGACTTGTTCAAGGTAAAATCACAGATATGATACCTCCCTCAGAAGCTCCCATAAATGGGCTTTATAGGGTACCATCCTATTGGTTGAGGCTATCACTTCCTTTTTCTGTGTTAATTGGATTTGTTAAGACCCTATATTTATAATAATAATATGATCACTATTAAGTGGATATGTTAACAAGGGTAATGATTCCGAATTTTCTATTAAATCCAATAGTATTCAATAAAACCAAATAAGATAATGTGTTTTCCATAACAATATTACATAATAATACATTTAATAAAATCCAAATGAAAATTATATATATAATAGTTCAAGTCATTAAAATTTTACCTCTTAAAAGTATTCTCCCACAAATTTATAATTTTCCACACTAAAACATTTAAGGGTAACTACATTTCATTACTTCTTCTAGTTCCCATGTTTCTTATGGTTTCTCCATGACACTTTGACCAGGTGCATTATCTTATTCCGCAGAACTCTGTCTCTATGATCTATGATCTTCACCAGACACTCATCCTAGAAAATATAATTCTACAATGGTACCACCTCTAGATTGAGTATATGAGATTGGTTTGTTATGTACATCCTCAAGAACGATAAATATAATACATCATGTACTTGAGATAGGTTAGTTTTGAGTGCTAGTAAATAGGCCACTCCTTTGATGTGATCAAGGATCTAAAAGTGTTCGATGTATCTTTTACAGAGATGAAACTTCTTAAAAAATCTCATGAATTTATTCTATTGAGATATATATGGTAGTACAATGTTTCAAACATCAAACTCTAGGTCTTTTCTAGGATTGTCGACATAGCCCTTCCATCGACATTGAGAATCCTTTATGTGTTAATGAATGGTCTTAAACCTTTTCACCATTTCCTCGACCATTTCTCGACTTATTAGTTTATGTTCCCCAATTTCATCATAGTATGCAGGTGTTATGAACCTCTTCCTAGAAAGGGATTCATAGGGATCTATTTAGATGTTTGATTGAAAACTCTTATTTTATAAGAACTCAACCAAAAGAATATGTTGATCCCATCCTACATTGAAATCAATAGATAATGCTCTTAACATATCCTTAAGTGTCTAGATAATCCATTCATATTTTCCATCGGTATGAGGATAATAGGCCATATTGAATTTCAGATCATTGTTTAGAGAATCTTGAAGTCTTTTCTAGAACATGGAGGTGGATCTCGAATCTTGATCACATACAATAGAATGTAGTACTCCATGTAGCCTCACTACTTTTTCTATGTATATCCATGTGAGTTGATCCCATGAGAAGTCATCTCAAATTTTTATGAAGTGTCAAATCATTGTAAGATGATCCACTATAATCCAGATAGAATTTTTTCCTCTGGATTTCTTTAGATGTTTGTTGACAAAGTCCATGGTGATTTTTATCCATTTCCATGTATGTATGGGTAATGGTTGCATCCTCCCCTTGTATTTTTTCCTTTACACCTTCACTTGATGACATACAATACATCTTGATGTATAATTTATTGTCTTGATCATAATATTGTCCAACCAATAGTGTTATCCTAGATATTAATATATCTTTGTGCATATAGGATGGATATAGAAGGTTGAGTTATGTGAAACATCCAACAACTCCTTCTTTAGATCAATTTTATGGCATATATAACATCCCGTACTTTACATAAAAAGATATTAATTAAAAACCTAATAATATTTATTATAAAAAATAAAAAAACCTTACTATGGCCATATAGGTTTAGTTTCTTGAAAAACTGGGAAACATAAACAACTGGTACATAGGACATC